>CM046663.1:148432499-149037082 GCA_025594165.1 Tamias sibiricus
TCCTATATATTTTAATTTACAAATTACTTGCAAATACTATCATCATTTTGCAACTATTGATAAGGTATCATTTTTTTTCTTAAATTTTAAAACATAAAAGCCTAAGTAGAATCTCTGATACTTTCCTTCTCACCCATCTTGGACCATCTCACTCATCTTCAAGGGTTCACAAACCTCAGCTGAAGACCAGTGGTCTAGATGACACAGTTCCAAACAGCTGGCTTGGCCAAATGGTTATTTTTCTTCCTAGGGCTGGTTCAGTTCCCTGCCTTTGCTCTGGAGTTTGGCTTAGTCTTCTTTGACCTTACTGACCACCTCATTGTTTGCTGGTTGCACCATGTTGAGTGGCCTCTCTGCTGGCTCCACCCTTCTCAATGGCCTGTCCACTAGAACTGCTGCCCCAGCCATTTGTCATTGGTGGTTATTTAAATTTAAATGAATTACACTTAAATCAGATTAAAAATTTGGTTCTTCCATTGCTAAAGTCAAAATTCAAATGCGCAGTAGCCATATGTGCCTATGGGCTTTTCTATTACTACCAAAAGACCTATTGGCTAGCGCGGCTCTGGAATCTTTTCCTGGACCTATTCTCTTCTTGTCCTTAAATGCTCACTGCTTGCAGGCACTCTGACCTGCTTAGGGTTTCACTGGTAATTCCATCTGGTTGGGGGATCCATACGCTGGTAGGCAGATGAGTTCATAGGAGCACAGAGAAAAAAGATGAAGGTGCTACAGAAAAATATGCAGAGGCAAGAACAAAAGTGCTGAGAAAGTTTAGACTGGAGGGAAGAAGGCTGCAGGGAGTCATTATAATGCTCTATAAATACATTAAGAAGATAATGCAAAGGAGACAGTATTCCCATTAGTCAGCTTAGACCAAGCCAGAAGCATTAAGCCCAAGTTCCTTCAGAAAGGAAAATCTAGGTTATTTAAGGCAAGAGAGTGCAGGGAAAGGGGGAGCGGGCGCTGCTCACGTCGAAGACCAGTCACAAGCCGGAAGAGTTGCCAAAGTACACGGAGGAGCCCTCTTTGCTGGATCCACTCAGGGAGAAAGCTTTTGTCCTATTTGTGGAGGAGGATGGTTTTTCACAATAATGAAATCAGTTCTGCTAAGAGACAGCTGGGTTGATTACCCAATCCTCTCCAGGATCTTTCCAAGTGGAATAATTTAGACTTCTCCCTGTGGACGTTCTCCCCACACATGCCCTTTATAAAATAGCAGCTCGGATCATTTTTACCTTTCTGCCTTCTCTCATTTTTCCCAAACACCCTTTTTGTCACTCGCTGGTCCTCACTTACACCCCTCCTGCTCCTGACTCCCACACCGCCCCAGGCCCCCAAGCTGGTCTAGAGTCTGCTGTACTAGTTAGATTCTTTCCCAAAAGGCAGAATTTGTTCCCATAGGGTAAATCATCCATAGTCATCTGATCTAATTGATTTTGGTTTCAGCTGTAGTTTAATTTGCTTAATTTTTGTTTAAAATGGATTCCATTGGTGTTTTCTATAAGATCCTTAGTGACATAATAGGTAACTTGTTGTAAATCTAAGCTAATTGTGCAATTGTGTGTGTGTGTGTGTGTGTGTGTGTGTGTGTGTGTGTGTGTTTTCAAAGGAGATCCATATAGAAAATACATTGTAGATTTTAGGGAATGATTCCTTGATCTGTTGCAAAAAAAAAAAAAAAAAAAAAATACTATCTTATTTATCTCCCCCAACTTTTCTTGGATCTTCAGTTATTTCTAGTAATAACTGTTGCTTGTCTAGAGTTAAGGGAAAGTTTTTACTTTATAAATGTCCAATTTTGATGAAGATACCTCATTCATACATTCTGAAGTTTCACCAGAACTTCAGAATGTACCAGTTGATAAATGATGACTCTGTCCTTATAATTGAGCCAAGAGAAAGATTCTTCTGACTGATCTTTGGGTCTAAACAAATGTTTGTTAAAACAGAAAGATGATTACAAGTCAGAAAGCCACCAAATTCACAGTGTTAGAGTGATAATGAGGTCCTCTGTCCATATTTAGATCAACATTAGGAGAGCACATTTCACATTCAATTGTCTTCCTCTGATTCTATGTGTTATCAGCAAACACCTAATTAGATTTATACAACCACTTTATCTAAAACTAGAAGCCTTAATCAACATTGTTTTTGGTGCCTAACTCACCCTTGGAACTTACCAGAATATCAAACTTAGAAGAGAAAAAAGAGGTTAAGGAAGCTAACTCTTGCCTCCTCTCTTACAGAAACAAGAACCTAATACCCACAGACAGCAGCATTTCAGTGGCCAAACCCACAGGCCCTCGCTTCACCGGGGGTGGATTTCCCCTCAGCAAGACATCCAAAACGAAGTCCTAACTGGAAGCTGCTGCCTGGGTCAGGTTAAACAGCTCATGAAATTTTCTCTGGAACATTTTGGCAGAATCTCTTTTATATCCTTTGGATCAGAGATATTTAGAGAAATCAGGTGCCCAGATTCCAGGATGGGAAGGAATGCAGAACTATCATAGTCATGTACATATAAGAGTAAAGATGTTTTACTTGGACTGTGAGGATATTGGTGGATCATTATTCTATTCAATAAGGCTGCCATATTGCACAAAGCAATCTTTTTGTGGCAACCACATCAGTTGATTTGAAATGCACCAGTTTGAGATACTCTGCATGGATGAAGCTTTGGATCTTCATTTCTTTATTATAGATACCTGTGCACTTGAAGGTTTTATATTTTAAAATATTTTTTGAGATGCAGTGTATCTCCTCTCATTACTAGGAATCTATTTTCAATTATTCCTCATTAACAAGTCATTGCATGACGTGAGAAAGAAGAACAGACTCTCAAGTATTTAAAAGTGTTTTGAGAAGGATATCCATGTGGAATTTCTTTTTAGGCCTGGGGTAGGAAAATCTATTCCAAAGAGACATGCCAATAAACAAGAATAAAAAAAAAAAAAAAAAAAAAAAGAACCTTTATTGAGATTCTGATCTTTGCTTTGCATAGAGGATGTAATTAAAGTTTAAAACTACCTTGAGAAATGTTTGACATAAGGATTTGATTCAGAGGAATGAGGGGGCTGGGCTGGCATCCTGGATTCACCTTTCTAGACCTCATGCTTGAGAATGGGATTGTTTAGCCCGTGTGGCCCTCAGGCTGCCAGACGACATTTTAACCCATTGAACCCACTGCATTTTCTTTTTGTAAAGGCCACATTTATTTGGGCATCAGTTCACCATTTCACATTGTGTGGGGACACTGAGGACACAGAGGCCACCTCTCACAATAGCTTGATCTCTGTAATGTTTTAAAAAAGTATTGAGTAGTAAGTAGCTTAGGATGAACGGGAACAATGTCAGTGGATCTTTAGAACATTCCATTCATGCAAAGGGACCCAAATTCCCCTGTGAAAGCAAAAGAATGTTAATGGCCCAAGATGTTGGTTCAGAATATACAGGGAAGTGGGACTCAGTGGGGATGCTCTGGATGTCCCGTGGCCTCTTCAGTCCACCAAGGGCAGTGTCCTCTCTCAGGTGGGGTTCTCCAAAAGCAGACCAAAGATGTTGATGGCCATGTGGGTAATGTATTATGAGGTAAAACCAGGAAGAGAGTGGAGGGACAGGCAAGGGAAGGAGGCCAAGCAAGGGTGTGATCTCAAGTCGAGTTCCATGTTGGGAGACTTTGGCTCCATCTTGCAGGGAGCCCTGGAGGCCATGTCATAACATTCCAGAGCTCTCTCCATCAGGGCTAAGAGAGCTGGGGTATTTATATCCCCATGCTGTCAATCATTGACCAAGGACTGCTCTGGAGGGACCCTCTGGCTCTCTCTGCCTACCGGCAAAGCAGGTTCTAGCAGCTTGGTGGCAGCCATTGGACAAAGACCGCAGGTGATGACTGTTAGAAATGAAAGTGGGTAAGGGTCAGGTAGCATCATCCTCTCCTGCTTCTCCCAAATGGGCCCCATGAAGAAACTCTATAGATAGAAAGAAACCTCCATCGTACATGGTGACCCTGTGGCGAGGTGTGGTATCAGTGATTTGGGCACTCTACAAGGATATATATGAAGTATGGGAATTTCCCCTAGAGAACATGCCAAGAGCATTTTGAATCTAAAAAAGCCGTAGTGGAGCCATTTCCATTTCTGAAAAAACACTGACGACGTAACCCCCGAGTCAGTCTAGACAAAAGAAACCACACGGAAGATTTTCCCATCCTTCCAGAGATGTTCTACAGTAGAACCATGGCTGACTTCATTCTGAGTTCTTGGGTGGCTTCATAAGGGATTCGCTTCTCTAGGGGAATGGCGTCTTGACTTCTCTCAGTATGGTGAAGACCCTGGAGGCAGCTTCTGGATTCAGAACCTGGCTCACGGTAACAGAGGATTGTTTTGAGGATGGGTGGAGTTAATGTGTATAAGCTTAGAGCAACGTCAGGCACACCGAGATTGCTCAGTGAACACCTGCCACTGTTATCGTTCCATTAGAGATGCCTAATGTTTTGAAATTAGAGAAGAAAGGTTGCTATATACAACGTCTCAACTGCAAGGGTGAACCTAATTTTCATTATAGGGTAGATGATACCAAAGTGTCTGGATGAAGCTGGATTTTGTAATGTAATTTATGATTGAATATCTTCCAGAAATAGCACGTTGAGTCCCTTATGAAAAATTCTGTATTTATTTCCTATAATATGACCTGGGGACAAAGTGATCTTTGAGCTTCAGTGTTTTTTTCCCCAGTATTAGGGATTAAACCCAGCCACACTCTGCCTATGAGTTACATCTCCAGCCCCTCTAATATTTTATTTTGTGATAGGATCTCACTAAGTTGCTGGCCTCTAATTTGCAGTCCACCTGTCTCCGCCTCCCCAGCAACCCGGCTTACAGGCCTGAGCCACTGTACTTGGTTCCTTTCACCTTCGGAAGTCAGAGCTTTCAGTCTTTCTCCAATCGCCAGAGGGAAAGACCCTGGTGGCCTCTGCCACCTCTTCTTGTTTCTCTGCATGGAACGGAGCAAGGTGGTCTGCCTCTGCTGTGTTGGAGGTCCCCTGAGACAGGATGGAAGAGGACTCTGGAGCTGACAGGGGAGCTCTAGTAGATGCAGTTTGCTTTTGTTCAAAGGGAGGAGCAATGAGTTAAGCCTGGGAAGGGGGAGGTAATGTCACTGCCTCTTCCTTCATGGCACCTCCCAGTGGCCCAGGGTGTTCTAAGCAATAACTGTTTAGGTGCAGGTGTTTCCGTGGACAAAAAAGAGCTGTTAAAAACACTGGGATTTGCAAATCATGAAAGATAACTGTGAACTCACAGTGGGCTGAGGTGCTTTTAAAATCACAAATTTGAGCTACATTGTAGAGTGACATTAGGAGATGGTACAGTAGCATGATTTGACCCTGGGGTCTTCTGAGTTTCAGAAAGAAGTCCTGTTGCTAAACCATCCGTTGACTCCCACTTGGGCTGGTGGGGAGCTGGTATGGTTTCCCTGTTAATGGAGAGAGGCATGATAAAGCGGACTCCCTGGTCATTATCTGCTGATCATAGCTTCTCAGCGACTGCTCTTGTAGCCAGGTTGTTATTGTGCTTACCTCTAAAAAATTGCTCAGAGCAAAGGTTTGTTGCTGTGATAAGCCACAGAGACCATGGTAGTTGTGCTAGGAAGCCATGGCAGCAATTGTCCCTGTCAGGGCTGTAATTCTGCTATAAAAATTTATCCAGGGTTGATAATTATCATTTGGTTTCCTGACTTGCTCAGACAGATTCTGAAGTTGAACTAGTCCAAGAGACCCACAGGAAAATACTACATAATGAATTTTGTGTGGGATGGCATTTCAGAGGTGGGACAATTTGGAAAAAAAAAAAAAGATACTATCTTTCCCTTAAACATGATCAATTATGTGGAGATCTGAATGGGATAGGAGCAAAGGGAAGGCATTTTAAAATATTAAAATTGTCATAACTTAAAATATATCTCACCATTTTCTTTGTAATAGGTGGAAAATATTTTTATTGCATTATCCATTTTGAACTTCTAATTCAATGCTGTTTTAGTATACCATTTCTCATATGTATTATTTAAAAGTTCCATTAGGGTTTTGTGATCCATTAGAATTTTATAACAGCAGGAAATGTGGTATCAACAGGGTACCATTCTTCTTTTTTATAATTAAAAATAGATTTTTTTCTTATTTTAAAGTACCTGATTGTTACAGAAAATTAGAAAATATAGATAAGCAAAATGAAGAAAAAAGTCCTCATTAATCCCACCACACATTGGAACCTCTGGTTTTCTGATTAACACTCAGTTTGCTCTTGTAGGTTGGCTGTATCAATTGCTCATACCCTTCCACTTGTTCTGACCAGTCAGTGCTTGTGTTTCTTACTCATTAAATATTTTGAATATCACCTTTGAAATACGACTGTGTTATACTTGCAAGTATATCTTTCTGGATCTTGAATAAGTATACACACGTTTATAGATAAATCTATAGTTTGGTAAGTTTTGACAAATGCATGTGCCAAAGTAACCTCTGACACAACCATCCCCTGCACCCACCTTCCAGAATACCCCTTTGCACCCGGGCAAGTCAATATCCCCAGCCCCATCCAGCTCCAACAACCGTGGATCTGTTTTTCATGATTATAGATTAGTCTTGTCTTTCCTAGAGTTTCATATAAATGGAATCATACATTATGTACTCTCTTGTGCCTGCTTTATTTTCAGGTTGTACAATGCTTTTTGCGATTCATCCGTGTTTTTGTGTGTATTAACAATTCACTCATTTTTATTGCAGACCAATATTCTATTATATGGAAATAACACAATTTATTTATTTTACCTGTTGATGGGAACTTGAGTAGCCTCTGTTTTTTTTTTATTTAACTATTATGAATAAAAATACTATGAACATTCACGTATGAGTCTCTATGTGGACAGGTATTACCATCTCTCTTGGGTAGATATGAAGGAATGGAATTGCTGGATTAAAGGGAGAGGGCATGTTTAACTTGATAAGAAACTGCCAAGCTGGGCGCAGTGGCGCACCCCTGTAATCTCAGCACTTGGGAGGCTGAGGCAGGAGGATCGCAAGTTCAAAGCCAGCCTCAGCAATGGCGAGGCACTAGGCAACTCAGTGAGACCCTGTCTCTAGTAAAATACAAAAAAAAGGGCTGGGGATGTGGTCCAGTGGTCGAGTGCCCCTGAGTTCAATCCCCGGTACCAAAATAAATAAAGAAATAAATAAATTAACTGCCAGACTGTTTCCCTGATTGTGCCATTTTGCATTCTTCCGACAGTGTGTGGCCTGCAGTTGCTCTACTTCCTTGTCAGTGTTCAGCCTTGTCAGTGCCTTGTAAGCCATGCTAACTGATGGACATTGATAGCTCAGCGTGGTTTAAATTCCTATTTCCAGATGACTAATGATGTTACACCTCTCTTTATGTAATTTCAATTATTCATAAGTCTTATTTTGTGACAGGTTTTTCAAACCTTTAGTCCATTTTAAAATTTTCTGTTTAGGTTATAAAAGTTCTTTGCATAGTCTGCATACAACAAGCCACTCAGGGTTTGTTTTTTTTCCCTGCTGGTGGTACTGGGGATTGAACCTAGGCCCTTCCACATGCTTGCCAAGTGCTCTCCTACTGAGCTACATCCTCAGCCCTGTGGCTTACCTTTGAATGCCTTTTCATGTATTTTGAAGAGCAGACATTTAAAATTTTAATATGGTGCATTCTTATTTTTCTTATGTGGCTTGTACTTCTATTGTCCTAAGTAATTTTTGCCCACTATGAGACAGTCATGATTTTTTTGTCTGTATTTTTCTCCAAAAGTTTATTACAGTTTTGGATTTTATATCACATTTATGATTCATTTGGAGTTATTTTTATGTATGGTGTGAGGGTTGAGCAGAGGTTCATTTCAATTTTTTTGAAGTATACTTTTTTTTTTATTATAGTCACTCTGCTATGCAGTACATCATAAACCCTATTCCTCCTGTCTAATCGAAACTTTGTATCCTTTAATCAACAACTCCCTATTCCCTTTTCCTGCCCTCCCCAGCCCTGGTAAATCCACTATTCTACTTTTTACTTTTATGAGTTTGAGTTCAACTTTTTAAAAAATTGTTTTTGTAGTTGTTGATGGACAGAATGCCTTTATTTTATTTGTTTATTTGTATGTGGTGCTAAGGATCGAACCCAGTACCTCACGCATGCTAGGCAAGCACTCTGCCACTGAGCTACAGCCCCAGCCCTTGAGTTCAACTTTTTTAGATTTCACATATAAGTGAGATCACCCAGCATTCATTTTTCTTCACCTGGCTTCTTTCACTTGGCATAATACCCTCCAAATTCATCCATGTCGTTGCAAATGGCAGATTCCCTTCCTGATACCTGGGATTGAACTCAGGGGCACTCGACCACTGGGCCACATCCCCAGCCCTTTTTTGTATTTTATTAGAGACAGGGTCTCACTGAGTTGCTAAGTGCCCCACCATTGCTGAGGCTGGCTTTGAACTCGCGATCCTCCTGCCTCAGCCTCCCAAGTGCTGGGATTACAGGAGTGCGCCACCGTGCCTGGCTAGATTCCCTTCCTTTTTAAGGCTGAACAGAGTTCCATGTGTATATGAACCACATTTTCTTTGTCCACCCATCCATTGATGGCTACTTCAGTTAACTCTGTAGGCTATTCCAAATGGTGTTGCAATGAATATAGGAGAGCAGACATCTCTTTTGATTTGGAACCCACACCCTTTCAATGATAGCTGTTTAATCTCAAGCAAGTTAAGCAGCCTCTTCGGCTTCTGGATTCTCATTTTGTAAAATGGGCATAACAATAGTACCCATCTCATGGAATGTTATGATGATTACAGGAAACTACAAGTAATATTTGCACAGTGCCCCGCATATAGTAGGTGTTCAATGAATGTCCGCTTTATTATTATCTCAAAGTCATCTCCTTGCTTCTAAAGAGTAGCCTGGGAGGTTTTAAAATATTGTTCTAAGTGGTCTGGTGAATAGATAATAAACATCAGAGAAGCTGCTTAACTTATCTGAATGGCTGTGGTCAAGAATCTTCCCTAGGTTATGAGGCCTTACATTATGCTCTTTAAATAGATATTAAAAGATTGAATGGCTATTAAAGTATATTGTATCAATTCTGTCTCTTTCTCATAAGTGATCAGTCTTTTTTACACTTTATATGAGACAGAATGCCAGGAACTCTTTCTTCTGGTTCCAAAATAACACTATTCTCTTCTATGGCTTGAACAAAAAGTCCCTTTCTTCCTTCCCACTGTGACAATGCCAGGGAATTTAATAATAAGTGTAACAATAGCAGTTAATAGCCACCATCTCAGAAGCTTTAAAAACCCTGATGTCCAGACACACCCCAGAATCTTTGGGGATGGTATTTACATTCTCAAACCTGCCTGTATGTGGGAATCACCTGGGGAACTTTTGATACTACTGGGGTCTGAGTCCCTCCTGAGAGATTCTGATTTCACTGGCCTGGATGAGGTGTGGAGGTCAGGAACTTCTACAGCCCCAGTGGTTCTGGCGCTCGGCCACTGCTTTCCATACAGTATCTTCTGGGAGAAAGCCCTGTTCACACACCCGCCGCATCACTAGGGAGAGAAGAAGCAACCCCCTGGGTCACAGAACTTGGCTTCCAGAGGCAAGGCTTGAACTGATAAGCTTTTTGATGAATCCTAGCATGTCCCACCTCATAGTTTACTCCAGTCTCCAATCTAATTGGATTTACCCAATCTCCCATCCTGCCTCTCCCTCCCTGTGCTCTCTGAACTCTTTCCCATGCTCATATGGAAGTTTTCTCTGAGGGAAATTCCCCTTCCTCTGCTGTCCTAATGGAGACATGGCTGGCCTCTGCCTCACTTGTAGCACCCCCGAATGGAGAACTTTTTCTTGTTAAATATCACATGCACCACACTTTTGAGATTGGGGCTATGTGGATGGGAGCCATATTTGCTTTGCATTACTGCTTTCATATTATTCTTTTCTTTTCAACATCAGGGGTGTGTGTGTGTGTGTGTGTGTGTGTGAAGTTGGACCATCCAGCTGTACCACCCACCAGTCCTTTGGATCATATCCATCTACCTGCCCACCTCCTGGGCACCCTGCTCATGCCCCAAAGGCCTTACTTGTCAAGGCTGTCATTTCAGGAGATATGTGATGGCCACATGACTCCACTGGTGGTGCTCACTTTTATCTTTTGGTTCAGGTAGCATCTGCCAAGTTTTTCCACTAAAATTACGATTTTCCCTTTCCCAACTCTTTTCCTGTTATTTGAAATCACGTCACTAATTCTGGCAAAACCTTCACTTGGAAAGGGGTGGTAGTGATTAAGTTCCACCAAAGAAGATATTTTTGTATCCTGTTTCAGATGAGGAAACTGAGGCTGAGGGAAGCTAAGTAAATTTCTAAAGACCACACATAGTTGTATGCTAATAATGTTGGCTTATTACCTAAATAACTTATAACCATCTTACTTATATTTATGCAGACAGCCTTTTGGTGGGGGGTATTTTAGTTAAAATGCTTTAAAAAAGATAACATCTGGGCAAATAAAAATATATGCTTTCAGCAAGATGCTTAACCACTTGTGCAGGCCAGTGTGTAGGACAATAACAATAAAAATGGTTTCTGAACAATGTTTGCCATTGTCATCAAAACCACCACAACTCCAGATTGCAGAAAAGGAGATTTTAGAGAAGTGGATTCCAACTCATGTTCTGTGCTTTGGGTCCTCTTTGCAGATGTGTTTTATTTGGCTTACATGGTGTTTAAATCTATTTTCTGATTTGATTGCCAACTTTCAAAAACAGAGAAATTTCACACACAAATCCAGATTGAAGGCTTCTCTTGTCGGTTGGAAAGATCTGGCAGCGTCGGATCTTCATTTATCTATGACAGTGGTCACATGGTGCCTACTCACGGCTGCTCCCCATGAATGAGCTGCTCTCTGGTTCCTCGTAGTCCCTAGTAGCCTACCCATTGTGATCTGTGCCTTTTGTGGCTACCTGAGCCCAACACTTCTGCAGATTGCTGTTCCCTGTTGGTTGGGGGGTTACCAGCTCAGAAGGGGAATGGCATTTTCTGTGAAGCTCCTGAGGGAAACTGTTTCCTAGACTCAAGTCATAGAATATAGTCTCCAACAACTGTAAGGTAGAACGTTCTATGGATGTTTTCAGATTGGCAATGCAGAAACCTGCTTCAAATATGGCGACCTTCTAAGTATTTAAGTGGGGCGGTGGGAGGAGAAGATCATGGATCAAGGCTATCAAAGATAGGACTTGTGCACTGGAGAAAGAAAGCTTGGAGCAGAGACACTGGGGAAGCACTTCCAACACAAATATTATGCAACCTCATCTTCTTGAAGAATTAATAGACTTGACGGAATGGTAATTCTACCCATAAAGAAGTAATTGTACCTAATAACTGATTATATGGGGAAGATCTCATTAAAACTCCTGATTTAAAAAAATATCAGACGGTAGTGAAATGACCGAAGTATGTGAGCACCAGAAGATGGTGGGAATGGACACAGAGGTGGGAGAAAAGGGCATGGGGCAAAGGTAGGAGGAAGACAAGCAGCTTGCATCTTGTTTGAAATGGAGGAAGCGTGGAGGGGAGGTGATGGAATGGGGCAGTCAGAGGGGCAGCATGCTCACCCTTGGGTGAACCCCAGCCTCAGTCTTATTTTCTGATCAAAGGGCCTTGGCTTTCATGAAATAAAAGGAAAGCCAGTCTAGAGCAGTTTGCATGACCTTGTCTGAACGCAGCCTACTACACAGATATGTTGTGGGCATTGCACAGGTTGCTGATAGCGTGCTTTTTGCATCAGAGGGTAGATACCTGACCCCTAACTGTCTAGCTGTTACCATCAAGCTTGTTCTAGCATGGCCCTGAGTTGTAAGGTCACCTTTGGGCAGTCTTGCCCACATTTCTGTTTTGTTATAGAAAGTCCAGTGTCTCAGCATAAGGCTGTTTATGTTTACAGATGTGACGATTTGCCTGAGCTAGCGTTTTGCCAACACAGCTCTAGTTATCTATAAAGAGGATTTGGGAAATCATTTAGAAATTAATTTGAGATGTCACATTACCACATCAAGACAGGTAGAACACATCTATCCATCACGTGCATTTATTACCCTAACAGCAATATATAGACACAAATCTCCTTGGCTTCAGTGATGTTTGAGACAAGAAAGGAATCCTTATAGCAGCTAATTATGTCTCCCTGTATTAATTACCATGTTTAAACGACAATCTTGTTCACACCTTGTTGTTTTTGTTAAGGAAAAAGGAAAAGAACAATTTTGGGCAGTTCTCTGAAGATTTGGAATGGGAATCTTGGCTTGTGTCCTTAACAGATTTCAAGTCGAAACAAGGAAAGCAGAGATCTATTCCACTTGTGCTTGGTGGCCTAATAGAAAAAAAAAAAAAATTAATGACTTTCATCTTATTTCGGCTCAGACGCCTACCTGAGATATGATTTGAAATGAGTTTCCTATTCTTGACTCTCCTTGTTGAAGACTTGGAGATTTATCAATATCTTGCCACAACAAAGAATATTGCTCGGTGCAATTCAAGTCAGGAGCTGCTTTCTTCTCCAAAGAACCATCTTAACTTCTACAGATTTAAACAGGATTTATACTTCATAAACCCAAGTGTGTATCCAAATCCTCTTGTTATTGTAAAGAACAACAACAACAACAAAAAAGTCATATTCTCAATAAGCCAGTCTTGTTTTCTATAAACCTCTAAGGAAAGATTTGTACTTTCCCTACTCTGAGCATTAGAAGAAATAAGCCCAGGTTCATCAGCACCCCTCTCAGAAAGTGGGGTCTGGCAACAGGCTCCTGGGCCCTGGAACTTTCTGAGCACTAATATGAAGGGCTCGGCAAAGTGATTGGAGAGAATCTGTCACCAGCTCCTATTTAATGTGAGCAGCAACTTACATTTATGTTTGTTTTTCTGGACACAATGGTGTGCCATGCTGTTATCTAGTCAGGGACATTTTACTATTTCCTTATGGGATTTATAACTGCAGGGTTTGCTTTTCTGCTGTTTACCACCACATTTAGAAGTATGCCCACCGGCCACTTTTAGAAATTTCCTCTGGTAAGGTATTTAAGCCAGAAATGACTAAGCTGGCCCAGAACCCATTGGCCAGCTCCTGCTTTCTCTGCAGTGGGAATCAGGACTCTTTAAGTTAAAAAAGATTCCCCTCTTTCAAGGTAGCTAAGTTTGAATTAACTGTAGCCTCTGTGTTCCTGTTTTCATTTGGGATTTTCTCACTTGGCCATTGTTTCTGTGATTTGAATGTTAGAAGATGCAGAAAACATGGTACTTGGGGCGTTGCATGAGTTTATCACAGTGGGATGCCTACCTACTACAGCCGAGCATACTCTGCGCAGATACAGTTGGGACATTGCTGAGAATGCCACAGAGGTGTCCTGGAAGAAGAGATGGGACATGCTTGGGGCTAACCTCTGGTTCTTCCGGTTGCTGGTTCTGTATATTAAATTCTCATCTTCAGAAACGTGTAGGCTTGTGGAGGGACTTCTTGAAATTACGCATATGAATCATAGTAGATGAATGGTAATGTTAGTATGTTTTTGAGTAATAGCCATTTTCCCTGGGAAATATATTTGATTTAGAGTCCCTGTGAATATTACATGTGTAACTTGGTGTTCAGTCTCTCCACCGTTTCACATCCAAGAAGCATCGACATCCTTTCAAAATTTTATTCCTTATCTGGCCAGCAATCCTACCTCTTCGAGATGACTCTGGATAGAGAAGTTTAAAATACTTTTGATTGACATGCATGTGGACGGCCATACCTGTGTGACAAAGGACTCCATAAAAAGCACTGTATGATACCAAGGGCCCTTTGATCCTATTTGAAACAGTAAGATCTAAGTTTAAGCTATTTCAAAGGTCTGATAATTTCTGCTTTTATTCCCAACACAGAAATGACGATGGAGCCCCTGGCCCCGGCTGGAACATTTTCTGCAGCTGCTTCCAGGGATGACACTTCCCTCCTATGCTTAGTGTGGATGGTCACTGATTGATCGCATCAAGAGAACACCCGCCTCCTGGAGATGATAGGAAGTGCACTCGCTTTTGCTTAGCTGCTAATGAGTACTTGCTAGCACTGTGGCTCACCAAAAATGTGGCCAGTCACAGCGGGGCTACTGTGAGTAGGCAGACACTGTCATCCTCCAGGGCCTTACAATGTTGATGTTGAGTGGGCCAACGAGAGGCCAGCTGATGGATTGTCACCTTGTGAGCTAGAAATTTATATCCAGGGCTGGGGTTGTGGCTCAGCGGCAGAGCACTCGCCTTGCATGTGTGTAGCCCGGGTTCGATCCTCAGCACCATGTAAACATAAATGCATTGCATTGTGTACAACTAAAGTAAATAAATAAATATTTTTTTAAAAAAAGAAATTTATATCCAAGTCCCAGAAAAGATTGGATTAGCTAGCATGACAGAGCATCATTATTATTAAAACAAACATAGTTGCTGAGCATTTTGAATGTTCAGTCCATCCTCTCTTTAGTAGCAAGTGACTTTGGAAACCAAGTTAAGTCCCTGGAGAGTTGCCTGGTGCATATAGAATCTGAGTATTGAGATTGAGAGGATTTTTATCATGATTTTTTTTCTTTGTAAAATTGCGTGAGCAATAAATGTTCATTGTGGAAAGATCAAAAAATATGATATGTAGTAAAGGGACAAAAAGAAGTCATGTATGCCACTTAGAGACAACCATTGTTAATATTTTGGTGTATTTTTCTATACTTTTCTATATATTCTTATTGAGATTTGCATACTCTAGGGCTGGAGGAGGATTCATTCTTTTAGCAACTTAGGGCCTTCCAAGAGCAATTGTGTGTTAGATTCATTTTTTCATATGAGCAAGAAGCAGGAAAACTTCTTCCTATAAAACCAGTTTTTTGCTGATTAAATGGATGGATGGATGGATGAACAGATGGAAGGAAGGATTAGATTGATCAATGGAATATTCAGATATTTGGAATCAAGACACCTTGTTAGGCTGATAATAGGTTACATGTTGGAGCTGGCTAGCTTTCATTGGAGGATAGGTTTTTGTTTGCCAGCATCCTGCCCTCGGGGGAAACTCCTTTCCCCTCACTCAGTGTGGTCAAGTTAATTGTGAAATATGCTGCATTTCTTCTTTCTCCAGACCTCCCAGTAACAGGGACGAGCATTTGACCTCCATCTCAGCAAATCATATTCTTGCAACCACTTGGATATAGAGATTGGTCCAGGGTGGAACGTGGTTCATACAGGGCTAACCAGAGTTTTCTCCTGGAATTGATATATGAACATTAGGAGAAGAAGTCTCCTTTTATAATGAGTTAGCTCAATGGGGAAGATGACCCACGAGGGCAGCCTGGTGGCTTCTTGCCTGCCGCGTGGCAGTGAGTTTGTCTGAGAGCAGGGACTGATGGTGCAGAAATAGCTGGGGGAGACAGAGAAAGAGAGAGCAGGAGTGTGGCTGGTATTGTTTTGTTGTACCCAATTTGCAGGAAAAAGTCTCACAAGCCGCTCACGTAATAGCCAATGAAGCCTTTATTCCGGCCCGGGCCTCCAACTACGTTTAGCACAAAGCAGGATAGTAGAAAATGGCGCCTGCTCATAGCAAGGGCAGGGTTTATAAAGCACAGGGTTCCTACGCCCTCAAGCCCTCAGGTGGAGACGGCTTAAGGGTGGGTTAATGGGCCATTGGGTGGAGACAGTTTAAGTCCAGTTTAAGTCGCCTTTGCTTATTACAGTTTGAGCCCTTGGATCTATTCATCCTTAAGATGCCTGGTTACATTTACCATCTAACTTTACTTTGGCTTAAGCTAGTTGAATTGGTTTGGGTCATGGCTAATGTGCTTCTCCAGCTGTTTAGGATGGGGCCTGTCTGACCTAGTCTCTAAGTACACACTGCTTGGCCCATAGCCTGCTCGACTCATTGAGTTATCATCTCCTCTTTGTGCTCAGGATATAGCTCTTCTGCCTTTCATTCTGCCTTGAAAGTTTCAGCATCCAGCTCTGCATTCATTTTGGTGACAATGGGCCAGTCTTTTCCTGGGAAAAGAGGAGCCCAAAGCGTCCTCTTGGCAATCCTCATAAGGGTAGAACCTGTGACTTCCTCGTAGTTGATGGGGTCAGATGGGTAGGGCAGGCCCCATTTTGATTAATATGCCTATAAAATGGAATTCTGGGACTGACCTCCACTCCACTCAAGCCACACAAAGATAATTGACCTTTGGAAACTGCCTTTGGCAGTCTTTTTATTATTTTTATAGGAAAGTCCTGCAAACCAATTACATCTCACAATGGGCCTTTTATGGTGCTATTAGTTTAATGCAGCTTTCAGAGAAATTAGCCCTCAGGGAGCCTGAAATTCTAGGGGAAAAAAAGAAAGCCCTCCGTGGACTTATTTGACTTTTGGATTCAGAGGAAAGATGGATTGGTAGTGCAATATTCCCCACAGTCACTTTTGCATTTTGAGCCATCTGACCAAGGTACCAAAGTCCCATTTCAGGTCCCTGGTGTCTGGCCCAAGGAAAAGGAAAAAAATAAATTTAGAAAAGAACAAGCTGTCTCTTTAAAGAACTCAGTCTACAAATCAAGGAGGGTTTATTCTCCCTTAGTCTGAGGTTAAAGAAAAATGGAAGTGAGAAGATTGAAACAGCACTTTGATTTGAAAGTCTGGGCTTTTCAGAATGTGAGATTACAGGTGTCTGTCTCGGATCCTCAGGTTGGCTTCTTCACCTCTCACCCCAGCCATAATTATTTACAGAGTGATGGCTCTGTGCCATTGTCACAGTGTCGGGCTGGGCTGTGGGTCTCCACTGGAGAGGAGGGAGGTACCATCTCAGCAGTCCCCGGCCCTCTGCCACAGAGCAAGTGCCTGGGACTTAGAGCAAGGTGGGGTAGGGAGAGGAGGACTTGCAGGAGCCCTGTCAGTTCCTGGAGCCTGACCCCAGGCAGGAGGCCAGCTCATCCCTGGGACAGGGAAGGAGCCTTAGAGCCTTAGAGTCTGGGAGGGGCAGAAAAACCCGAGCAACTTGCCCTTGAGCTTTGATCCTTGCCCACCAGCCCTGGTTATCCCTGTGTCACCAGGTCATCAGCGTGGTGCACCGGTGAGGTGAGCTCACAGTCCTGTCGCTGCTGTTACCTTGAGGGCTTTCCTGTGCTCTTACACTCTTATCCTTCAGTCATTGTTTGCTTTGGCTCTGACCTTGCCAGTTCCCTGGGCTTAAGCAACCAGGGTTTGATCTGCAGGCCTGTGGGCTTCTGGGATCTGCAGGAAGATTTGGCTTCGCCTGAGCAGATGGGGCTGGCGGAAATGCTGGGAGTATGGCAGGCACGTGGGAACAGCCCTCAGCCATCGGTGGGAAGGAGGTCGGGGAATGAATACCCAGCTCCCTAACCCCCGGGGAGGGCAACTCTGAGATATGTTCTACAGAGCCTCCCAGAGTTACCCAATATGATGGAGCCCCAGCTGCCCCAAATGGCAAACTTGTTTTCAACATGTCCTGTTTTTGCTTCCTTCTTTCCCTTGTCTCAGTTCTGCACTGCCCCCTACTGCTCCTCAGAATCACCCCCAAACAAGCCCCACACACCCAGGCTTGTCTCAGAGCCTTTTGGTGGGTGGCGGGTGGGGGACGCAGGCCTGGCTAGACCTCATGCTTATTTCCTGTTTCTGCCTGACTCACTCTGTTTTACACTGTCACCGGCTCTTCTTGCTGCCTCTCTTATTCTGAATTTATATGACTTCCTGATCATATCTAATCCAGGCTCCTCTAGGCCATGACCCACCCACTAGGCTCCCAGGACCCTCTCCTGGCCCACGTGGCTAGAATTCCTGCTGGTTTTGGCCCAGTACTTGGTGGAGGAAATAGAATCTCATTTTAAAGGGAAAATGAATAGAAAGAAAGAGGAAGCCCCCTCTAGAGGGAGGAGAGGAGAGAAGAGAGAAAGGAGCACACCTCGGACATGACTCACAGGATGTGTCTCTCAAGCAAGGGGGGCACTGACAGTTGAGTTCCCCATCCTTGGGAACTTCTAGGCCTGCTCTTTCTGGATTTCTGCTCCTGGCACTTAGAAATACCAATGGATTGGCTTTATCAAAAATGGGGCTGGTCTGGGTGTCACGGTGCTCACCTATAATTCCAACTACCCTGGAGGCTGAGGCAGAAGGATTGCAAGTTGGAGGCCAGCCTCAGCAACTTAGCAAGACCCTGTATCAAAATAAAAAATACAAAGGGCTGGGGATGTGGCTCAGTGGTAAAGCACCTCTGGGTTCAATTCCCAGTCAAAAAAAAAAAAAAAAAATTGCAGGTCTGGGTTCCCTTCCAAAGCACCAGTGTCTTCTTATAAGGCAAATGGCATGGCTGCATTTGCAGCTTGTGTGATATTGGGCAAGTTGTTTAATCTCTCTATTATAGCTCAGTGTCTTCATCTGAAGAATGGAGCTCATCACGTACCACCTCATAGCATAGTGACAAAGAGTAAATTAGAAAATGTGATGAAGTGCTTAACAGAATTGCCAGCACGCAGTAAGGGCTCAATAAATGCTAGCTGTTATTATTAACGTGTCATGTACAGCCCGGTTTTGTTCATTATCTTTTGATATTTATCTCCCTGGAGGCACGAGAGCAGCACCTCTCGTCTCTTGGAGTCTGTAGTTCGTGCACACAGCAGAGGTGTAAGAGGATCCATGCCCAGAGACCAGGCAGGTTAGCATCCTGGCGCTCTGATCCTTGCTCTTCCCTCTTGACTTTCGGGGCATGCTAGGGCTTCACGCACTGCAGAATTCCAGGTGCAGAGAAGCCACACCAGTACTGAAGGGCTGTTAAAATACCCTCCTATCCCCGGGTGTCGCTGAGAATCGGGAGACACATGAAGAGACAGTTCAGTGATGGCCAGGCTGCTGCCCCATTCTGACTCAGCCATTTCACTGGCCACCCCCCTTTACCCTACTTACAGCCCCCCAAGACAGATTGGGGCTGATCCCCCGAGAAAGAGCAGTGCGGCATGGGGGTATTCGCTGCTCGCGAGGCGCCCGAGAGTTCAAGCCCAAAGAGGCTCTTACACAACAGCATTATCTGCTGCTTCCCCTTCAGTGTTCCAGACAGATAAAGATAAAACAGCTGAGGTAATTGTGGAGATGGAGTGTCGCTGGCAAATGATCTGAGCACAAAGACCATTTCCAGAGACAGATGGAGTGGAGGCTCCGGTAATTTTTCTTGAATCATGTTTAAAGTGGCACCGTCTGAAAACCAATTCAGCACAAGTGCTGCTCGGAGGTCCGGGTCCACCTGAACTTGGAAAATATTAAAGCCCAGTGGCGCTTCACAGTGACAAAGGAAGGGTGATAGCCCCCCAAATAACCCGCGTGTGAGCGGTCTGAAAAGAGGAGCGTGCTGGTCACACCCTGGGGAGTTGCACCCATGCAGCAACCTCACCCAGGGCTGCGTCGTGAGTCCTAGCAAACGTGGCAAAGCTGTCATCTGGACTTGGCTTAAAAGCAGGGGATGGGACTGCACCGGTGTGGGTGGGATCAGGTGACCCCCCCCCCCCCCCACCCCCCCCCCGCCCCCGCCCGGGGCCTTTCTTGTTCATAGTTCAGCTTGCTGAGAGGCATCCAGACAATGGGTTTTAGGAACCTGGCACTTTGGAGTGTGAATGTGCTGGCAGCCCCCATCTGTGGGCCCAGTGCCAGGGAGAAAGCAGTTGGGGACTTCCCTTGACTCTCTCTCAACCTGCTAATGAAGGAAGTAATGGGCTCTGAAGGTAAAATGACAACATCTTATGGAACACTTTGCTGCTACTGAAAACCATGTTGTAGAAAAACGATCTAATGACTTGGGGGAAGGCTCCTGATCTATAGCCAAGAGAAAAGCAGGCTATAGAACAGCATGCCGTGTGCCCTCGGTGTTTATTCAAAATGATACACACGCGCATACGCACACACACACACACATATGCAAAGAAAGAGTGACTAAAATGACAGATCAAATATTTACCTTTTGGTTTTCATCCTTGACTGTATTTTCCAAATTTTCTACAATGGGCTCTTTTCTTTTTTGGTACTGGGGATTGAACTCAGGGGCACTCGACCACTGGGCCACATCCCCAGCCCTTTTTAAAATATTTTATTTAGAGCCAGGGTCTCACTGAGTTGCCAAGTGCCTCCCCATTGCTGAGGCTGGCTTTGAACTCATGATCCTCCTGCCTCAGCCTCCCAAGTGCTGGGATTACAGGTGTGCGCCACCACGCCTGGCTCTGGGCTTGTATTTTGTAATGAGACAAAGATGTATTAAAACCATATCTTGACTTGAAAAATTGTGCTCTATATATGTAATATGAAATGAATTGCATTCTGCCATCACGTATAACAAATTAGAATAAATAAATAATTTAATAAAAAACTTAGAAAAACAAATAAACAATAAAAAACCCGTATCTTGTATTTGCATAATATTTATAGTTGTTTTTCCTTACATACATGTTTTCTTACATACATGCTTTCTACTGATGCTCATGAAAGTTCTATGAATTAGGTAGAGCAGTTATTCCCATTTTACAGATGAGGGAATTGAGGCTCAGAATAAATCAGGGACTTGAAGAATGTGTTGTTTAGCTTTTAAGACACTGAGCTTGGAACTCAAATCCTGTGTGTTCCCATTTAGTCCTCGGGACATGAGGGGTATTGTTGCTGCCTGAAGCGATGGCCGCTTGGAGCAACGAAGCCGCGGGAAGAAGTTCAGAGGCAAACTGGAGAAAAACAGCTTTTATTCTGATAACTTTTCTCTCTGGCTCTAACAACGACTAACACGTGCCGCACACACCACCAAAATGGCGCTGACCCGATCAGCAATCTCGGCCAAGTCACTCGAGATCCCGGGACAAGTCCCGTGAGACTATGGAAGGCGACAATGCCCAAATCTCCACCGCTCATAGTCAACCGCAATTCAAGCCATCTCCCCAAACAGGGCTCCTGCAGGGTATCAAGGCAAGCTAATCAACATGACGGGCCACTTGGTAATTGTGGTCCTAAGTCATGTGCTGGATCACCTCCTTCTGTGATCACACACCTCCTGTTCACTTCTTACTGGATTCTTGTCTGTTCCCTGCACTAAATTCTGTGGGGTTGGGGACTGAGTCCAAAGGCTTCCTGGCACACTGGCACTTGATCTGAGGTCTTTCCTTGGCTAGACAGGCAGCCCCCGGAGCAGAGTCTGTCTTTTTTACTCGTCGTCTGGTTTCCTTGTGTCAAGTCAATGCCTGACGCAACGGAGTCAGTGCTGACCCGGGAACCAATATGAACAGGACCTCACTGGGCACGGGGAGTCCACTAGCGGACAGAGGAGACGTGGCTCCTGGCTCTGAGGGGCTTCCCCCGTCCTTGGAGCCCAGCAGAACGCTCTTGGAAGGAGTCAGGGACTGAAGCTGTGAGGAAACGAGCCCATCTCAGGAGGTGGTGCTTTGGGGGGGCGGGTAGGGTGGGGAAGAGCGCAGAGGGTCTCTGCATGACTCGGAGTCGCAGGGAAGAGATCTCTGTGATGGCAAGGTGGGTAGGAGGGGACGGGCCTCTTCCAGGGGAATGTGCGTTTTGATGACTTGGGGTCATTCTGAAGCTTTGACCTTACCATCTCACCATCCCGAGAGTCGTTGCTGGAGTGTCCTGGTTATAACAGCCGTGGCTCGTTGCACACGGCGTGTGTCAGTTCCCACCGTGATATCTTGCACGCACAAACTGAAACTCTTCACTACCCTGCAAGGGTGGTACGATCGTCATTTACAGATAAGGACACAGAGGGGTAAAGTCACTTGCTCAAGGTCACCCAGCCAATGAGGGGTGTCCGGGAATGGAACCCAGAGAGTCTGTCTTCTGTTCTGTGCTCTTGAACACGGAGCTCAAGTCTGCTGACGTCTTGGCTGGGGTAGGACAGAAGAGAAAAGGCTGAGAGCCACTTGAGAGGGGAGTGGGAAGAACTTGGAGGTTCCTTCCATCTCTCATTTCTTGAGCTTATGTTAGTTAGGGAGATGTGAGCACTGCCCAGGAGGGTGAGGAAGGTGAGGCCTCATGAGCAGAGGGGGCTCACCCCGTGGGCAGAGAAGGAGGAGCCAGGCTGGAACGGTCTCCAGGAACCATTCAAGAATGTTCCAAAGCAGGCCGGGTGTGGTGGCCCATGTCTATAATCCCAGCAACTCAGGAGGCCAAGGCAGGAGGATCACAAGTTTGAGGCCAGCCTCAGCAATTTAACGAGATCCTGTCTCAAAAACTAAAACTAAAAAAAAAAAAAAAAAAAAAAAAAAAAATCTTCTAGGCACTGTGCTGGGTGCTGAGAGCATTATGTGAACAGAACACAGTCAATCCCTTCCCTCACGGAGCTCATAGTCTGGGAAGGCAAACAGAGAGCAGCCAGGTCATGCCACAAATGAGGAAATTACCACAAAGGATTTGAAGGGAAGGCCCAGCTTCCCCTGGGAACACATGACAGCTCGGCAGGCCACAGGTGGGCACAGGAGGTCAAGGAAAGCCTCTCCTCAAAGCCTAACTTAGATGAGATGTGAGCAATGGACTGGAGGTACCTGATGAAAGGAAGTAGCCAAAGGGATTCCAGATGGAAGACTGGCATGTGCAAAGGTCCTGTGGCCTGAATGGATGGAAACCATGCTTCTCAGTTTGCAGGGATCGATCCTGTTCACCCCTCTTTTCTTAGCAATTTGGGTATAGAGTCCCTTTTACTCTCAACACTGTCTTGGTTTGGGTGACACAATGTGTGTTCTCCCTTTTAGGCCACATTGTTGTCATTTTGCAGTGCTGGATGGAGATTGAACCTAGGGCCTCAATAACACCCTCAGCCCCTCTCAGGCTACGTTGATGATGTATTTCTTACCCTAAAAATTGGGAAGTTACTACACAGTGTTCAGCAGGTAAAATTCTCCCCCGAGACAATCAGACTCAGCTTCTCACATAACTCTGGCTGCATAGGAGGGAGGGGGGAGGGGCGGAGGGTGCAGGAGAGCTGTCACTGCTTGTGATAAGGAAAAGTCTGTCATTACCGTGGAGAGAGCTACTCCCTTTCACTTTAGCCTCGCAAAGAAAGTTCCAGACCTCAGGTTTAGAGGAGAGCCACCACCCACACATACGCCGGCCAGGTGTAGGTCTCTCTTAGTCTCCTGTCCTGGGGCAGTCTCTGGACGGGTGAAGTCCTAGCAGGATTTCCTGAAAAACCAGGGACACATAGGTCTCCTAGATGTCACCCACAGGCGGCTAGCACCAGGTGCCTTCCCATCAGGCCACCACCTCTGCACAACTGTGGGCATCTTCTGCTGAGGCAGGGCTGCTGGCAGGATGTGGGAGTGGCTGTTTGTTTCCTAGAGCCTGTCTTGGATTTCAGGTGAAATATCAGAGCTTGAGGGGGACACACCTATTCCCCTGAATTGCACGTGCCCTCGCTCTCTCTCCGTCTCTCTGTCTCTCTGTCTCTTTCTGTCTCTGTCTCTGTCTGTCTGTCTCTGTCTCTCTGTCTCTCTTCATCTCTCTGTTTCTCTGTGTCTGTCTTTCCGTCTCTCCCTCTGTCTCTCCATCTCTGTCTCTCTGTCTCTGTCTCTCTGTCTCTCTCTGTCTCTCTCCTTCTGTCTATCTCTGTCTCTCTCCATCTCTGTCTCTCTGTCTCTGTCTCTCTGTCTCTCTGTATCTCTCTCTGTCTCTCTGTCTCTCTCTATCTCTCTGTCTCTCTCCTTCTCTCTCTCTGTCTCTCTGTCTCGCTCTCTGTCTCTGTCTGTCTGTCTCTCTCTCTCTGTCTCTCTGTCTCTCTCTGTCTGTCTGTCTGTCTCTCCCTGGAGCTCCCCCATCTGTGTCAAGACGCCCTGGCCTCTTCTCGCCCCACCCACTTGCCTATTAAAACCGCCCGGGCTCGGCTGCAGTAGAGAGCATCGCAGGCCTTTTTCTTGCTTGGTGAAATAAAAACAAATTATTCTAGTGGAACATTTTACATCAGATGCAATCTAAGGAAACGGCTCATTTGGAAGCAGCCAGGGCTGGCAGGGAAGAGGGTGAGGGGGCTCACCCCGCGGGCAGGGAAGGAGGAGCCAGGCTGGACAGGTCTCCAGGAGCTTGGTGGCACCGGAGTAAGTCACCCCATGAATTGATGGCCCTTTTTAGTGTTTTTATCCTCTCAGAATTTAATTTTGGAGTCCAGAATGATGTGGCTCTTTAGCAAGGCGCCTCTCTTTCTCTCCCCGCCCTTGTTTATGGTCCCCATCCCTCCTGCTTTAAAGGTTTTTTCTCTCAAAGTTTTTACTGCTGTCCCCGCTGTAGCCAGGATTCCACTTCTTCCCACCGTGCATCTTTGGGTTGTAAAGGAACTGTCCTGGAAGCCAGAAAATCCCCCCTGGACGCTGAGCCTCCAGAGTCCTGGGAGTTTCCTTTTCTTTTTTTCCTTCCAAAAAAAAAATTTTTTTTTTAATTTGAAGTTGTTAGAAATGACAGCAGAATGTATTGCAACCCATATTACACATGTAGAGCACATTTGTACATATCTCTGGTTGTATACAAAGTATATTCACACCATTTGTGTCTTCATACACGCATTTAGGGTAATGATATCCATCTCATTCTACCATCTTTTTTTTTGCCCCTTATCTAACCCCCCTCCCCATTGGCCTTTCTAGTGTTCCTCTAATCCTCCTATGTTCCCCATCCCAACCCCACTGTGAATCAGCCTCCTTATATCAGAGAAAACATCCGGCTTTTGGCTTTTTGGGATTGGCTAACTTCACTTAGCATTATTTTCTCCAACTTCATCCATTTACCTGTGATTGCCGTTATTTTATTCTCTTTTATTGCTGAGTAATATTCCATTGTGTATAGAATAGACCGCATTTTCTTCATCCATTCATCTACTGCGTGCCACTAACGGGAAACCCAGGGCATGGCCAGCTCTGAACAATGACTGTGGTCCCTGGAGTCCTCCTGCGCCTCTGTTTCCACCTGAACCGCAGACTGGCTGCTTTATGACCAGTTAGCACCAAAACGAGCCTCTGAGCCCCTCTCCTCCCATCCTCCCAATCCATAAGAGGACAGGCTCAAGTCTAGACTGGTGACAAGGGACAATGACCTCACATGCTCCTGTGCAGGAGCCCTGTTTGGGGAGATAGCTAAGATTGCGGTTGACTACAGGCCATGGACATTTTTGGGCATTGCCGCCTTCCGTAGTGTCAGGGGACTTGGCCCGGGATCTTGCGGGACTTGGCCCAGGATCTCGAGAGACTTGAGCCGTGACTCAGCAGATCGGGCGAGCACCATTCTTGCTCGGGCACGTGAGATGAGACCTGAGAGAGAACGGACGGGGTTAACGCTATTGTGTATATATATATTGTAGTTTTTTTGTAAGAGTACGTGCCTTGGTTTCTTGTGAGAGTGTGTATGTGGTGTTAGAAATTACAAGAGACAGAAAGAGAAAGATAAAAGAATTTTTTCATTGCTGTCCTGTCTCCGGGCTCCTTCCCGCGGCGCCGCCGTTCAGGGCTGCAATCCCTTTCCGGCGACAACACTCCTGGAGGCCAAATCCCCCAGCCCAGTGCTCTTTTCCCCTTGGTAAAGGAGAGAAGCCCAGAAGGCAATACTGTCCTGGCTTCTGTGTCATCATTCTAAGGCCAAGGGACACTGGGGACCCCACCAGGACCTACGCTGTGATTGTCTTTACAAAATCAAGGCCTCATGGAGGGGAGGGGTTTGGCTGGCAAAGTATCCAGGCTCATGGCTCCGGACCAGATGGTGCCGATGCCCACGGGCCAGGTAAGCAGCGGAAATGAGGGAGGCAGGCCGGGGGTCAGCAGTGGGGAACGGGGGCCTGCTGCAAACAGAAGCCGGTGCCTCCACGACAGGGGACAGCTGCTGGTGCTCCAGCCTACTGTCCACACAGAGTAGGGAGGGCTCATGGTGCCTGGCTTCTGACTTTGCCAGGTGGATAGAAACCTGGACAGTCTAAAGTATAAAATATGATTTTGTTTGTTTGTTTTTTTCTTTTTTAATTTATAATAGTAGTATGTATAACAATGGAGCAAGGGGGGGGAGGGAGAGAGGGGAAAGAAAAAAAATGGTGGTTGAATGAGATGGGTATCATTATCCTAAATGCATGATTGAAGACCTGAATGGTACTTATATACTTTGTATACAAACAGTTGTATGTAAAAAGATGCTATATAAAATATGATTTTTGAGTATTTATTAGACTGTGAGCCCCCAAGCTGGTGAGACATGAATTCCTGTGCGACTTGAATTCAGGCAGTTCTCACGTGGTGCCTCTGCCCCGGCCACGTGGGCTGATCTGGCTGCTGTGATGGGGGTGAGGAGATGGAGGTGGAGGGTACCGGAACCCACATGCACATTGGCCTGTTCCCTGTTGCTTCCTCTTCTGCCTCTCTCCTACAGCTTTCCAGCAAAGGAGAAGAAATTACCCAGAAGAATGCTGTGGGGTTTCTGTTTTCAGAGTTGGGGGAGGGGGGCACTCCATTTAAATGCTGGTGGAGCTTTCTATCTCACCCAGCCAGCAAGGGGTTAAAAAAGACCGAGCTTGTTGTAGGACAAGGACTCCTGATGTCCAACTAAATTAAAAAAAAAAAAATTTCTTCAACATAAATTGCCCAATAGACACCGGTTAGAGGAGGATTTTAATAATTTTTTTTTCATAGAGAAAACTTACTATTTTTAACCCAGTTTCATGGAAAATTCTTTGGGCTTTGCCTTTTGCAGACAACCTGAGCCACAGACCTTGGATCCACACATTGCCCCCCAGTGACAGCGGTCCCAGGGGCGTCCGCCATTGCAGTTGGTCCTGACAGTCCCACCAGCTTCGGCGGGGCACCTGTGTCTGCTGAGTTAATTGTGTGGGGTGGGTGAGGGCGAGGCCTTCCTGTGGACTAGCCACCCAAATCTGGCTTTCCCCTTGATGATGTGGAAGGGACCCAGGGCAGGCAGGAAGATGTCAGCTGGATGGAAGCCACCTTCCGCAGCCAACGCCCCTGAGCCCTCCTGTGCGCCCCCTGGTGGTGACGGGATTAAAGACAGGTGCTGCTTTGGTGAGGGGTCTCCTCTGCGAGCAGCTTTCCTCCTAGCCTGGGCCAGCGGCCTCTGCTGCTCCTCTTGCTGTGTCTCTGGGCTGTAGTTGTGGACCAGCTCGAGCAGGTGAGTAGCTGTTTGGCGGTTCAAGGTCTAGGTGAACTGGCTGAGCGTGGGAGCCAACTCTCCGCTCTGGCAGCTGAACTTGGTGGGGGTCACTCCACAAAGCAGGCAAGGTTCCCTTCGGGTTGCGTGGCCTGTCCAGAGCCAAAATTTTCAGGCATTTTCTTAAACAGTGGACTCATCACCCTCTTGGCCTTCTGGTTCTTCCTTATGGTGAGCACTAGGACCACCATCTTCTGTTTTAGGAATCTTGGACAACTGGAGGAGAAAAAAAAGCCAACATAATTTTCAAAAATCAGCTTCTGCCTATTGAATCCTTAATACATGCTGGGCATTATACATCCGGTCACGTAAGCCTCTGAATGACCACATGACATGGATACTATTATCTTTTGTTTTATAAATGGATGAAGAAATGAAGGCTCAGACAAGTCAAGTAACTTGTTCAAGAACACACAGTGCGGTGGGTCAGCGAGTGCGCGTACACACACAAACTACAAACACTATATATAGATAAACACAACTTTCAAAATTTGTTCTATTTTGGCTGGGCGTGGTGGCACACGCCTGTAATCCCAGCACTTGGGAGGCTGAGGCAGGAGGATCGCGAGTTCAAAGCCAGCCTCAGCAATGGCGAGGCACTTAGCAACTCAGTGAGACCCTGTCTAATAAAATACAGAAAAGGGCTGGGGATGTGGCCCAGTGGTGGAGTGCCCCTGAGTTCAATCCCGAGTACAAAAAAAAATAATAATAAAATAAAATATTTTGTTCTATTTTGGATCTTAGGCCTCTCATGAAAGAGCCATTTTCCTATGGCACGTAGCTTTTCGTTGGTGAACTGGCCTTGGTTGAGTGCACCTTTCCCATGAACCGCAGTTTATTGCCTTGGCAAAGGTGGTTGCCAGTTTGGTTGTGGCTCTGTTCCCTTTCCCAGCTCCCAGAGCAGAAGTGCTCAGTCTGGGAAACCACCCAGGCTGTCTTTGAGGCAGCCCGAAAGCTGGCAGCTGGGGTCATGGAACAAAAGTGGACCCTCTTCCTCTCTGCCCTTTCCTCTGGGTCCCAGCCAGGCTCCCATCACTCCTCCCTGTCCCTCCACGAGAAGATGGGATGGGCCTGCCACCCCACACTGGAAGCCTTCCTCAGCTGCACACAAGCCCTGGCACAGGGTCAGAGGTGACAGGGGAGTGCCACACTGGGCTGCCTGGGAGCCTGGCACTTGGCGTGAGATCTAGAGCTCAGGCTAGGTCGGGCAATTTTTGCAAAGGAAAGGCATTTTCTTTCTTTTCTTTTAAAGCAAAATCAATTTATTGTAGAGATGACATGTTTTCGATGAATAGAAGTGTCGTGCAGTTAGCTCAAGTTGGGGAGAGAATGTACCAGCCGGAAACCAAGGAAAACCTGGGTGTTCAGGCCACAGGGAAGGAGAGAATCAGGTGACTCCCAGGACAGCAGCAGCAGCAGGGCCCTGACCATGGCGTTAGCTGTCTGCCATTAACCTGATTCACTCCATGTGTCCCTGGTGTCTCTGATCTGTCCCCTGTTTGTTTCAGACGCTGGAGAGAGGCATGTCAATGCCACGCCACAGTGATGACATCACTGAGGATAGGCTGTCACAAAGTGTTTTGGGGCTCACTATTCTCTTACCTTATTGAGTAAATAATTTTATTACTACAACTGAGATTAGGTGAGAATATCTAGACGTCACCCCAAAACATAAAAACACTTATTTCCTTCCATAAAACTTGAATGTCTTTAGTGTTTTCTTTTTCAATGGTTGGACACAGGCGCTTCTGCTCTGAGTGCTTAGATATCTTAACATATTGATTCAATTTTAAAAATCACAATATGAGCCGGGCGCGGTGGCGCACGCCTGTAATCCCAGCACTTGGGAGGCTGAGTCAGGAGGATCGCGAGTTCAAAACCAGCCTCAGCAATGGCGAGGCACTTAGCAATTCAGTGAGACCCTGTCTCTAAATAAAATACAAAAAAAGGGCTGGAGATGTGGCCCAGTGGTTGAGTGCCCCTGAGTTCAATCCCCGGTACCAAAAAAAAAAAAAAAAAAAATCACAATATGCCCTTTCTGGCTGGAAACCAAGCAAAACCCACCCTTGGGACCAAAAAGAAAAAGAAAAAAAGAAAAGAATTTGGGAGGGCAGGAAGTTCAGCTTCTAATCCGTCAAGAATGGGAGACATCAGGGTTAGATCTTAAGTAGGACCCTGGACTGTCCTAATCTCCTTTGGGAAAAAATGACAATGGTGGAGAATGTGGGACTTTTTTTTGCAGCCAACCTCTGACACAGGAATAGTGATGAAGGGGTCGAGTGACAGGACAGTGACGGGCACTCAATGGAAGCTCAGTAAGTGATCGTGCTGATTGTGGTCAGTACCTGCTGCAGGCTAGGCTCACCTTGAACCTGGAAGTAAAAACTAAGTAAAGTTGTCGGCTGAGTAACTGATGATGTGCCCTGGCCCGCCTGGGACAGAAGGGGACTTGCACAGGAGGCACATGGACAGAAAAGCAGCTTGGACGGGCAGAAAAGAAATGATCTGAGCTTCCAGTATTAAAAGATACTGGTGATGCCACTACAGACTGAGTGATAAGGATTTCTGGGGTAAGGCTTGGGGTACTTTCTGTTTTTTTTTTTTTTTTTTTTTTTTTTTTAATGGCCATGGGCGATTTTAAAATATAGCCAGGATTGAGAAACACTGTTTCTGAAATCCTTCTGAATCTGAGCTGATTCTGTTCCTTGTGCAAGTCAATGAACTTCCAGTAGTCTGTGGTTTTCCTGAAGCTGGACATATTGCAAGGAGACCACTTTCAGGTTGGCCCACTCTCACTGGTTCCCTGTGAGGCTCAGGGGTTGTAAGTGTTTTGGGGTTTCTAGTTTCTGGGTGAGAAGGAAGATAGGAGGAGCTCAGTTTATCCAGCACTTGCTTCAGGCCAAGCCTGTGCAGAGGATCCAGGTTCAAGACCACCCTTGGTCCTCACAACAGCCCTCAGGGCTGGGTCCTGTTATGCAGATGAAGATTATTTATTGAGGAAGAAGCAGAGGAAAAGGTGGTTAAGCACACCTTGAGCCATTGGCTAACTAACATGCTCCCGTGAGAAAGACTGAGAGGTGGGGGCAGGATAGCGAATCATATGAAATGCCCAATAAATAATAATGGTGAGTTGGAAAAACCTCAATGGATTTCCAAGCTCAGAGTGTCAGAAAAGCCTCAAAACATGCAAAATAGCCTTCTTACAAAAATCCTAAATCACAGAGAACTTCCACACTATTTTATTATTATTATTAGGCAGTCACACTATTTTTTTTTTGTCCCTGGGGGAGATGGATCGGGTGGGTGTAGGGATCCAGTAGGCTGGACAAGAGTTGTAAGGCAGATCCAGGCACTGCCCAAGGCCAGGATGATCAGATGCCTCGGCCACGTGTCCATTCTCCTGGGGGCTTGGAGAAGACAACCTTGCTGAAGACAGGCTACAGGGAAGCCCGGGTCCCCTGGTGGAGAGAGGCTGCATTGCAGGATATGGGGGCTACAGCCTGAGGTTCTTTTATTCCCCAAAGCAGCTAAGAGCGTTGAAGATGGGTGGGCCTGATGGGCACAGGGGTCAAGTTCATCTCCTTTGGGCAAGGGGTCCTGCAGCATGAAGCAAGGGTGGAGGAGTCCTCCTCCTGTTCCTGACCGGCCCCTGTGCCTGACCTGAGTGACGACTTTTTGTCTGGCACCAGGATAAGCCTACATCCTTGGGAGACAGACAGAGCTACCCCCAACACCAGTTCTCATTGTCAGTGTGATCTTGGACATGGTCCTCCTCCAACTTCAGTTTTCCTCTTCTGTAAAATGGAAATAACATGTTTGGGATGTGGGTAACTAACTGCTTGACCAGTGTTAACGCTGTCATTCAACAGTGACTCACTCTCTCTAGAACAGAAACCACATTTCCAGTCTCTGTCCATCTGCCTAGGGCAGCTGAGCACTATACTGACATGCTGAGCTTTTCAAACTTACCATCCATACTTTGCTTTCAAACCTAATATACATTCACCATTTATCTTCCCGGTGAACTCATCCGCTAAGCCACCAGTGTCTTGGTGAAGAATCCAGATTCTAGAGTGAGAATGTCTGGGTTTTAACCTGAGGTCTGCTGTTCATTAGCTGTGAGACATTAGGTGTATTTAATCTCTTTGTACCTCATTTCCATCATTGGTTTAAAAAAGGTCATATCTTCTACTTTTTAGCAATGTTTTCAGGAGCACATTAATTCCTACATGTAAAATATTGAGAAAAATGTCCTGCATGGAAGTTCTCTAACGCTGATTGTTATTCCTTTAGTGTAGGGGGTTGCAAACACCAATGTCTACATGTGCCAGGCATATAATATAAATAAATGAAGCAATCCAGTCAGTAAAATTGTAGCATACACTTGATATTAACTGGTGTTGACACCAGCTTTAGGCCAGGGAGACAGCAGGGAGGGGTGGGCTGTGGCGTGCTCTGCCCACTGGGGCAGCTACTTCCCGGGTGATTGTTGCTACTGGGGTGTGATTTTTCAAGAAAGGATGGTAATCGAGATATAAAAATGAACTCTCTCAATCTTTAATCATTGGCTAACTTACTTTATTACTTTAAAATCATGGTAAGAGGCAACCCAAACAGTTCCAGGCCCAGTCTGCTGGCCAGGTCATGACTTCTACTTTAGTTATCTGCTATGCTTGAAGACTCTTTCATTTGTAATTTTGCCTTATTATGATATCATCCATAGGTTCAATATATATTGATGAAGGAATTGCCAAGTAGCTGGGACTGTGAAGTCTATAAAGAAGGGGTAAAAGACACAGGCAGATTGCTCATAACTCGGGTGTCCTTGTTCACTCCTTGACTGCCTTACAGAGCTATGGGTTGAATTGTGTCCCTGCAAAAGATCTTATCATCCTAACCCCCAGTACTTGTGAATGTGACATTATTTGGAAATAAGGCTCTTTGTAGATGATCAAGTTAATATGAGGCCATTAGGGTGAGTCCTAATCCAATACGACTGTGTCTCTATTTAAAAAAAATGTACAGAGACAGGCACATGCACACAAGAATACAATGAGATGCAGAAGGGAGAGTTCAGGGTCATGCATCTAAAAAGCCGAGGAACAATGAAGACTGCCAGCAAACCACCAGAAGCTAAGAGATAGGCATAGAATAGGCTTCAGAATGAACCAACCCTGCTGACACCCTGATTTTGGATTTTTACCCTTCAAGAACTTTGAGACAAAAACACTTCTGTGGTTTGAACCACTATTTGGTGGCACTTGGTTATAGCAGCCCAAACAAATCAACACACATAGCTAGGAGTATAATTCTGTGCATCCAACTCTGTTTCTCCTTCCAGATGGCAAACTTCTTGAAGACAGAAACCGTGTCTTATACGTTTATATGTCTTGATTTCAGAAGTCAAGACTTCTAACTACCTCATGGCTGACCTGCGAGAAATGTTTAGTGAATGAATGAAAGAGTGAGCAAATCCAGAAGCCAACCTTACTATTGGACAAGCCTCTGGGTACAATCGACTTGATGTGGTGAAACGAGAGGGGCAGGGTGAGCTGGATCTGGTCACTGCCTGTTCTTCACATGTGACCTTGGATGTGTTTTTCAATATTCCGTATCTGGATTTACAAAACTAAAATGAGGATATTACTATCCATCCTGGGAGGGTAATTGTGTTGATTAGATAAGATACAGTGGGCAAAGTGCTTAGAAAATAGTTCCTGAGCCTTAGAAGACTCCAGTAAACGATCTGCTTCCATTAGCTAAACTACGCCTGCACCTGATGGGTGAAGCAAAGTTTCTCCACATAGCCAGGTAGTGTGGGACGGAAGCAGTGGCTTCTCATCAGCAATGCACGGACAGTGATGGATAAGAGGAAAGTGACACTGGAGGAAAGAGACAAGCCCATGAAGGGTAGGTAGAGAACCTACAAAAACACAGGAGTTTAGAGATGTTTAGCACAGGGGCAAAAATCTCAGGACACCTGAGTGGGCTCTGAAGCCAGCACTACATGTAACGGAGGAGCATGGTTACATGGTTAATCACATTTGGATTTTGATGAACCTGGTTTGATGAAGAAATATTCAACTCTATTCAAAGTGCTCTTAAGATGACAGGGGAAATTAGTAAAATATGTTAGAAAGATTGCCATCAAAACACATTAACATATTGGCATTAAAATGAGAGTTTTCAGCCACCTAGAAAGTACACGTGGGATGCTTATCATTTCTCATCTCTGATTGGCAAGTGTGGTGTGTTGTGTAGACTCAGTGTGAGATTGTACCCTGCAGATGCAGTTGTCATTTATGATAGGGTTATAGATGATGAACTCCTGGAGTGACTCTCCCACCCTGTGGCCAGGGGACTAAGAGATCCTGGAGCTACGGTGATGTGTTTGCAAGTCTATGTACACGCTAGCAGATAGGAAGGCTTCCTAAACTCCATGGCTGTGCCACACTTACATTTATGTGCCACATAAACTGCTCTATGATTGTGCAATACAAATTGATTTAAAAGTGCAAATTTATTAAAAAGATTGAATACATTTGACTTTAGATACAAACACTGAGATGGTTACATTTGATTTATTTAGATTAGATCGCTTAGATAGATATTATTTAGATTTGGATTACTTTAGGTTTAAAATTTATTAAAAATACAAAAAAGGTTTATTAAATTCACAGAAGCTCTTTGTCCTTAAGTGTTTATCTTAATCAATGAGAAATAAGGAGTTTTTGAAAATTGACTTAGAGGTTAGGAGCTCTGTTTTATATAAAATTATCCATATTAATAATCATAGAAATGGAGATACTAGATATTGGTTCATCCACTTTTTGGGGAGTACTGTGTGAGAGGCCTCTTACAAGTCTTATGTCACATTCACAATTCTAGGATGTAGGAAGTAAAGATTACCCTCTTTTTTTTTTTTTTTTTTTCTTGTGGTACCGGGGATTGAACTCAGGGGCACTTGACCACTGGGTCACATCCCCAGCCCTTTTTTTTTTGTATTTTATTTAGAGACAGGGTCTCACTGAGTTGCTAAGTGCCTCGCCATTGCTGAGGTTGGCTTTGAACTCGCGATCCTCCTGCCTCAGCCTCCCAAAGTGCTGGGATTACAGGCGTGCGCCACCGCGCCCGGCTAAGATTACCCTCTTTTTTACAGATGAGGAAAATAAGGCTCAGAGAGATTAAATGATTTTCCTAAGGTGTCAGCTTGTCTGGAATGAGGGTAGTGGGACTCTTAGGTGGCTGAATGTCACCAAAACATTGGGCAAGGTGGCTGGGTCTTCATTTATATACTGAGTACCAGCTGGGGATAGGACCAGCGTTTTTACTTACTGAACTCATCCAATCTCCCCCAGGACCATCCTTCCCTGACCCTCTCAAGGACCCCAGCATGGTGGCTGGGTTCTGGGGAGTCAGGGCCTTTCTTTCAAGTCTGCTGCCCTTCAGATCCTGCCCTTGCAGTCAGTCCTTCTATGATGCAGGTCGCAGCCCTCCTAGGAGAGGCCGGGAAGGCTGACTGGTTTCGATTCCTGCAGCTCCAGTTGAGTGGAGGGCAGAGAGGATACAGAGGCACCCCTCAGGGGCCCAGGGGTATTAGCTTAGCCTTCCAGAATCCCATCCAGGTGTGAGGCAGCACAGCTGGCTAATTAAGCTGAAAACAGCATTAAGGAGCCCAGAGAGAAAATGAAGACATCTGTTCCCTTCAGGTCCTCAATGGGCTCCTTTTTATTTTTATTATTTTTTTCTTTTCCCTGCTGAGGATCAAATCCAGGAGCTTGTACATGCTAGGCAAGCTCTACCACTGAGCTGCACTCCCAGCCCTTTTTATTTTTTGAGACAGGGTCCTGCTAAGTTTGCTAGCATTGTTTCTTTGTAAGAACGCCCCGCTCTCATGAAGGCTAGCAGTAGGGCAGTGGGGGTGCAGAGGAGGAGGGGGAACAGGCCGTGGTACCAGGATGAGCAGATTTCTCTTCCTCCCTTCTAGCTGCACTCTCCAGAGCTGTGCTTTATACTGAATGACTACATTTGATGGAGCTGGTCCCATTTCTGTCTGGGAATAGCACACAGATCTGGTTTTCTTTTCATCCACTTGACAATTTACAGCATCCCTCTCACCCCTTCTTGTATTTGTGTCTTTTTATCAGGTAGGGTGAGCTACTTCCAGCGCCCCATCCAAGGGAGAAATCAAGTTCATGGTCTGAATCACCGAGGGGGATAAACAAAACAAAATTTTAGCCCAAAGCCCCTTAGATCTGGGCTCCTGTGCCTGAGCAACCAGACCAGTGTGACACAGTCGCAAACACTGGTTAGTATTTCTCAAGTTCCACCGATACAAAAACCAAAGGAAACTCAAGATCACTTTTTTGTTTAGTTTGTAGTGAAGCCAGAGATTGGACAAACATATTCACCATCATTCACTGTGTTCCTAGTACCGGAGCCACTCAGGTGGGCACAGGAAGAAGAGGAATAACAGAGAGTCATTTATTAAGCATTTATTAAGTGTATGCCATTCACTTAATGTATGTCATTCTGTATCTTCTGGTTTTTACTGTTGTTCGTAATAAAAGCTGATATTTCGGAGAGACCCAGCCGTCACTGTCCCTGGCCGCCTGGGCCCAGAGTAGCAGCTCCCGGCTGCTGCACGCAGGGCCAGACCTGGGGAAGGGCCTCCTCCATTATCAGGAAGAGTGCGACCTGCCCATTTGCGACCAGAGCAAGAGGTAGACTCCCGCCCGCTGGAAGGAGAGACCCAGCCACCAGTTTGCCTGGTCTTCGGGGCCCAGAACAGCATCTCCCGGCTGCTGCACGCAGGGCCAGACCTGGCGAAGTGCTTCCTCCACTCCCTGGGGGAGTGCGACCTGCCCAGCTGCAACCAGAGCAAGAGGTAGGCACCTGCCCGCTGGAAGGAGAGAACCCGCCGCCAGTTTGCCTGGCCTCCAAGGCCCATAGTAGTATCTCCCTACTGCTGTAAGCAGGGCCCAGCCTGAGGGTAAGTCCCTTCCACTATTCCACTGTGCCACTCTGCAACGGACCAAAGGTGCAGCCTTGACTCCACTAACAGGGTTGCTGACTGTACATGATCTGGGTCAGGTGGCTTAAACTGGAAGGGAAAAAAGAAGGGCTTCCAAGGGTCCATTTTGTTTGAGACTTGTTCTTGGGTTCAACGTTTTTGTTTTTATTTGCTTGTTTGTTTGTTTTGTTGTTTCTTGGGAGTTTTTTGTTTGTTTTTGTTTTGATTGACAGTGTGTTTGTGTGCTTCTGCTCCTCTTTTCTTTCTTTTCTTCCTTCTCACTTTTATATTTTTTCTTCTTCCTTCATCTTCCCTATTTACACCCTGCCATTGCATTCTCAACAGAGGCAAAAACAAGTTATACGCACAAATTGAGATTTCTAGAACGTGTACAATTGAAATATATAGCAAAGTGGTGTTATATATGGTTTATTCTCTATTTTCTAGACTTATTCTCTCTCTCCTCTCTCTTACACTAATTACTACTCCTTGGTTATTATTTTTTTTTCTCTTCTTTTTTTCTTTTTTCTTTTCCATCTTTCTTTATTTCTCCTCTCAACCGCTGCATAAGTTAGGTTTATATGTAAATCGGTCTTTCCATCTATTCATTCACTCCATTCTCTTTCCTCTCTCGTCGGCTGATACTAAACCACTTCCATAGAACTCTCTTTTCATACTTTCTAAGAAAGAACAAATCAATACACTCACTTCCTTCTTCCTAAACATATTACCTCTCTGTCCATTACTTGAAACTTTAAAATCCCATCAGAAGCATACAGAGTAAATTGGAAACAACACCTGGGTTAACTAAATCTGTACATTGTGATCAAACTGGGATTCTCTGAATAGAAAGTGTTTGATTTTAAAGTGTAAAGGAAATATAAGGGGATCTGATAGCATTGTACTACAGGAGCAACATAAGGTTTTAAGGTAAAATCAAAGTAGACAAGGTCCCACAGTGCAGGTAGAATAGACGCACAAGCAATATGAAGAAACAAGGGAAGAAAGTGACACAAACAAATCAATATACCTCCTCAGTAGATTCGATACCATGCACAGTTGGTGCAATGCCAGAGATGGAATTCAGAAATTACATATTCCAAATGTTAGCGGAACTTAAGAATGAACTCAAAAATGAGATGAGGGAGCAAATACAGGAGGTGAAAGATCATTTTGACAAAGAACTCCATAAACAAATACAGGAAGTAAAAGATTACTTCAATAGGGAGATAGAAGCTCTAAAGAGAAACCAAACAGAAATTCCAGAAATGAAAGAAGCAATAAATCAAAATAAAAGCTCAATCGAAAGTATCACCAACAGAGTAGATCACTTGGAAGAAAGAACCTCAGACAATGAAGACAAAATATATATCCTAGAGAAAAATCTAGATTACACAGCAAAAATGGTAAGAAACCAAGAACAGAACATTCAAAAATTATGGGACAACATAAAAAGACCAAACTTAAGAGTGATTGGGGTAGAGGAGGGGGCAGAGTTTCAAGCCAAAGGAATGAGTAATTTATTTAATAAAATAATTACAGAAAATTTTCCAAACTTGAGGAATGAAGGGGAAAACCAAGTTCAAGAGGCCTACCGAACACCAAACATACAAAATCACAACAGATCCACACCAAGACACATTATAATGAAAATGCCTAATATACTGAGCAAGGAGAGAATATTAAAAGCCACAAGAGAAAGGAAGCAGATTACATATAGGGGGAAACCAATCAGACTTTGTTCAGATTTTTCTACCCAGACCTTAAAAGCAAGAAGATCCTGGAATAGCATATTTCAAGCTCTGAAGGAAAAGGGATGTCAACCAAGAATCTTATATCCAGCAAAATTGAGCTTTAGATTTGAAGATGAGATAAAAACCTTCCATGACAAGCAAAAGTTAAAAGATTTCACATCTCGAAAGCCAGCACTTCTGAACATCCTGGGCAAAATTTTTCATGAAGAAGAAGAGAAAAATAACAATGAAAATCAACAAAGGGAGATATTAAACTAAGGGAAATACCAATCAGAAGAGAAACCTAATCAAGCTAAAGATCATCATACAAATAAAAATGGATGGGATTAAAAATCACATCTCAATAATAACCCTGAATGTTAATGGCCTAAACTCGCCATTCAAAAGACACAGATTATCTGAATGGATTAAAAGAAATGACCCAACAATCTGCTGTCTCCAAGAAACACACCTCATAGAAAAAGACATCAATAGACTGAAGGTAAAAGGCTGGGAAAAGTCTTATCACTCACATGGCCTGCGGAAGCAAGCAGGGGTTTCCATTCTCATTTCAAATAAGGTAGACTTCAAGCCAAAGTTAATCAAAAGGGACAAAGATGGATATTTCTTACTACTTAAGGGAACCATTCATCAAGAGGATATAACAATCATAAATCTATATGCCCCAAATAATGGAGCACCTACATTCATCAAACAAACGCTTCTCAAGTTCAAGAGTAAAATTGACCACAACACAGTTATTCTAGGGGATTTCAACACACCTCTCTCACCAATGGATAGATCATCCAAACAAAAACTAAACAAAGAAACCTTAGGCCTCCTTAAAACAATTAATAACTTAGATCTAACGGACATATATAGAATATTTCATCCCTCAGTAAATGAATACACTTTTTTCTCAGCAGCACATGGCTCCTTCTCCAAAATAGATCATATATTATGTCACAAGGCAAATCTCAGCAAATATAAAAAAAATAGAAATACTACCCTGCATGCTATCAGACCATAAAGGGATGAAATTGGAAATCAATGACAAAACAAGGAATAAGAAAAACTACTCCAACAACTGGAAGCTAAGCAACATGCTACTGAATGAACAAGGGGTTGAAGAAGACATCAAAGAGGAGATTAAAAAATTCCTAGAGGTAAATGAGAACACAGATACATCATATAGAAATCTCTGGGACACTATGAAGGCAGTAATAAGAGGAAAATTCATTGCACTGAGTTCATTCTTTAAAAAGAAGAAAAACCAACAAATAAACAACTTAACATCACACCTCCAAGCACTAGAAAAAGAAGAACAGATCAACACCAAGAGCAGCAGAAGACAGGAAATAATTAAAATCAGAGCAGAAATTAATGAAATTGAGACTAAGGAAACAATTCAAAGAATTGACAAAACTAAAAGTTGGTTCTTTGAAAAAATAAACAAAATTGACAGACCCTTAGCAATGCTAACGAAAAGAAGAAGAGAAAAAACTCAAATCACTAACATTTGTGATGAAAAAGGGAATATCACAACAAACACCTCAGATATACAGAAAATAATTAGAAATTACTTTGAAAACTTGTACTCTAATAAAACAGAAAATGCTGAATGCATTGACAGATTTCTAGAGTCATATGATTTGCCTAAACTGGATCTGGAGGCTATACACAATTTAAACAGATCGATTACAAGCAAAGAAATAGAAGATGTCATCAAAAAGCTACCAACAAGGAAAAGTCCAGGACCTGATGGGTTTACAGCAGAGTTCTACAAGACTTTCAAAGAAGAACTAATACCAATGCTCTTCAAACTATTTCAAGAAATAGAAAAAGAGGGAGCTCTTCCAGACTCTTTCTATGAGGCCAATATTACATTAATTCCAAAGCCAGGCAAAGACACATCCAAAAAAGAAAACTTTAGGCCAATATCCTTAATGAACATTGATGCAAAAATCCTCAACAAAATTCTGGCAAATCGGATACAAAAACATATCAAAAAGATAGTGCACCATGATCAAGTGGGGTTTATTCCAGGGATGCAAGGCTGGTTCAACATTCGGAAATCAATAAACATAATACATCACATCAATAGACTTAAAGATAAAAATCATATGATTATCTCAATAGATGCAGAAAAAGCATTTGACAAAATACAGCACCCCTTTATGTTCAAAACACTGGAAAAACTAGGAATATCAGGGACATATCTCAACATTATAAAAGCTATTTATGCAAGGCCCAGAGCTAACATTATCTTAAATGGAGAAAAATTGAAAGCATTCCCTCTAAAAACTGGAACAAGACAGGGATGCCCCCTCTCACCACTGCTATTTAACATAGTACTGGAAACTCTGGCAAGAGCAATTAGACAGACGAAAGAAATTAAAGGGATCCAGATAGGAAAAGAAGAGCTCAAATTAGCACTATTTGCTGATGACATGATAATCTACCTAGAAGACCCAAAAAACTCTACCAGAAAACTTTTACAACTAGTAAATGAATTTGGCAAAGTAGCAGGATACAAAATCAATACCCATAAGTCAAAGGCATTTTTGTACATCAGTGACAAAGCCTCTGAAAGGGAAATGATGAAAACTACGCCATTTACAATAGCATCAAAAAAAATAAAATACCTGGGAATCAACTTAACGAAAGAGGTGAAAGAGCTCTATAAGGAAAATTATAGAACACTAAAGAAAGAAATCATAGAAGAACTCAGAAGATGGAAAGACCTAACTTGCTCTTGGATAGGTAGAATCAATATTGTCAAAATGTCCATACTACCAAAAACATTATACAGATTTAATGCAATTCCAATCAAAATCCCAATGTCATTCTTCAAAGAAATAGAAAAAGCAGTCATGAAATTCATCTGGAGAAATAAGAGACCCAGAATAGCCAAAGCAAGCCTGAGCAAGAAAAGTGAAGCAGGGGGCATCACCATACGGACTTTAAATTATACTATAGAGCAATAGTAACAAAAACAGCATGGTATTGGCACCAAAACAGACTGGTGGACCAATGGTACAGAATTGAGGACACAGAGACTAATACATATAATTTCAGCTATCTTATATTAGACAAAGGTGCCAAAAATGTACAGTGGAGAAAGGATAGCCTCTTCAACAAATGGTGCTGGGAAAACTGGAAATCCATATGCAACAAAATGAAATTAAACCCTTGTCTCTCACCATGCACAAAATTCAATTCAAAGTGGATCAAGGACCTAGGAATTAGACCAGAGACAATACGCCTAATAGAAGAAAAAGTAAGCTCCAATTTCCAACATGTCGGATTAGGCCCCAAGTTCCTTAATAAGAATCCTGTAGCACAAGAACTATTACCAAGAATTAATGAATGGGATAGATTTAAACTGAAAAGCTTCTTCTCAGCAAAAGAAACAATCAGTGAGGTGAATAGAGAGCCAACTAATTGGGAACAAATATTTAATACATGCACATCAGATAGAGCACTAATTTCTAGAATGTATATAGAACTAAAAAAACTTAACACCAAAAAAGCAAATAACCCAATCAATAAATGGGCTAAGGAATTGAAAAGACACTTCTCAGAAGAAGATACACGATTAATCAACAAATACATGAAAAAATGCTCAACATCACTGGCAATTAGAGAAATGCAAATCAAAACTACTCTAAGATTTCATTTCACTCCAGTCAGAATGGCAGCTATCAAGAACACAAACAACAATAAATGTTGGAGAGGATGTGGGGAAAAAGGCACACTCATACATTGCTGGTGGGACTGCAAAATGGTGCAACCGCTATGGAAAGCAGTATGGAGATTTCTTGGGAAAATGGGAATGGAACCACCCTATGACCCAGCCATCCCACTCCTGGGTCTATTCCCAAAAGACTTAAAAACAGCATATTACAGTGACACAGCCACTTCAATGTTTATAGCAGCACAATTCACAATAGCTAGGTTATGGAACCAACCTAGATGCCCCTCAGTAGATGAGTGGATAAAGAAAATATGGTATATATACAAAATGGAATTTTACTCAGCAATAAGAGAGAATAAAATAATGGCATTTGCAGGTAAATGGATGAAGTTGGAGAATATAATGCTAAGTGAAATTAGTCAATCTCAAAAATCCAAGTACCGAATGTTTTCTCTGATATAAGGAGGCTGGTTCACAGAGTTGTTGGAAGGGGGTACATAGGATCAGAGGAACACTAGAATGGTCAACGGAAAGGGAGGGGAGGGAGGGAGTAAGGGGGGGGTTGGAAAAAAATTGGTGGTTGAATGAGATGGATATCATTATCCTAAATGCATGATTGAAGATCTGAATGGTACTTATATACTTTGTATACAAGCAGTTGTATGTAAAAAGATACTATACTTGTGCATGATGAATAAGTAAATAAATAATAAAAAAATTTAAAAAAAAGCTGATATTTCATGGTGTTTACATGTGCCATGCATTATTCTAAGTTTTTCTCATATGTTTTTACCTCCTCTGCAATTCAAAGGATGACTGACTTCAAGATCGCATTCTCAAACTCAGGTCTCTGACACAAGCCCATGCCATCATCACTGGGCTATATTGTGCTTTTTTTTTTTTTTTTTATATGTTTTAGATGAGGTAGTCGTCATCATCCTCATGATGATGGCTAGTTACTCCCACCTTAAGGCTAGGAAACCATGGCAACTAAGGCTCAAACAGGTTATGTAAATGAAGCTACATGTTTAGCTCCCACTACTATTGGGGTTACAGTTCCAATTACCGGAGAATCTCTAGTTCTGCACCAGTTGGGTTGCTCCCTGAAACTGTTGACTATTTTGGTCACTGTGGTGTTCCTACTATCTACAACAGTTACCTGCAACAATGTTTATTGAACTAATGAATTCCAAAATGGCGCACCTTGTGTTTCTCTGAGGGGCTACGCCCATGAAGCAGGACTGCCCATGCAGGAAGACGCCAGGTTCTCTAGGCAGTGTCTATTGCTGCACCTGCTCCCTCCCTGTAAGAGTCTCGTTGCACAGCTTCCAGAACTATCGTCCACTGTCTGCCATGTATCTTTCAATTTGGAAGACACGCAAGGAAATCAATGAAATAAGAATATGCCAATGAAATGAAAACTCACCCAAGCTTTATGTATTTTAATCTTCAGAAATGCTTGGAAATCACTATAATTTAATGTTCCCACCAAGGTCCAGAAAGTGTGTGAATATATTTATTAAATCAAAATCAGATTTTCACACATGGTATGCTTCTGTGAAGTCCTGAGCCACAACACATCAAAAGGAAGATGTATTACAAGAAATGAAAAATTAAGAAACATTTGGTTCTCTCTACAACTCCTGATCTCCAAGGGAAGATATAATTTTTGTTTGTTTCTTTTAGCATTTCCTTGTGCTCTGTTGGTGAGGTCAGCTCACCCCTCTCCTGGTACTGTGGTCCCTGGGGTATTGTGTGTATGTGGTTGATGGATCCTCTCTGGGCCTGTCCAGTGCTTTTTTCTAGACAGTGATCTCTTTCTACTTGCCAGGGTACCCTCAGTGTTCTCAGGAAAACCTGGGAAATAATCAGGGAGCCTAAATGTCCTGCCTTCTAGTCTGAACAGGGATTTTCAAATGTTTTTAAAAGCTTCTTAATTGATAAAATTATATACATTTACAGTATACACTTTGTTTTGACATATATACCTGGTAGAATTGCCAAATCAAGCTAATTAACATATGCATGACCTAACATACTTAGAATTCTTTTGTGGTCAGAACACTTAAAATCTGCTCTGTGATTTTCAAGTACTGTAGATTATACTTTGTTATTAACTGTTGTCACCGTGTTATACAATAGTTCTTTTGGGTTTATTCCTCTTATCAAACTGAAATTTTGTACCTCTTGACAATCATCTCCCTGACCACTCCATCTCGCTGGCCCCAATCCCTGGTAACCACCATTCTATTCTCAAGAGAGTTCAATATTTTTAGATTCTATAAATAAATGAGATCATATAGTATTTGTCTTTCTATGTGTCGCTTACCTCACTTAACTTGTATCCTCCAGTTTTATCAGTGTTATTGCGAATTATGGGATTGTCTTCTTTTTCAAGACTGTATAATATATACAACATAGAATGTATATGTATTACATTTTTTTAAAAGTCCATTCATCCATTTATAGACATTGGTTAATTCTGCATCTTGTCTATTTTTTTCCTCCATTAAAAAAAACTTCGTTCTAATTATACATGATAGTAGAATGCACTTTGACACATCATACATAAACCGAGTATTCTCATTCTTGTGGTTGTACATGATGTAGACTCACACCAGTCACATAGCCATATTTGTACGTAGAGTAAGTGAAGCTACAGTAATGTGGAAGTGCAGATATCTCTTTGACATACTGATTTCATTTTCTGTGGGATTTCTGGAAGAGAGATTTAAATTCTCCCAGGTGCCTTCTCGATATGGGATGTTGGCATCAGGACACACTTAGTTTATATTTTCTGCTCATGATGATATGGATAAACTTGAGCAAGTTGTTAAGTTTTTTTTTTTTCTTTTTTGAGAAAGAGATACGGAAATCTAACCCTCAGAGTTGCTAGACAAAAATGAAGAGCAAAAATATATCCTACTTTTCCAGTGATGTGCCTGTAACTCCAGACAACAGTGACCATGTGCTGGTGGGGGTCTGGGAGGGTCGCCTGAGCCCCAAAACTTTCTGCTGTGTTTTAAACATCCCTGCAGAGTTTGCATTTCATTCCACCCATGCTTGTTTTGATAGAAAATGCTGCTCTCTGCCCCCACGTTTTAGCACAGAGAATTGACATGCCAGGTTTCTGGGTAGTGTATGCATGCGGTGACACCCTCTGACCCTTGGCATCAGTTGCCTGTCCCTACCACCCACTCCTGGTCCTTCCCAGGAGCACAGGTGTCAGACAGAGAGAGAGCATGGGCACAGTGCCTGGAGCTTGCCAAAGCTCCTTTGATGCTGCTCTAAACTCATCTCTGGAATCAAGGCTGGAGAGGCGACCAGGTCAGGGCTCTGTGGAGGGCACCTGTCTGCCCTTCCCCTGCCCCAGACCTGCTGCTCCTCTGCCTTCTGTGGCTCCAGCTCCCCCTGTGGGACGGGCACTTGCTGCTTGCTGAGTTTGTCAGCGTTTCCCGCCGTGGGTCTGACTCACTAATTAGCCCTGCTGCCTGCTTGCTGCAGCCACGGGGCACTGCCAGGCCAGCACTTTTCCACGTGGCATCTGCTGAGGAGAAACAAGGCAGAGTCTTTAACCCTATCCTTGCCAAGAGTCATGGTCCGCAGTGGCTCCCGTTGGTCTGGGCTCCTGAGGGCTCATAGGTACACGCATGGGCTTGAGGGACACGGGGTGTGGCTTCTGCTCATGGGGTTAATAGCTGTTTGGCTGCATGGGCAGGGCCGGTCAGAACATTTGAAAAACTGAAGCCAAAGACTCTCATCAATACTGAGGATGCTTTACAGGTATGGGGTTGGATGGCTCCAACTATTATCTTCACTGTGGTGCAAAAAACTTCTAATGTCTAACTTGGTCTATTGGTTTGAAGAAATCAGGGTCATTGGAAAAAGCCCAGCTCGGCATACGTGTTCTCACTCTCTCGTGCTTTCAAAGAAAGTTGCCTTAAGCTGTGGCAGCCTGAGGCAGAAAACGGGCCACGCCCTGGGCACTCTGTGGTTTCTGCCTCTCGCCCTCCCACCAATGCAGACCCCAGCCCTTGCTGAAAGCCACTGAAGGGTGCTGGGCACACAGGGAGTAGTCTGGGTGGCCAGCTGGCGCAGGTGTCTGCTGGGCACTGCTGCCACAGCTGCCCTGTGTCTCTGTGTACCTCTGCCCACATCGCTACAGCCCCAGGGTGCGGCTCCTTCTCCTGGGCCCCACCGTCCTCTTCCCCAGAGCATCAGAGACTCGCTCTGTGAACGCGTTCCTGGCACTGAGCATCACCAATGCCTCAGAAACTTCCAGGTGCTAAGCGTGGTGATCTGCGGCAAGGGTGGGGGAATAGCAGACTGCTCTCCCCACTTCGTGCTCCCCAGAGCAGCCCTGGCTGCAGCTGCTGCCTCAAAGTATATGCAGACAGAGTGCTAAGGTCCCCTCCCCCAGGGGATCAGGGCAGTGGGAGGTCAGACCCAGGTGACGAGTCCCATTGATTAAGGGGTCAAACTTCCAGTCTTCCCATCAGCAGTGGCCTGTGCTAGGGAAAATTCTTTGTACATGAGCTTCAAAATCTTCATTTATGCCAGGCATGGTGGCGCACACCTGTAATCCCAGCACTTGGGAGGCTGAGGCAGGAGGATCCCGAATTCAAAGTCAGCCTCAGCAATGGCGAGGCACTTAACAACTCAGTGAGACCCTGTCTCTAATAAAATACTAAAAAGGGCTGGGGGTGTGGCCCAGTGGTCGAGTGCCCCTGAGTTCAATCCCTGGTACAAAAAACAAAAAAACAAACTTCATTTGTGAAATAGCACTAAGAAATAGCAATTCAGGATTGTTTGAGGCTAAATAAGCTAATGGATAGAAAGCTTGGGGTACACAGTAAATGCCCTGTAATGCTAGCTGGTTTTAATTAGCTAATAGGATCCAAATGATTCAGCACAGCCTGGGCAAAGTCAGGGACAATTGATAGAGTCCACACTATCAGCAGAATCACACCACCCCTCTCATCCTGAGGACTTGACACCAGATCAGACTTCCTTGTTTCCCTCTTTATTCTCTTAGGTGTTCATAGCCAGCAGGCTGACCAGTGCTTACAGTGATCTGAAGGGAGTCACCAAGGCTTCAAACGGTGGAAGACGTGTCTGAGTCTCAGATCTGATACCACTTGGGCTCGAGATGGGAGCTGCACCCTCTTATTCCCCATTCATCTGACTGTTTTTATGTTGCCGCCTGAAGCGATGGCCCCTTGGAGCAACGAAGCCGCAGGAAGAAGTTCAGAGGCGAACTGGAAACAAACAGCTTTTTATTCTGATAACTTTTTTCTCTGGCTCTAACAACGACTAACACGCACCACACACCACCAAAAAAATGGCGCTGACCCGATCAGCAATCTCCGCTCAAGTCACTCGAGATCCCGGGCCAAGTCCCATGAGACTACAAAAGGCGACAATGCCCAAATCTCCATGGCCCATAGTCAACCACAATTTAAGCCATCTCCCCAAACAAGGCTCCTACATTTTTATTTATCTATGCACTTAAGCACAGTGGCTATTTGCTGCATGTGTGTGTAATACATCATTACTGTCTTAGTCTGTTTGGTGTTGCTGTAACAATCTGCCAAAGACTGGGTAATTTATAAAGAAAAGAAATTTATTCCTTACAGTTCTAGAAGCTGAGAAGTCCAAGGTTGAGGTTTCCACATCTGGCAGGTGCCTTCTTGCTGTGCATCCCAAGGCAAAAGGGAAGAGGTCTATAGAGCAGGTGTGTGGGGGAGGGCACAGAGGGCTGAACTTGCTTTTATAACAAATCTACTCTTGTGACAACACTTTAATCCATTCATGAGGATAAGGGCATTATTCCATCCACAGGTCACATCACCTCATAAAGGTCCACCTCTCAACACTCTTGCACTGGGGATTAAATTTCTAGCACATGAACTTTCAGGGACACATTGGAACCATAACAGCTACTAAGTTCTTTGACTTTAACTTAGAACTTCCCCTTGTGAGCAGGGGTTCACAGTAGGTGAGGATGAAGGATTTGGTTCCCCATACTCAAGAAGATTTATTTGAACAAGGCATGAGGAAACCTGGGCTTGCCTCTTGGAAGGCCTCGTGTGATAAACGAAGGCATGATCTTGCTTCTCTTGAAGGAGAAAGATTTATTTTCCTGAACAATCTGTGAGAGCCACTGTGAATATGCTGATGTTCCCCAGAACAAGGAGTCCCCAACAGACCTATTATTCACTCCAACTTTCCTGGCAATGAACATACGTTCTATTTCCTTCCACCCTCCAGCTCCTCTGCACAGGACAAAACTTTCTATCATTCAAATGACCCTGCTCTGCTATTGGAGGAAGCTGGCTCAGGTTTCCAAGGAACCCAGGCACGAGGACACTTGGCTTGGGTGTGGGGTTTCTGCACCGTCTGGGAATACATGGTGCTTTGTGGACTGCAGCAGCACGGAGGTGTCAGGGGTGTAAACAGTCTCTTGACCCTCTTCCTATAGCTTGTACTCAAGTCACACTTGCCTGAGGCCCAGGGGTTGTCCTACTTGCAGAGGCTGACAGTTCAAGTACAGTGGAAATGCAGAAGATCCAGAGAAAGGGCCATGTCTTCTAAAACACATTCCAACAATTTTTCACAACGTCGGGTGCTTGACACTGTCTCACGAGCATTCCTAGATGACACTGGCCGTGGAGAGATGCGACGCCTTTGACACTGCCTGTAATTCTATTCCTGCTCTCCTCTACAAGGGAGCACAGGGGTATACAATATGAAGGATCGTTGTGAAAATCCTATAGAGAATTTGAAATCCTTGGCTGTGGCCATGTGAAGGCTTTTTCTTTTCTAAAGGGTACAGAGGATACTAATAAGTTATGATTATTTTCTTCAGCAAGGTAAGTCAGGGCCACTGAATCCTATGTCGCAGGCATATTTGCTTTGAGGGTAAATGAAGAATTTCTGTGCATTCTATGCTTGGAGCCTTACTGTTTAGGAACATTTTTCTCTCTCTCTCTCTCTCTCTCTCTCTCTCTCTCACACACACACACACACACACACACACACACACCTGCAAATAGGTTAAAAAATAGTTCCTGTGTATTTTAAAAATAAAGGAAAGTGTATTGTAATGTACCTTCACCGTTGTGGGAAATTGGTTTTTGCTAGGGGCCTATAATTTTCTTCCTGGTTCTCAAAGTGAATGATTATAGGAGGTGACCCATGTGTGTTTCAGACTGTGGGAAGACATTAGGGAGTGGTGCATATTCTACATCCAACATGAATCCAAGTAAAACCTTAAGAAATGGCTGGACAAATGTCTAGGCAAACCACCAGCCTCCTGGCCCTCACCTTGCCCCTCGAGGGGGCCTCTCCTGCCCTGGTCTTTCTCTCCTCTGCTGCTCTGCAGCTGAGCACGTGTGAGTTCTGATTCCCTCACCATTTCATTCTGAATACTTCCCTTGATGTCAAGTAGGCTTTGAGCTCTTCCAAAGCTGGGGCAGGCAGATGCAGACTTGAATTTTAGCTCCACCAATTCCTGACTATGCCGCCTGCCTATTCAAATTTTTGGAACTTCAGTTTTCTGATCGATAAAACTGAAATAATAGCACCTTCTTCAGGGTTGTTTAAGGATACAGTAACAACATAAGGCACTTAGCATAGTGCCTAGCATGTGACATATGCTCAATAAATGCTAGTTATCATTATTATTAATAGCTTTCATTCATTCATTCACTCACTCACTCACTCATTCATTCATTCATCACAACCCCTGTGTCTGTACTTCCTGCCACTGATTCGGAGTAGGAGCTCAGCTCAGTGTTAGCTGAATGAATCGAGTCAAAGGGGACGAATCCTTCCTTAGGTGATGGGACACTCCAGGGGTCAGTGCTCACCCTGCTGGGGTAGAGGCAGGACCCACGCTTGGGGAGTGGGAAGTGGGAGCTGGGATTTGGGGAGCAGGCATCATGCAGAGCTAACTAGCTGGGAACTAACAGACCCATCTGGGCTCTCAGCCTCCTACTGAGTTCTGCTTTGGCTACTCTCACAAGAGGAACCCTCATGAGCACGCATGGAGCAGAGAGGGTCGGGGACTCCTTCGCAGGTCCCTGGGCCTGTAGAGTGTTTGTGTAGAACCCTGGGAATAGACACCAGGAAGCAGAGACTGGTCGTGTAGATGCCTTGGGCATTTCCCACCCCTTCTATTTTTTCTCATGGAAACCCCAGGGTGGGCATCGGGGGTTACTGTCCACCCTTGAGTCTCCCCTATATCTCTCATACTCCTGCACCCACCAAAGAGCTGGTCCCAGCTGCAGTCTGCCTCTGGCCTAGCTTTCCCTGGCAGCCAATAATTCTACCACCAGACTTCCGTTTTCTTTCTCCAATAATGATTTTTGGAGTCAATGAGGTTTCCCCCAGTTCTCTAATTACGTGACTCTGGGGTCAAGTTTAGTAACCACCCAGCTATCTATTTATACACCACAGGGCTTCTTAACTATTCCTCCTAAAGTTCTTTCATGACCTCTTTATTTTTCACCACTGCAGCAAAGCATGAATTGGAGAAGATGGTTATTTCTCTAATACGGAGCCTCAGTACGTGAGCAGACACTGATGTTGAATGTGAACCATTAACAAAAATATTGTTGAGATGGTTGGCCTAAACACCGAGAGTTTGGCAGCTCAATTAATGGCCATCTGGATTTACCTAACATTCTAGAGGGTTTTCTCCATATTAAAAATGGAACCTAATACTAATGACACCTGCAAGTCACGGTCCCATCTTGCCAATCACATTAGTCACAAAACTGTGCATCTCAATCAATTCATTAAGTTCTTTTTGAACATTTATTCTTCACTTTAGGAAAGTGGCTGGGGGAGCTTTCAAAGAATAGATGCTTGAGCCCCACCCCAGGTTCTCTGGGCATCGAAAGCTATTTGCCAGACTCTAATACATCTTCCCTTCATAGATTCTATGAGTTCTGCATGCCCAGGAGCTTATGGACATAATCAGAGCACCACCCAGTTCTGGGTACTTTTGCAGTTATTTTCTCACTTTCCTACTTCTGTGACCTTGACCAAGTTTCTGAATTTCCTTAACATGGATGCAGGTTTACTTGCATCAAATGGTCCCCCAGTCAGAGATAGCTTCAACCCAAAATTTCTCTGGCTACAAAACCTATATCTTTTCTACCCCCATCAAGCTATTTATGCCAGGAAAAGACACAAGGCCCTGCATAATTAGATGCCAAGTCCTTGATTCCGATTCTGCAGGCATTAGAGAGAGAGAGAGAGAGAGAGAGAGAGAGAGAGAGAGAGAGAGAGAGAGAGAGAGAGAGAGAGAGAAAGGAGATCAGTGGAGTTTGGAGAATTCAGCCAAGGAGGTGAGATTAAAGTGGGACTTCACAGATCCCTGTGATGAGCCTGGAAAACATAAGCAGATAATGCTTCTTCCATGGCTGGGCAAAATGAGAGCCTTTCCCAGAGCTGGCTTATGCTTTGGTTGTGAACAGGTGTGTGGGGGTGCTCAGAGTTGGCAGTTCCCTTCCCAGGTGGAGCTTCCTGGACTTAGGACCCCTCTTGGGGGCCATTTGCATCCTCAGCTTCATAGCTTTGGAACTTCAGCTTTTGCAATTGGCCAGGCATTGAGGTTCTGGGGAATGGATTTATTGTGACCAAATAGTACTCTGCTCCCAGGGGAATGAGGCACACAGCCTGTGTAGAAATTTACAACTGAAGCTCTTCTCCTTTAGATGTCAGAGGCCAGCCACAGGCACCTGCCGGGGAGGTCACTGCCTCCTGAGGGCTTCAGAGGGGGGCTTGAGAAGGTCCCCATTGCAGATCATCACACTGCCTAGGGAGCCCAGAATAGGAGCAAGGGGGGTCGTATATTTTTGCCTCCCTTGGAAGTGTTTGTTACTAGAATCAAGCCACCCATTTACTGGACAGAGTGTACCCAAAACATTATTCCTCCAGGGCTTTTGCTTTTTTATACTTCATCCTGATCTGAAAATCAGCCCAGACTTACCCCATTTTGTTCAGGCACCTCACCGTGTGTGAAATTGGCCCCCTTGCACAGGAGCCCACTCACATAGAAGGCTACCACCTCTACCCCCACCTACTTGCACCCTGACCACAATATCCTTGCTCTGTCGGACTCATGCAAGATTGTTTTTCTGAGAATAGAAGTTCTGCTTTTCTGAAAAATTTCTGAGAATGTAACTCTTTTATACAACCTGGTAATTTTCCACTTTCACGAGATATATCTTGTAATTATGATTGCTTCTCCTGACCCTGCTTCTTTGTGGTTTTAAGCCTTATAAGCTTGTTCCTACCCTCAGACGGGGTCGAGGGTTGCAGAACTGCTTGGTGTTTGTGCTCTTGACAGCCGGCCAGCAATAAAGCCTTTGTCTTCGCTTCCAAAAGACCTGGAGATATATTTGGGAATTTGGGAATAGTGCTTTAACAATCCAATGTTCAAACCACAATGACAACTTTATCAAGATAACTTGTAAATTGGTCAGCTATACATTCCACTTTTATTTCCTTTATGGGACTTAATTTTTTTATTGTGATAAAATATACATAACATAAAATTGACCATTTTAACCATTTTTAAGTGTATGGTTCAGGGGAATTAAGGAAATTCATGTTGTGCAACCATCACTACCACCCATATCCAGAATTTTATTTATTTATATAATTATCTATTGCAGTGCTGTGGTTGAGTCGAGGGCCTCACACATGCTAGGCAATAGGCAAGCGCTCTACCACTGAGCTACATCCATAGTCCCTCTCCAGAACTTCTTTATCTCTCCATCTGTACCCATCAAACAATGACTCCCCATTTTCCCCTTGCCCCAGCCCTTGTTTCTTTTTTTATTTTTTGGTACCAGGTATTGAACTCAGGGGTACTCGACCAAGGAGCCACATCCCCAGCCCTATTTTGTATTTTATTTAGAGACAGGGTCTCACTGAGTTGCTTAGCACCTTGCTTTTGCTGAGGCTGGCTTTGAACTTGTGATCCTCCTGCCTCAGCCTCCCGAGCCACTGGGATTACAAGCATGCGCCACCGCGCCCGGCAGTCCTTATGTTCTTGATGGAACTTTGAGGTACCCTAGAAAAAGGATGTATAAGTCTTATGAGGGATCATGCTTAAATGAGGATCTCTAGATCTTCCCTTCATAGATACTTTTATTTATTTTTTTCGTTGTAGGTGATCACCATACCTTTATTTTTTATTTATGTGGTGCTGAGGATTGAACCCAGGGCCTCACACGTGCAAAATGAGCGCTCTACTGCTGAGCCATGGCCCTCGTTCCACAGGTCTGGAGTGAGGGTGGGAACCTGTGTCTCTGTGGTTCTTATGCAGGTGGACCTTAGCAAGGGATGTTCACACTGGCACCCCAGCATGCCCTCACCCCCACAAGCCCTCTTCCACCTTTAAAGTCCTCCCTGGCCAATGGATTCAGAAGATGCATGGCCCCCCTCCCTCTCCCTTCACTCCCTGGCCTTTCTCTTAAGGAGTGAGGAACACTAATTTCTAAGCTCATGAACTAGTTCTCCCCTCCTCTCTGCATTCTTTACAATTTCTCTGCTGCAAGGAAGGCTGTTTTCCTTTGACAGCCCCTTGAGGACTACAGTAGAGGCTGTTTAAAGTGATTTATATATTTCCCTTGACAAAGATTTGGGATGCTTCCAGAAAATCTGGGCTTTCTGTGTGCACGTGTCTGTCTCTAGACCTTCATATTTGTATTTCCACTGTGTTGTATCAGTGGTCCTCCAAGTGTGGTCCCTGGACCACCAGCACCACTGTTGACTGGTACTTGTTAGAAATGCAAATTCTTGGGCCTCCTGCTTGATCAACAGAAATGCTGGATGTGGGACGTGGCAATCTGTGGTTCAACAAGCCCACCAGGTGATTCTGACGCAGGTTAACTTTTGAGAACTACTGCTTTCAATAAATTGCAAATTAACCCTCATGAAAATACTAAGAAAGCGCTCATTAAAAAGAAGATAGAGACACTTAGAAGTGCCAAAGAGGGTTTTTCTGAAGTCCCACTGTGACTGTTTGGGGGCTTTGGGAGTGTCCAGAGGTAGCACTTTCCCTTACTTTCTTGTCTAGCAGCCAGTGGCCACCTCTGGAGAAAGTCTCCTACAAACCTTTGCAAATGCAGACAGGGAGAGAAGAGAGAGGCCAGAAGAGCAACGCAAGTGGGGGCGGCCCAGAGAGCGGCAAAGGGGGCATACCCCTAATTTTAACATTAGGGGTCATTCAGAAAGCAGCCGAGGAGCATCTTCCTGCACGGTTTGCCTCTGTCTGGAGTGCAGGCAGCTCGCCCACCCCCGGAGGGGACTCTGGTTTCCTCCAGCACTCGCAGCTGGCTGTGCTGGGCAGGAAGTGGCAGCCGGCTCCTCTTGGAAAGTGTCCTTTGTCAGGTGGGTGTGCTCCACGCGTGGCCAGGGTGAGCCGGAGCGCAGAAGGCCAGATATTAGCTCTGGGACTGTGCAAGAATCGGCGCCAATGCCATTTGGTCTCGGCTGTTGCATCCTGTGACCCCAGGGAACTGCCGCGTTGGCTGCTTGTAAGCCAGCTGTTTATGGCACCTCTGAGCAAGCATTAAATGTCTTGCTAGCTGGGTTTTTTTTTTTTTTTTTTTTTTTTTTTTTTTAATCCTTTAAAGTTTGCTTTGACTACTGTGAAGTTTGTTAATGGAAAAATCAACATGTCTCTCTGACTCCAGCTCAGGCCAAGAGGCTGCTGGGCTTTTGATTATTTTCTTATAGTTTCTCCTGGTCTGGCCTGAGGTTTGCATGAGCAGACGGTGACTTCATTCTATCAGCATGAGGGAGCTTCTGTGCAAGTGTCAGATTCAGGGACACGGTGATGAGCAAACAGCCCCTGTCTTCATGGAGCTGATCTTCTAGAGGAGGGGACAAATAGCTTTGGTTATTTGCTAGATGGTATGAAGAAAATGGAACCAGGTGATATGGTGCCAGGTATCTATTGCTGCATAACAAACCACCCCAGGACTCAGTGGCTTAAAATAAAAAAAAAAAACTATTCATCACTCACCACAAGGCTGGGCTCAGCACGATGGTTCCTTGCTAGTCTGACTGATGGTCGCCTGGGTGGCTGCTTTTAGCTTGCAGGTCAGCTGATATCTGGGATCAACTGAGATCAGCTGGACCCCCCCCCCCCCCCCCCCCCCCAGTGCAGGGTGTCTTCTCCACGGGACTTCTCAAAGTGGTCTTTCTGGCAGGGGTCATGCTAGACTTCCTACCTGGAGGCTCTGAGCTTCCAAGCTCAAAATGGAAGCCACCAGGCCTTCTTAAGGCCCACCATCACCTCTGGTATATTCTACGATTAAAAAAGAAAACTCGGCCAGGTGTGGTGGTATACATGTATACAGCTTGGGAGGCTGAGACAGGAGGATCAAAGCTAGCTTCAGCAATTTCAGGAGGCCCTAGGTAACTTAGCGTGACCCTCTCTCAAAAAAAAAAAAAAAAAAAAAAAGGGCTGGAGATATGGCTCAGTGGTTAAGCAACCCTGGGTTCAATCCCTGGAATAAATAAATAAACAAGCAAATAAGTAAATAAAATGCACAGGACCAGTATAGATTCAAGGGGACAGGACCGTGCGTGGATTAAATTTTGGGAGGCATGGTGTATTTGGGGTCACTGATCCCAGGGATGGTAGACCAAAGAGTAGTTAGACTAATGGGGGCTTGTCCAGTAAGGCTGAGAGATAACATGTGGGCTGAGGCCTGATTGACAGTGTGGAGCCCACCAGGTGACGATCTGGGGGCTGAGTGTTGCCGAGAGGTGTGGCCCTCTCTCTTACAATGTCCCCCCTTGCCTTCTGCTCCCCAGGCAGAAGCTGGATTGAAGAGCTTTTATTGCACAGAGTGAGAGAAACAGGAGAAATCTGGAGGGAGGAGGATCAGTTTTAGGCAGGTTTTTCACTGCTGTGACCAAAAGACCTGGCAAGAACAATTAGAGGAGGAGAAGTTATTTTGGGTCTCAAGGTTTCAGAGGTCTCAGTCCGTAGATAGCTGGCTCCCATTCCTTGGGGCTCCAGGTGAGGCAGAACATCATGTGGAGAACTGTGAACACCTGCTCGTGGGAACAGGTTTTATTTGTGTTGCTGTCCCTCGTGCCTGGTACAGTGCCTGGCACTAGAAGGCAGAATAAGTACTAGTAGTGAGTGAATAAACGAAGTGAGGGGACCAGGAGCACCTGTCCAGCCCCTTTGTTTTATGAACGAAGAACCTAGTGCCAGCAAGGCGAGGTGGCTAGTAAGGAAGAGGAGTGTTCAGGCTTCTCTTGACTCCCTGTGCAGTGCTCCTTCCTGTCCCCTGGGCAACTTCCTTGTTCAGATGACAGGCATATTGGTTTCACAAGGAAATTAAATTCCAATGCTTTCCTTGCCCTTCCTGTATAGGAAGGATAGAAGGGAAGTAATTTCCAATCCAGACCTTTGAAATCCTCCTTCAGGCCTGAGCTGGGGACAGGGGCAGGCTTGGCTAGGAGAACTGTGAGGGGTGACCTCAGGCCTGGCCCCCCAGCTTCAGGCAGAACCTCCAGGCCGCTTCACTCTGCCCCTCTCTGCTTCCTTCAGCTTACAGGAGCCTCCTCTGAATGAATATAACTGGCAGCTGAGGGTGCCTCCCACTTCATTGTGGGCCACAAAAGGCTCAGAGTGGGATTTGCATATTGCTAATTATAGTTGATTCCGATTTTGGGAAAAAAAAATCATTGATCTGTTTATAACTTACAGTAATTTGCAAAGCAATTACCTTCTGGCATCTTCTCTCTTGCTAAAAATGAGCTATTGTTTTTCTCTATTTAAAAAAAAGAAAGAAAGATCTGGACATTATGCATGATGGACCAGGCTCTCTGTCTGCCTGAAAGAGATAAGTATGCAAAATCCTGGGGGCTGGAACTGAGACCTCAGGCTCTAAATTTTCCTTATTGCCTGCACTTAGTAGGTGTGCAGTGTCTTTGTCTGAAAGAAGAAATTGGAAACATCCTTGCATGGAGAATGTGATTAATACATAGGCATGGGCCTTGCTTTTTTCCTTCTTGCATTACACCATGAAAAGAGGAAGAAGTGGCACGTCACAGGCACAGTCAGCCCAAACAGTGCTCATTTGGGATCTACTAAGGTTTAGTGGAAGGAATCCTAGATTTTGAAAGTCAAAGGCCCTGGGCAAGTCATTGCACATCTCTGAGCCTCAGAAGGGAGAAAACAGGGATCACATTGGATCACCTCAGTAATCAAGATAAAAAATGTTTTAATGTGACTTTTTATCAAATCTAATGCACCTCATTCCCTGGAGAGGAAGTGCTCCCTCCTGCTCTTTCAGACATGGATGAGTTGGAAGGACAATCGTGACTTCAGCCTACCCTTGGACTGCTTTTTGGGAAGTCATTCTCAAAACTCAGCTCCCACCCACAGCGCCAGCTTCCCAAGAACTTATTAAAATGTGAATTCTTGGACTCTGGCCCCAGACCTACTGCATCATAGTTACCAGTGGTCATAGGTACCCAGTGAGTTGCCAGTGAGACCAGTTCCTGGGAAAGCGCCTTCTCTCTCCAGGTCAGAGCCCCCTCCCCACCCCCACCATTATATTTTGAATGAACTGGAAAAAAAGATTTTGCTTTCTAACTCAAGGCTGCAGTGAGAAAAGGTATAACCAAAGGAGCCATCTCCATTTCTCTAAGTTTAATGCCCTGCTCAAATATCTTTAATTTTCTTGTCAGAGCAGACAATTTAAACATCTCATTTACCACTGTGAGCGTCGTCTTCCGAGCCCTGCTCTGCCAAGCTTGTGTGGCAAAGATGTTTTAAGAACCAATGCTCTTTTGTTTCTTTTAGAAAACTGAGCAAAGAGTAAACATGTGATTTCTTCTTTTTTTTCCCCATTTAACTAAATATCTTTCTTTTGGTTTTGAAAAAGCTCCTCTCGCTCTGGTGGGCTGGTGCACTTACATAAATTCCATCAACTTTCTATTCATGCATCTTTGCGAGAAACATTAGAAAATAATCTCTCCGCCTCTTCCACTCTGCCTGAACCCATCCGGTCCAACTGAAAGCCATTTCTGCATAAAAACCCAATCATTCCCTGGTCACACACGTAGCGTGGGGAATGTGTAGTTGTTAAAATGTAATTGGTTAATTTGTATTATGCAGGTTCCATTTCTTTCTGTGTTGACAGTCAGCTTTGTCTACAAACAGAGCTGCTCAGTAGGACTTTCCATGCTGAGGGGAATGTTCCATATCTGCCGCCCCATATAGCAGCCACTAGCCACAAGTTGAGCTTTTGAAACAGGACTGGAGCAACAGAAACACTGAATTTTGAATTTATTTAAATTTATTTAAATACAGTTATTAAATTTATTTATTTAATTTATTTAAATGTAAATTTTGAAAGGTAGCTAATGGCTACCGTGATGGACAACATAGGCCTAGGAATGACATTGCTCCTGGGTAGAAGGGAGTGGCCTCCAAATACTGCTGCTCAGAACCCCCAACACCTGGGAAGGGAGAGGAGGAGTGAGGAGGGGGTTGGTTTCCTGGCAGGCCACCCAGGGCTGCTCCAACACCCTCTTGTAAACCTCACCACTCTCAAGTCATCAGCAGGTGCTCCCAGCCTCTTGGACTCTGAACACATCTGGCTATTGAGGGCTCAAAACATCTGGAGGAAGGGGTAGGACCCACAATGAGGGAGAGCATGGGCAGGGAGTGCTAGGGCAGGATCTCTTGGGATCATGAGATATAGGAACACCTCCCTTAGTATCTATGGGCCCAAGGTCACTCATCTGGAGCCCAGGTGTGGCTGAGCTGCCTGAGGGTAAGGGAGTGAAGGTGATTTGCTTCCAGACTGTGACTCTGGCATAAGCAGCTGGGCTGGTTTCAGAAGGCAGGGCCTGGCCGGGGAGACTGACCACCACGTGAGTGTTCATGACTCTGGGCACTTATGCTGTGTGATGGAGAAGCTTCCAGCTGAACGGGAGGGCGAGGCAAGTCAGGATTAGCTACAACAGAAAGGCTGGAGGTTCAAAGGGAAGGGAGTCACTTGTGATGGGAAGTGGGGCTGGGCAGGAGAAGCATCTGTTGCTATGACCCTGCTAGGACAAGGAAGGCCCCTGCCTTCCTGGCATCTTCTACTCCTGTTAATGACTCCACTGGTCTAATCCATCAAGAAGTCAGCCAACACAGGAGCTGGGAAAGGGAAAGGCTGCCTCCCAGGTCTTCTCCTGGGAAAGCGCAAGCAGGGGTGGGGTGAGGACTCTTTGTGTATGTGCGTGTGTGTGGGCGCGTGCACGTGAGTGTTTGCATGTGTATGTACATTTCCAGCGTGAGCCTCTGCTGTTTCCCCAGCACGGAGTTGCAGAGGTCTGTTTCCCCTGCTTCCTGCCCTGGCCCTTCTCCTGAGCTCCCTTCCCCCGCTGTGCCCAGGTCGGACCTCTGCCCTCTCCATGTGTCAGCGGTGGGGATGGCATGGGCCTCTTGGAAAGGATGCTGCAGAGTGATAGTGGTGACTATTTGAACTGATTTTTTTTTTTTAAATTGTGGCAAAATGCACATGTCATTTATCACTGTAACCATTTAAAGATGCACAGTTCAGGGACTTTAGCGTATTCACATTGTTGGGCAAGCTATCTCCAGAGCCCTTCATCTTGCAGAACAGAAACTCTATGCATTAAATCCCGACTCCCTGTCCCCTCCCCAGCCCCAGCAGCACCATTCCACTTTCCATCTCTATGAATCCGACAATAGTGGGTATCTCTGAGCTGAGCCACTTTTGAAGTGACTGCCCATTGGGAGGTCCTGTGATTCAGTCTTCGTTGTAGAATGTTCCTGCAATTTAAAACAAAAACAAAAAAGAGCTTCTATGTAGAATGATTGGGCCTGGGTTTTTCCTTTCAGAAATAGAATGAAGTTCAGAAAAGGCTGATGGGGCAGCTCCTGGGGGTGGGATTCTTCACCTGGCACATGCGCTAAAGCGTTTTTCTTGTGATGTATGAGTTGGTTAGGTTGCTGCCTTTTCTGTTGACTGGGACTATTAGACAAAAGAATACCAAAGGTACCCCATGGTTCCCCAGAGCTCCCGACACAGTCTCCCTTGCTCCATTGTGGAATAGCGACCCAGTTCCCTTTGCTTCCATAGCCTTCCTCCAGTTCCATCTCCCCAGTCTTCTCTCAGGCTCCCTTCTCTGCCTATTTGTTCAGCAGCATGTGGAGCTACCCTGTGGTAGACCCGTGGTTGAGATTGTATCATCCTTCTAAGGTAAGGTATTAATCAAATTGGTCATATGGTTTAAAATAATTAAATATATAAATACAGTCCCAGGAAGGGATGGTCGACAGGCCCCAAATCTTACAGCTTACTAGTGCCAAAGTTGGGACTAGATGTTAGGTCTCCTAAACTCTAGCCTGGTGCTCTATCCATAACAACCTCACACTCTGCACCAGGTGTTTTGGTTCCAGGACTTCCTGGTAGAGGGCAAGGTAAGGCTCTCTCTTCCTGGGGCTTCTACTAGAGACACTAGCTGGAGCGAGGAGGCAAGCAGAGGCCTTGGCCTATTTGGACAGTGAGCCTGGTGTCTTGGTTCTGTTCCTTGGTGGGGGAGCCACCGTCAGCTGCAGCTGAAGGAGGTCCTGAGCAGCATCTGCAGGGGCTGTTGACAACAGACTGGACGCTGCTCCAGGTGGCACCTGCAGGTTGCAAACACTACAAATATGTCTAATAGCCTGACAATGAATGAGCCCCTGGGACAGCCCCTGGAATACAATGTAGGGGATTGGGTGGGAACTGAAATTAGTCCCAGAGGAAGGGACGATGGTCAGGTCACTGCTGAAATCTGGGCCTTGGAGTACAGATCATGGATCTGCAGCTTTGAAGGATTAGCCCAGGGTTATTTGGAGTGAAAGAATGGGGTAGGGCCATGTGTCTGGTCAGTGAGCCCATCTGTCCCCCACCCCAGTGTTCTGACATAGGCCGGACTGTCTTCTCAGGGACTCCTTTTGTGTCTGAAGAGACCTGGAATGTCTGAGTTGAAGGGGACCTCAGCGACCTGTTAGTCCAAACTTCTCATTGCACAGGGTGGAAACTGAGGTCAGGCTGAGGTGGCACAGCCACTGGGTAGCACAGGCAGGACTCGAATAGAGACTATAGCAGCAATGGAAGACCTAAGGCCTTTTGTTAAAGGAGGAGAAGCTGCTGTACTGGGAGCTCTAGGCCACCCCCCTGTTAGTCTGGAGAGAGACTTCTAAACATCCTTGTTTATTCTGACCCGCTCAGTGGGAATCTGTAATCATTTGAACTTGGCACCCAGAGACCATGTTGAGAAACAGATTGAAATAAGCAACATAAGCCGGGCGCGGTGGTGCACGCCTGTAATCCCAGCACTTTGGGAGGCTGAGGCAGGAGGATCGCGAGTTCAAAGCCAGCCTCAGCAATGGCGAGGCACTTAGCAACTCAGTGAGACCCTGTCTCTAATAAAATACAAAAAAGGGCTGGGGATGTGACCCAGTGGATGAGTGCCCCTGAGTTCAATCCCTGGTACCACAAAAAAAAAAAAAAAAAAAAAAAAAAAAATGAAATAAGCAACATAGGTTGGTAAGTAGGACAAGTACTAGCCCCTGGTGTCCACCAGAGATGTGTCTGAGATCCTTCGTATTTGCTTAAGATAAACTAGGTATATTCCAGCTTAGGCAGAGTCTGTTTTGTCTTGGCCACTTCGTAAGCCCCCTCCTTCTGACCCAAAGGGTAGGATCCACTGACCTTGCTGTTGCTCAGGATGACACTTCTGTCAGTAAGTCCCCAGTAAATTGCAATCTGTGCAATCCTGGATCCATCTGCCTCCTCTTTCGGTCTCACAGTACCTTGGGGCCAGTTCTCATACACTGGGGCCAGGTTGTTCCAGAACACTGAGCCAGTCCCCCCATCTTCCTGAGCTCCAGTGTCCTCATCTATATCATAATGATAGAAACCACCTCTACTCAGAGCTCTTGCAAGGATTAAATGAGGCGATGCATAACACCTGGTGTATTATGAGGGCTCAATACTTGTGCCTTATTATCATTCATGCAGGTCAGTTGATTGTGAAGTTGTGCTAATGCACCTCATTGAGACTCTGACAGTCTGTTGACTTCCTTGTGAAAAATATAACCATGCTTAAATATAAGATTGGGCAGTACTCACCATCTCTTCTCACTCCCAAAGCTTGCTGGGGTAAGGGGTAAATGATCAGATGTTTATTGAGGACCTACTATGTGCTTGGTTCTATGCTAGGTCACTCTCTGACAATGTGAGGCCATATTTGAACACGTTCCCTGGGTGTATATGTGTTAGGGTTTCAGGGTAGGTGGGTTTTGTATTGGACCCAGGGCCTCATGCATGCTGGGCAAGCACTCTGCCACTGAGCTACACTCCTAGGCTTTTCTGTTAACTTTTTAAAAATAAAATTAAATCAAAATCATTCCATTAACTTAAAAAAGTTTTAGAATAGTTTTAGATTTACAGAAAAAAAAAAGATTGTATGGAGGTTTTCATGTAATAGACACCAAGTTTTATCTATTATTAACATCTTATTTTAGTATGGTACACTTGTTCTATCCGGTGGATCAGTATTTATATATAATTAAAGACTATTCAGATTTCCTTAATTTTTACCTAATATTCTATTTCTTTTCCAGGATCCTGTCCAGGATACCATGTTACCTTTAATAGTCACATCTCCTTGGTTTTCTCTTGACTGTGACAGATTCTCAGACTTTTGTTGACCTCAATGACCTTGACAATATGGAGGAGCATGGGCCAGATGTTCTGTAGGATATCCCTTTATGGAAGTCTGATGTCCTTGGGATTTGACTGGGTTTCTGGGGCCTGGGGAAGAAGACCACATAGGTAAAATACCATTTTCATCACAGTTGGTCTTGACTTGATCACCTCGCTTAGGTACCATTTGTTAAATTTCTTTACTATAAAGTTACACTTTTCCCTCTTACCACACTCTACTTTTTTTTTAAATCAAGAATCTTTTAACCCATTCATTAATTCATACACTTGTTTATTTAAGTTCAACAAATTAAGTACCTATTAAGTGTAATGAACTATCTTAGGTGCTGAGACCTAGCTATAAAGACTGTAATCATGAACCCAAGGACCCTCCTAGCCCATGGACCCCCAAAGTAAATGCTTCATCTTTTTAAAAAAATTTTGTTCGTATTAGTTATACATGACAGTAGAATTTATTTTGGCATATCATACATACATGGAGTATAACTTCCCATTTTGCCACACTGTATTTTTAAACGAAAGTCACTAGGCATGGTCCCTACTTACAAAACGGGAAGTCATACTTCCCTTCCCTGGGAATAGAGTATTTACATCAATCATTTGGAATTATTCAGCACAGGAGTTTTGTCTCTTCCCTCCCATTATAAAATTGATTCAATTATTTATATCACTATGGACTTAGGGATATTTATTTGATACTTTGGGATTATTGATTTTGTTGAAACTGAAAGTCTCCTCTATTAACTTTTCCTACCAGTGGAGCTATACAAAATGCTATTAGTTGAGTAGATCAGGTATAAGAGGCTTGGTTCTGGATGCCCCCTGGGACTTGTGACCAGTGCTTCCTCAAAACAAGAAGTTCTGTGAAGCAGCCCCTGTGGCCACTTATCCCTCCAGGTGCCTGGACCAGCACTGGGTGTGGCCAGCTCAGCCCTGCATCCAACAGAATGGCGGTGCCTCTTGGAGACTGAAAGGGATGCTTCCAAGAACACCATCTAGGCCAAACCCAAAGTCAGCCATTTCTGTGGCCAGAGCAGGAAGTAGACAAGAGTGTGCACTATCTCTAGGATCTGCAAAGAGGAAGCTTTCCAAGGTTAGCCTTCACCTAATTAGGCCTCAACCTAATTTTGCATTTGCAACATTACATATTATTTTTATTTAATGAGGGCTTCTCAGATCACAGAAGCTTCAGGCCCCATCCTACTTTATTTAATGAATGAGTAAGTTGAGCATGACCTGTGTCGGTAATAAGGAAACTGCCCAAGAATAAAACGTGGCCCAGTGAATGTTCTCAACTCTGATCCATAATTCCTTGTCCTTTGGGGAACAAACTAGTAAGACATGCCTTTTCTAATGGGCCAAGGCCGAAATAAGAGTCGAGGGAAAGAACTAGCTGCACCTTCCCCATAGGTGAGGGCTAGGAGGAGGGAACTGATGAGTGAGGGCTGAGAATCCAGGGAAGGCTTCCTGGCTGGGACAGGCTTGAGGCTGTGAAAGGAAGCTCTGGTGGGACACTCCCACACCACACTGTTAACATGACACTCCAGGAATGGGGTGGCATTCAGCTGCCTCTCACTGAACTTGTTTGAAATGTTTTTGTCTCTAGGGTGGGCACGGGAGGGTGCAGGGGCTTCATCCTGATGCAGGCTGCACCAGGCCTGGCAGGAACTATTGGGGGCCCAGGGGGAGCTCAGGGGGACAAGGCTGCTGAGTGCCTGCCAGGCAATGGCATTAATTAGGAGGCTGACAGCACTCGCAGAAATGTTTATATAACACTGGCTTTTATATTATTTACTTCCATGTCAGAGCAAGTGAGAAAACAAATCAGCTGGCTCCTGGAGACTTTGGATGCAGCCTGGCTGGAATAACTGAGTCCATGGAAGAGGAAAGAAGGTGAAGATTCAGGATAAACTTTGAAAGTATTAAGAGCCAGAGAAATCTCTTCTGAATAAGGTCATTCTATCCATATCCATGCAACATGCATATATGCATTGACCCATGCACCAACCTTCCTTCCTTCCTTCCTTCCTTCCTTCCTTCCTTCCTTCCTTCCTTCCTTCCTTCGTCTGTTGAGGCAGTGGGTGGGTAGGCCACACCCTCAGTGCACTGAGCCAGTCCTTACCTGACTGGATCAGCAGACTGAGTTTTCTGGCCCTTAATTCCCCTCCACCTCCACGATCACTTAGTTAAACAACACATGCTTGAGTCCTCCCCTCTGCCCTTACGTCCCTGGTCCCCTGCCAGCCCTGTGCTAGATCCCAGAGACAATCCACAATAAGTATAAAGACAGCCTCATCTCCAAGCAGCTGTGCCCATAATTGAGTGGTCAGTCCATTCATTCTGAAAACAGTGCAGTCCAGGACATGAAAATAGTTGACCACATACTGAATGTCCATGAGGTACCAGGAGGCCACGGGAGGTAGAGGGGCAGTCAGCTCATATTTGAAGGATCTCACTGAGAGGGCGGAGTGAGGCCTGAGAAGAGAGGGAAGTAACGTAGCTTGAGCGTCTGCTGTGGCGTTAGCATCCCCTTTTTGCAGATGAGGAAATGTAGGCCGGGAGGGTCAATAGCTCACCTGCTGCTGCGCTGCCCAGATGCTCACAGACTCCCAAGTTCTTGCTCTTTCTTCTCGGCCGCCTGTCTGGCCAAGGGTGGCTGGGAGGGCTTCGACATCACGCCCTGTGCATCATGGCTTCTTTCCAGAGCTCACTGGCCATCCCAGCTGCCCGGTGCCAGAATCAACATTCGACCCATTGGAACTGGGTTTCCATATCTGAGTTGGTTTTGATCTGACTAGTCTGTAACACACACCCTTTTCCAGCAAAGGATGAAGTGTGTGTGTGTGTGTGTGTGTGTGTGTGTGTGTGTGTGTGTGTCTACTTGTCATTTTTTCTTTTTGTTGAGAATATGAAAGGGATTGTAAAGTTTAAATTGTTTCCGATCACCCCGAGTCCCTGCAGACTCCACAGAAACTCTCCTGGGGTGTCTGCCAGGACGCAGGTACCCTGTTTCAGAGGTAGGGAGAGCGAAACTTCCAGACGTTGTTTAGCAATGATTAACACGAATCCAGACTTTCTTTTGGTGGGGGCCTCTCCTGGCCTAATAACAGACCTGGGGCGCTCAGGTCCTCCCGATCTGTGAACCAGAGTGCTCTGTATGCCTGCTGAGCAATGCTTTGCTGGGGCCAGGGACCCTTTCCAGGCTTTCTCTGGCCTTCTCTGCAAGCCCAGCCTGACCTTGTCATGTGTGTGACTTAAAATAACGAGGTGGTTGTTTTAGTAAGAGAAGACAAATCAATCACTGGAAGGTATTTTCCTGGGTCAGCAGGTTTGGACTGAGATATATGAATATGGAAAGTGACTTTTCCTTCTGAGTGGGGCTTAGGTGGGAGGGAATGCAGATCCTGGGCTTCCTGGTCCAAGCTTCCCAGGGCCATGCTGTGGGACAGGCCGGGGAATGCTCTTGACCATGAAGTCCACCGCACACCTGACACGGAGATCTCCCACCACCCGTCACTGCCCACAGGCAGTGGCTTTGCTCTCATTCATCACTCAGGGCCCTGGACATGGCCACTTCCAGGTGCATCTCAGTCTCCACCTCTGCCTTTGCTCTGATTGGTCCCACCTCTGCTCTGGGGAGTCAGTCCTGCCAATTCACCTTTCCTCAGAAGTCCTCCCAGCAGCCCTCAGGAGAGTCTCCTCCTGGAAGCCCGAGCACATCTCCTGCCTCATCCCTCACTGTGTGTCCTTTCAGAGTGCTACTTTGCTGGTGCTTTCGTCAGCTTTCTGTTGCTATAACACAAAATACCTGAGGTAATCAACTTAAAAAGAGGAAAGAGGAAAGATTTATTTTGGCTCGCAGTTTTGGAGGTTTCAGTTCATGGTCAAACCTCTTTGTTGCTTTTGAGCCTTGGCGAGACAGTACTTCATGGTGGGAGAACGCGTGGAGGAAGATAGTTTGTCTCATAGCTGGGGAAGAGGGAGAGGCTGGTGTCCCACAATCCCCTTTGAGGGCACAGTACCAATGAGTAGAAGACCTTTCATGAGGCCCCAACCTCTAAAGTTTCTACCATCTCACTATTGCCAAGCTAAGGACCAAGGTTTTAACACGTGGGCCTTTGGGAATCCATACTATAACAGCTGCTTTTGTTAGCTCACCTGTCCCCCAAGTAGGTGGGACTTCCTCGAGGAGAGGCACTGATTCTAATGGCTAAGAGCAGGGATTTGGGGTCAGATAGGCCTGCCTTATGCTCTTTTGGCAGTTCTTCTCATGGTCTGCCTTGAGTAGGGGATCTTGTGGGAACAGAGAAAGGACTTTGGATTAAGAATTTGGACAGCCCTGAGTTTGAATCCTGACTCAGTGATTTTCTGTTTGGGAACATGGAGAGGACACTTAATGCTCTGTTTCCATCCATATACTGGGTATCACTACAGTATTTATCTCACCAGGTGGTTGTGGGATGGGGTGCCATAATGTGTGTACAGTACTTTAATATAGCACCCGGCACAGGGTATGAGGCTCAAGAGTACGTGGCACCTAGGCCTCTGCTATGCATGCTCCTCTTGCATACCCTGGGGGCCTGGCACTGTGCTGGATACAACCATTAAATGGACTAAGGCACCCCAGGCCTGTGCGAGGAAGTCCCCATCTTGGGAGAACTCCAGCTTGGTTTGTCTAAGACCAGCTCCAGGTGAAGTGTCCCATGTGGGGTGGGGGCCTTCGGCTATCTCTTGTCTTGCCCAGTTTCCCTGCCTGGTTTCTGCTCTGTCCAATCAAGGCTGGGGTTTCATTCTCTTACTAAATTCTTGCAGACCACAAGGAGACAACAGAACAGAATAGGGGTAAGAAAGAAAGTCAGAAGCTTGGCCGTCTGGGGTCTGCAGCCTGTAGAACTTTGTACAATGACCATGGCTCTTTCCCTAGCTGCTCCTTGTTGGGAAACCGGGCACTCCAGGGTCAAGGTCAGGCTTAGCTACATGGAAGCTGTGTGAACTTGAGCAAAAGCTACCCATTGCTTGTGCAAAAGGGCAGGAGCCTCGCATAGCCAGCAGGGGCTGCGGCGGGGGAAGGCTAGCACTCTGCCCTGCACAGAGCCTGCTGCAACCACCACACCCTCGGTCACTAAGGGTCATGACCAGGTTCCTTGCCTGCAGCTCATGACTCCCCCAGGGTCCCCCTCTCTCAGCTCCTAGTTAACCACTTCAAGCAACCTCCCAAAGTCATCTCTGCTTCCAGGCTGAGACTGAAGAGGTCCTGGCCCCTGCTGGTGCTGGACACCAGGGGAGCTCCTGGTCAAGGCCACTCACACCTGCGGCAGCTGGGGTCTCCCTGAGCGTCCCCCGTACGACGAGCCTTTCAGAGGGCAACAGTCGCCCGCATGCCCACGCATTCACTCAGAGGGAGGGGTGGGGGAGGAGGGGAAAGAAGTGGGATGCAAAGCCCTTCCACCCTGATGCCAGCAGGCTCTCCGTCTGGCAGCCCAAATGACACTTCCTATCTGAGGAAAGCACTGGTGTCTGTGCTTTAGGAAGGAACGGAGACGCTCAGAACACGACGTGGCTACTGAAATGACGAAGCCCGTTTACCGAGCATCTGCCACGGTCCTGTCCGCTTCTGAGCGCCGTTGGGTCTCCTCCCAGTGAGCCCTGAGCCCGTGCTGCTGCTCTGTCATCTGCCCTGTTCTCCAGGTGAGGAAACAGAGGCACAGGAGGTTAGTACCTCGCCCAGAGTTACCTGGCCAGCAAGACGGTAGAGTATGGACGTGACCCCAGGCAGCCTGAACCTTAGACTCGGCATCCCACGGCTTTACTCTCACGATGGTTTCTCTGCTCTTGTTTTAAAGAAAACAACAAAACAAAACAGTGTAGTTCAGAGAGGTAAAGAAACTTGCCCAAGGACACACAGCTAGTGAGGAGCAGGTCTGAATTAGGACCCCGATCACGGGCCTTAGCCTGGCCTCATTCTGCTTCAGTATTAGAGTGGTCCACCTGAGCCTCTCAGCTTCCAGGGAGCTGGAGTGGGGTTGATTCTGTGGCCCCTGGGCTGGTCTGGGGGCAGGGCCTGCAGGGAGATGCTGGTCCCCAGAGGCTGCTGGCGATGAAGAGGTGGGACGTGGGGCCAGCCCGAGGCCTGGGCGTCCTGCCAGAGCTGCCAGCGTGAACTCGCATTTTGTCACCGGCTCCCTTTGCCTGATTTAATACAACCTTAAATAATAATGGGGCCAGGGGGAGGGGAGCGCGGGAGAAACGACCCAGCCAAGATTCCGTGTAACAATCTCATCAGCCCCGCGCTTTCCCTTCGCTATTTGAGAAGCAATTTCTCCTGTGATGTAAACATTTTTTTGAAATGATGATTCCGGGCTGAGCGGCACCCGGAGCTGCCGCGCGATGCTTCCTCCGGCTCCCTCTGGTCCTCAGATGGAGGCAGAACCGCCGTAACCATGGCGATTCTCTCCTGTTCTTCCATCAACCACGAACAGGGGCGGGGTGGGGGGAGTCTTCATCACGGCCTCTACAAGGAGGAAACAGAGCCCTCCGTGGCTGGGGAGGTGCAGTTTGGCCGCCCGAGGACGGGGGAAGACAAGAGGGAGGCTCACAGAACTTTTCACTGTAGAGATGAACTGCATTGAAAACGGCTGTGTCCAAAGCACGGCTCTGGCATTTCAGCAAGATACAGCCTGGGCCAGGACTCAGGGGTGCTGCTTAAATGTCAGTTGACGGCAGGAAGGGAAGGAGGTGGGAGGGGAAAGAGTGGGGGAGAGGGGAAAGGACGCAGGGAATCATAAGGCAGTAATGTCAGGTGGCTGGGTGGGCCCACATTTTGAAAGGGTTTAAAATTCTGCTGACCTAACAGGCCCCTTGGAAACCCACGATGATGTATAGATTCTCCCTGGAGATTGGGGTGGTGTCTTATGCTCCCTGAATCCCCAGTGCTGGGTATGCAGTCTCCAAATTGTTGGCATTGATAGTGTTTGGTGAGTAAATTGAACAAATGAAGCAATGAGCAGACCAAATTTTTTTAACTTCTTGGAGTGGGGATGTATTAGTCAGCTTGCTGCTGCTGTGACAAATACATAAGATGATCAACTTTTCAAGAGAAAAGATTCATTTTGGCTCTTTGGTTCATGATCACTTGGCCCCATTGCTTGGTGGAGGCAGCCCATCTTGGCTGCAGAAAAACTACTCCCCTCATGGCTGTGAAGCAAGAGAGGAAGAAATGGCATCCTACAAGCCCTTCTAAGTTACGCCCCAAGTAACCCATTGTTCTCCCACTCTCTCCCACCTCCTGAAGTTTCTCCCACCTCCCAACAGGGCCAAGTTTGGGACCAAGTCTCTTAACACACAGACATTTGGGGAGGATTCCAGACCCAAACTATAGCAGTAGGTCATAATTACTTTGAAGACATAAGTGAAATTGAAGTTATGAATTCTGACTCCAAAAGGCACAAGACACATTTTATGTCTTTTCAGGGTGTTCACCATCTCTGGCCATCATCCCCAGACCCCACATTGAGAATTCCTCTAGATGCCCCTGGACACCTGTCAGTTTGGCTCATCAGCGAGAGAAGGGTCTACCCTTGGTTTCCCAGTGTGACCGAGAGCAGGTGGTTCTGAAGAGCAGTCTTGCTGCTGATCTCCAGCTTCTGGGAAGGCCGTCGGGCTTCACTGAACCCTTTGGAGTCTGGAGGCTTCGAGTCACTTCCTTCTAGGCACCTGCAGGGGGAATTCAGATCCTCCTCCGGAGAAAGGGGCAGCATGTGGGCCCCCACCAGCCATCTCTCGGCATCTCTGCTGTCCTCGGGGCTGCCACATTAGGCTCTACTGGTGCTGTGTGGTTTTGCAGTTGCCGACAGACCCTGCTGGTTCCTGATGATCTCAAGTCACGTGCCCGACACCCCTCCTTACCCCATACCAGCATTTCCCATCTACGCTGAGTGGTCTCATGACTGTCCCAGCTGAAAGCAGAGAATTGTTTCTCATTCATCTTTGTGTTCCCAGGGCTTGGCTGAGGTTGGGGGTCCTGATACTGCTTGGATTAGGTGACTTCTGGAATCGTGTGGGGATTCCAGTGTTCTCTGGATTCTCATTATTCAATATTATTAACTAAGTTTACAATAGAAAAGAACCCAACATTGGCCATCATTTCAGATCTTGGATTTCTTGCTCTTGGCTGGTGAACTGAGAGTTGTTTCCTTTTTAACCTCTCCTTGTACCTAAGAAGTTCCTTCCCTTCAAGGTAATCCCTGACTGTCATGGGCAAAATGTGTCATTCCCTCCCTTATTCCCAAGATCTTTGAGTCATATCAAATTATATTTCTGTAGACCCATTTATTGGATTCAGAATTCCTTGACAGCGGAGACTTTGTCAAATTCATTATGGTAACCTCATGTGTGTAGTTGTATGCACACGCATGCATGTGTGTGTGTATATGGTGTAGGTGTATATACACACACACACATACATACACATATATATAGTAGTTGTTGGCAAAGAGCAGACAGTTCACATGCTGCAGGGATGGGGTTGTCCCCTCTCTATCCACACCCTGTGCTATGTCACTTTGCATTTCCTCTCACAAAGGCAGATTCTGCTTTCCTGCCCTTGACTTTGGGTTTGGCTATTGGACTTGCTTTGGCCAGTGGGATACTGGCCGACATGATGCAGTAGAGGCTCAGACTGCTCTTGTGCTCTTGTGCTGGGGACTTGCCCTCTGCGCTTTTACTGTCACCTGACTTGCCTCTGACTCAGGATGAGGATGAGAAATGCCAGGGTGGAGCTGCCCCAGCAAACCTGCAAACTTTTCAGCCAAAAATAAATGCTTATTGTTGGGCACCATTGAGATTCGGAGGAGGTTTGCTATGCAGCAAACGTTGCTTAATACATTTGTTCACCTAAAATGTAGGCTGAAAAGCACACAGGCCTTGTGGCATTGGCTGTCTTTAAGGGCTGACATGGAGCTTTTAGAAAGAATGGAACATCAAGGAGTGACTGGAAGAACTGGCTGGTTATTATCCAAATGGAAGACGAGAGGGAGGTGTGGGAGACAGAAAAGTTCCCAAGATCTTCCTCTGAAAGCCAAGCCTGTTGCTGTCTAAACCTGAAGGGCGATGACTTTTATGGGGGAAAAAAAAAGAAATTGGATTCCTTTGAATCCAATCCCCCCTAGTTACAAAGCACGTTACTTCCTATTGCTGACTGCTGTGAGTAACTCCGCAGCCTAAAATAATGTCTCTGTGTGCACACGAGGGTGTGTGGGTTTCAGACGGAGTCAGACTTAGATGCCTTTTAGAAAATTGGACTTTTCCATCATTCTGTCATGGGACTTCCTGGCCAGTACATTGCATTATCGCTGGCATAAGGGATGGGACACTAGAGGTGAGGGAGCCTAGTTAGGTTTCCACTCTTGCCTGTGGCTGGAGAGCTTCACACCACGGCTCCCTTCAAAATCTGGAGGTGCTGGAGATGACAATGGCCAGGCAAGAGGGCAAGGTTCCCTCCCACTCACTTTTGATCCATAGCAGTTCTCCAGGGAAGTGGAGCCCAGTGCTGGGGACAGGAGCTGGGACATGGACGACCTCCTACAAGATCTGGTGGAGGCCCTCAGCTGGGGCAGTTGTTTTTAATTAAATGACAAGCTTCCCGGGGGGGGGGGAAGGTAGACAAGGATAAATAGTCACACAAATAAATGAAAGTCTGTAACTGTGGCAGGCGCTCAAGGGGCTACGAGAGCAAGTGATGGAGGTGATTGACTTTGGGACATCAAGAGGGGCAGATGATTTCTGAAGCCCCAGGCTGCTGCTTGAAGCCTTCGACTTGTTGGGACCGTTGATACTCCACATGGAGCCTTTGCACGTGTGAGAGAAGGGTGCCTGGTCTGCTGGGTGCCCTCGTGCAGAGTGCCACCTGCAGGGACGGCCACGTTTCTGTTCCTCAGCCGCACACCAGGGCTCTCCCCCTGGATTCTCACGTGTTTTTTTCCACAGTCCTGAGAGGTGGTCTGGACCTGCTTCCTTGACTCGCGGGTGCAGGGCATGCTGAACCCCATGTGGCGACAGGCTTCTAAGGTCAAGTCCTGTTTCAAGGGCAGGGGGTCAAAGATCACACGGGAGCATTGCCTTTTCTGGCGCAGCGCGTGCGCCCCTGCCTGGCGTTCTGAGGACGTGTGCTTTATGCTGTCCTATCTGGGCCGCTGCTCAGTTGCTCTTAGTTTTGTCCCTGCTCCCCGTGTTGTTGGGCAGGCCGGGGTCTCTCCCACATCACCGAGGTGCACGAATCCTCAGGCCTGCGTGACTTCTGCAGTGACACCATTGTCCTTCTGACCACGGCTCTCCTGACTGACGCTCAGGGAGGAGGGGAGAGGCGTGGCAGCTCCCAGGCTCTTTAGTCCGGCAGAGACCCTGCCCTGGCCTCCCCCTAGCTCCTCCTCCAGGGGCCCTGTTTCTGCCAGTCCTCCCTCCTAGCCCCATGCAGCTGGCCTCTCTGGGGCCTTTGCAGCGGGTCATCTCGTCCCCTGTCACAGGGCCCAGCATGCAGCCACCTGATTCTTGATGTGGAGTCTCCTTGCCAGGGGAGGTGAGAGAGGCTGGGAAGGGGGCTCTCACCAGGTCCCCACAGCTTGGAGAGGATGAGCCCATGTTCTGCAGGGAACCCTGGACAGTGGTCTCCTATCAGAGTCCCAAACACAGACCCCCTCTCTCCTCGGGGTCACTTTCAAGGTTCAGAATGTGGTGTAGGTCGAATTTGCAATGGTCTCTCAACTTGCCTCCTTGCCTTTGATCTCTTACCTCCGAATCCATCAATGCACTGCTGTTGCTTTAACCATCTTAAAACTAAGCTGTGACTATGACGTTCCTCACTCTACAACTTCCAGTGGCTCCCCATTGCTTCCTCAATAAAGCCCAACATGGCAACCAAGGAGGCCTTCGTTCCTGGCCCCAGCCTGCCTTCTCCACTTGGCCTCTCAGTTTTCTGCCACTGCACTCTAGGTGAGAATCTCCCTTCACACCTGTGATTCCCTAAACACTCCAGAAATTTCCATCCTGTGCATCTTTGTTCTAGCCGTCTCCTGTACCCAAATTTCCCTTCCCCAGTGCAGGCGGTGGACACCCTTCAAGGCCCGGCTCCAGTGCTGTCTCTACCGGGAAGCCTCCTCGAGCGCTCATGGGAACGCCTCTGCCATCTCTGGGTCAGGCCTCAAGTCACTGCATTTATCTTCTCGGCTGTTTTTCTTTCTAGCTTGAAAATCAACTCCTTGAGTCTAGGAGAGTCGTTCGTGGTCACCGTTGTCTACGCGCGCGCGCGGTGTCTTGCCGCAGCTGGTCCCCCCAGTGGTTCCTGCATGAGAAGGTGCTGTCACCTGGTGGCCCTGATTGTTCAGCAGAGGAGACACACATAGGTGCATGAAGTGTCATGGGAACAAGATGAAAAATGAATCAGGGACAATGAAAAAGGAATTGTTTTTTTTTTGGGGGGGGGTGTAAAACGGCGCAGCTGCGGTGGAAAACAGTACATTTCCTCAAAAAATCACCTGCCCTTCCAGAGGCGCTGTGAGTGCGGCTTGGTGGAGGGCCAGGTGCTTACCCTGTGCAAGGCTCCGCTTCCTTCTCCAGCATCGAATGAACAACAACAAAAAATTAGTTTATCACCGGGCAATTCCACTCATGGGCATTACCCAGAAGAAATCAAAGAAGGGACTCAGGGAGACCCTTGTGCCCCCATGTTTATAGCAGCATTATTCACAATGCCCAAAGAGGGGAGGCCACCTGTTATGGACTGAATGCTTGTGCCTCCCTCAAAATTCATATGTTGAAAGGTCTTTGGGAGGTAACTAAGTCCCAGAGGTGGAATTTCATTTATTGCCCTTGAAAAGGGGACCCTCACGAGAGCTCTCTCACCCTTGTTCTGCCACTTAAGGACCCAGTGAGAAGACGGCCACCTGTAACCTATAAGAGGCCTCGCCAGGATCCAACCATGCTTGACCCTGGTCTTGGACTTGCAGTCTCCAGAACTAAATAACTGCCATTTATAAGTCCTACGGTACTTTATTACCGCAGCCTGAAGTGTCTGAGACACCCATAAGTGTTCATTCATGAATGAATGAATAAATAAATTTGGTATTATATACAGTGGAATACTAGTCAGTCTAAAAAAAGAGTTTCATTCTGACGCAGGTTACAGCACAGATGAACCTGGAAGGCATTATACTGAGTGGAATAAGCCAGTCACTAAAGGACACACATTCTGACTCCACTTACTTGAGGTCCCTGCAAGAGTCCCTCATGAAGTCAGAAAGTGGAATGGTGGTTGCCACAAGTGGTTGCAGGAGGGAAGGGAGAAGTAGTGTTTAGCAGACACAGTTTCAGTTTAGGATAATGAAAAATTCTAGAGGTGGGTAATAATGCTCTTTGCACAACCATGTGTACTTATGTCCCTCAGCTGAGTACCTCACAATGGGTAGAATAATTTTATGCTGTGTGTGTTTTACCACCACAACAAGAAGAATGGTGAGTACAAATAGTGGCCTGTGTACAAATGGGTCACAGCTCCTCTTCTGTTGGGACAAAGGTGAGTGGCTTAAGGGGTAGCTGGGGGAGGCAGCAGAAATGATAGGAGCCTCTTGGATCCTGCCTAAGGAGGAAGGGCAAGGGGTCTTTGGGAGTCAGGGCTGCCCGCAGTGGAGGTCCCCTATCTGAGCTAGGCAGGCTTGGTGCCATCACCGGGCAGCATCTTCGCTTCCTTACCCCTAGAGGAGGAGACAGGCACCCTTCTGTGCTGTTGGTGAAATCAACAGGCGCCTTCAGCTGAGCATCAGATGCTTGTCAATCGTGGCTGTGCTAGTTCTTCTCCGTCTGCCCCTCCAGATCCATCCTGTCCCCTCTCTGCCTGCTCCGAGGCCCCAGAGGCTAATCTCTAAGGGCTACGCAGTTTCCTCCTCCTGTCTTCCAGGTGGGTCTGACCAATGGGAGGGGCCCGCAGGTGCAAGGCAGGCAGGAGACCAGAGGGGCCTGGGTCTCTCATCCTCCTGTTTGGCAGTGGCTCTGGGTCTTTGTCACCATCACATCTGGCAGCAGATGGGAAGAAGGCAAGGAAAAGCAGACCTCCCCCACCCCCTTTTGAAACAGAAGACTTACTGGAAACTCCCGCTGGACTCCTGCTTACATTTTATGTGGAGAGAACCTGGCTACCCAGGGAGGCCAGGAAATGTAGTTTTTATTCCTGGAGACTGCACATGGGAATAAATCTCAGGACTCTGTTTCTAATGATGAGGGGCTGGATGCTGAAGTCCTCTGGCTGTCTCGACTCAGCGCTGATTAACCCCTCTCACTATTAGCATAGGCGAAGGCAGAGTGGGCTGTGTCTTCTCTGTTCCCCTGTGCAGGGCTCTAGCTTGGCTGGGTCTTGCCTTCTTGCTGAGTGTGGGGCAGAGGCCGAGACATGCGCCTCCCAGGAGGAGGTAAAGAAGCAGAGCAGATCCAGGTACAGACAGGAAGCTCAAGTCCCACTCTCAGACGTGCCCCTCCCATCTCTCCCGTTAGTTATCCTCAGATGGGGGTTGTTATGGTGCTGGGAAGATGAGGAGGGGTTGTAGGTGCTGAGGCCTCTTACACAGAAAACTCTGTAGAGTTTTCTCTAAGGAGCTAGACTTGAGATAAGGCAAAACCTTCTCTGGATGCCAGAGGGTTTAGAAAATTTGAGACGTTTTCCCAGTCTTCCATCCACCAAATGGCTCTTGCAAGAAGCCAACCTTATAAACTCAAGAGTCCAGTAACATCCTAGGAAGAGGGATGATTCTACACAAATTCTGGAGCCCTGGAGTGAAGCAAGGAGCCACCCTGCTTTGTAGTTGAGAGTTGGGACCAGACAAGGGGTCATTGGCAAGGCGGCCCAGGAAAATGACCTGCCCCTCCGCGTCAGCAGAGGGTATGCAGGAGGGAGGCCAGGCTCGTACATCTCCCGGGCTCGAGTCTTTCTCTATCGCTTTCTACTTGGGCACAGATCTAGCCCCCTCTGAACCTTTGTCTCCTTGTCTATAAGATAAGGCGAACATCAAAGTCTAGCAGTGGGTGGATGTGAGGGGCGTACAACCCATTTCCCCAGTGTCCAGCGCATGCGTGCGTTCCAGAAACACTGGGCTATCTCAACCGGCATTTCCAAGTGACAAGAGTTTGGAGGTGTCTTCATGCACAGAGAGTTACAGTCATCTCCGGGGAATGAAGAAACATCCCAGGAGCAAGGGAGGGGCTGGGGGAGGCGGAGGACTGATGTGACAAGCAGGTAAGGAGCCCAGCTTGGTGGCTCTTGAATTATTCATGGAAACAGCCTTTGAATAATTGGAGGCCATTTTTCATTATCATTATTTCCCTGAGAAATGACTCCATTGCTAAAATCTGAAGCGGGGAAGTGCATTCTATTCATGTGAGACTGCTTTCTTAAAAACTGCTTAGGGAAGGCCCGAAACCAGTGCCTCCTTTTGAGAGGTGTGACTGCAAGGGCAGGGCACTCCCATTTTGTTAATTACTTCCCAACTGAAGGAGGAGAGGAGAGAGGGATGGAGGGGGAGACTGAGGGCGATCGGGGAGGGGACAGAACAGGGAGAGGTTGGGGCTGGGCAGGTGGGTCTAGAAGGCCTCAAGGCCTGATGGATGTGGAGTCAGCCTGGACTTGGGGGCTCTGTGTGTGCTGTCTCAGGGGACAGCAGGGAGCACATCCCCTTCCGTCTCCATCCCTGCCTCAATGTTTTCTCCCTATTGAGGCGTAAAATAGTGTAAAAGGACACACCCTCCTCCACCTCTGGGTTACTTTGAGCAAATGCTATTCCTACCCCTATGCCTCTGCTTCCCTTTCTGACACACCGCTGGGGAATGCACCTTTTGCAGAATTGTTCTGAGGATGGACCAAGATAATGAAAGTGGTTGGCCCAGCATGTTCCAAACCTTAGAGGGGGGCTTTTAAAAGCTTCCTGCAAACTGGTCCCCCACCTCTTCACTCCCCAAGCCTAGGGCTTAAGTTTGCCACTGCCCCCCCCCCTTTAAAACTTTTTCTTTCTTTCTTTTTAAAGCTTCATCAATTTATTTATTTTGTAGAAGGATGTTTGTCATTTTAGTTTTTTTATATTTTTTTTACTGGTGTAGTAGAGTTGTACATAATGATGGGATTCGATTAATTGTTACATATTTGTACATGCATACTATATAATTGGACTAGTATCACTCCCCAGCACTGCCCCCCTCCATTTTTATTGGGGGTCCCAGGGATGTTTTCCCACCTCCAACTCTTGATCCCTTACCTGTCCTGACCTCCCTTAGATTTTTTAGGAGATCCACCCCCACATTTCTTTTCCTTTTTCTTCTCTAGCTTCTGCATATGAGAGAAAACATATGACCTCTGACCTCCTGAGTTTGACTTATTTCACTTAACTTTATTTGCAGGAAAAATGGATGGTCTCTAGTTCCATCCATTTTTTTCTGCAAATGCCATAATTTCAGTTTTCTTTATGGCCAAATAAAACTCCATTGTGTATATACACCACATTTTCTTTATCCGTTCATCCACTGATGGATACTTAGGTTGGTTCCATAGTTTGGCTATTGTGAATTGTGCTGCTATAAACATGGGTACACATGAATCACTGTATGATGATGACTTTAATTTTTCAGGATAAATACCGAGGAGTGGTATAGCTGAGTCATATGCTGATTCCATGCCTAGTCTTTTGAGGACACTCCATACTGATTTCCATAGTGGTTGTACTAATTTATACTCCCACCAACAGTGTAAAAGTGTTTCTTTTTCTCCACATCCTCTCTTATTATTATTTTATTCTTGATGGCTGCCATTCTGACTGGTGTGAGATGGAATCTTGGTGTAATTTTGATTTGCATTTCCCTAATTGAAGGAGCCCTAATTAGGAAGGGCTGTTGTAGCTAGCTGGAAGCCATGGGTTCCACCTGATATGTATGTGACGCACCTGTAGGCACCCGCAATATAACCGGGTGAAAGCGGTCCGAGTTAGGAGAACGGAGAATTCAGTCAGCCGGGCAGTCACTCGGTCGGTCAGAAGAATCAGAGCGGCCAGAACGTAGCAGAGCGGTTACAGAAGAGAAACCAGATAGAAGAAGTAATGACTGGTCAGAGTTAGGCCGAGACTCCTGAGGAAGACAGAAGACAGAAGAAAGAAGAAGGAAGAAAGAAGAGAGAAGAAAGAAGCTCTAATCTTTCTCTAAGCTAAGCTCTATCTTTCTAAGACTCTAAGCTAAGCTCTAAGCTCTACTATAAGCTCTATCTTTCTAAGACTCTAAGCTAAGCTCTAAGCTCTACTATATCTTTCTTTCTCTCTAAGCTAAGAAGAAAAAATCTTTCTTTCCCTCTCTAAGCTCTAAGAAAGTAGAAGTAAAGTAGTAAAAGCTTAACTCTGCCTCCGAGAGTTTTTCCTCCGGTTTTTCGGTACCAGGTAGCATACACCTAATTGCTAATGATGTTGAACATTTTTTTCTTTTTATGTATTTGTTGAAGTTTGCCCTTTACCAAAGTGCAGAGGCAGATCACCTAATTCATGCTTGCATCATAATAAATTGGTTATCTCTCTGCTTCTGTGAATTCAACTTTTTCAGTTTCCCTATATAAGTGAGATCAGGCTGGGGGGTGAGAGATTGGGGAGATGTTGGTCAAAGAAGACAAAAATCTCTGTTGTCAGAACAAGTTCATGAGCTCTACTGTCCATTATGGTGACCAAAGCTAATATTATATGTTGGATTCCTGGCAGGAGGCTGAGCCTCCCAGGCAGAAGGCCACACCTCCCCAGGTACTTTGTAAAAAGACTACCTTTCCCAGGTGCCCTCGCCGCTGCCCCCTGACCTCCGGCAGCCTATGGAGACACTCGCTCCCAGGGGTCTGCCTGACCAGCACTCTGCTATTTAAGCCAGCCTGGACTGAAACCTCTCTCTGTTCCTGCCTGTCCCTGTTCCTGTTTGTCCCTTCCCTATCCCCCTTCCCTTCCCTTCCTTTCCCTACCCTTGTCCACGTGGCACCCCAATAAACCCTTTTATTTCACTAACACGGTGTTCCCTGCTAAGTTAACTGTGTTCAGCATTTTCTAACATTATATAATTGAGAATTGCTAAAAGAGTAGATTTTGTATTCTCACCACACACACATACACACAACACACGGATGCACACATAAAGTAGGTGAGGTGATTGTGTTATAGGCCAGAGGTCTGTTGTGAAACTGAGGCAACCTCACAGGCCCCCACTTTAAACCCCACTTCTTTCAATCATGACCAAAAAATTTCAGACATGTTTGCTCAGAGTGACAGGCATGAGTTTATCAGAAGGAATAGGAAAGGGGAAAAGGGGACACTCTCTTGGGAGAGACTAGATCTCCTCAAAGAGAAGAAGGACAGTGTGCCTCTCCTGACCTCCACAGTTTTATTGGGGGATCCCAGGGATGTTTCCAGAAAGTTCCATGAAGTACACCTCTTGACTTTTGACTGACAGCAGAATGACATCTGACTTTCAAGTCCCTGTTGCGCATGCCATGTCTAGGTCACTTTGGCCTATGGTGGCTGGTTTGAATTGGAACCTATTCTTACCAATTTTTTGGTTCAGGGGGAAATTATCCTTATCTCTGCGAGTTATGGGATCTGGCCTAAGGGTCACAAAAGTCCCCCTCCCACCCCTGTTGATATAACTTGTGTTCTTATCAGCATTTTAGTTCTGCATTTCTCCTGCAGATAGCAGGTCGTTTGCTGAGGAATGTTACATATCCTCTCTACTTAAGCCAGGCAGGGCTGTAGGCAAATTGCTTTTTTTAAAAAAAGAAAGAACAAATGGGGTCAGCACAGTGGGCCCCATTTATAGAACTATCTATCCCCTTAACCTCATGTTTCTACTGCTCCCATCTGTCCCCTATCAATTTGATATATTAATTAGTTTGATTTCATTATTTTACAATGTACACGTACATGGAAACCTCATGCTGTACAGGGTAAATATATGCAATTTTTATTTGTGTGAGTCGGGTTTGGATGCACGTGGAGCCCACGGGGCAGGGCAGGAGGGTCTGCAGAGTCTGGCATGTGCTGTGGGTGGGCACAGAGGAGGTGAAGCTGGGGGAGTGGAGAGGGATGCTTGAAAGGAGGGGGAGCCACCCTAGGGCTTGACACTTCTCCAAAGGCCCGTCTGAAAATGCACGCCACGTATATGTGCCCACATCTCATGCAAGCACTTGCCTGGTCTGTGGTTCTACAAGGTCTCTGGGATCCCCCCCGCCCAGTCCCCACGCCCTGCCAGTCCAGCTGACCCATATGCATGCATGTCTGAGATGAGATGGAAGCAGAGGTGTCACCCATCCATCCTTGTGAATCATTCTTAGGACAGGTGGCGTATGCCTTTGGCTGTCATTGAATTGTCATCTGAAAGGTTTGGGGGTGACTTCTATCCTTCCAATGAGGGAGAAACTGTCTTAGGGCAACACGTGTTTCTTCCACGACATGACCCCTCTCTGTACCCTGTTTGGCCTGAGATCAAGCACAGGCTCTGGATGCCATTGCTGCAGTAACTCCCTGGCCCTGGACAGGCGGAGCCATATGAGCAGACACCACCAGCAGCACCTCTGAGTGAAGGAAGCTCCGGGCTGAGAAAAGCAAATGGGTCAAGTCGCCAAAGGAAGATGGGCAGCTCACCCCGCTCCAGAAGACCAGCCCCGGGGATCAGCTTCCTTTTCCATGCCAGTCCTCCCTGCTTCACCTCACGGGTACTTTCCCCTCTAGGTTCCTGGCTCTGCCCTCACTCCTGCTTCTCTGTTTGGGGAAGAAGGTGCCCAGATGCTCATCAGCACTGGTGTTGGTGAGGGCCTGATGCCTCTCCCTGGCATCTCCCTGATGCAAGAGGATGGGCACCTGGAGGGCGCATCATCTAGATCTTCTGTGCCTTCACACACATTAAGCAAGGCCTGGGGGAGCTGGGCGCCTTTTGCTTCAGGTAAAGGTTGTCTTGCCTTCTCCTCCCTTTGTCAGGCAACCAAGGCTTCAGAGCTTCCCACCCAGATGGGCCCCAGTTTGGATCCAAGCTCTGTCACCTCTGGGCTGTTGTACAGCCTCCAGGGGGCGCACTTTGCTCATCGGTGAAAGCAGGGTTCTAGAAAGTTTCCTCTGGATAATCCCTCTTGCCAAGTGAGTCCTTCCCTCTGCTTCAGGACTAATTTGGCCTCTTGGTGGTCACCTATAGGCAGGTGGGCTGCTTGGCAGGTGCATGCTCTGCCTCGGTAAACTCCTTGTTACCTATGGCAGAGACTACTGGTCATCTGCTAATATGTATTTTTCTGTCTTTGGTAGAAGTCTGATTTTTATCTGGGCTCATGGCTACTAGAATAAAGACAGTATTTCTCAACCTTCTTTGTGGATGGTGTGACCACGAGACCAAGTTCTAGTCAATGAGATATAAGTGAAAGTGTCACTTCTCAGCTTAGGAGCAACTTCACTAAAGAAGCGGGTATATGTTTCTGCCTGCCCCCCCCCCCTTTATATGCTTTTATTGCTATTTATTCTTATCCTCACAGTTGAGCCTAGTCCTAACTGATCCATTAAGTAACTCAATTAAGTAACATTCTTTCTCCTAGATACATGTTCTGTTTATCTGGAGTATTGCAAAAACAGCAATGCTTCACCCCAGGTGAAAAGACCTGGAACCTCCCAGGGTAGAATCCATTTTAAAGCTCTCTGGGTGACTGAAGTATTCAGCTGAGGATAAAAACCATTGCTTTTGACCAACCACGGCTTTTTGTCCAAGTCTCTAGTCCAAACTATCCAAGTGAGGCAGCAGCCTTTTCAGAGCTGTTTGTGCTAGCCAGCTTTCTGCTCCTGTAACAAAATACCTGAGATCATAAACTTATAAAAGAGAAAAGATTTTTTTTTTTCTTTTTTTGCTCACCATTTCATAGGCTTCAGTTTGTAATTAGCCCCAACACTTTTGGGCCTTTGGTGGCACATCATAGCAGGAATGGATGGCAGAGCAAAAGTTTATCTCATGGGTGAGAAGCAAAAACAAAAGGAGAGACTAGGGTCTCCTATGAGGGCACACTCCAAGGACCTAAAACCTCTCACTAGGTTCCATCTCTTAAAATTTCCATCAGCTCCCAATGGCACCTAGCTGGGGACCAAACGTTTAGTAGATGGGACTTTGGGTGACATTCCAGATCCAAGCTATAACACTGCCCAGTTCATGTTAGTGATGGAGGTGATTTAGGATGACAAGTCTTAGAAGTTGTTCCCGGGCACTGTGGCAGCCCAGGAGAAGCTCTGTGAGAAAGTTTTGTGTGGTCAAATAAGCCCAAGAAACTCATGAGCATCAAAAAGTGTCCGAGAAGTCCTGCAGCAAGGAAACCTAGTTAACTTTAGTGAATCTAGTGTGAAACAAGTTTATTTCACAAAGTTTTCCCTCTTATTTTCTTTCTTGCACAATCCACAATAAAGGCCTTCAAAGTGCTTTGATATGTTGGTTTGGTACAAAAGCAGGAGAGAGAGTAAAGAGGTGATTGCTGGTATTTTCATGGCATGACAGAAAAGTTTCTTCCATTGGAATCTCTGGATGTAGAGGAGAAGGACAAGGAGAAAATCTTCTGCCTCAGGAGTAGCATGATAGAAGCCAAATCGTAGTGTTTCCAAGGCATTTGTATCAACAAGTCTCTGAGGTAGGAAGATCATTCCTACTGATTAAGAAATCTAGGAGATGGACATCATTACCCTAAGTACATGTATAAAGACACAAATGGTGTGACTCTACTTTGTAAACAGCCAGAGACATGAAAAATTGTGTTCTATATGTGTACTATGAACTGAAATGCACTCTGCTGTCATGTATAACAAATTAGAGTGAATAAATAAATTTTAAAAAATTAAAAAAAGAAATCAAGGTACAGAGAAGCTAAGATGCTTTTCTAGGGGCACACAGCAAAGCTCTATATTCTTAGACTCTGTGCTGCATGGTTGCAATACAAAATAGAACAGGATGAATGTCCACAAACACAATCAGTGAATTATACAATCAGTGCCACAGGAATGCAGAGGAAGGGGGCCCATGTGATCTCAGGACCCTGGAAAGGCTTTGTGGCAGAGTGGCATTTGAGCTTGAAGGTTAATAGGATTTGGGGAATTGGGTTATTTATCATGGAGGGACAGCTGTTGGCTGGGTGCTACGATGGTGGAGTCAGAGGAAGCAAAGGCATAGCGATGAGAAAGGGCAGGAGGACTCCGGGTGGGGGGTTCAGAGCAGCAGCTCAGTTTGACTAGATCCAAGGGGTGTATGAGGAGAAGTGGGGGTGGGGGGAGAGGCTGGAGAAGTCGGCCCAGCCTGGGTAGGACTCCATGCCATTTTAGGCTGCATGGCTGCAGGTGAGCAGGGACAGACAGAAGGCTCATGATGAAGGTGATGTGGGCCCTGGCCTTCCCTGTGCTTGTGGTCCACTTGGCCTGGGGACAGGGAGGCAGCTGTGACTTGGCCAGATGAGCCCCAGGCCTGCATTATTTCATTATTTTGGGGAGATGGGTCAGCACCACCTGGAGGGGGCGCTCCCTGGTTACCTCAAAGAGGCCCTGGGCAAGGCTCACCACAGCTGAGGGCCCAACCCAGAGGGGCACCCCTGATCACGTGGACAAGCCCTTGTAAAAATCCTTGAGAATCCAGTAAGTCCCCCTGCGCAGAATTTCCTCCCCCTGGTGATTTTTTTTCTACTTGCTTTGATCACTAATTTCAGATACATCCAGATCCGCCTCGGTCATACATAGAGAGAAGGAGCAGAGAGCGGGGCGCGCGGGGTGCGGGCTCGGATTTGGAGGCTCTATTTGCCGCGTGGCGGCTGCAGGTGAGGTCCCGGGGAAGGCACGGTGGGGGCTGCCCAGCAGCCGGGAGAACATATGAATTCTGTCGTCGTAAGTCAAGATTAAACACTGGAGAGAATGGGGCTTTGCTGGCAGCCACTGGATTAACAGCTTGTAGATTTCAATAATCAGTTTAAAGGCGAGTTCAGCACGCATGCCGGGAAACGGGCTCTTCAAGATGAGCTATGCCGGTGTTGCTGGAAACGGTGGAGAGTCAGGAGGGCAATTCACAGCCTGACGCTGTCACCCTCACCGAGGACCCGCCCACCTATCGCCAGGCCTGGAGGCCACCCAGCCCACAGAACAAAGCCCCCAGCCTTGGCCTGCCCTCCACCACTCCTGAGTCCATCTCTGGTGCTGCTTCTGGGCCCCTCACAGGCCTGACCTGTATGGACCTACCTCCCCTGGCCCCTGGCCCTCTGCCTGAGCACCCTTCTGCCCAAAGAGCTCCTCTTGGTTTTCACCTGTCCAAACAACAGAACACCTGGGTCTTCCACTGAAGGGCCTCTGACCCCAGACTCCCTCCCTAGGTAGGAGATCTCACCACATTTTCCTTGTCACATGGTATTGATGGTTGGCATGTCACTTCTTTCTTTCTTTTTTTTTTTTTTTTTTTTTTTTTTTGGTACTGGGGATTGAACCCAGGGCCTTGTGCATGAAAGGCAAGCACTCTACCAACTGAGCTATATCCCCAGACCGGCATGTCACTTCTATTAGATTGTAAGCTCTGCAGGTGAACAGCCACCCCGGGCTTCTCTGTAGGTCTGGTAGCTGTGGGGTGGTTGGTGAAGTGCTTTACCCATGGCAACTGCGTCAGACCTGGCTGTCCATTGTTGGACTTCCAACACATTCTTTTACCCCCAGTAACCAACTCGCTGTCCTCCAGGTGCCATGAACATTCCTATTTCTGGGCCTCCCATTCATTCCTTCATGCACTCATGCATTCAATATACATTTATTGAGTGACTACCAGGTGCTAGACTCCTTCACCTCTAAGAGCCAGTCCTGGTCAATTAGAATAGCCTGTTTTCTTGGACTCTGAGAGCATTCCATGCTCCTGGCCACAGAGACAAGTTATAGATGGGCAAGTAACACAGGCATGCCACTGAAACTCAAATCTGAAACTCACGTGGGAACTCTTGGGGAAGCAGAATGAACTTTCTCCTGGTTAATATAGTACGTGTCAGCCTGGAGCTGCTCGGGTCCACCAGTGAGTGGTAAGGATCACAACACCAGCAAGGATAAGGAGACCTGAGAGACAGAGATTCCTGGTGACACACTGAGCACCCAGATCCAGCCATGCCTGAACTACCCACAGCATTTTCAATTAAATGAGCCAGTCAGTCCCCTTTTCTGCTGATGCTGATTTAAGCTGGACCTGCCACCAGTGTTCTCACATTTGCCTTCATGGATGTGAAAAACAGCCTTGGCTGTTCTAAATCTGGGTCTAGCACAGCCTTAACTCTCTTGCTGTTAGGAGTACTTGAGGGGATGGTTGGTTTGCTTGTCAGTATTACCTGTGTTTGCCCTTCAGGACCTATTTGTTTGGAGTCTCCTGGTGCGTCTGGATTGGGCCTGGGATGGGTCCCCTGCCCATATCACCAGAGTTCATGGGACAGACACAGATTGGATGATGGGCTTTTGACAGCAGAAGGAAGGAAGTTGATTTAGAGGGAATAGTTCATTCTTGCTCAGGTTAATGAATAACTAGCTAGTCATTTGAGCATGAACAGTTTTTTCCTCCATTGGAAACACACACACACACACACACATATATATATATATATCTCCATCATTTCTATTGTTTTTATGTTGGGTCTTACTTTAGTTACCATTCCTCTTATGCCCCTGGAGATCTCGAGGTCCCATCATTGCCCTTGGGAACTGAGAATGTTCACACACATTTAACGAATTCTGCAACTGAGGTATTTTTAGTTGGTTTGTTTGCATCTGTTTCTCTCCCTGTTCCTTGCCTGATTGACACCCGCTGGGTAAGAGGCACAGGAGCATGACTTTGCTATGGGAGATATTTGGCTACAGTGACTGGCTTCACAGCACCCCTCTGATTGTTTCCAGCACTTGAGGGGGCATGGAGATTTCCATCCCTTAGTTCATCTGGATTCCTTTGTTCGAATGGACTGCAAGGGGGTAAACTGGACTCATGCCGCTCCTTCTATTGGTGGTGGGTAAAAGAAACAAGAAGTATTGCTGTGCTTGTTGAAGCCCCCACCCCCACCCCAGGGTGAAGGCTGGGAAGCCTGCTGGAGAGAGGTGCCCCCAGCTTGGAGAGGCTGTCACACAGCACAGGCAGCATTTGAGAGCCCTTGCTCTCTGGTGGAGTGCCTGGGGCCCTTTGCTGGTGGCAGAGAGTGGAGCAGCTGCTCAGGGGCCCAGCAGGACAGATGGCATGTTTAAAAAGAAGGGGGGAGCTGAAGAGAGTTTAATAAGAGGACAGGTCCCAAGGGTGTAGGGAAACTTGAGGGGACCAGTAAGGGGTGAAGCACCTGGGGATTAGCAAGAGAGAAACTGTCACTTCTGAAAGATCTGAAGCACCTGCGGCTTACTGTACCTGAGACAGCTGCAGATCAGAAGAGGCTGCCCAGCAGCAGCCATGGGGTTCAGCAGAGGACCCGGCTATTGCCAGCTTGTAGCTGGGCCAGGATACAGACCTGAGCTCGCTCTCGCCCCTCCCCCGTCCTCTGGTCTGGAAGGCAGTAAGGGAGTCTTATTTGCACAGGCCTCTTGAGCCACCAACAGGTGCAAGAGGGTGGCAGTGGCTCTGGAAGGAAGAGCAGACAGACATAGCTGTCAGTGCTATCTCCTTCTTTCAGACAGGGCTTTCTGGGGTGAAGGGGATAGAGACCCTCTTGTGATGGGAATGGAACTTGAGGGGGACTGCTGAGGGGTATGCCGCACAAAAAGACCCTTCACAGAGCTCCCCAGGGACCTGTGTGTGGCAGGAGGAAGGATGACCTGTGAGGGCCCTCCCACCCACCTTGAGCTTGACCTTGAGCCTCATGGGGAAGAGGTGATGCCATCTGGGTTCCTGCAAATGTCCATGGAGCTTGATGCAGTGCTAATTGCAATGCTCTCCGACTCCTCTGCAAAGTAAAAAGTAACACACACCCATGCCATCAGCCACGCACAGGCAGAGGAAAACCTAGCTTCTTCCTCTTTCCCACCCCTGCGCCCCCAATTCAAGAGCACAGCATTAACAATTTGGTATATATCCTTCCTTCCTTCTCTCTATGCTTGCTCGAGCTTATTTAAATGTTTATAAAATATTCACAAGGATTTTTTTCCTTCAAAAATGGCATCATATAATGTGTATAGCCCTACAATCAATTTTTTTCCACTAAAAGTGAGATGAAGATCTTTCTAGGTCAATCAATACGTATAGCTCCAACTCATTCTTTTTAATTGCTTCTTAGTGTTTCCTAGTATCCATATATAAAGATTTTGCTGAAAAATTACATGTCCTTTTCAATTAACCAATACAGTTCCTAGTGGCCTAATGATGCAAATTGCCTTAAATAAGACCGACTTTTGATCTCCAAGTACTTCCAGGCCATTGGGCCCAGGACAGGAGAAGTTAAGTTAGTTAAGGTAGCCCATAAACTGCACACAGGTGGCCTAGACTCTGGATACCTTAGGAAAAGCTATTTGGGCTGAGAAGGTCCCAGAAGACTTTTTGAGGAGCGGTGATTTGATCTGAACCTTGAAAGAAGAGTTACTGTGGACATTTCAGGCATGTGCAGAACACCAATTAGTGACTAACAAAGTGTTGGGAGGCAGAGGGCCTGAGGGACATATGTCAAGCTCACACGGCAATCATTTGTAAGTGACACCGCTTGGATGCAAAGAGAGAGGAGCCAGTGTCAGTCCAAGTTCTTGAAATTAGTTGCTTTTCCCCAAGCAGGTTAATTATCCCCTTTGCCCCCAATTCTTTCACACTCTCTGTTTGTGTAACAAACTCTACTTTCATTGAGAGCTCATATGTCAACTCGAGTTTTGTCTGTGTCCTCATGATCCCAAGTTTGAACTCAGGCATGTCTCTGTTAATGAGCTCTGACATGACGCCCATCAGACAGAGAATCCCGGGGGGCCTCACAGGCTTGCATCACATCCCAAGGACATCTTGGCACAGGCTGCACTCAGCTCCCTGGGGAGGAGAAAGAGTCCTCACCCTCTGGGTGCTGTGGGGAGCAGACATCCCTCCCTCTGGTCCCACAGCTGGTTCATCTGCCTTCATCCTGGCTTCCCTCATGCCTCCCCCTTACCTTGGTCTTTGCCTTCTTCGGACCCTTCCCAGTCTCTCTTGCTTTCAGGTGGCCAGTCTTCCTCTCTCTGGCCCTCCACTTGTGCCTTCTTCCCTGTCACCTTCGGAGACTCTTCTCCACTCTTTCTCTTAAGTTTCTGACCACTTTGTGGGGATGTGGCCTCTTAAAGTCCTTGCTATAGCTCTTGGATACAGCCTCACCTTATTTCCTAAGGACTCTGACTTGAAGGCACATTTTCTCTTCCTACTCCTTCCCCTACCCTGAACTGCAGCATTCCATAATCCCTTACCTCTTCACCTCTCTGTTTTAGTAGCTCTTGACACTTCCAAGGTTTGGGGACGTGAAAATTCATCACCCTGGTTAATGCAAAGTCAGTTTCTGGTCTCTCTTCACTTAAAGTTTTGAGAAACCATTACAAACTCTGATAAGGAGTAAAAGGGACACATAAGTTGATGCAGTCCCCTTTAAATGGGAAAAACTCCCAGTTATGAATCATGTGGGGGAGGCATATCCTCACCTTAAAGAGATGGTGCTGGGAATTGCTTTTCCTCTCACAGCGCTATTCGAGCTGCTGAAATATCTCCTCTCATTATTGGGAACCTATATAAAAGCTGGTAAATTTTTATTGCAGGCATATTACAGCTTTGCTTTAAAACACCCCCCAACTTGGCAGCCCTGAGGGATGAATTTCACATGCAGTTTGCAGCTGCCAATCAGGTCCTCTTTGAGCAGGGAGGGCAGTGAGAGAATACCTCCAGGAGCCCCCAATCCCTGAACAGTCTCATCATCTGACTCCTCTGAATGGTCCCAGTTCTGTGGGCCCTTGCCTTTTCCAAGAAGCTTCCTGAAGGCCACAGTCCCCTTGCATGTAAGGAAGAGGGTGGGAGAGTTGTTCCCGGTGGTTCTCAATTTGGGTAACTCCATGGAGAAGGCTGTTGAAAGAGTTGGAGTATCCACAGATGAAAATGGGAATGTGGTGGAAGAGAGAGGTGTCACAAGCTCTGTGGACTCGAGTCCCCCAGATACAAGTGCCTCAGCCTCCTTGAGCAACTCAGTACCTTTGAACTTGAAGGCAGTCATAGAGCAGGGTTGGGGGAGCATGGGCTCTGATGTTAGATGGTCTTCCATTTCATCCTGGTTTCCCCTTCATGTCCTTCTGCTCCCTAATATTTGAATAGGAGTACTATTCCATTGGAGGGAATTTGAATGCAAAAACATAGGTCAATCTTCCAGTGTTGGTTCTGGCATGAACTAGATGCCTAATTGGGATGGAACCTCTCCTTGTATCTGATTTGAGTTGCCGCTATTGCATCATGGGTTTCCCCTCTCATTCAGTTCTCAGTGGTTCACTCTTATTATTTTGGAAATGCTTCTACCAGTTGAACCATTATGTTTCTTGCAAGTTCAACTCTAAAACTCCACGTGTTCATGTTTTTCTATCCCATTAAATTTTCATGAATGCTTAACTTTATTTTCTTCTTCTCTTGATCTTTTCCATATTCACCATTTGTTGGCTGTAACTACACAATTTCTCCCAAATGATTATCTGGAATAAAGGTCAGAGTTGAGATTTAGGATAATGAAAGGATGGTTTATACTTCTTAAACACTCCTCATTGTTGAACCAAATTGGGTCATACATTGGATGCTTAACAGCAAGGATTATCCAATACTTCCTGAAATGATCTGCAGCTGACCCTATAGGTCAGGGGTTAGTAAACTACAGCCTGCAGGTCAAACCCACCCTTTAAGAACTTGAAACACATCCTTAGAAGACAATGGAAGTTAACTCTATGCAGTCCATTGGTTCATCTCCCCAGTTGTGCTACTCTTTTACCTGGAAAACACTGCACTGTTATGTAAAATGTATGTTGGGAATCCTATATGGAGAATTTGGTCCTATCCCAGGAAATTATGCTTTTAAAATCCCAACAGTTATCCCAGGGATGAAGCCTGTACTGGAGGATCCTAACAATCCAGGGAAGACCAACCGAGCTACTGGCAGCTGTCCGTGGTGCTGACCACAAGCTGGGGCTCTGATTCCAATACCTTAGTAAGTAGCATCTTATGATGGTCAGATATTTGTTTTCAAACAACTATAAAGTGTGGTTTGATTTGATTACACTATAATTTATGAGAGGTACACATGTCATGATTTGTGTCTGTGAAGGGCAGGAGCTGGAAGCAGTTCAGAATCCTCATTGAACATCACATGACCTTGCCTACTTTGTAAGTCTTTCCATAGTTATGCTCTTATTTTCAACTTCTTGTTAGGCCCCTCATGCCCTGCCTACAGATCCTATCAGACAGACTTTTCTGGAATGACTAGATATTTGACCTCATGCTGGTTGTCATCTTGTCCAGACTTACAATTGACTCCTTGGACTCCTTAGACGCTGCCTGAACCAGGCCTTCCACTACTCCCTCTCCCTGCCTGTCTCCCCCTAAGAATCAGCCTTCACATGGTTCCTGTTCAAGTTCTTGCTATTGACTCAGCATGGGGCAACTTGCCTTTCAGGTTCTGAGGTTAAGTGCATTCCCTTTTGAAGAGAAATGATGTAGTCTTAAAAATCCCATGGAACTTCAGCTCCTGATTTCCCATTCTGGAGAATACTTCAGGGTCTATATATCTATCACCTCCTCAACCAAAGTCACAGCCTCATCCCCAGAGCCTTTGGCTTACTGTAGGTATGGTAGTTGCATGTCATATTCTGCCACATGCAAATGCTTAGGTGTGGAGTGAGACAACACTCCACTCCAATGATAATATTGCTGCATTAGGTAGAAATAAGTGTACTCTAGTGATGGGGATGTAGCTGTCTCATAGGACACCCATAAATATTTATTGTACATAACAGTTTGGGGTAGGCAGATGGAAAACCAGAAAAACCAATTGTCAGATGCAGTAACCCACATCTTCCTTGGGTTCTAGAAATCAGAGAATCCTTATTGATAATATACTCAAATTCTTCATTTTAACAATGAGGGAGCTGAGATTTAGGGAGGGAAAGTGGCTTGTCTAAGGTGTCTCTGGAAGTTAGTGGCATAACAGGTATCAGAATCCTGGTCTTCCAATTCCTACCTGGATCACCTTTTGCCCCTAGTTTCCTAAGTAGGTTAGGGTCTCAGGAAATCCTTATGGAGGAGAGGGGATGGTGAGATCATAGGAGTTCCAATTTTATTTGTTTGGTTTATTTTGAAGAAAATATTTCTCTCTCTAAAAAATTGGAAAGTCACTGCAGTAAAACATGCCAACTCTTATTTGGGAGAGATTGAAAATCCTTACGGAAAACTGAAAAGTCAATGCACTTTTTCCTTTTACTGAGTGGCTATTTAATTCCAGGGGCTTGACACTCAGTGGCCCATTTAATCTTAATAGCAGTCCTATGAGTCACATTTTATGATGCCATTTTAAAGGAGGAGACTGAGTTCCACACAGTTTAAGAACCTTGGCCAAGGATACACAGCAAACAGAGGGACTGGAATTCAAACCTGGGTCTCTCTGATTCCAAAACTCCTTCTTTCTTTGTTACTGTAAGCTTTCCTGTCATTCAGTGTCTGGCTTCAACAGCCAACTACCATTGAGATTCTAGCCTTCCTACATGGTCAGTTATTGTATCTCTTCTCTTTTAAGTCTAAAGGGAACCCCTCGTTTTGTTTCTTAGGTAGCATTTAAACACTGGAAGCAATTTCTTCCACTTCATCCTCTAAGCCCCACCTTGGATTCCTTCTTGAGTATGTGACTCTCCTTTTATAGAGAAAAGAAAATGAACAGTGCAGACAGTCCCCAGTTTACAGTGGTTCAACTTAGGTTTTTTTTTTTTTTTTAAACAATGGTGCAAAAGCAAAGGGCATTCAATAGGAAGTGTGGGTTGGAATTTTTTTTCAAATATTTATTTGTCTTAGTTGCACACAATGTCTTTACTTTTACGTGGTGCTGAGTATCGAACCTGGGCCACGCACGTGCTAGGCAAACGCTCTACCGCTGAGCCACAACCCCAGCCCCTGTAAGTTGGATTTTGAATCTTCATCTGTTCCCAGGTCCATAGCATCATCCTGTGGTGAGCCACAGCTCCCAGGCAGCCACATGATCACCAGGGTAAACAGTGACACTCTGGAGAGTGCTGTGTTGCTGAGCTCTGATGTTTGATAGGTTAGGTGTGTTGAGTGTATTTTCAACTCACAATATTTGCAACTGGCAATGGGTTTATCGGGATGTAACCACATCCTAAGTCAAGGTGCATCTGTGCACACAAGTGACACACAGATGATACTAATAGAGGATACGAATGAGACAACATTTGAGATAAGACTCCATTATATGTTTTTTCCTGTATCATGAATTCTTTCTCCCAGTCTTGACTTTTTGTAGGTTGTGCACAGGATGAATGTTTAAACATAGGGAGACATGGAGGCTTCTGGCTGTTCCTGTGAGTATGATTGGTGGCTGAAAGTTAGGATCTAGTCCCCTCCTATTTATGCCATCTCCTCTTCTCCAATGGTGGGGTATGACCACATAAGTGAAGACCACTCCTCAGAACTGTTAGCATGTTCTGGCCAGGACAGAGGCTCCTCAATTGTGGATATCTGCAGATGGCAAACAGGCCTTTGCTACTGGGGAGAAGAGGCAGCCAAGAGGGCTGGTCTGTTGTCAGAGGAGGGGCAAAGGCTGAGCTCTATCAGGAATCATATTGGCAACAGTGCCAGGAAGACTGGAAATAGGCACATAACCAAGACTTTGCTGTTCCAGGATAAAGAGGTTCAGATTAAGTCAAAATGGCAAGAATCCTAACACTGATGTGATGGGGTGGGGGAATGATGCCAGAACTTCAGATGCCAACTGCACAGGAAGAATTAGAAAATAAAGTCCCAACTCTTCCTTTGCACTCATATGACACTCTTAAATGGACCTGAGTTGCTAATGTAGAGAAGGTTCCCAGAAGTCACTCCTGGACCACATTCTCTGCCTATCCAGGGTTTCCCTCCACAGCTTGCTGATGCATTTGGCCTGCCCTAGAAAAAGTGAAACTGGCACTGTTAAGCCTGTCTGTCCTTAGCCCTGTTCCCCACCTTCAGGGAACATGGTTTCCTTGGATGGAGATGAGAAAATGGCAGAGATTTCTGCTGGATTATGCTTGAAGAGTTCTCAGGAGAATTAGCTCCTAGGACTCACATTCTCAGGACTTTGACTTTAGTGGCAGAGGTGGTTTCTGAAGTCTGTGGTTGTAGGAGGGTGTTCTATGAGTGGGGATACAGAGAACAGATGTCTCCCTATATTATTTTTTAAAAATTTTTAGATGTTGATGGACATTTATTTTATTCATTTATTTATATGTGATGCTGAGAATTGAACCCAGGGCCTCACACATATTAGGCAAGTGCTCCTACTACTGAGCCACAACTCCAGTTCTGAATTCCTATATTCTTATCCAAAAAAGGATGACCTCAAATTTGGGAACAGTGCAAATCAACCAAATCATTCATCTACCTTGAAATTCTTCCTAGGGCCTTCTTGTCTTCTGACATCACATTAGGTAGAGGATTGTCCACATAGTTGAGCTCTCAGGTTTCTCTCCTCATTCAGTTTTAAAACACCTGCCTACCTGATCTGTGACTGTGCCTGAAATTTTAGTAGTGGTTTTATTTTTAATTTAATTTTAATTTTTTAATTTAATTTATTTAATTTTAGTTTTGGTTGAGGTGTTGCTATCTTTAGGATCCTTTTCAAAAGCAGGTAACATCAGCCTTTATAGGAATGTAAACACCTATAGGTCTATAACACATCAATTACATTATCAAATATTTTCTTTCCAGTTTGCTGAGCATACCCTGAGAGAACAGGACTTGTACAAATGTTGGAGGGTTCTGAGTCCTTTGGAGTATGAGATACTGCCCTACACCAGAACTGGGTGGGACCTGGGGGAAGACCTGGGCCACCAGCAGCAGCACTAACAGAGAGGACACGAGGTAGAGAGAAGTAATGGGATGGTGCTGTAAGGTGAGTGGTAATTGCTGAGGGTGAACCCTGGAAGGTCAGGTGGGTGATTGCTGCCATTTGCTGAATATATAGTGTGTTCCAGGAATTAAGCCACATACACATATCTTCATGAGCTCATGTAATCCCCAGAGCACTACTGTGAGGTAGGTTTTGTTACTGTTATCTACATCTTATTGATGAGAATCCTGAGCCAGAGAGAAGTTAAATGACTTTCTCAAGGTCACACACCTAAAAAGCGCCAGTGTTGGGATTCAAATACAATTAGTGTTACCCCAGAGCCTGAACACTCTTCTTCTAAAGAGTTCACAAATGCATGACTATGTGAATAAATAAAGGTGTGAAAAATACCTGTGACATCTAAGATTTGGTTTGAGTTTCCCATCATACAGCAATGATGATACTTTATATTGCATATCTCTTTACAGAGCCCTTCCACATGTGCTGACCTTGTGGATGGCATGGGTGGGGCGGGTAAGGTCTGCAGAACTGACTTGAGGGGCCCTTTGAGCCCTGTTGTTTCGGAAGGAACCTTCTGAATACGGGAGAGCTGACCCTCCCATAAAACTGTAGGCGGGGGCTCCTCCACCCTTCTCAAGCCTTCTCCTTGGCTTCTCTCTCTCTGGGATTCAGCAAGAATGTTGGGAACCACAGAGTTTAGAGAGGTCACTTGAAGAATGAAAGGACCCAGTGAGTTAGCAGCCAAACCAGAACTGAGTGAGCTTGGGAGTTTTAGATTAAGTTTTTATTTTTAAAAGTCATGGTCTAATAATTTGGGGCACCAGTTCGAATCCCACTGGGTCATTGTGGGACGATGGTAATGGGGCGGGGTGGAATGGAGCCAGGCTCTGTGTCCCTGTGAACCTGACTTCAGTCCTTTGTTTATTGTTACTAATGTTTGTCCTCAAATATGTAACTGGTCCTTGTGAGCCTCAACCCATATGGATGTGTAGAGGAGACAGGTTGGGCAGGAGGAACGACATCGCTGGCCTTAAGAAGCTCCCAAACCTGTTAGGGAGAGAAGGCCCACACCAGAAACAATTGGTTCACATCCCCAGCTAGGGCAGGGGAGACAATGAGAGATGGAGGGCCCAGAAGTGACAGGAGAGCTGTTGGAGAGTGGCAGGCGCCTTCCTGCCTATTTAAATCTACCCACCATTTAGGACCTGCCTCAGAAGCCTTCTGTGCTTTTGCTTATGAATCCCTTCAGTCTCTGGGCTCACACAGCATTTCTCTTACACTTGCGATCATAGTTCTTGACTTGATTTTATCCCCCCAGTTGTCCTTATCAAACTGGGACTAAACTCACTGCTATGCCCATCTTCTATCTCTTTCCTAGCAATTCTTTCCCAAATTCATTATGAGAATGAATTACCTGGGGGAACCTGTTCAACAGCAGATATGGATCCAGTAAGTCTTCTGTGGAGCCCAAGAATCTGCATCTGTCATGGTCTTCCAGTAGGTGCTGATGCTGTTGGTCTGTGGACCCCACTCAGAGCAAAAAGATTCTGCAGGGATGGACACAAAGCCAATCTTTAAAAGCTTAAAACTAGCCTGATATATTGAATGGGCATATCACTTTCTTTGTCTTTCTCTTTTCTCAGAGGCTAGATGGGGCCATTTTTTGAGGCTTGACAATTACTAGGCTTTTGTGTCATTTCCTCTGATGCTTTTGCTGACATTCATAGTTGATCATGGCATTTTTTCTTATAGAGATTGAACATATCCTGTTGAGAAGGATTTCTTCATAGAGTGCTCTAGAAAACTGCTTTTCTGGTCCAACAGCACTGGCTGGAAAGATTGGTTGTATTTGTTACCCTGGATAAGATGTGCCCTAAGGGATTTTCTAATGGAATGATGTGGAGGTGGAGCACAGAGATGCCCCTGAACCTGAGAGATGAAGTCATTGCTGCCTCCAGAGCCTCTCCTGCTCTCAGCTTCTGGGAAATGATGGGAAGGGCAGATGTCAGAGAACAGGTGCAGGAATTCAATGATTAAATAAGTGGTTTCCAGCCATGTCTGTGCTTCATGATGACTAGAACATTCTTACAAATGGTGCTGCTCAAAGCCACCCCTAGATGTTATATTTAGTTGGTCTTTGGAAACAATGGAGTATCAACATTTTAGTATCCCAGGTGAATCTAATATGTACTCAGGACTGAAAATCAGCAACTTAAGCCAATGGGGACAAAGACTGAGCAGCTTGGTTCACATTCAACCCGGGACTCAGAGAGAGGCAGAGCCCTGACCTATTCCCAGCTGGCCACCCCAGGGCTGAGCTAAGGGACGTTCTTGGAAGTATCTCCTGTTGAAGGAGCTCTCTGATTAGACCTGAGTCCATCTTTAGAGGCAAACCTTTGAAGAAAGACAGCAACTCCTGCCCATCTCTTGCTCAAAAACCACCTCTCCTCCAAACAATGAGGTAAGATAACTCATTCTCAGGCATGAGATTTTCTTAGAAGGATATTACTGTTAGTTTCAGTTCTATCAATCTCCATTGGCTTTTCACATTGCTTAGATTTTGGTGGGTGGGCGGAGACTGCTCCTCCTTCCTGATTGAAGGCTTGGAGCTGAGAGGCAGCGCTATTCACATTGGTCCTCCCTTGAGCCTCAACGGCCAATGTTGGCCTCCTTTTCTCATTCTCCTCCCTGATTGATGTCCATGTCCTATTCCCTCTAGTTCCCAGTCCTGCAGAGCTCAGCTAGTTCAGACAAAAGGGTTGAACCCAGCTGATTCCCATTAAGCGATGGCTGACTGGCCCCCGCCACTACCCGAGTCTTCTTGGATTTGAAGAGCTGCTTGCTGTCCTCATCTCTCTTTCATTTATAGCCATCCAAGTGAGAGATGGAGCATATTGAAGCCTTCTACCAATTCCTGTTGGGGGACACTGGTGGGACTTTTTAGAAGGGAAGGGGAATGGAATGGTGTTCCTGAGCTCTTTTGTGTCGATGTCTCCTCAAGTGGTGAGAACAAGGTAGAGTTCAAGAAGAGGCCAAATAGCCAAATACTTGATGGAGAGCAGTCCATGCCTCTTCCCTCTTAAAAAAGAAAAAGAAAAGAAAAGACAAAGGAGGTCTGCTTTAGGCAGCTTCAGCACATTTCTAATTATAGTGCCCATTTGTAACCAAGACTTTGGCCTTCCAAGAACACTTGATTATGATATTCATAATTCATTGGCAGTCAGTCTATTACCGATTCAATGATTTCTCCAGCCAGGGAGAGAATCTTGATCCTTTAAAAACTGATTTTTCACATTAGAATAGCAAAAGCAATTAAGTTTTATTTTTAGCTCAGTTAAGCAGGGGCTTTAATGAGGCTGAAAGGAGGTTTTCCCCGTCTTTCTTTCTCCCATTCTTTCCCCTCATATGCTTCGGGAAGATGCAACCTGGATGCTGGCTTCCTGAGGCGGCTGGGTCTTTGCCGGCTGCTTCTGGCTGCTTTAAGAAACCTACAGAACAAGGAGTTTGCAAGGCCAAGGGGTGGTTCTCAGCATTGTGTATTCAGCCTTGTGTTTTCTGAGGCCTAGACTCCCACTTCAACTGTTGTCATGAAGGTGGGGGCGGAAGTGTGTGCAGGGGTGAGCTTGGCAACCTTAGCCCCTAAGCTCCACATTAGATCTGCAGTTTCTGGCAGGAAGAGCTGAGGATAATATGACTTGGCATTTGGGACCCTCATTTCCACAATGTGGGCTCAACTTACCATTCTCAGCCGTGTCCCCCACCCCTCCCTGTTCTTCTGCACAGAAGACCCCTACTGGGGTCAGAATGATTTACTTATGGCCCCCATTCAATAGGACCATGCACGCGTTACTCAGTTCTGTCACCTTGTGCCTCTAATTTCACCCAGGAAGGAAGAGGCTGGGCTACCCTGCTCGCTGCTGCAGGCATATTTGGAATCAAATTGGTAGGAAGATAGGTTTTATTATAAGCCAGCTTTGAAGGATGCTAGAAGAAACTTAATTGTTTCAAAGGTTCTATCTTCAAAATTCCTGAAATTGAGCAGAACTTTTCAAGGAGAGGAGGCAGGGGAGGAGAGACAGTGGCAGGAAATACATATATGTAGATTTAGTTGGCCTGGTTAGACAGGCCAGAGAAGGGGGTGAACTCTGCTCCCAGCTTCTTTGGTGCCTGTCAGGGTGGGGTTGCAGGCTTTTAGCTTCCTTTATCAACAGGAGCAACTTGTTCCCAATTCAGAGCGCCCTCCCCCCTGCCCCCCAATTCAGTCAGCTTCAGTTCCTTGGCCACTTCTTTGGGGCTCTCTTTCCTCTGAATTTTTGGGAGCAACTTGTTCTGGTAACTATAAATCCCTGGACACTTGCTGTCTTGGGCAGCTAGTTAACCTGGTCAGGTTTATTAATCAACCAATGCCCATGGGGTCTAAGGAGGTGGCCTGAAAGGGAGAAGTCTATTGGAGTGGGGACAGTGGGCACCCAGGGAGCACAGGTCCAGTCTCAAGGATGTAGCTAACCTGACCTTCAACTATAAAAGCCTATTCTCACCTTCAGCTTCTGGTCTGGTATTTCTGATATTTTTCAAGGGCAGCTGGAAATCTAGATTTTAAAATATGAAGTTTCCCAATTTTTTAGAAAAATGCTGGGATGAATTTAATTTTCTTTAAAACCCTGCATGGGCCAGAACAACACACCTGGACATACTGATTTGTTTTTTCAGCTGTAGACTGTGAGAGTGGACCCACAGACCCAGCCCAGACTCCCGTTTTAGAGCACCACCAAGCTCCTGTGACCTCCTACAGCCTGATCTGTGAAGTAGAACGTGAACCTAACATGGTAACAGGCCCAGGCAAGTCCAGGGGCTTCAGAGTTCCAAGGAGACATGAGGACAGAGCCAGCATGAACTGGAGGCCTCTGGCCCAGGATTCTTTCTGCCAGGACCACATAAACCAAAGGCTGATATTGCCTGAGGGTGTGGTATCAATTTTTGTAGCATCTCTTCTGTTGTCCAATCTTAATGAAAAATGAGGAAAACATCATTTCCTCTGGAACAGATCAGATAAAGGAAAATAATATAAGATTTCAGCCTTGTTGGCTTCTGCATCATTTTTCTGGCTTTCCCAGGAAAAATGCTACTGAAATTTAGCACTGAAGAGGCAACTCTTGAGTACCTACTGTGTGCCAGTCACTGTGGAAGCCACAGGGAAGAGCGAGTAACACAAGACCTAGTTCCTGCCCTGGCTTGTCTTACAGTCACAGGCTCAGGGCTATGAGCGCCTGGAGGAGGGAATGGCCAAACTCATTGTCCAGTGTCTCCTAGCCCCCGACCCTCTCCCAGTACCCACTGGGGACTTAATGACTTGAATTAAAACATGGCGCCCTGAGTGAGGCGCAGAATGGAAGAGAAGCAGTCCAGACCATCCAACTAAAATATTCAAACAGTTTCATCTTGATTTGAGGATTTTATTTCTCATATGAATCTGACCTTGGCATGTCATGGCATCATTTTCTCTCTGTTGTGACAGAGTAGTATCCTGAACAGACACTGAATAATAAAGCATTACTCAGGGTGATATTGCCTGGAAAACTTGGTGTGCAGCTAGGGGAGTGAGGGCAAGAGCAATAATGGCAGGAATCAGGTAAAAAAGCTGCAGTTAAATGCATTCCTTCTGAATCCCCTTCCTCTTCCTCCTCTTGGTTTTTCCTGACTCCAATCCTTAAGAAATTCCCAAGAAAAATGGAGTATCACTATGCGTCTCTCTATCTCCAAGAACTGAAAGATTGCCTGCCATCCTCAGGGAGAGAGTGTAAAAATTGGACCCTGGTGGAGGCTAGCTCAGGGTGTTGGATGAGCCTCTGACAGAGGATATGAATCTCGGTCCCAGGTCCCAGTGAAGGATGGCAGGGCTGACAAGCCTACATCAAACACACCTCAGTCCTGGGGGAGCTATCACTCACCCTCTGAACTCCGGTGGCACATGCTAATGAGGGTGCAGCTCCTATACCACCCTTACCCAGAGGCTGGGGCTCAGCCTCTCCACAGTCTGGGACAAGGATCCCTTGGAGGACTTGCAAAGAAGACAGTGTTCAGCATGCCCCCTCCCTACTTTCTAGTCCCCAGGTGTCGTAGCTTTTCTCTTCCTCTGCCTCTGCTTCATCTTCCTAGTCTTTTATCCTTGCTGGGGGCACAAACTCTTTTCTCAACTAACTGATCACTATAAAGAATTGCACGTGTTATTCATTCCTCTCGGTGGCCTTTGTACGTACAGGGAGAGCCCAGGATAAGACAGATGCCTAACCAGAGGAATAAGGGGCCGATTGTCATATTTTCAAGTACCTCCTAGGAAGTAGATTGGAAATGGTCTTGAGAGCCCTTTTTGAAAATGGAGGTTTTATTTTTTAACCATCGGTGGTCTTGACTGTCAGCTGATGGGGGACTGAGCGTAGATGATGACGATAATGACAATGATGACAAAGATTGTGACAGAACAAGCCAGCGTCTATCAAGTGTGCCGTGTGCCAGACACTGCGTGAAGAGCTTCACACGCACAAGTTCATGTGCGCCTCCCAGAAGGTCCAGAGAGGGTACTATTATTATTCAGACATGAAGAAATGGGGCCTCAGAGGCTCAGTTAACCAAACTCACCCGCATAGCTCAGAAATAAGCCTGGCTGGGAGCTGCCCCGGAAATCCTGCCTCTTTATAATGACAAGAGTGAGGGCCGGGGCTGCCCAAGCGCCATTTCCTCTGCAGCTTTCTCCAATCCCACTGAGATCCCAGAGATAGAGTGAAGAGCAGCAACTTCTGACCCGGGTCTGAATCCTGTTTTTGCCACTTAGAAGCTGTGTGGCCTAAGGCAAGTTACTTGACTTCTCTGTGACTGCTTTCCACTGTATATCATGGGACCAGCCTCACAGGTGTGGGGGCAGGGAGCAGGGGGGTGGGTGGGTAGTGAGGATTACAAGGGAGCCATGCCGACAGGACATTCAACATGGTTCCTAGCACAAGGTGTTGTCACTTACTTCTGCCACAGGGCACATCGCAGGCAGCCCACACCTTCCCCTGCTGTTTTTTGCATGTATTTATCTTCCCCATAAGACTGTAATTATCTGGGGGACAAAGTCCATGTTTTATTTATTTTTGAAAATACTTCCCTTGGAACTTTAAACAGTCAATTAAACTAGATGACTGGAGTTGCAGCAATAAGGACGACCAGTTCCTGAGTGCCTGCCACGCTATGTACTGCTCTAAGCCCTTCCAACGTGAGCAGGTACCATCCTGCTCACTTTGCAGCTGAGAGAATCGTGGCGCAGATAGGTGAATGAACTTTCCTGGGATCTTACTATTGGCAAGTGGTGGGTTCTGGAGTGGCCCGGATGCTCTAGATCCTAAGCCCATACTCTTATCCCTATTCCATAAAACCATCCCTTAAATACGCTCTCGACTAATTCTCATTGCCTGGAAAATGTTGCAAACCTGTAGGGACATGAGGGTCCCAGACGGTGAGCTACTTGCTCCGTGTCACACAACTAATTTAGTAGTGGCGCTAGGGCGGGAGCCCAGCTCTCCGGACTGCCAGCCCAGTGCTCCTCAGATGAGGTGTGCCCTGTCAGATGGCATGGTGATTAATTGGGAGAGAAGCTGTAGGAGGCTGACATTTTCCCTGCCTCATCTGTGTTTCCTGCCCACACACCAGGCCCTGAATGTCAAAGCCCCCCACGCTGCTGAGCTGGAGGGGAGGAGGGAAGCCCACTCAGTGTTATTAAGCAATTAAAAATACAGGCTGAGCAGATGTGGGGCAGCCTCACTTCCCCGAAGTGTGGGGCGACAAGGTATCTGGCCGCATCTCGCTCATGCTGGGAGACATTTAAGGGACTAAATGAGAAGCAACTCCTCTCAGCAGGCAGTGAAGGAGGTTTTGAGCACTCTTGTGGTGTCACCTCCCCAGCTCAGCAGGCCTTGTGGCCCCGGGGGACAGTGGATGAGGGGCCTCTGTCCATATCTGCAAAGGTGGGCTGGGGCCTGACAGCTTTCTGTGTATCTGTGGATCGGTTCCCAAAGCTGCCCTACAGGGGATCTAGAACCCTAGAAGTCAGGCTGGACTCAAGTCATTCCTATTTTTTCATTTCCACTTAGGAACCCAGGACTTCATCTACTACAGGAAGAAATAGGCACTGAGGATGGTTGGTAGAAGGTTCATGCTAGAAGGTGGCTTGGGCCCTTTAAAAACAGGGCAGGAGGGGGAACTTCTTTTCATCTTCCAGATTGCTCCATGGCAATGAGTAACGAAGTGTCTTTGCTCATTCCTGGAAAGCGTCTAGCACAGGAATCCTGAGATTTGCTCTCTCTGTTGGTGGGTGCTCTCATCACAGGGTCCAGACTAAACTTGACCTCTGGTCCTCATGGGATGGGGTCAGGCTGGTCAAAGAGGTTCACGCTCTGTGCTGTGGAAGGCAGGCTTGGGAGTGTCACTCCCATGCTCTGCAGCCTGACTCAAAGGTTCCCAACACACGTTTAATGAATAAATGAGATGTGGTAGGCAGAGTTTGTTGGAAATACCTTGTTTTGCTCTTAAGGATTGACTCGACTTCAACTTCACAAAAACTACTAAAATATTAATTCAAGTATGGCTTGTTGGCATGGAAATTATATAGTGGAAGTAGAAAATTACTCATATTGGCACACAGAGACACAAACCCAGAGACGCACACAGGCACACACACAGAGACACATAAACACTGGTTTAGGGAGCTTTTTTGGGTCACTGTAATCAAAAGACCCGACAAGAACAATTTTAGAGGAGGAACAGTTTATTTGGGGCTTACAGTTTCAGAAGGTCTCAGTCCACAGATGGTGGATTCTATAGATCTGGCCCAGAGGTGAGGCAGAGCATCATGGAAGAAGAGTATGGCAGAGTAAAGCAGCTCAGGACATGGTACCAGGAAGCAGAGAGAGAGAGAGAGAGAGAGAGAGAGAGAGAGAAGGAAGAAGAAGAAAAAGAAGAAGAAGAAGAAGGAAGAGGAGGAGGAGAAGAGAGAGAGAGTGTGTGCTCCACTCGCCAGGTAAAAATATATATCCCAAAGGCACACCCCCAGAGACACATCTCCTCCAGCCACACCCTACCTGCCTACAGTTACCACACAGTTTATGCTTGCCTGCCTGCGGGAGGGAGAGCAGGTGGACAGGCAGAGCAGCAAATGTCTTCCATATAGGTAGAGAGTTGGACTATTAGCCAGGTGCACTGGCGCATGCCTGTAATCCCAGTGGCTTGGGAGGCTGAGGCAGGATGATCGTGAGTTCAAAGCCAGCCTCAGCAACTTAGCCAGGCCCTAAGTAACTCGGTAAGACTCTGTCTCTAAATAAAATATAAAAGGGCTGGGGATGTGGCTCAGTGGTTAAGCTCCCTGGGGTTCAATCCCTGCTACCAAAACAAATAAATAAATAAATACATTCGGACTCTTTAGGATGCAACGAAGTCACAGGAACACATATTCCAGCAAACTGTGGGGGATGGAACATCTGGGCCTCTGAAAGGGGCCCATTCCCTGCTGGTCAACCACTGTGGCTCTAGAAGCAATCTGGAGCCTCTGCTTTGGGCTTAGGTGCACCTACCTTTGTGACCCTGAACAAGCTGGAAAGACCAGGTGTCTTTTCCTCTCTCTTTCCAGGCAAACACAGGTGGGGAGAACAAGGACTGACCAAACCCATTTATTTTTTTAGCCTTTCATTCCAAACTAATTTTAGTCTTGCAAGACAGTATGATCTCCCTGAACCTTTCTCTCAGCTTTCCCAGGTATTCACCTCCACATCCATTGCATGATTATCAAGACTAAGAAATTGACATTGGTGCAGTATGTCAACTAAACCACACACCTCTGAATGCCTGTCCACAGGTGTTCTTTCTCTGTCCTGGGGATCCTGCCCAAGATCTCACGTTGCCTTTCATCATTCTCCCTCCTCTTCTGCAGTCTCTAAGGATTCCTTACTCTCTCCTCGTCTTTTGCAACCTCGACACTTTTAAAGACTATTGCAGGGCTGGGAATATAGCTCAGTTGGTAGGGTGCTTGCCTTGCAGTCACCAAGCCCTGGGTTCAATCCCCAGTACTATAAAAAAAAATATTTATTATTAAGAATATTGCACTGAAAATAGAACTTCATCTTGATGAAGTTTTCCCCAAAATGCATCACCTCAGTCTGATCATGAGAAATCATCAGACAAACCCAAATCGAGGGGCATTCAACAAAACGGAAGATCAATCGAGACTTTCTGAAGACAACTTGAGCCTCTGCTTTCGTATCTTATTGGTCTCAGGATAGTTCTGGGGGAGGTTACCTGGTGGGGTAGGAAAGTGGGGCACTGAATTAGAGTTTCAAAATGCAGCCCTGTGTGGGGAGAAATGCTGCTTCTCCTTGACCACGGAGATGCAGATCAGCCTAAGCAGGAAGGTTGGCATCCGGATTCTCATATCAGCTCCCTCAGGTCACTGAGACAACTCCTGAGTGTCCGTCAGTGAAGTGGGACAGCCTTTTCCCATCTCTCCCAAAGGAGGCTAAGGACCTGATGAGATTGTGCATGCAGTAGGGCTCAGGGACTCTCATGGGGCCATGTGCACAGTGGGCGTCTCTTAGCTCCATTGGGGATCTAACAAGGTGAGAAGCTGGGGCAGGCAAGCCCAAGCCTCATCAGACAACCAGCCCCATCGCCACGTTCAAGTGCCATCTCCTTGGGAAACCAGGAAGGAGAGGAGAGGGAACGTTCCAGACTTCTACCCCGACTTTTTCTAGAAGGCAGTGATCTTTCCAAGAGGCCCCAAGATGGGATCACCTGGAATTTCATTCATTAAATATTTCCAACCACCTACCATGTGCCAGGCAGTATTGTAGGTGCTGGTTATCTATCAGTGAGGGGAACAGGCTAAGGTCTCTGCCCAGTGGAGGTAACAGGCTAAATGAGGGAGGCAAACGGCAGACAAAATGAGTAAATAAATGAGTAGATGTTTGAAAGTGATGAAATTCCATCTTCGACTACAAGTTGAAATGCTTTCCAGTAAAATCCATGCTGCAGGCGGACGGTGGGTCGCTACTGATGAATGGGGATGGTTACAGAATATCGCACAGCAGTATGGGTGGGAGAAAGGGTGTTGCCAAATGTCGCACCCACTTAAGCTTCTCGTTTCAAGTTTCAAATCAAACTCCTACTTTGTGTAATTAGACAATGCATGTAGCAATGGAAATGTCAGTCCTTTGACCTGGGAAAATGCTTCCTAATCATTTCCTTTTGGCCTCTAGCAGCTCAGGGGAGGAGATGAGGAAATAAAAGCCCCCTAGAGTCACTCGCCCTCAGAATACCAATTCTGGGATAATAAGCAGGAGGAGGATTGCATGCATCATTTGCGGGTATTGGAATAAGCATGAGAAAGTGGTGGAAAGACACTTACCATACTGTTAACCTGTTAACATCGGGAACCTAGTGAGCACAGAGGTACGGTGTTTGGGGATGGGGTGGGCAGATGGTGGGAATTCTTTCTTTATCCCTCTGCTGCTTTTAGCTTCGTGTGGGTCTTGCTTTTGTAGTTGGAAATGAAAATTTAAAGAGACATTCAAACAAACAAATAAAAAAAGATGCATGAAAAGTAAGAAAGATCCCATAGGACATCAGAATCCCCTAAGTCTATGTATGGCCTTTCTTTAAATGATTCTTTTTTTTTTTTTTTTTTTTTTTGGTACCGGGGATTGAACTCAGGGGCACTCAACCACTGGGCCACATCCCCAGCCCGTTTTTTTTGTATTTTATTAGAGACAGGGTCTCACTGAGTTGCTAAGTGCCTCGCCATTGCTGAAGCTGGCTTTGAACTCGTGATCCTCCTGCCTCAGCCTCCCAAGTGCTGGGATTACAGGCATGCACCACCATGCCCGGCTTAAATGATTCATTTATCCAGGCAAACGCTATCCATTCTCTCTCTCTCTTCCTCTCTCTCTCTCTCTCTGCCAGTCTGTGCTAAAGATCACATAAGATGAATGAAACTTGATATCTACTTTTGGGTAGCTTTGTTTTGTTTTCACAAATATTTTAAGAGTCGCCTTTTCTGTTTTACTCTTTCCTCTTCATTGAGGTGATGTTCACATAAAACAAAAGTAAGCATTTTAAAATGAACAATGCCATTTAGTGCATTCACAATGCAGTGTAACCACCACATCTATTTGGTTCTAAAAATTTTCACACACCCCCTCAACAGAAAAGCAGTTACTCCCTATTATTCCCTCCCAGGAGCCCCTGGCAACTACCAACCTGCTTTCTGATGCTATGGCTTACCTGTTCGGGCATTTCATATCAATAGAGTTACATGATATGTGATGTAACAAAATAATAATATGGTATGGATATAACATGATATGGAGGGGCTGGGATTGTGGCTCAGCGGTACAGCGCTCACCTAGCATGTGTGCAGCCCTGGGTTCGATCCTCAGCACCATGTACAAATAAACGCATCATGTACAACTAAAAAGCAAATAAATAAATATGATATGGATATAATATGATATGGATAATAATAATAATATGGTATGTTAGTATGGTTTAGAGGCTCACCCTGATGTAGCATTGTTGTGGTTTGGATCTTCAATATCTCCTGCAGGCCCATATGCTGAAGGCGTGGTTGCCAGGCTTGCCACTCTTGGGAGGTAATGGAACCTTAGGGAGGTGGGGTCTAGTAGAAGAAGTGAGGTCACTGAGGGTGTGCCCTTTAAAGGCATATTAGGGCTCCATCCCCTTCTTCTCTATTGCTTTTTGCTTCTTAGTTCCCATGAGTGAAACAACTGTCCTCCATCACATACTTCTTCCATGATGTGCTGCCTAGTCACAGGACCAACCAAGTATGGACCGAAACTTCTGAAACTGTAAGCTTGTATTAATCTTTCCTCCTTATAAGTTATTTATCTTGAGTATTTTGTCACAGCAATGGAAAACTGACTAATGCAAATGCATCAATATTTCCTTTCTTTATATATATTTAATAATATACTGTCATATATAAAGGCCACAATTTGCTCATCCATGCAACCCTTGAAGAACTCTTGGGGTTCTATTTTTGGGTAGTGTGATATAGAGCTGCTATGAACATGCATACATACATGTTTGTTTGAGTACCTTTTTCAATTATTTTGCATATATACCTATGAACAGAATTGCTGGGTCTTATGGTACCTCTATACTTAACTTTTTGAGGAACCACCAATTGTTTTCCACAGTCACTGAACATTTTACATTCCCAATAGCAATGTTTAATGGTTCTAATTTGTCTACATCTTCACCAATACTTGTAATTTTCTCTTCTTAAATTATTGTTTTTTAATTATAGTCATCTTAATGGATACAAAGTGGGATCTCATTATGGTTTTTATTTGCATTTCCCTAATAAATAGTGACACTGAGCATCTTTTCATGTGCTTTTTAGCTATTTATGTATCTTCTTTAGAGAAATGTCTATTCAAATCTTTTGCCCATTTAAAAAATTGTATTCTTTGTCTTTTTGTTGTCGAGCTATAAGAATTTTTTACATTCTCTATATATTAGATCTCTGTCAGAGTATGATTTAAAAATATTTTCTCCCATTCTTTAAGTTGTTTTTTCATTTCTTTATAATGTCTTTTGAGGCACAAAACTTTTTAATTTTGAAGGGTTGCAGTTTATCTATTTTTTGGATCATACTTTTAGTGTCCCATTTAAGAAACTATTGTTAAATCCAAAAATATGAAAATTTACCCCTAAAGAATAAACAAAACTTGTTTTTTTGCTTTTGTTGCATGCCACGTTGATAGTACAATGTCTTGAATGCTTTGCTAGAGGGGGATAGAAATTCATCCCTCAGTTTTACAAATGCAAATGCAAAAAGGGAAATATCATCAGTAGTTGTATGTTTTGTAGGGTCTGGAGATAAAGACCACTTCTCAGTCAATAGGCAGCTGTATCTGCACACAAAAGCTGCCAAGAACTTTCTCCTATAGTTACCAGAGGGAAGGCCTTATTGCAATCGGTGAAAGATGTGACATGTAACATCTCCGGTTCCCGCAGTCAGTAATCACGCAGCAGGGAGCCCAGACCTCTCTACTGTGCTTATCGTGGGAGGCCAATGCCTCAGTGATGCCAGAGGAGAGTAGTGACAGCAAATCTATGAGGGGCTAACTACTGCCAATTGGGGGTTGGGGCAGGGCTATGAAAATAAGGACAGATCAATTAACTGCCCCAGACCTCAGCTTCCCTAGCTGATAATAGTGAGTACCTAAGGATGCTACCCACAAAGGAGAAATTGTATATGTGTCTGGTGTGTAACAAGAGCTTGCTAAACCTAGTGGTTATTATTGTAATCTAAGTCTTGTTTAGAGACTATGGATGACCACTGGTCCCTTGGTGGAGGGACCCCATTTCTTTTTGCTTGCTCCTCTATTTCTAATCTTGGACCATGCCACCAAGGCTCTCAAATGCGCAAGATGTGCTCACGGCATTTTGATTCTGTGAGCTCAAGTTGGGGAGCAGGTGTGAGAGACACCTGATCTTCTTGCTTCTGAAGACCCCAGGCCTGTGATGGATCACCCCCAGAACCCAGTGGGACAGCATGCACACTTCATGGTGAAGAGCAGGCATGACATCTGCCCCCTCCTCCCTGCTATCCCAAGACTAGGCCAAGATGCTCAATACAAGCTTCTCCTTGTACCAAAGCAGGCTTCAAAGAAGGAATGTCCACATCAGTACTGAGAGATGGGTATGTTCAGGATGCAGTTTTATTTTTGTTTCTTTTGTTTTTGGGGTGCTGAACCTAGGGGTGTTTCACCTCTGAGTCACATTTTAAAAGTTTGACACAGGGTCCCTTTAAGTTGCTGAGGCTGATGTGGAACTTGCAATCCTCCTGCCTCAGCCTCCCAAGCTACTGGGATTGCAGGCATGCGTCACCACGCCCCGCCAAGAATGCAGTTCTTTGCTTTAGCATCACAGCCCCTGGTTGCTTTCAGGCTTTGGTAGATGCACCTGGCTATTGTCCTTTTCCTTGTGTGCTGACCACTGTCCAGATGGGTGTGACTTCCTTGACCCTGGTGTGGCACTCCCTCCAGGAAAGCCAGGTGCCAGTACCACCTTTTGGTCAGAGGAGCATCCCTCCAAAATTGCAGCCAGACCTTCGCTGGTGTCTCAGGAAGCAGCACTGGTTCTGAGCGAGTCATGGGCACTTAATACATGGTCCTTAAATCATTTAAAACTGGACTAGCCTGAGCAGTAGTGACGAGGCCAACACAGCTGGGAGCAATCTTGGAGGCACGCAGCGAAATGGCTGAGATGATCTAATAGATCTCGCTCCGTCTCCAGAAGTCTATCCCCCTGCCTCTCTCCTTATTAAACTGAAGCTCCCCACTCACAGGAAATAAAACTGCTCCCTGATATTTATATATCTTCAGAGAGTACTATGATTCAGAAACCAAGGAGAATGGCTTAAGACTATTTATTGAAAAGGAGACTGTTTCTTGCATGAAGTAATCTTATTGGAAAAGTTACCTTATTTCTTCTACTGCACTTGGAAAACCTAGCCCGTTCATAAAGCAAAGGGTGAAACAGAAATTGATTTTTGTAGGTGTTGAGGTTGGCATTTTGTACTTTGATTAGTGGCTTGGAGCTGGAGAGTCATGTGATGGTTCTGGTATTTGGGAGCAAGGTATTCAGACTGAGATCGTAATAGCTGTTTCTGACCTTGACTTTGAGCAGAACATTTCGGGAAACCTTATGTCACCCTGAGCCTCTGGTTATTGGCAATCTTATGATACCTCTGGTTGATCTCTCCTGTTGAGAAGCCCCCTTGCTTCCCTCACTTCACCATTTCTAGATTGTGAAGTTTGGACTGGATTTACAACACCTGTAAGGTAAACTCTATACTCATTGTTTTAGCATTGAGGGTGCTCTGCTTATAGTTTGGGTTCAACACATGAGCCTTTGTCCCCCAAAGACTCCTGTGCTGAAGGCTTAGTCCCCAGTGAAGCAGTTTTCATAGGTGGGGCTTTTGGGCAGTGATTGGATCATAAGGGCTCTGACCTCATCAGTGGGTTAATCCATTGAAGGATTCATAGCTAGATGGACTATGGAAACTATAGGAGGTGGGAGTTGAAGGGAGTAGGTCCTTGGGGGAGCACCCTTGGGGACTTTATCTTATTCCCAGCCCCCACCCCACCCCCACTTCCTGGCTGTCATGAGGTGAGCAGCTTTGCTCTGCCCACACCCTCCCCACCATGATGCTCTGCCTCACCACAAGCCCACAGCAATCAGGACAAGTGACTGACACCTCTGAAACCAAGAGCCCAAATAAATCTTTCCTCTTTTCAGTTGTTTACCTCAGGTATTTTGTCACAGCAGCAAAAGGCTGACTGACATACCCTCTAAGGTCTGATCCAATGTGACTTCACCTCTGCCCATCCTTACCCCACCTTTAAGGTGTGAACCCTCTGCCACTGTTAGCCACCCCAGCTGCACAGGACTGGGCACATCATGATCCCTTGGCATTTGTGTTTCTCTTGGCACTTCCCTTTGTTAGACACCTGCTTCCTTCCCAGGAACCTGTCCACAAGTGCCCTTTGAAGCCACACCTCCCATTTTCCTACCAGTGGACCTTCTTGGTTCTTTGCACACTTATTGTCCTCTGAGCTTGTGCCCTTTACTGTACCTGCCACCTACTCAGCATGGATCTTGTGCCTTGAAACAGCTCCTGTTTACTGTGTGTGCGTTGATCTTATGAAAATCCAACACTGCCTGCTGCAGAGTGCAGAAAAGGGACACAGAGAATTCACCCATCTCTCCCAAGTTCACATGATGAATCCCCGACTCCCAGCACCTCAGGATGTGAGGGCCTTTAAAGAGGTAATGACATTATGATGAAGATGTTAGGGTAGACCTTAATCCAATTTGACGGTGCCCTTATAAGAAGAGGAATGTGGACAGAGAGACACCAGGATGCATGTGCCCAGAGGAAAGACCATGTGGGGACACACTGAGAAGAGGGATGTTGGTAAGACCAGGAAAGAGGTCCTAGGAGAAACAGACCTGCTTCTACTTTGCTCTTGGGCCTCCAGCCCTCAGAACTGGGAGGGAATAAATTGTCTGTTGTCTGAACCACCCCATCTTGGTCTTTGGCTATGGCAGCCTGAGCAGGCCACACATTCTGCCAGAGCGAGCCCAGAAGTCAGCGTGAGGTGGTGGGAATCTGCGATTTCCTGTCCAGGTCCCTCCACCCAGGCGTCCAAGAATGCGCCAGATAAGAACCGAGTATTTGAAGTTGAGCTAGCTCGCTTGTCGAATCTATTTCTTAAAACATTAACCACGGCTAACTGCTTCATCTGAGGCTCCATCAAGGGGTCGGTGATCTATTCCACTGCTGCCGAGGGAGGCTGAGCTTCCTGGGGTCTGTGGCTGAACTGACTTTTGATGGTTACGTAAGGATTTCTTGAGGACAGTGCCGATTACGTGTGTGTGACTGTCAGCTTCAGTGATTACAAACGCTCAGCTCCCTATTCTGTGGGTAGTTAATGGTCCCCTCATCGCTGTGGCCTCTTCCTACCTAGTCTGTAAGCAACAGCGTAATCTCTCTCAAAACTCTCTGCCTAGGTCACCCCCATTCCCCAACGTCTCCACCTTGCCCTTGTTAAAACCCTAAATTCATCCACTTAGGATAAAATTCCAATCTGTTTTTTTTTTAGTTGTAGGTGGACACAATACTTTTATTTTATTTATGTGGTGCTCGGGATCGAACCCAGGGCCTCACACATGTGAGACGAGCGCTCTACTGGTGAGCCATAGCCACAGCCCCCCAATCCGTTTTTATAGGACCTACAAGGCCCTTCAAGATACGGATCTCAGGAGCTTTCCTGCCTCACTGGCGTGACCCCCACCCACACCCGTGCTCCCAGCTCCAGCTGGCCTGGACTTCCTCTGCCTCTCCTCTTTGCTGTGGGGCTCTAGCACACTCTATTCCCACCACCTGGAACAGTGTCTCTTTCTCTCGTCACCAGGTCGTCTCTGTTTCATCCTTTCAGAAAATAAATCAAGTGTCACTTGCCTGACCAAATCCTATCTTCCTGTCATAGGCACGTCAGGAACCTCTTCCTTGAAGCATTTACCTGAAAGCAATTTTCCTCCATGTCTTCCACTAGATTCTAAATTCCATCTGGGCACAGACAATATCTATTTTCGTGCCTGGCATCCAATAGACACTTAGTAGGGACTTTATTGAAATAGACAAACACCTATCTTTCTCTTTTCCAAATCAGTTTTCCCAAAGTAGGTCCCATGTCCATCTCTCTATCCCTGTCCTCTAAAGCACTGGCCATGTGGAAGCCATCATTGGATCCTGTGGTGACGAGGATGCAGTCTCTAGGGAAAGATGAGAGTCATAAGAGAGGTGGGGAAAGTTGCTTTGTGGGTGACAGATATGTCCCATGGAGGGATGAAAGCCAGAGAGATCAAAGAACCAGGAGAAAGGTCTTAGAAGCCAAGGAAAGAGTTTCAATAAAGACATGAATTATTAGCACTTAAGTCTACCAGGAAGGTCAGGCTGGATGAAAAAATGGGAGAAGGCTTCAAGGTGTGAATGGTAAGATGGCACGTGGGTGGATGAAGGAACCAAATTGAGGCAGTCACCAGAGATGAAGAGAGGGTCAGTGGTGAGGAAGTGTGTTGATATATTTGGACTTGGGCATGGGGTGTTTGGCATTATCCCTGGCCTTTATTCCTTAGATGCCAGCAGTATTCCGCCCCCAGGTGTGACAGCCCCAAATATATCCAGACATCACTCAATGTTTCCCAGGGGGTGGGGGATGGGGGAATTGCCCCCAAACTGGTTTGCCACAGATCTAATTCCTAGAGATCCTGGAAGAAGAGTTGGAATGGTCACCCAAGGGTGGGCAATACTGGGTGAGTTGGGCTCCCTTGTTGCAGGAATGCTCAGAGCCTTTGTCATATCAAGATGCGCGGTGACTCTCTCATCTTGGGAAAGACCAGTGTAGGCGATGCAGGGTTTCCTGGAAAAATTACACAGGAAATTCCCACCACCCATGAGGAATGCTCTGAAGTGCCCAGCTGTTACTCAGGTAGTAAGTGCTGGAGGTGGTGGGAGGGTTCCACGTCCCTGCTCTTTCCAGTCCACCATTCACTTTGCATTTCAGGGCTCACCGACACTCCTCCCTCGCTCCTTCAGCCAACCATCCCTTCTTTTTCCTCTCAGACATCAGTCCTCTTTGAAGCACAGGCCAATCTGGGGACTATCTCCCTCTTCCCCTCTTCAAATACCAGGCACGTCTCAGTTTCCCCAGTGGCAACATCATGCTTAGGTATGTTGTGTGTCTCTCCGACACTGGAGGTGTCGCCTGATCAATGCTGAGCAGCCCTTGAGGCTCCAGAGGGGCAATTAGAAGTGGCTCCAGTGGACACTCGTAGGGTGCTGAATAGGAAGGTGGGTTAGGCTGCATCCTGCCCTGATTCCCTGCAGGATAGCATGCTGGACTGAGGACAGATGGGAAGCTTGCAGACCAAGGTGTCGGCATGGGCCTTACAGCTGTTGAGTTATCCATTGAACCAACATTTACTGCAAACCTTCTCAGTGTAAGTCCTGATAATTCTCTGGCTTTCAATTGCCTTTTCTGCCAAAGAGTGGGGTATGTTGAAGAAATCTCTAATTCTCCTTTCAGCGATACCTTCTGTTTTCTGCCCTCTGTAGGGAGTTTAGGATTGGTGAAGACTGAATGCTCCAAGACTGTTACAAGTGAAAGAGCTCTGAACACAAATTTTCATAAAAGAGGAGAATACATCCTGGATTTTCTTGTCTTGTCTTATGGGTTAGCCTTTTATTGGAGGGTTGCTTATTTGCTCTTTGGGAACATTACTATAAATATCCTCGGAGTGACCTCTTGCTGCAAGCACTTTTTAAGGACAGAGTGGGAAGCAGGTGAGGAAGGTGGGTGGAGGTGAGGCAGAGGAAGTCAAGGCTTTTGAAAACATAGGCTATTTTGCTGCAGATCCCAGAGACGAGCTCTCAAAGTCAACATCAGTGGCTGTAACTTACTTTCTGCTGTGAACAAAGTTCCTTTGAGGCCAGGCTCTGTGTGGGACACCCCAGGGTTTCGAGCTCAGAGCACCTGCTTGGATCTAGCAGATGCAATTAAGAAAATGCCAATCTGCGTTCTCTGCGTTTGAGTCAGTGCCCCCAGTTTCCTTGGCCTGTCAACCAGTGCTGTCTACAAAGAGCCCTAAAACACAGTCCTCTCCCAAGTGTGTTTCCATTATCCATCTTCTGATGCTCGCATTCATCAGTGATGAGCTACTGGTGCCCCGAGCTGGGCTGGGACTTCTGATCTCAGCTTGGGGCTTGTTGATGAACCTGAGGACTGCTGATCTCACCAAGAGCCAGCAGGACCCTGGTCAGATCACTGTTTGAACATGGCGAAGTGATGGATTTCAAAGGCAGACATCTCATGGTTAAGAGCACTGAAACATTAAACGATCAAATGGTTTGGTGGAGAAAAGAAGAGATGGGCACAGGCATGATTTGCTACCCAGTAGACAGACTATTTTATTTTATGGGCTCAGGAGCATAGCTCAAGACTCCCAAAGTCTTTTTAGGAAAGTCTCAGTTGTGCATGAAATTTGGGAAGCCTCGCTTTATGTTAATGACATTTTTGAATGAAGATGGTCTCCTTTTCATCACCAGATTGTCCCTTAAATTAGTTGAAGCCTGGAGGTCTTAAATTAAAAGCCAGGAATCACAATGTGGCAGATTGAATTTAGGCTCATGTGCTGTGTTTGAAGTACGTGAGTGGCTTTTGAAAACATGATTGAAAGTGGATGGAGGGCCCAGGCATCATCCCCTGAATGTCTATTTGCATTAAAAGCCCTGCTTCCACCCAGTTAGTGCCACAGAAGGGAGCTAGCCACACCCCACACTCAACCCTTCACCATCGTGGCTCTTCCTCCAGGCCAGCGTGCACTGCTCCGTGGGGTCCCATCCCCTTCTTAGCCACTGACATGCGAGGTGCCCGAGAAAGAGTGAGAGCGATCTCTCCATCACTGCTGGGCTCCACAGCTTCCCCTCCTTTCTGGCCTGGGTCTAAGAGTGCTAGGAAGCAACAGAGACGCTTGCTTGGGCTTCATTTATAGTGGGTGAACTCTGTCCTCTGGGCAAGGTCCAGCGCAGCTCATAGCCATGGTTCTTAACAAGCTGGGGGACTTTAAAAAAAATACGCATATCCAGGTTTTGATCCCTAAGGAATTTAATTGGCCTGGAATGGGGTCTCCGTGCTGATGTGTGTAGGTGCATGTGTAGGGGTGTGTGTGTGTGTGTGTGTGTGTGTGTGTGTGTGTGTATACAAGCCTCCCAGGTTACTGTTCAGGCATAATTAAGAACTACCGATTTAGAGGGGGAAATTGTCCATTTTCACTGTTAGAATTAGGTAGATATCTTTTTATTTTAATATTTATTTTTTAGTTGTAGTTGGACACAAGACCTTTATTTCATTTATTTTTACGTGATGCTGAGGATTGATCCCAGGGCTGCGTATGTGCGAGGCGAGCGCTCAACCCCAGCCCCAGGTAGATATCTTCAATCAGACTAAGACAATGTGGTAGGCAGACCAAGCAAAATGAGCTGTGCAGAGAGGCTGCAGGAGTTATGATGAAGTGAGCCGTGTTCCCTTTTTCACTTGCTCAAAATAAGAGAGAAGATCTGGGCTTTTCAGGAGTCAGGAGCAGGCTCCTCAAGCCTGGGTAGCACTAGCAAGCAAGCAGCTTCAGAGTGAGGCTGTCAACCTTGCAAATGTTTCTTCAAAATCAAGTTCATTTGTTCATTTATTAACTCATTCATGATTGCCTAAGCACCCAATTCAGTGCCAAACCCTTTAATAGGCCCAGAAATGTAGATTAGTATCTCTTAGGCAGGACCTTCAAAAGTGTTGGAAACATAGAGGTTAGGGTTTGTTCTTTTACTCATAGACATGTGACTTTTGACCTGGGTTCGTGTTCCTTTGCAAATGCCAGAATCCAGCATCTGCCTTTCATTTCCTCTGGGAGAGATGACAACACCCCCACCTTCCTGCTACACCACTGGCAAACTCTTGTCACTGACATTTTCTCCAGTACATTTTTGTATGATGATGAGTGGCATATGGGTACCTCTTTGTCAGACACACATTATCTCAAATCCACCTTATTCCCATCCTGCCTGACTCATGTGGTGGTTACAGAAAGTTCACATGCATAGTCCAGGGTGCAGGGGCAGATGCATTGTGGATTTGATCAAGATTGAGTTACCAAAATATACCGTTTTTAAGGCAACCCTAAAAAAGTGCATATGATCTTGGGGTGACTTCACCTTATCTGGGAGTAGCTTTGCCATACCCTCTAGGACAGCCAGGCAGAGATTTTGCCCATCTTAACAGATGGGAATCTGAAACTCCAAGTATTTGCTGGTATGCATTTTAATCTGGATTCTTCTCCTGGGGGAGGTGTATTTCTAAGATTGGCACCTGGAAGCACTTCTCTTTCCAGCCTCAGGCTCCCTTTTGCACAGTCCTGGGTGCTGCCTTTACTTTCAAAGCTGGAAGAAGAGGCATTCCGCTGGCCCTGATACTTCTCAGCTGGCTGACTAGACATGGCCACAAGGGGGCACCAAAGAGTTTCCATTACTTCTGGGTGCCTGGCTTTTCTGCCATGTAGGAAATGGTAAACAATGAAATGACTGTGAACTGTGAAGTTAGAAGGGATGATGGAGGGCTGAGGATGTGGCTCAGTGGCAAGATGCTTTCCTACAATGTGTGCAGCCTGAATTAGAACGCCAACACTGAAAGAAAAAAAAATATATGACGGAAGACAACTTCACCCCTAGGTTGAAAACTGTGGTTAGACCATAAAACTGATGCCCCTAATTTTTACCTTGGTTGGGAAGGTTGGAAAGTGCTTTGGGGTGGGGTAGGTTTCTGGTGGCTCTCAGAATGACCCAGAGTCTCCATATGAATGTTTTGAATCTTTCCTTAAGAAGTACGAGAAGATGGGGATTAAGTATATTGACCACTGGGCAGGTAGTAGGCACCAGGTCTGACAGATAGTCTGAGGACTGGTAGGACCCCAGTAGGATGATGTGGATCATAGGAGAGGGTGTGGGTTTTATGCCAAGTTCCAGAGGGTGATTACTGGACATGTCCAAGCCCCCTGGTCAGAGGATTTTGGCAAGTGGGGGCATAAGCTGGGGGTGGGGGTGTCAACAAAGGCAGGAGAGACCTGGTCAGCAGTATAGAAGCCAGAAACTCATTAGGCACTATGTGGGCTAACAATTTGTTGAACCAGGAATTTTGTTGAGAGCAGAGACCTGGCTGGAGGGAGAGGGCTGCTGGGTAGACGTCTGGACTGGCTAGGTGTCATTTCATAGATAGGTCACCCAGAAAAGGAGTTTGGACAGGTAGAATCTGAGGCCAGCTTCCCATGGTCCTTTCTACTTGCAGCATTGGTCTTTCCCATCTCCATCCGCACAATTGTCAAGTATGTGGGCACTTCAGGAAGAGCCAGTGAGCACCTGCTCTGTGTTAGACCGCCGCAGGCGCTGGTATCAGTGGTGGTGCGCTGTAAGGATGGAGCTGGTCTTGAACACTGGACCCGCGTGTGCTTCAGAACAATAGGATGTTCAGAGAACACCGGAGGGCTGAGAGCAGGAAGCCAGGAGTGATTTCTGGGCCCAGAGATTTGCAGAGTGGCTTCAGAAACCTGGCACAGAATTGGTGAAAAATTTTGCAAAGAAAATCACTGGTGGTCTTTCTGGGGATGGGCAGGTTAGCAGGGGTCGTTAAAACTGGTCCCTGTAAAAGCCTATCTGATGATTGGGTGGGTCATGGCTGTGGACTTCCCTGGGTTCCTCTTGGGTGTCTGCTGCCCTGTCCTTGGTGGATACCTGGTCACTCTTCACTTGTGCTGAAGCCTGCTGGCCAAGTCCTCGAGTTCCTTAATGTATCTGGGGTAAGAGATAAAATCAAGGTCCCCAGTGGGAGCCTGGGCCCTGAATGGCCTTCGGAGCACTGAGCTGGTTTAATCATCCATGTTGGTGGCACTGGCCCAAGCGCTGGCCCAAGCCCAGCAAGGGTAATTACAATCTGCCCATCTCGCCTTCTCTCCTGGGGTTGCAGCAGGATTCTTACTTGTGTTTTTCCTTTGCCTTGTGATAAATTTTCAGAGGGACTGTTAGAAAAACCACAGCCAGAAACTGCGCTCTGTTTATCCTGAGAGCACAAATAAATGAGGAGCGAAACTGTGGGGAGAGGGGGGTCCAAGGTGCAATTCCATGGCAAGAAGAGGAACAGGAGAAGGGGTTCCCGAGGAGGAGGTAGGGTCACGGGCAGCTTCTAAAAAGGCGAACAAGGTGGGTGTGTGCTCTGCAGACACTTGAAGAGTGCCCCTTCCTCCTTTCACAGTCCCCTTGATACAGGCTGAATCGTGCCCACCTCAGTGTGCCAGAGAACGCACAGGAAGAAGGTGCAGAGAAATCGCCCTGAAGGATGTTCTGGGGACTCTCAGGAGCTATGCTGCACCCCCAGCCCAAAGTCGGCCTCTCCCCAAATAACAAGAGTACAAACAGCTCACGAAAGACATTTTCCAGGGCAATGTTATCTCCATGACAGCTATCTCCATTGTACACCTTGAGAGGATGCAAGAGAGATAAATATTAGTGGCGGGGGGGATGCATGTGTAGGAGGCAGGAGTTGTCAGAGCCAACGAGCACTGGGGAAAGGACTGCGTTTTCCTGGTAACGCTCATGGGCTCAGTAGCAGGATGACTGGGTGGGATCCAGGGCAAGCATCATGGAGACTCCCTGCACCATTCAGAGTTCATCTAACTGGTCAGTTAAGAAGGGAAAGGTGGGCACGAAGCAGGAGAGCTTTCCTCTAGGGGAGGAGAAGAGGAGGAACTCCAACCTTCAGGGTCTAGAACAGTGGTCCCAACCATGAGACACAGAGCACAGGGGTTGCAGCCAGAGGATGAACAAACATGTCAAGTGGTCTTTAAAGGATATGAGGATGTAAGAACATTTGCTCTAGACTGTCACTCAGAACTTTGGGAGATGTCAATCCACTTGTTCATTTTTATCAACTCACGTTTTAGAATCTTTATAACTTTCCCGACTTGCCTGTTTTTTTCTTTCACATATTTTTTTATTTGTTCTAATTAGTTAAGCGTGACAATAGAATGCATTTTGACACATTGTGCACAAATGGAGCACGACTTCTCATTCCTCTGGCTGTACATGGTGCAGAGTCACACCAGTAGTGTGATCATATGTGTATATAGGGTAATAATGTCTGTCTCATTAGGACCCGACTTGCCTATTTTAAATTTTTTTTTGGTGAGCTATGATTCACATACCATAAATTCATCCACTATACATGTGCAATTCAATGAGTTTCAGTAAATGTGTGATCAGCCTTCCAAATCCCGTGAATCCTGCATCCATAGATTCAGCCAACTGCAGGTGGAAAATATTCAGAAAAAAAAAATTGCATCTGTACTGAACACGTACAAATTTTGTTTCCTTGTCATTATTCTGTAAGCAGGATAGTCTAACAACTATTTGCATAGCATTGATATTGTGTTAGGTACTCAAAGTAATTTAGAGATGACTTAAGCAGGAGGATGTGTGGGTTACATGCAAACACTATGTCATTTTCTATAAGGAACTTGAACATGGCAAATGTTGGTATTTGCGGGGGTTGGAATGGTTTCCTCATGGATGCCACTGATTATCCTGTTTCTCTGCTGAATGCTTCTTGGAAGGGATTAAAAAGTGTGGTAGAGGGGGCTGGGGTTGTGGCTCAGCGATAGAGCGCTTGCCTAACATGTGCGCGGCCCGGGTTTGATTCTCAGCACCACGTACAAATAAACGAGTTGTGTACAACTAAAGCAAAGAAATAAATATTTTTTAAAAAGTGTAGTAGAGGATACATAGCCAATCTTGGGTTTGGTTTGCTCAAAGGATCCTGCTCTGCCCCTCACACAGTGCAAGGTACTGGGTGCCCTTCCCCATACAGAGGAATAAAGGAATCTCAAAAACCTAAACAGTGGGATAGTAGAGCAGCCTGGTTGGGAAGGAAGGAAAGAAGGACAGCAGCCTGCAATTTGCCCTGTGTAGACGCAATAAGCCAGGGGCCATGCCAGTTATGTTCCAGGGATCATCATCAAATTTATTTTTAACAGTAACCTAAGGGAGGGAGGAGAAGAGGGAATGGGGAAGTACTGGAGAACAAAATCTACCAAATAATGCTATGTCCATGTATGAATATGCCACAATGAATCCTGTATATATGTTTGTAATGTACTAATTAAAATAATAATAGAGGAAGATCAGTAGAGCAGAACAAGTGGACCAGAAAGGAGGGGAAGGGAATGAGATTGATCTAATTAGGTTATGTGCTTGTATGAATATGGCATAACTAATCCCCCTGTTATGTATACTTATAATGCACCAATTAAAAAAAATAGAAAAAAAATTCAGTAACCCCTCATGACAGGCAATCATCTTATTCCCACTTTACAGATGGAGAAGCTGAAACTCATGGAAGTCGAGTAGCTTGTGTAAGGTTTTACTGCTAGGAAGTAGCTGAGCTGGGATTTGAACCCATACCTTTCTGGCTGCAGAGTTTGTATGTGTGAATTACTACACTAGGAAGCATTTGGAGATCTTAGTCCATCTTGGCCTCGAAGGTGACTTAAAAATGCAGCAAATAGGGCTGGGGTTGTGGCTCAGCAGCAGAGCACACTCGCCTTGCATGTGCACGGCCCGGGTTCCATCCTCAGCACCATGTAAACATAAATGCATTGCATTGTGTACAACTAACGTAAACAAATAAATATTTTTTAAAAATGCAGCAAATCCTGGCTGCAAGCCCAAGATCTCTAATTTTGTGACTCTTTTTTTTTTTTTTTTTTTTTTTTTTTTTGGTACTGGGGATTGAACTCAGGGGCACTCGTCCACTGGGCCACATCCCCAGCCCTTTTTTGTATTTTATTTAGAGACAGGGTCTCACTGAGTTGCTAAGTGCCTCGCCTTTGCTGAGGCTGGTTTTGAACTCACGATCCTCCTGCCTCAGCCTCCCAAAGTGCTGGGATTACAGGCGTGCGCCACCGCGCCCGGCTAATTTTGTGACTCTTAATCAATTTTGAGCTTATTAAGAAGGAAAATGTGTCCTTACCTCCCCTACCTCCCGTGGATCCTAATTCTCACCTTCCCCTGGCTTTACTGTCATTTTGGCTGTGTTTCTACTTGGAAAAATAAACACTAACCACTGGGCTTGGTTTGCTCAGAGGATCCTGCTCTGACCCTCGCATAGCACAAGGTACCTGGTGCCTTTCCCTCTGCCGAGGAATAAAGGAATCTGCAAATACATCGTCTTTCAGAAAAGCAGGCCTGCCACAAAATTATGGTATTGGATGATGCTACTGTATTTCTTTCTCCCTTTCAAAATCAATCTTTTGTTTCTAGGCTTGAAAACCAGGTGCCACTATCTTCTAAAGGTATGCCAGGGGTTAGGAACGGAATGCTACACACCACTTAACATGTGAAATATGAGTTATCTGCCTGGGCATATATGAAAAAATAGAAAGAAAAACTCAACAACAACCCTTCTGTTGAGTTTTGAAATGTAAATGTTTGCTAATGCTTTGCTGAAGACAGCTTCACTCGGGCTGAGAGCTATGTGTAAAGAAACATTAAAATGCATCATTTGCTCAGGGCTAAAAGTCATCAGCTTGTGATATGAATGCCCTTTAAAAATAATTTGATGGCATGAAATCAGAGCATGGCTTGTGTAAAGGATTGGCTCTTGTCAATTTTCTCATGAATCCACTGAGCTATAATTGCATTTAGATCCTGCCAACAATGCAAGTATTTTCTCCCACCTCTTTCAATCACTACAAGAGAGGTAAGGTGGTTAACTTTGATTTCATCTAGTGTAAAGGACCCCCACCCTGTAGGCTGGAAATGTGCTGGTCAGCTAGAAGGTTCTAGAAGGTTATGTCCAGCTGCTTCTCTATCCTCAGTCTGTGGGCTCCCAGCTGGGCCCATGTGGGAAAATGCCGGAAAGAGGCATAGGTGTAGAGGCACCTGTGAGAGTAACCACAGTAGATAGATAAACCAAATTATGCCACTTGAGCTGCGGATGACAAAAGTCTTCCTCAAACTGGCTTAGGCAACAAATAGAAAATGATTAAGAATGCAGGGGGCGTCTCCCTCACATCAGAGATGAGCATGAGGTTGAAGCTTAGCTCACTGGGAAGCAGCAGCTCAATGCTGTCCAGAATCACGGTGTCTCCTGGGTGTGCCTGGGGCGGGCTGTGGCCACTGACATCTCCTGGGATGGATGCTGGATGGGGGTAAATAGAGGGGCAGGTAAGAAGATGTTCATTCTCCCAAGCTCTGGACTCCCCTCCAGCCTTATCTGGAGCAACACCCCTTCTCCTGCCTTGGGCAGCACAGGAGTCCTGTGGAAATAATGATTCTGTTGTGAATAAAGAAATTGAAAATAACTGCATAATTCACTGGCCTCCTCACAGATTCTGTAGCTTTAAGGAGTCTGCCTCTAGGAGATTCTTGGGGAAGGCATTACAAGGATACAATATTCACAGCAAACTCAGGCAGTGCTCAGAGCAAGCCATCTCTTAGCTCTGCAACCACACAGAGAACGGATTAAAGGGGGTGAGCTCTTTTTGAGGCACTGAGAAGCACGGCCATTAAGATGCTCCTTTCCCAGTTCTTCTGAACAGCTGGGTGTTCTCCTAGTGTGGTTTATCATCTGAGGCATCTGGGCTTTTCTTCCTTATTTCTTCCTCTTAAAAACAGTAAAACATTTTAATAGTCCTTTAAGTATACATGCATATACACATACACATATATATGTGCATACACACATAGACGTTCATATATATGTGCATACACACATAGACGTTCCTGCCTTTCCTTCATTAATTCATCTCCATTTTTTTTAAAGCCCCTACTAGGAGTCCGGGCTCTGGGAGTAGAGCTGTAAACAGAACCAATAAGCTGCCCTGGTGGACTCGCAGTCCTGGGGGATGGGGTGGTGACTGCTTCTGCCTTCAGTCCTACTGGTTTGCTGCTGGCATCCCACTCTCCTCAGCAATGCAGGGTGTCACGGCTGTTTGTCCCTCCATAAGCTCAAGCCCCAATCCTTTCCCAGCCAGTCGACCCACAAACAAGTCTGGAAGGTTTTGAGCAGTGATCCTCCAAGTGTGGCCTGGACACTCCTGTGGATTTCCAAGACCCTTACAAGGGTATGTGAGGCCACATGTATTTTTTTATACTAATACTGAAACATTTGTTCTCTTTTTTAATCTCTGTCATGAATATATGGCAGAATTGTCCAAAGGCTTCATGATACGTGATTTTAAAAGAGATTGAATGTAGGAGCAGATAAATGAATCCAACTGTCTTCAATTAAGCTAGCCATTAAACAGATTTGCAAACATACAAAACAATGCTATTCATTTCTCTTATTTTAAAATCTTGGTACTGGGGTTTGAACCTGAGACCTCGCACATGCTAGGCAAGTACTCTACCACTGAGCTACATCCTCAGCCCCTTTTATTTTTTAATTTTATGACAGGATCTCACTAAGTTTCCCAGACTGACCTCGAATTTATGATCCTCCTGACTCAGTTTTGTGAGTAAGTGGGATTATAGACATGTGCCACTGTACCTGGGTACTGTATTTAAAAAAATTTTTGGTTAACATAGTTATTATTCATAAAAACACCTAATTTATATTAACATGTTATGAGTTTATGTTAAGGTGTAATAAGTTCATTATTATTTTTAAATAAATTAATGTCTTTTAAAATATTTCAGTTTTAATTTCTAATGTGGTAAATATCAATAGGTATGACCTACTGGATGCAAGGGCAAATGCCTGTAATCCCAACTACTCAGGAAGCTGAGGTGGGAGGAGCACAAGCTCAAGGCCAGCCTGGGCAATTTAGCAAGACCCTGTCTCAAAATAAGAAACAGGACTAGAGATGTGAGAGAGCGCCCCCCAGGGTTCAATCCTCAGTACTGCAAAAAAAGTATAACCCATATAAACAAAAACTCTTCAGGGTGTTTAATTTTTTTAAGGTGTACAGGGTCTTCAACCAAAAATGCTTGACAGCTGCTGGTTTAGGGTCATTAGTGTGCACTTGGTCAGCATTCCCAATAGCAATGGGATTTTTTTTTTAAAGGATATCAGGGGAAGAATTGTAGGAAGTCCCTAGAAAACTAGCCTTCGAAAGCTAGCAGGATCAAGAGAAGCGAGGGGGCCAGTTACTGCCAGAGGCACAGAGCCAGCCTGGTGAGAACCCCCTGTTTCTGCTGACCAGGAGATGCCAAGATGATCAGTCCACTGCTGCCGGAGGCACCTGCTACCCTGAAAACTGGAGGAGGCTACTGTGGTCAGGCTGTCTGCCACCCCTGGTTCTTGGGGTTCCCAGCTCCTGTGTGAAGTCTGGAGTGGACACACCATGCGGTTGTGGAGTCTGGGTGCTGCATCCAAGGTCCAGCAGCTGTGGAACCTCTGGAGCGAGTGTGACTCTTTGGGCTCACACGTTAGAGGGCGCCATCTCACACCAAGACCCCAGTCAGTATACAGAGTGATGGGCAGCTCGAGAATTTGCCGAAGTTCCCTGCACCATGGCATGTTTCTTAGGACTTCCCCAGGCTCTGGCTGCCTTCTCTAAACTCATCCCTTGAGAACTCAGGGGAGCGAGCAATAGAGGGCAGGCGTGTGTTACCAATTCTGGCTCAGTCATCTGTGCACTTTTGTTTTTAAGCCTTGGAGGCTTAGGGACCTTTTGTGGCTTGATGACAGGCAAGATGCATGGAATACCAAAGAGGCAAGGAGAGTCTGCTCCACGACAGGCCCTGCCTCCTTGCCTAGTGAGAGGGAGGAAGAAACTCAACAGTCTAGTGCTGCAATTAAGAGCTCAGTTTCTGGAACCAGACAGGCTGGGTCTGCGCTCTGCTTCTCTGGAGATGGTGGTTTTTGGACAGGAGCCAGGTGGTCATGTCAGGGAGACGCGTGAAAAGGAGAAGGGAGACAGGCAGAGGGAGCGGAGCTGGCTGGACCAGGACTTCATCCACTTAGCAAAGTGAGCATGTTCCGTGCAGCCCTCTCTGCGCTGCTCTGTTTTGGCTGGTTTTTTTCCGTGACTCCAAGCAACAGGGCAGGCCCCTCGAGGGGTAGGGAGGATTTGGATGTGGCTTGAGATGAAATGAGATGGAAGATTCTCCCTTTGCTGCTACCTGCCCAAACTCCCCGGATCAGACCTGAATCTCTTCTGTTGATCAATGAATGAGCCTGGGAACAACTCCTGGTTAGAGCATCCTGGCTGGAGGGATGCAAGAATGTGCAGAACCCAAGCATCAGAGAACCACCCTCTTCTGCTGGGGAAAGAGATTGAGGAGCCAGAGGAGAAAATCACAGATGTGGGGGTGACCAGTGGAGCCCTGGAACAGAACAGTTGTTTCCTAGAATGAGCAAGGTTGTGAGCTCCAGGAGGACAGGGACCAAACCTGCCTTGCTTCCCTGGCACTTGGCAGAGCAGGTTGAACACGGTCAGTTGGGTGAATGGACAACAGTCACAGCTTACGAGGAGCTTGGCTGGGTTTCCTGCTTCTGCTTCCCTTCCCAATGCCCCCTTCCTGCCCTGGTGTACTCGTGCTCACTCCGGGCCCTCCAATCTGCAGGAAATTGCCTACTACACCAGCTCCCAGGGAGATGTCAAGCTGAACGTACTTCCTTTCTCAAGGGTGCTTGAATTTTAAAAGAAGCTGCTGAAGAGAGCATTGCTTTATCCAGATTGGTGATTCTCTAATTGAAAATTTCCCTACCTGTTTCCTCAAGATTTTAGCTGATGTTCTGTAAAAATTTGTATTCAATCCTTTGTCAAGTGAACTTGGGAAACCTTGGACATTACAAGTTCTTTATTGAAGACTTAAAATGCACATTAGCATATTAAGGGCTTTGAGTGTGGGTCTTTTTATTTTAACCTGTTTGACTTTTTAAAAATAATAGTCTTCTTGAGGCATGGTTTATGTACAATAAGATTAACTCATTTTAAGGGTGCAGGTCAATGAGGGTTGACAGATGTATACACTCATGGAATGGACAGGACATTCCCATCCTCCCACTAAAGTTCCCTCACGACCCTTTGTAGTCAGTCCACTGCCCTAATTGCCAAACCTTGCCAACCAGTGCTTGGCTTCCTGTAACTAGAGTTTTACCTTTTCTAGAATCCCACAAAAATGGAGTCACTGTAAGTAGTTTTTGGGTATCTGGTTCCTTTCTCTTCACATGATGTTTTTTGAAGTTACTCCTGTCATCAGGAATTTGTTCCTCTTAGTGTAGTATTCCACTGTATGGACATACCACTGTTTATGCATTCCCCAGCTGATGGCAACTTGGGTTGTGTTAGTTTATAAGTGGTTAAGAATAAAACTGCTAGCCGGGCACGGTGGCGCACGCCTGTAATCCCAGCACTTTGGGAGGCTGAGACAGGAGGATTGCGAGTTCAAAGCCAGCCTCAGCAATGGTGAGGCACTTAGCAACTCAGTGAGACCCTGTCTCTAAATAAAAAATACAAAAAAGGGCTGGGGATGTGGCCCAGTGGTCAAGTGCCCCTGAGTTCAATCCCTGGTACCAAAAAAAAAAAAAAAAAAAAAGAATAAAACTGCTATGCACATTGCTTCCAAGTGCCTGTGTGTATGTATGTATGTTTTCATTTCTCTTGGATAAACACCTAGGGCTAGAACTGTTTGAGTCTATTTGATCAAGGGACACTTAAACTGAGCATGTGTTAATGGACATTCTTAAAAACACAGTCTGGGACACTTGGCTTACATGCTGGGCTGGTCAGCACCTTCTAGGCTGCTGCCCCTGCTGCGCTCACTAGGGGCAAATTTGAGGTCACTGGACCAGGCTCTAGCTAGGCTGGCATTTGGGAAGGCGAGTGGGGGTGACCAGAGCTCAGCCAGGGAGGTCCTCAGGAGCTGGGCAGTCAGACAGGGACAAGTCCTGGTTGGAGCGGGTGACCACCCTGGTTGGACCACTCTCTAATAATAGAACCTCAGACCCTGACCTTCTGGGTCCTGTATGCCTGCGTCCCTTCCCACGAATGGCAAAGCAGTGACTGTGGCCTGGCCTGCATCCCCTCCTCCCTGGTTCCACGTAGAGAGAGGAAGGAGGCCGCATGGCTGCTTTTCACGCGCTCCATCATTCTCACCAGCAGATGGTGGAGGAGTGAGGCTAATTGAGAACTCCTGCAGCATATAAAACAAAACCAGCCAAAGGAACCCGCAAGGTAAATGATATCATTATCAGGCAAGTAAAAGAAACAGCATCTGTCCCTGCTGTGGCAGGAGCAAGCGCTAGGATTCCGGGGAGGGGGCTGCTCCCTGGACCATGCGGGACAGCCCTGCACTCCCAGGAGCGAGGGCAGCCGCGGCTCAGTTGAGGCCCCACTGAGCTCACCTGATGAGGAGGATTGTTCTCGAAGGCTGGGTGAGATCTAGATTTTAAATCTTTAATGAGCATCTTGGTTCTCTTTTTGTGTGTGACTGGAGTGCCGAGACAGTCTCTTGCAATTTTCCAAGCTTGTGAATCAATTAAGGTTAGGGGAGACACCTTGTGTATCCCATCTTATGGAAACAGCCTGGGATAAGGTTCTCTGGATGGCCAGCTTATCTGATGAGGCTGAGGCTGCAGGAGGGCTAGGCCTGTTGCAGCCAGAACAGATCATTTCAAAACTTCCTTCCTCTCCTGTAGCTCCCCTTGCTCTCAGAACTCACGGCATCCGAAAGAATAGGGAAGAAAGAGACATCTTTTCTGCAACCACATTCTACAGGCATTGGAAGTTAACGAACTTCTAGAATCACACAGCCGTGGGTTCCCATCTGTGCTGTCACCGATGAACTAAAGCCAGGCCCCTTTCCTGTGCTTTAGTCTCCTCATCTGTAAAATGGGGGCAAATGTCTACTTGGAAGGTGTTAGGGAGACTCTCTAAGACACAATGTCTTATGTGGATAGAAGATGTCTGGTACACATGAGGTATATAATAAATAAGAATTCATCACCCCATATTCCTGGTTCTGCCTAGGAATACCATGTGCTAGAACAAGACGAAGGCAAGAGGAGGGTGGGGAGGACAATGATCTGGGAATAAGACACCCACGGTGATGAGGCCTCTCTTCACCAGAAACCCCCACCCCAGCCACACACCAACTCTAGAATCCTAAAACCCTGGGTCAGAAGTTTCCTTAAAGGACTTTTATTTAATTATCCACTTCATGCAGGTGACAACCTTTTAAAGTCCCTGCTGAATGATCATCCAAATTTCCCTAAAACATCTTTGAAATAGTGAGGAGGGTATAGGCATGGTCTATACCACTTCCTAAACCACAGCCTAGGGGTGCAACCTAGCCCTCTCCCTGCCTCAGTTTCTTTATCTGTAAAGTGGGAACACTGAGAGTGTCTACCTAGTGGGATTGCTATAAGAACGGCTAACACTTGTGCTAAAGTGGCGCTGTAAAGAGTAATCCTCAATAAAGAGCATCTTAAAAACTCATCACTGCTATAACCTTTCCAGTGACAAAGGCCTTGCTATGGCCAGTTGTATGCTATAAACTCAGGGCAGCTTTTGTCCAGTAAGGAAGTTCTATCTGTATAGAATATATCTGCTTGGGGACCTGCTTATCATTTTTTTCTGTTCAGATTTTCAACTTTTTCTCCCAGAGGTCTATTCCCTCTTTATAGGACTTTTTCTCTTTCACACTTAACTCTTTACACCCAAGAGATTATTGTTAAGTTGAACCACATGAAACGGTGGTTTTGAATGTCAAAAACTGCAGAATGTCAGCAATTTTGTGTGTCTAAACCCATCACGAGGTTACAGAAGCAGCACCAGCTTAGGGCCCCTGAAACATAAATCGCCACAATTGCTTTGGGCACTGATTCCAATTACTATCCCAGGCCTGAGAGGTGCCAAGGAATCTGCATTTCTAACAAGGGCTCTCCACTGGTGTAGTAAGAAGGGGAGTAGCCAGGGAACAGGAAATCCAGGTCCTGTGGACCAGTCTTATGCGTAGAGGTCACACAATCTTTGGAAAGTCCCTTCATGTCTCTAGGTCTCAGTGCTCTTTTATCCCTATGATGAGAATTTTTGAGAAAGTGATCCCTAAGATTAGTTTCAACCCTGAACTTCTATTACTTTTGAAATATTTATTGGGTGCCTACTAGGAGCTGCAGGTGACAAAAAAACATAGCTCAGATTCGCAAGGTGGTTACTGTTGTTGGTGAAACTCAAACCAGGACAGGGAAGGTTATGCAATATAGTGGGGGAAATGCTAACGCTGTGGAATAAAGGGTTAATTGCAAATGTACACTACTCTATAGAAACTAAGAGCAAAGCCAAGCCTCTGTGGATGGGGTAAAGAGCCAAGCGAAAGGAGAATCTGAGGAGGATCTTGGGTTGAGAGACGGAACAGTGAGCTTCTTTTCTTTTCTTGTTGATATTCCAAGCACAGCAGCTCCAACAATTTCAGTAGCCTACAGGTTACTTCCTATGTTCCTTTATTTGCCCATTCATTCATTCTTTCATCTATCCATTCATGAATGTGTACTGAGTGCTTACAAAGAGTGAACAGGATAAAATTGGTCCCTGCCCTTGTAGAGCTTATTACAATAATGGAGGATCAAACAAAAACTGAACAAATGAAAATATGAGATGTTGTATTATAAAGAGAGTTAAAATAGGAGGAACTCATAGTATCTTTGTGGTTTCCTTGATTTGGAGGCAGTGGTGGAAAATGATCTCTCTGAGGAGCTGGTGTTTAAGCCAAGCAATCAAAGTCGAGAAGTAGCCAACCAAGATAAGATAGGGGAGGGAGCGCCACACAGAGGGAACTACCAGCACGAAGGGTCTGGTTGGGATCAGGAAGGAAAGCAAGGCAGCACTGGAGAAGAGAGCTGAGAGGCAGGAGGAGGGTACAAGACATCCCACGAAGTAGGCTGGGGTCAGAGTGTGAAGGGTTTCACAAACCAGGATGAGGATTTTATACTTTGTTCTAAGTGCAATAGGAAACCAGTGAACAGTTTTCAGGAGAGAACATGGTTTGGCATGTTTTTGAGAGATCTTTCTGCTTACAGACTGAAGAATGATTGTAGAGAGGCAGGAATGGAAGCAAGATTTAAATGTCCAGTGCGGACAGCATGGCATGGGAGATAAAGGAGGGTCTCGATGTTTAAAGCAATGTTTCTCAAACATTTTTTCCAGCCTTAATAGGAAAACCAATAGTCTGTCAATTCAGAAGCAGTTCCTAGCTGGGGTTCCCTGAAGCAGCACACTATTGTTGGAGGGATGTAGGGGATGTGTACCCCACCCACTATCATGTGAGTTTATAGTGTGATTATTAGCCAGATTCTCTCTCTGCATGAGGACCTAGGATAGATGGTCAAAGCAACAGGAAGCATTTGTAAGTACAGTTGGCTCAATGCACTGAGGGTTTCTTCTTTGCTATTTTGACTCCCATGGACATTTTGATTCCATGTTCACAAAGTGATTTTATTAGAATAATAAAGACACTCATTATTTGTCAAGAATTATTTTATAGAGCACTCTGAAGTAAATTTAATTTTTTGCTCAACTTCTATCTGATGCATCTAAAAATTTCCATTCATTTTGATTTTCATTTCCATTTTATAATAAGAAATTCTATCCTCCATATTTTATAATAAATATTGAATTCATCACTCAGACTTTAGTTTTAAAATGTATTTATGTTTAATTACCAAATGAAATTTTATATATTTATCATTTATGTTTCAAAATATGCATACATTGTGGGATAGCTAAATCAAGCTCATAATGTATGCATTACCTCATATACTTTATCACTGTTTTGTGATGACAACATTTAAAATATACTCTTTTGGCATTTTTCAAGAATACAACATAGTGTGATTAACCACCAAGATGCACAATTGAGCTCTTGAATTTATTACTCCTATCAAATTGAAATGTTGTATCCTTTGTTTAACATCTTCCCAAACTGGCCCCTTTCTCAGCCCCTGGTGACTATCAATCTACTCTCTTCTTTTATGAGTCCAATGTTTTTTATTCCACAAATAAGTGTGATTATGCAGTATCTGTCTGTGCTTGGCTTGTTTCATTAAGTAAAATGTCCTCCAGATACCTCCATGTTACAAGTGACAGTATTTCCTTCTTTTAAAAGACTGTATAGTATTCCCCTGTGCATATACACCATGTTTTCTTTATCCATTCTTCCACTGATGGACACTTAGGATGATTTCATTTCTTGGCTATTGTGAAGAATGCTGCAGCATTGTGAGAATGTGGGTGTGCGGATATCTCAACATACTGACTCTACTTCCAGAAGTGGGGTCCCGGACCACATAACAGTTCTGTTTTTTCATTTTTTAAGAAGCTGCCACATTTCTTTCTGCAATGGCTGTACTAATTTACATTCCCACCAATTGTGGTCAAGTATTTCCTTTGTTCACATCCTCTACGACATTTGTTATCTTTTGTCTTTTTAGTAAAAAGACTTCTAACTGGAGTGAGGTTATAACTCATTTGTGGGTTTAATTTGCCCTTTTCCAATGATTAATGATCTTGGGAATTTTTAAAATTTAAGTTAAATTTATTTTTTTAATCTTGAGCATTTTTTTCATATACCTATTGGCCATTTGTATGTCTTCTGAGAAATGTCTATTCAGATCCTTTGTCTTTTTCTTTCTCTATTTAGTTTTTGAGACAGAGTCTTGCTATGTTGCCCAGGGTGCCCTCAAACTTGCAATCCCCTTGCCTCAGGCTTCTGAGTAGCTGAGATTACAGGCACATGCCATTGTGCCCAGCAACTTTGCCCTTTTTTTCAACTGGGTCATTTGTTGTCTTACTATTGAATTGTTTGGGTTCCACGTGCATTTGGATGTTAGTTCTTTATCAGATGTATGCAAATTTTTTTTCACTGAGGTCATCTCCTCACTCAGTGGATTGTTTCCTTTGATGTGTAAAAGATTTAAAAATATATATGTATATGCACACACACACATATATATGTGTGTATATATATATATATATATACATATATTCATTCTTCATTCATATTTTAGTTGTAGAGGGACACAATACTTTTGTTTTATTTTTTTTATTTTTATGTGATGCTGAGGATTGAACCCAGTACCTCACTGTGCCAGGCAAGCACTCTACCACTGAGCCACAACCCCAGCCCGTGATGTGTAAAAGCTTTTTAGGTATTGTAATCGCACTTGTCAATTTTGCTTCCATTGCCTCTGCTTTGAGGAATATATCAAAAAAATTATTACCCAAACCAATGCCATAGAGTTTTCCTCCTATATTTTCTTCTTGTAATTTGTAGTTTCTGATTTTACAGTTTAAGTATTTACTGAATTCCAAGTTGATTTTTGTATATGGTACGAGATAAGGGTCTAATTTCATTCTTCTGCATGTGGCTATCCTGTTACCTCAACACCATTACTGAAGAGACTGTTCTTGAGCCTGTTGACAATCAATGGACTATAAATGTATGCATTTATTTCTGAGCTCCCTCTTCTGTTCCTTGGGTCTATATATCTGTCTTCATGTCAGTACCATGCATTTTGGTTACTATCATTTTATTGTATATTTAAAAATCATATACCATGATGCCTCTAACTTTGTTTCTTTTGCTCAAGAGTGCTTTTGCTACTCAGGGATCCATAAACGTTTTACATTTTTTTTTGTTTATTTCTGAGAAAAAAAAAGTTATTGGAATTTTGACAGTATTACTTCACATCTGCACATAGCTTTGGGTAGCATGGACATTTTTAACAATACTAATTCTTCCAATCTATGAACATGGAATAACTTTTTATTTATTTTTAATCTTCAATTTGTGTTGTTAATGTGTTATGGTTTTCAGTGTACAAATCTTTCATCTTCTTGGTTACATTTTTAAATATTTTTGCAGCTGTTGTAATTGGGATTATTTTCTTGGCTTTCAAAATAATGGCTCATTATTTCTGTACAGAAATACTACTGATTTTTGTATGTTCATTTTGTATTCTGCAATTTTACTGAATTTGTTTTGTTTGTTCTAACAGTGGGCAAAATTTTTAGGGTTTTCTACATACAAGATCATGTCATCTGCAAACAGGAGCAATTTAATTTCTTCTTTTCCCAATTTGGGTGCCTGCTATTTATTTTCTTCCCTAATTTCCCTGGCTAGGACTTCTAGTACTGTGCTCAATAGAGTAGGCATCATTGTCTTGTTCCATTGTAGAGGAAAGGCTTTCAACTTTTGGCCATTGAACATGACTTTGGGGGAGGTGGTTGTTCTATAAGGTTTTTATTATATTGAGGTACATTCCTTTAATACCTAAATCATTGAGAGTTTTTATCATGAAAGATTGTTGAATTTTGTCCATTGGATTTTTTTTGTTCGTCTATTCAGATGACCATAGGTTTTGGCTTTCATTCTGTCAACATGGTGCATCACATTTATAGATTTGCATATTTTGAGCCATCTTTTTTAAAAAATATTTATTTATTTGCTTTAGTTGTACACAATGCCTTTGTTTTTACGTGGTGCTGAGGATTGAACCTGGGCTGTGCACACACTAGGCGAGCACTCTACCGCTGAACCACAATCCCAGCCCTTTTGAGCCATCTTTACATCACCCTTTGATCATGTTGAATGATCCCTTTAATGTGCTCATTAATTCAGCTTGCTAACATTTTCCCAGCATTTTTGCATCTACAATTATCAGTGATATCAGCTTATAATTTTTTTTCCTTGTAGTCTTTTTCTGGGTTTGGTATCAGAGTGATGCTAGTCTTATAAAATGATTTTGGAAGCATTCTCCCCTTTTCAATTTTTTTTGCAAGAGTTTGAGAAGGATTGCTATTAGTTTTTCTTTAAGCATATGATAGAATCCAGCCATCATTATCAATTTTGCTCCATTTTGGAACATTTCAAATTTTGGCTTTTGCATGACTGGTTTTTTAGGTTCAGTTTTCTAAGGCTTGATTTTGCAAGTCAACATTTTTTCAAAGAGATATGATTCTTTAGTCAAGTTTTAATTATAATGAAATTTATTATGTGCAGTTTTAGCCATCATCAATTTTATTTTCCGTTCTTTATTTTCCACCAGTAATATTCATTATACATTGAATAAGAGCTGAAAGTTGTTTTATAGTCTAGTTAGTCTATGAGGATATACGGAGCCTCATATATATTGAAATTATTCTCCTGTGAGCAGAGCAGGCTGATGTTAAGTATCTGGGCTCCAGTGTCAGGATGATTGATCAAATCCTGGCTTTACCACCTTCAAGCTTGGTGACCCTGGAGCCTCAGTTTTCTTATTTTAAAATAAGCATAACAGCAGTGCCCAACTTGGAGGCTGAATGCTACTATGGGACATGAATCAATGAATGTAAAGCAAGCACCAGTTACTTTGCTTCAATGAAGGAACCTAGTTCATTATTTTGATGAAGATAGGACCTGGCTGCCCCTTAGGAAGTTAGATGTGGTAATGTTTTCATCAGGTGCCCCTGTGTCTCCTTGAATTCTCTTACTCCATTTTAGTGTCTGCTTCCATCTCCTCCAGAAGCCTCTTGGATTTTTCACTCTTGCTGATTAAGGTTTCCCAAAGTGTGATCCACAACCTGAAAAATAGTTAATTTGGAAAGTTATTAAAATAAACATTTATGCTGCTGGAGTCTTAGGGTGGGGCCTCTGACTCTGCCTTTTAACACACTCTCTAGGTGTTCTGATGTTCACTGAAGTACAGAGAGACTTAGACCCTTGAACCCTGTAGTCTTTCAAGGCTGGGTAGTGAGCTGGGCCAGGTGTTCAGCATCCAAGCAAACCTGGGATGCCCTCTGCCTCAGAGCCTTGAATTAGTAAGCAACCATAGAGGGCCAGGAGAACTTGACCACCTTTCTGAGGTTCCTAGGATCTGAAAGTCACCATCTGTATTAGACTAATAGGCTTGATCCTATCCTAATTTTGATTGATGCTGAATAGAAACAATTCTATGAATTTTAACTTTCCAAGGCTAATTTCACTAAAATTTCATTATGGCTAATGAGTACTTTGGTTTCATGTCTACAAGAAGCTTCCTAACAATGGAAAAGTAAGTCAATGGACCCATGCCCAATATGAGTTTGAGTTGCATCTTTTCCAAAGCTCTAATTGTAGGCAGTAAAAATTCACAATGCCCATACAGCCTAGTTTCTGGTCCTATGACTCACTGAGGAAAACGTGGATTCTATAGGAGGTAAAAGTTACAGGCAAATACTTGACAAGGGTCTCCACGCTCTTTTGTCCCCTCCTAGGGCTGATGCTGCTTCATTGTTGCTCATTTCCCTGGAATCCAGGGGACAGCTGGAGTTGATATTCACCTTAGAATCGAATGAGTTAGACAAGGAACCACTCCTGCAGCGATTGGTAAATAGCTGGGGATCTTGAAGACTGCCCTTGGCCTTCCCCAGAATGACCCAGAAACTAATGGGTTAACACCCAAATCAACAGGTGACCTGGAAGAGCTCAGAAGGGTGAGGGTTGGGGGGAGTCTGATAGGGCTTGCTTTAGCCCTACAGCTTCTGTTCGTGTTGATTGGTGGATTCTTAAATATTTTGAATATCACCCTGGGGAACAGTTTAAGAATCTATCTCAGTACAATGCTCCAGACAGTCATTATCAATTGATCAAAGTTGGTACTTTAGGTAAAGCCTATTTGTCATCCCTGGATTAAAGTCTTACCTCTCTCAGAGGTATTTGGTTTAAACAGTATGCTCTGGAGGTTAAAGAACCCTAAAGCTCTGAGGACGTGCTGATGTTGCCACTTCAAGTACCCTGCTTGAACAGAACTGGGACCTGGAGGCTTTAGCTCACGTTCCCTGATCTAGTCTGGCTCTGGCATTTGACCATGAGGTAGTGCAGTTGGGACAGGCAATAAAATGTACCCCAAGCCCTCCCACCATCAACGAGGCTTCCAGAAGAGTAGAAGCAGACTGGCCAGGCCTCATTCTACCTCACACCCTCTGGTGCAGAAGGTGGAAGAACATGGTCACCTCCCCAGGGCTGCTGGCATGGTGGGAATGGGATGGGCAGGAATAATTTCTCTCTAGGATCACCTTGTTTGAGTGAAGAACATTTAGAGTTGCTCACCTCTCATTTTACCCGTGAGATGATGAGGTCCAGAGGAGTTAATTGATTTGTCCAAGATCACACAGCTAGCCCAAGGCACACTCAGTCTCAATAAGCAGACTATGAACTGCAAAACCTACTTACCTCAGACAGTATGCGAGTGTAATTTATTCACTTCATGGTAATTCAGAGATAGCATTAGGAATGCTAATTCATATATCATATAACATTGTCATAGAGGGCATAGGTCTATTTGCTCCTACACTAAGTGGCTCTACTTAGTGCTATTTTGGGGGTCTTGGTATATCTTAGGCTGTCTTCATCTTCATCAATAGCTTATTGTGTCAGCCTCAAACAAATCTTCCAACATCTACTTCCTCACACTGTTAACTGCGAGAGCATGTTAGTCCTTTAACTTTGCGTAACAATTTTTCCAACCCAGTTGTTGAAAATCTCAGCACTGTGGTCTTAGGCCAAGCAGTCTTGCACGCTCCCCTGGGGAGCCACCCCTTTCACCTTCACATTCTCTGGGCCTTCTCTATCTCTGTTAGGCAATGCATTGCTTTGGGAACAAGCCACTTACCATCACAGGAAGAGCAGGGTCCAGGTCCTTTACAAGGTCCTTAGACTGCCTGAGCCTAAGTTTTCTCATCTGTATTAACTCCTGACTTGCAGGGAGAGTATGAGGCTCAAGAGGCTGCACAGAGCTGTCTTTGACAAGCTAGCTTCTTCCCTTCATCTGGAGGCAAGCTCCACCTTTAGCCTTGCATCAGTGTTGCTTAGGGGCATGTTTATGCTCTTGGGTAGGATTCTGAGTTTGGTGAGTGCATTTCCCAGTCCTGTGTATCCCTGTGCATGCAGAAGGCTGCTGGGGCTGTCCATTAGTGCTTGCAGAGTGGATGCTAGCGTAAGTTGATCTGTTAGGCCCTAAGGCAGCTATGAAATGGCCCTGTATGCTCCTGCAGGCTCAGGAAGTTTTTCTCCCTTCTGTGTCCTGGGAGGTGTAGTTGCTGGAGCTCCAGCCTCCGTAGGTGTGGGACATCCCCATAAGTGACTCCTTTGCAGAGGTGGCTTCTCCCAAGGGGAAATCATATTGGGGGACTGACTTCAAAGACTATGCAAAATGAGCCAGTCTGCTCCACCCTTGTGGGCACAGCCAATGGAGCAAGGAGTCTCCATGGTGGCACCTCCTCCTCTCAGAACCCATGATTCTCAGGGCTCTCAGTATTTTTCAGCATTTAGCCGTCTCCTGATTTCTTTGCATCAGGGTTTAGTTGTCAAATCAAGGGCACTTTCCCCCTCTATATATAATTCGATGAGTGGATGCAGAGGAGGCTGGTGAAGAGAGAACAAAGAGGTGAGAGAAGCCTCGAGAGTGAGTGGAGATGAATGAGTGAGACCAGGTGGCCCTGGAGAGAAGAAATTGATAGAAGCCTGGCTATGCACCCAGCACCTGGGTCCCTTAAGATTCTGTTTTTCCTGATGACAATCTCCTTTCTCCTTGAGTCATTTTGAGTGGGCCCTGGTGCCTGTCAACAATAGGTTCCAACTGATTTCTTCTTTAAATCTACTGGGGTCACATAACAAAAATTGAGTGTGACCACATTTGATTTTTTTATCTTCCTCTGAATGCAAAGAATAGGGCAGGAGGCAGAGTAGCTGTTGGTTTAATGAATTAGAAGCTGATCAGCATAGGCTGGGCACAGGAAGTGTGTTAGCCCCTAGAAATGTCAAAATTGCTGGAACTATTTCAAGCAAGGAGGGCACATCCTCTGTTCCTCCATGGTGTGTGTGTGTGTGTGTGTGTGTGTGTGTGTATTCATGAATCTGGTCCTATAAATATGTAATAAGCCCCATTTATGGTATGTTCTGCAGTGGTTTTGCAAACACAAGAAAATCCATTTGAATCCAATATTCTCAGATTACCCTGTTCATTTAGTAATTAGAATATATTATCCTCATAGGTTACTCGAGCCCTGGGTTTCCAGCCCTCTCTGAACCTCCTCCAGCTCACTGATAGTGAGACATTTGGGTAAAGTTGTAAATGCATTTGCTGTATCTTTCTACCTAAGTATTTGCAGCAGGTTTTATGGGGCTTGTAAATATGAACTGATTTTCTTTTACATATGCACATCAGCCTTATTTTTGTCTAAAGTGGACTTTATGAACCTGCACGGATTAGAATAAACACTGAACCCAGCAATCAGTTCTATATTTAGTTCTTAAAAAACTAGCCTCTGTGTGTGTATGTGTGTGTATGTGTGTGTGTGTGTGCATGCACACAGAATATTAAGAAAAAAAATTAGATGTGAGTGCTGCTAGAATATGTGAGGCTGGTTGATCCAAAGATGATGCCCAGGAGAACTCAAGCTCAGGTGGAAACAGAGCTGACAGTTTGAAGATCATTTTCTCTCCTGAAAGTCACTCCTTCTTTATTTGTGAAATGGGGGAAAACAATGCTTTCATCCCAGGATGATTGTGCAGAACAAGAGAAGCAGGGAGGGGTCGGGGTTGTGGTCTTAAAACCAGAGTGCAACAACAGCGGTAGAGCGCACCTGCACAGCCTGGGTTCGATCCTCAGCACCACATAAAAATAAAGGCATTGTGTACAACTAAAAGTAAATAAATAAATATTTTAAAGAGAGAGAGAGAGAGAGAGAGAGAGAAGCAGGTAATGCAAAAGGCCCTGGCAGGGTGCTCCTGCCCGGCTGAGTAGATTCCTAGCACTTATGCTATCTCAGCCCTGAATGGGCCTCAAAGTTCTTGATGGCTAAGGCATATATTTGTTTTCTTCTATGCCCCTGACAGTTACTGGGAAATCCTGGGTTAAATAAATAATAATACGGTCTACAGCCATACCACCCTGAATGTGCCCGATCTTGTCTAAATAATATTGTGATAAGTATTTATTATATTTGATGAAAGTCTACCTGGGTCTTAATTTTATCAGAGTCCCAGAGAAAAACTTTTCCACCCAAACAATGCTGCCTTGGGTCATCCTAAGTAATGGAGCAGAAATCGATAGCAGATTGATAATGGAAAACAGGGCCTTCAAACCAACTGCTTGGATTTGTGTTTCTAGCTGAGGCACTTTAAGAGCTGTGTGACTTTGGACATGTCATTTAGCCTCTCCGTGTTGAAGTCCCTCACCTCCAAGAAGGGCATAATAATAACATGAATGCCCTTGGGATAATGTGTGTGTGTGTGTGTGTGTGTGTGTGTGTGTGTGTGTATGAAGTGCTTAGAACTGTGCCTTGTACACAGTTTTTGTATTAGAGTCACCATTATCATAATTATTGCCTTATCTAATTAAGAGAGTGGACTTCGGTGGCAGAAAGACCTAGATTTGATTCTTGGTTCTGCCAATTGCCTTTAGCTTTGTGACCTTGGACAACCACTCACCTTTTCTGAGCTTCTTCGTCTTCATCTGCTATTTGGGGATACCTCTTACCTCCTAGGGTTATTATGAGGATTAAATGAGAGAATACATGCAAGGTGTTTTGCAGCATGCCTGTTGCAGAGAGAACTTGGTCAGCACTATCATCTTACTATCCTGAAGACAGCACTCATTTGTTGAATCTTTGTAAAGCCTGATCCAAGTGTGAACCTGGTAGTAGAATGAAGCTTCTTCTTTCCCAGATAAGCAGGCATGCACATCTTTTCTGTTTGGGAGGAATATTTACTTCTTCTCTCCTGGTCAGAACACTGTAATATTGTACAAAAAATCTGGCGAAGAGACTAAGGTGGGGTGACTTGAATCCCATAAAGGGGACTTGGCCGCAGGGTCAGAGGCCTTTGTAAAGAGGTCCCAGGTAGACAGCTAGTGGGTAGCTGATAGATAAGTGGCCATGTTTGCTTGTAGGGTGTCCACCTACCCCAGTCTGTGATTGGTTAATAGCCATCCTGGTGCTATTAACTGTGTCCCCTTTTACTTTAAAACAGTCCTGAGCTAGATGTGGAATTGTACACTTCCCAATACTTGACCTACTTAGGAAAAAAACACTCTGCCTTGCTCAAGTGTAGCTGAAGGTACTATTTGGCCACGGGTGGCATTTGGGAAGGGGGGCTGTCATCTTGTTGGATCGAGCAGGTGAGGGGGAATCTGGTCTTGCCAGGGAGGTCTCAGGGGAGACGGACACGGAGAGAACATCTTCCTCTCCTTGAAAAGGTGTAGGTAGGTGTTTATCCTTCCTTCTCCTTTTCCAGGTCAGCACACATTCTGGAACCTTTGTCATTTTCTTAGATTCTGAAAGCGAGCGGCTGGCTGCTTGTTACAGAGAGAAGGATGCTGAGATGCCAAATTAAAATGACAACAACAAAACTCTTGAATGAAACAAGCATAGAGTCCTGAAGAAAAAACTTCTGGCCTTAATTTCAGTCCTGTTCTATGGTGGTGGCTTATTGTTGTTGGGGGAGAGGAAAGTGATTGATGGGGAAGTGTGGGACTGCCCGGTGTCCTCATCCCTGGGTTCCACTCAGTTATAATTTTACTACAGTCAAGTGGGAGGAGGGATTGACAATATATTTCAGTGAACACCTAAAAAACCATTAAGTAAGCAGAACTACATAGAAATTCTCCAGGATCTTTATGACACCGATATGTTAAATTTTATAAGCAGGTTAAAAATATGCATATATTTTTAAAATAATAAGTTAATCACAGTAAAGTTTGCAAGTGATTACTGTACAACAGACTGTTTTACATGTATTACGTGCTTGGAGTTCTTTACTCCTTACAACAACCCTCTGAGAAGGGGATGCAGTCATTATCCCCAGTTTCTTGATGTCAACACTGAGGCACAGAAACCAAACTTAACTTGCTCAGGGTCATATGGCTGGTCAATGGTAGCGATTTTGCCCATGAGGTCGGGCACCCATGTCTAAGTTCTTAGCCAAACAGCCTCAGATACAGAAATTGTAGTACAGAAAAGCGAAGTAACTTGCTGAAGCCACAAAGCTGAGAAGTAAGAGTAGGAACTCAGTTCTGTTGAGCACTGAAGTGCTTGTACCTGTAGTAGGTACAGATGGTTTTCCTCTTATCTCATTGAGTTCCTTAAAAGATTATCATGAAGATCCGGAGAGACAAGGTATGTGGCTGTGCTTGGCCAACTGGAAATCACTGTGCAAGTTGTTTGTAAACTTGATCTGAGAATTAGAGGAGAAATGAACCTGTCTTCAGAGGTGCAGAATAGAGACCCACGCACTGGCAGCCAGGGGTTAAAAGCAGAGCTGTGAGCTTTGAGATGCAAGGGAAATCAGGTGGGGCCTTAAAACCAGAGTGCAAGAGGAGAAGAGCTGAACGTGTTAAATGATAAAGGCAACAGACTCGGCTCAGCGTTATCTGTGATCATGACTTAGAGAACACAATGTTAATTAAACGGCAGCAGCAGCAGCAGCATGGACAAACCCCCAAATAATAAAACAACAAATGCCATCAACAACAGCAACTTCCTTTTAGGCAAAAACACTCTGCCTCCTTCCTTCACTAAACCTTCCTTTCCTCAAGCTGCTTCCAAACACTTCCCCAGGTTATTGTTTTTTTTTTTCAGACACCTCTGCAGTGGGGTCCTAATTTGCATCACCATATGGAAATCTTCATCTCAAGATCCCTGACTCCTCCAGGCTGTAATAAGCCACAGAATCGTACTTACTGTTGATCTGAAAGTGGTATACAGAATGACAGCTTATTTCCCCCCATCTTGCCAGCACCCCCACTTTCCCAAAATACTGGCATCTGCCACAGACCCGGCTGTTTTCCAGGGGGCAAAAGTGCCTGTCTCTCTTCTCAAGCTGACTTCTTGTGCATTCCTTTCATCTGCTCAGAATCTGATTTAAATATGAATTCATAGAACACAAATATCCAGCACTCAAAAGAATTGTAACTTTGTTATATTTTGTCCAACCATAACAGTTGTCATATCATTATTCTCTGCTTGGTGATGTCCTGTCAAAAGAGACTAAATGACAATGTTTGGCATGATGGCAACATTCATCATGAGAAAGTGATTTATTTTTAATCCACAACACTGCGCCATCCCTTAGTTATTTGTGAATATGTATCAAGCCCAAACGTTGAATATTTGATAATTAGTTTCTTGCCATTCTATTATTTCTCCCTTCCCTCTGAGCTTGATGTGTGTGGAAAGTTTCTCAAATATGTACCCAGCAAATGAATCCTGGACTCAAATATGGGCAGAGAAAAAAAAAAAAAAAAACTACCTTAGTTATTAATTTAATTAGCAAATATTTGTTGAGTATCTGAACTGTGTATTGTGAGGTGCTGAGAATACAATGGGGAAGAGGACAGAACCCCTGTCCTAACATACCTACTGGCTAGTGGGGCAAAAGCCAAAGAGCCAGAAAGATATAGGCATATTTTATTTTTCACATTGTGATAAATACCTGGAAGGGAAAAAGTAGAGATGTTGCAAAAGGAAAGTGATCACATAGTGCTACCTGGTAAATTCACCCAAAGACCTCATTTCGTGGTTGAGAAGTCGGACATGAGTAATTCCCCCAAGCCTAACCAGTAGCTCTTAGTTGACCCTCTGCTGAAGTAGGTGCTGCCTCTACTATTGGACCTAGCAGAGAAATAAACCATGCCCCTGTGGAGAGTTTTCTGAGAAGATTTGTTGGAAGAATTTGTGAGTGTATATAATTAATACATTCTAGGGAAAATTCTAGAAAGCATTCTAGACTCCTCTTTTTAGATTGCTAAGGCTAGGATGCTGTGGAAACACAGAGTTCTTCTCTCTTTTCCTTGGTACTAACTCAGAATTCTTTCATGTAGAGAATGCCCCTAAACTTTGGATTCAGTGTCCCCAAGAGCTGGTTGTCACCTCACAGCTAACAGTTACAAAGCTTTGAGGTGTCATCCCTGAACTTGCCTCAGGTACCACACGCCCCTCATCCATCCTGCACAGCATGAGTCCTTATCATAAAGAGCAATGATATTATTCTCTTAATGCAAACCCCCTCAATAGCCCTTACTACTGGCTATCCCAAGATCAGGCTAAACATAACAAGTGTTCTGATTTTCTACTGCTGGGTAACAAACTCTCCCCGATATTCAGAAACTTCAAATAACAATTTATGATCATCCCCAGTGATTCAGGGTTTGGTGAACTCATCTGAATGTTTCTTGCTTGGCTTCCTCGTATGGATGCAGCCAGAAGAGATCATCTGGAAGATTCTTCACTCACGTGTCTGGCGCCTGGACTGGGTCGGCTGGATCAGCTGGGGCTGCTCAGACCTCTCTCTCTTTACCCAGCCTCTCCACGTGGCTGGTGTGGGCTTCTGCACGGTGTGCAGTGTGCTCCCAGTGTAGGCAGCTTTTTGACGTGGCCAGTGTTTTCATCAGAGCTGGTGTTCCAGGAACAGGAAACGGAAGTTGCCAGCCTCTTAAGGCCTGGTCCTAGAAATGGTACAGTGTCACTTGTGCTGCCTTCAGTGTATTAGAGACCATACACCTTCACAGGATTGGGACTTTTGCTTCTCAGTGGAATGAGTGTCACACAAATCTGTGGCTGTCTCTAACCTATCACAAATCTACTGCCCTTTCCATATGAGGGAACCTTCAATGCATACGAAGGAAACAAACAAACATTCACCACTGTATCTTTTTGTTGTTGTTGTTGTTTTTAACACGTCACACTTACCAGTTCTTTTAACCTTCACATCACTCACACCTTACCCAAACCCTGTCTCCAGCCCCCATTGCCAAGGTCCTGCTTCACACATGACATCCAGGGCTTGATTCATTATTCCAGATATGGTTGTCCCTGTACAGAATACAGTGGATTTATCAACATCCCTTTTCTGAAAAATTTAATCCTGTGTGTGCAGCCTCACACTGCATTCCTTTTTGAAAAAATCAGGCATGTTATATTTTTGATCCACATTGAGCCTAAATGACATTTTTAATTATGCTAAATAATTGCAGAAAATGTAAATGATGGAACAATACAAAAAGGAAAACGATATTGCTTGTATTCTCACCACTGAGAGTTAACCACTACCTCCCTTCTGCTCTTTTCTCTATTAATATCTGTGTCTGTGCATGTGTGCTCTGTAAACTGGTTTTCATCCACTTAACACAGTGTTATGAGCATTTTCCCCACATCAGTAAATTTCTGACATTATCTTCCATCGTGTAGCATCATATCATATTTTTGCAGTCAAGTGAAACGTCTATTTTTTTTTTTATAAAGTGCAGTTGAGCCAGTTCTTCTTCATTCTGTACTTCTGTATATTCTTTTTTAAAAATGTAAATGCAGAACTTTACTCTGTTTTATTATTAAAAATTATCTAGTTGCTTTTAAGGTAAATTATTAGAGCTTATAATAAATTTTTTAAATCCTTATTTTATCAGAACATTTCTTCCAGATGTATGTGATTTTAAAATCAATGGGTATTATAATGCTAGTACATAATGCTTGAGAATAGAGCCTCATAGCATTTCCCTGGGTCCGCCCTCCAAGTTTCATTACTCCATTGATCAAACACTCTTTGGCTCTGATCAATTAATCATCTAAGCTATACTTTCATGTGACTTATTTCTCTATTTGAATGCAAGAATTTTCCAAACAAAAAAATAAGACTGTCAATCATTTCACCATTTAGATACATTATGTCTGTCACATCCCTGTTCATGTCCATTTTATAATTTTATTAAATAAAAGAGATTGGGGGTAATTTGGGGGATAAATTATTCTTTTTGAACCCATGTTTTGCCCTGCTTTAATGTCTTCAAAAACCAGCTGCTTAATTTTCCAAGGATTACATACAACTCTTTGGGTTATAAATAACAAAATCCATTTTTAAAAATCCAGATGATTTTCCAATTTCCCACAATCCTTCAAAGTGAACCCCACAGTGGCTTGGCATTCTCATTTTTAAATCCTTTAAGTACACTTCAAGGTGGCTCAGTTGGGACAAGTGATTTGGACTGACTCAAAGCAGCCATGAGCTTTCCTCTATCTCCTCATTTATCTCAGATTTCTGAACCCTGAAAGAACATTTGTTCTACTCTCTGCATATGAAGATTATTTTCCCTGAAAAGGTAAAAGCAAAACAGAAGTGGAGTTACTATGCTTTTTTTTTTTTTTTTTCTTTCTATCTCCTGGTCTTTTGTACCATCTGCTTCAAGTAATGGATCCATTCTTTCCTCTCTGAACTACTTGGGAACTTGCTCAGTGCTTGACATAATGTCTTACTTTCTATAGGCACATTAGTTAGAACTATTTAGGTTGTAAGGGACAACAGTGAAACTCAAACTTGATTAACCCACAAAACCTTTTTTTAAAATTAATATATCATGAAATGATTCAATGCCAGACAAGCTTCAGACACTGCTAGCTGGAGAAATTCAAATGATGCCATTAGGACTTTGATTCTGTCTCTGTCCATCTCTCTGCAATGTATTTCCCTCCGATTTGGCTCTGCAGCAGTCTCCTCCGTGTAGGAGTTCTAGAATGACATCTTCACAGCTCTAATCCCTGAGAAAAATATAATTCTTACTTGCAGAAGTCTCAGGGCTAGCTCTGTTTGAACTGATTGGCTTGGATCAGGTCATGTGCTCATTCCTGTACAAGTGGCCACAAGTGTGTTACTCTCTGACGGGACTATCTGGGTCATGTGCCTAAATATGGTGTTTGGGCTGTAACTGTCTAATGAAGGACAGTGTTAGAGTCACTTCCCAGCAGGAGTTGGATCTATAAAGAGACTGCCTTCTACATGACGTTGGACCATGGAGGAGATGCCAATTAAAGCAGAAAGACAGACTTCCTATTATGTGAGATAGGACCATGGAGGAGATGCCAAATTAAAGCAGAGAGAGGGGGAGCAGTGCCCCGACTTCCCCTCTTCTGCCTTCCAATCTCCTAACATCGCACCACTTCTCATTTTGTGTCATAAACTAAAGTAGACTAGACTACCTAGTTTATTCAGTGAGGGCAGAGGACAAGAGGATTTCTTTCTAACAATTTAGGATGTACAAGAATGCTGGTGCTTTTGAATAGTGCTAGTCAGATGACCTACAGGATTACAGAACTGGATATCACTGCAGTGGTGTGGGAGAATGTTTAGCATAACTGACTGGAAGGCATAATGGATGGTGGAATATAGTGGTGTTTAATCACTGTGCCAAAGCCCTGATAAGAACAATGTAGAGGAGGAAATGTTAATTTGGGGCTTACAGTTTCAGATGTCTCAGTCCATAGATGATGGACTCCATAGCTCTGGCCCAAGGTGAGGCAGAACATCATGGTGGAAGGGTGTGGCAGAGGAAAGCAGCTCAGGACATAGCAACCAGGAAGGAGGAAGGGGGGGAGAGAGAAAGAGAGAGAGATGGGGGGGGGATGAGAGAGAGAGAGAGAGAGAGAGAGAGAGAGAGAGAGCATTCTGCTTGCCAGGGACAAGATATAAACCCCCAAGTCATACCCCCAGTGAGGTACTTCCTCCAGCCACACCCTATCTGCTACAGTTACCACCCAGTAAATCCAAGTCAGTGGATTAATCCACTGATTAGGTATCAACACACACACACACACACACACATGACTATAGAGGCTGGGAAGTTCTAAAATCTTCAGTTGGCAAGCTGGAAACCCAGGAAAACCAAGGATCAATTTCCAGTCAGAGTGAGAGTCCAAAAGTCTGTTCCACTCTGGGAGGTGGGCAATCTGTTTAAATCAGTCTACTGGTTTAAATGTTAATTGTATCCAGAAACACCTTCCTGAATACACCCAGAGTAATGCTGAACCAAATATGTGGACACCCTGTGGCCCAGTCAAGTTGACACATAGGATAAACATCACATCTCACGTCTCCCTGTACTGAGAGCTGGAATGAATCTCTTCTTCCATCTGCGGGGCTGGATTTGTGTGGTTTGCTTATGTGCTGTCACCAAGAAACACTTTCTCTTTGCTTTGTCATTGTGTGAAGTCGCATGCCCGAAATGATCTGATGATGATTTTTCAAAAATCCTCCTGCACAGAGCTTAGTTGTTTATTTTTTCCCCAAGAGCAGATGTCTTAATACTTGGTCTCCTATTGCCTGCAGAAGTATACAGGAAATTGTGGAGCCACCGCATATTTCTGGGTATCCGCTGACATTCCTGGGGGATTCAGCAGGAACTCACTCACTGACCTCCCACACTTTAACCTACCTGTGCCTTTAGCTTTTCCCCCAGCTCCTGAGCCTTCTCATGTCACCCCTCTGGGTCCCTCCACTTTCATATGAAGCCTGATCTCTTTGACAGGGTATCCTAGACTCCTCTTGCTTGCCAGCTTCATCTTTCCACCATTGTATGCCCTGCCCAACTTCTTGAATATTCTGTTCCCTACTCCTTTCCAAGTCTCTGCTCACTCTGCTTCTCTAGCCAGAAGTACCTTTTCCTTCTCTTCTGCTTCTTGAGTTCTGGTTGAATTCCAGTTCTGACCTCAAAGCCCACCTTGAATGGTGTGTTTCTCTAGTCATTTCTGGTACTTCCAGTAGATATGACAATACTAAAGATGTCTATCTTAGCCCCTCCTCTGAGTTATACCTTCCTTCTCCCCCTAGATGTAGAACTCCTTAGAGAACATAGTAGTCAAGAGATTTTGGGCAAAAGGTAAATAAGATGCATCTTCTGACAATTAACTTGTGAAATCAACTTGAGGGTCCAGAAAAGTCATATGTCAAGACAATGTAGTCAGAATGATTCCTGGTTCAGAGATCAACTCTGTCCAAGCAACTCTCATCACACTGTAATCCAGAGGTAAGGGAGATATATTTGTATGGGAAAATTTATTATCCTAGTATATCTTCCTTTGAAGGTTTGCATCAGGCGTTAGGATATTCAAGGACCTGAGAAGTCCTATAATAATGAGACTTTCCCCCCCCACTTTTCTGGGATTTCTCTAATTTATCTGACTTTGTTTTTCATAGAACACTATCAATCATTGCTGAATTAAAGAAACACTGTGCTAATAGAGGGGACATTAGTCTGTGTTGAAGCTGGAAATCAAAGGGGCTAATGATGTCAGTGTCTACCCAAGGGCCATTTGAAGGAGGTGACATCTTCACCTGTGGTCTGGGCTGTTGAGTCCTGGCAGCAGGTGGATCAATCCAAGGAGATAAACACAACGTGCTCCCTTGACCTGGACCATCAAATCACTTGAGTTGGACAACTAATTGCTCTTGTTCTCACTTTATGCTCCCTAGACAACCTACATAATTCTCATTTGGTTTCCCAAGTAAATTTTTTATATGAAGGAAATAAAATAATCTGGTCCAAGGATGGGTTACTTAACCCCCTTGCCATTCTATTAGGGTCGTAAATTGGTATTCTGGGCTGTACATCAGTCCCCTGCGACCTTGATTAGTGAGACCTCATCGCTGAGATACTGATTCAGTCTTAGTGAAATAAAACAAAATCATATTTCAGAACTTGCAAGACTGTGGGTGAGGTTCCAGTACTGTGGTGAATAGCAATGCAATAACTGGCATTTATAAAGCACTGTTTCCGTTATCTGTTGCTCTGTAGTAAATCACCACTTAGTGACTTAAGTCAAAAACAATCATTTTATTATTTTCCACTGTTTCTGTGCATCCTGAGTTTGGGGAGGGTGTGACTGAACAGCCCTGGTTTGGATTGTGGTAAATGACTGGAGCAGCTGAAGGATGATTGGCATCTGTCTTCATGTAGACCTGGCACTTTCTTTTTTTTCCCCACGTGCACTAATTAGGACTCCCTGCAATATGGTGACCCAGGACTCCAAAAAACGAGATTCCCAGTGAACCAGGTATAAGTTATACTGACTTTTCTGAGTTAGCCTCAGAAGTCATGTCACTTTCACTGCCTTCCAAGCGAGTCCTGGGGCAACCATACTCAAGGGGAAGGGAAATAGCCCCCACCTCTTGGTGAGGAAACACCAATATTCCAAAAAGTATGTGGGATGGGAGGTAAAGGGTGGCTTTCTTTGGAAAATACACCCTGCTGCAAGTACTTCCTATATTCAAATCTCTCTGTTTTTTTTTTTTTTCTCTCTCTCTCGTTATTTATTCCTCAAAATGAATCCATGAGATAATTCTTATAATTCCCCATTTTTGAAGATGATGAAACTGAGGCTCAAAGAGTTTAAGTAATTTCTCCAGGGACTTATAATCATCTAGTTGTAGGATTGGTTTTTGGAAACTAATGGGCATTCTTAAACAGTATGCTCTACTGCCTCCTGATGCACCAAGATAAATGCTACCTTGGGAAGTTTCTGGAAACTTGTCAGCCAGTCTTCTCAGTGACTCCCTCATTACCATGCATACTAAGTGTGGTGGGAGAATTTTTCAAAGGATTAATCAGCATGCTTTTCTCCTTAAACCATCACATCCTTCCTTGTGCCACGAGGGTCTTTCGCTCTGGGAGACCCTGCCTGCTCCCTACCTCTTCTGGTCCAGATAATGAGACATGATTCACCAATTTATGAAACCAGAAAGCAAAGGCCACAGATATTTGTTTATTAAGTTTCCAAGTTGCATGTTGACTAAAAATATCCCAGTGAGACTGACATCAGGTGTTTTGTCTGGATGTCCTTGGTTTCCTTTTTATCCATTTTACGCGCCTCCCCTTGAGTGTTTCCTAGCAGTCAGCACCAGCAGCTCCTTTTCCAAGAATGCCCTGGGGCAACTGGAGCCCACTCCACCCAGCTGAATGAATTGGGAACCCAGGTCTTCCCACTGGGGCTTAGCCAATCCCCAGGCTGGCCAGGCTCCACATCCTCTGGTTGGACAACTCTGAGGGTAGCAGAGCTGCCCTCTGTGGGACTCGACATGGAACTGCGCCTTTGCTTGGCTTCCACCCGACCTTCCTCCTGCTTCCCTGTCTCCCATGCAGGTTTCTCTGGGTGCATGGGCTTCAGAGTCTGCTGTTGAAGAACCTGAGCTAAGACACCTGGGTCAGGAAAGAAGCAGTGGGGGAACTGAAGAGGCCTCTTCAGGATAAGCTCCATCCTTTGCCAGATCCAAGGGAGACAGGGAGGTTGAGCCGGGCTGATGATTCTCATTGTCCTTCAGAGTGGTCCCTTTTCTAAGTGACAGCAGTGGGCTAGTCATCTGTCAGTCATGAGCACACTGATTTAGTTTCTCATCAGTGTGACCAAAATATGAGACACAAACAACTTGGAGGAGCGAAAGTTTATTTTGGCTCATAGTTTCAGAGATTTTGGTTCATCATTGGCTGGCTCCATTGTTCTGGGCCAAAGGTGAGGCAGAACATCATGGTGGAAGGGCGTGGAAGAAGAAAGCTGCTCAATATCTGGCAGCCTGAGAGGAATGTGTGTGTGGGAGGAACAAGATATAGTCCCCAAAGTCACATTCACAATGACCTATTTCCTCCAACCATGCCCCACCTGCCTATCATTTCCACCATTTTCTATTAGTCCATTCAAATTATTAATACATCAAATGGATTAATCTACTGATGAGGTCAGGGCCCTCAGGATCCAGTCACTTCCCCAAAGCCCTACCTTTGCACATGGCTGCATCGGGGGGCCTCGCCTTCAATACATGAGCTTTTGGGGGGACATTTCAGATCCAAAGCATTGCACTCATTTGGACTTGTGTGCTCTCCTCAACCTTCTGTCTAATCTGCCTTCTGTGGACATATCTTCCTCCCACCCCATTCAATGGCATTAGTCCCCTGAAATGGAGATTGGACCCAGGTTACTTAAACAGGTGGTGGTGGTATCAGGGAAGTCGCGTATCCTTTCCCTCATGCCTGACCCACGTGATATTTGATGGAACTCACTCAGATCTTGGGCATGCTGGAATCCACATTGAATGAGGAGTTCGAATGCTTGAGTCAGTTCTGGCTCAGCCCCGACCAGCTCTGTGACCTGTTTTCTCATGCTGTAGTCTCTGAGATCCCTCCAGCTCTAAATGTCTGTGGTTTCATATGACATGTTTGGTGCCTCCTGAGAGCTTATCATCTTGTTAGGGAGGCATGACACAATTAGCCGTCTGTGTATGAAAGACTTGAGCACAAAGATGAAATTAGTTCAATTTAAAGGAAAACACGGGCTGGGGTTGTGGCTCAGTGGTAGAGCCCTCGCCTAGCACATGCGCAGCCCGGGTTTGGTCCTCAGTACCACGCAAAAATAAAGGCATTGTGTACAACTAAAACAAATAAATAAATATTAAAAAAGGGAAAACACTGGGTATAGAAAACAAGCAGGTGGGTGATTAGGACTGGAGGATTTCTGTGGGACAGAGGCTTTGGGAAAGGTCTCAAGGAAGAATTTGAGCAGAGCCTTGGAGGGTGACCATTTCTTAGATGGGGAATGGGAAAAGCCACCACAATCTTGTGCATATAATGGATACCTGAGTGTGAAAGGAGGGCAGAGACAGGGAGAGTGGAGAATGGAGTCTTTAATTGCTCTTCTAATTTAATTGTTCTTCTAACTCTAAGCGAACACAACACCACAAGCTGCTCCAGTTGTAATATGTTAGTTATTTACAGGGCTGTATTTCTATTCTCCCAGGCTTAACACACACACACATGGCTGGAAATATGACATTCAGAACTGGCTTTTCTGACCCCCTAAATTTTAATTAAAGTAATTATGTTACCAACAGAAGCTGTAATTTATCTTCTTTTTATATTCACAAAGAAGAAAAAGGCAACATTGACCAAGTATAGTTTCCCTGCCTCCTATTCCTGGTTTGTTTCTTTTTGTGGGGTGGGGTGGGGAGTCTTTGGTTTGGGACACAGTGCTCACTGCTCTTCAGTCTCTGCAGTGTAGAGAATCCTGTTCTGGATGTTTGGATGTTTGGAAAAACTCTGTTAATGAGATCCTCCAAATAGATGGAGTTTTTGCATTCAGAAGCAGCCTCTGAGCTTAAGGGTAAGTCCTTCTAGCAAAGCCCTTTGACACTTTGTGTGTGTGTGTGTGTGTGTGTGTGTGTGTGTGTACATGTATGTGTTTCTAGTTTTGGCAGGAATAAGCAACTCAGTGATTTAGGTGAGAACCTTCCATACAATTAACTTCCTCCAGACTAAAGCAGGTGCTGAAGGGAACCACTGGGCTAGTCTGCTTGGTAAATATCCGTCCCCAGATGTAGAGCAATTCAATGGAAATAATTATACAGGGTCAATTAAGCAGAACTCAGATCTCCTCCTGTTAGTCTGTTTGAATTTTTCATTTCCACAAGGCAGGTTCATTCGAAATTTAAACTGCTTTACTTCTCCAAAGGGGAAGCCTCTGGGGAAACAGGGTTGAAGAACATGGTGCTGGTTGCTGCTGGAGAAGGTGGACCCCATTCCCTGGGCAAGAGCCCTGGGGTGGGGCCACACGTGAGGATCCAGTGGAAAATCCTCATAAAGGATTGCATGTGAGCCGGGCGCGGTGGCGCACGCCTGTAATCCCAGCACTTGCGAGGCTGAGGCAGGAGGATCATGATGAGTTCAAAGCCAGCCTCAGCAATGGTGAGGTGCTTAGCAACTCAGTGAGACCCTGTCTCTAATAAAATACAAAAAAGCTGGGGATGTGGCCCAGTGGTTGAGTGCTGCTGAGTTCAATCCCTGGTACCAAAAAAAAAAAAAAAAAAAAAAAAAAAAAAGGATAGCATGTGGATGCAAGAGCTAATTTTGCTGGAATTCAAATACACAGAGTTAAAGAAACCAACATGTGAGACAGGGTGATGTAAGTGCTGGATAAAAGAAAGGACACTAGAGTTCAATGAATCCTAAAGACCCTTGGCTGCACCGACAGTCAGTCCATTTGTAGATTACTGATGGCTTGTCACAAAGGCTGGGAGGGATGCTGAGAAACAAAGCATGGGGGACCGTTGTCAGGTTGTAAAAGAATCAGAAATGAAGTGACATCACCTCTGAAATGATAAGGCAAATCAGTAAGAAATGGAATCTAACAGACAAAAATTCAATTTTTTTTTGGCACAATAATAGTGCGTATTGAGAGTTTACAACTTGACAGAGGTGTTTCTAAGTGCTTTCCTTATTTAATCCTTACCAAAACCTACAAGGTTGAGTCTATGGTTTTCACAACTTTACAGATTCCCAATTCTTTAGGGATGCACCCACTACAGACAGGGAAAGGCCACCTGCTTCTTAAAGAAGCCCCTTTATAGCCTGGGAGAACACAGACCCACTGTGAAGCTTACAGACAGGAGGGGTGTACTTGAATTTGACTTAGTACTACTCATCCATTCACTGAACCACTATTCAAATAAGGTCTTCTCTGTGCCAGAAACTGGATTTGATGTTGAAGACTGAATGGTGAGCAAAAATAGGTATGATCAGTTTCTGGGAAGATGGAGAAGATATAGTTCCTACTATATACAACAACAACTACAAAAATCTAGAAATTACGTAGAAAATAAAGAAGATCTGAAAGTTAGAAAGAAGGCAGATTGGCCAGAGACCCTAGAGCCCAAGAAGTGACACAATGGTGAGTTGTTTGGGTTTTCCTTCTGTCTCATATATCCCAGACTTGGGAGACACACCGGTGGGCACAGAAAATAAAAATCCTGTTGTCTCTAGTCAAAGGATAAAGAAAGGGCAGCCTAGTGAGACAGAGAATTTTTATTTTATTTTATTTTTTTTTTAATTTTTTTATTATTTATTTACTTATTCATCATGCACAAGTATAGTATCTTTTTACATACAACTGCTTGTATACAAAGTATATAAGTACCATTCAGATCTTCAATCATGCATTTAGGATAATGATATCCATCTCATTCAACCACCAATTTTTTTTTCCAACCCCCCCCCTTACTCCCTCCCTCCCCTCCCTTTCCGTTGACCATTCTAGTGTTCCTCTGATCCTATGTACCCCCTTCCAACAACTCTGTGAACCAGCGTCCTTATATCAGAGAAAACATTCGGTACTTGGATTTTTGAGATTGACTAATTTCACTTAGCATTATATTCTCCAACTTCATCCATTTACCTGCAAATGCCATTATTTTATTCTCTCTTATTGCTGAGTAAAATTCCATTTTGTATATATACCATATTTTCTTTATCCACTCATCTACTGAGGGGCATCTAGGTTGGTTCCATAACCTAGCTATTGTGAATTGTGCTGCTATAAACATTGAAGTGGCTGTGTCACTGTAATATGCTGTTTTTAAGTCTTTTGGGAATAGACCCAGGAGTGGGATGGCTGGGTCATAGGGTGGTTCCATTCCCATTTTCCCAAGAAATCTCCATACTGCTTTCCATAGCGGTTGCACCATTTTGCAGTCCCACCAGCAATGTATGAGTGTGCCTTTTTCCCCACATCCTCTCCAACATTTATTGTTGTTTGTGTTCTTGATAGCTGCCATTCTGACTGGAGTGAAATGAAATCTTAGAGTAGTTTTGATTTGCATTTCTCTAATTGCCAGTGATGTTGAGCATTTTTTCATGTATTTGTTGATTAATCGTGTATCTTCTTCTGAGAAGTGTCTTTTCAATTCCTTAGCCCATTTATTGATTGGGTTATTTGCTTTTTTGGTGTTAAGTTTTTTTAGTTCTATATACATTCTAGAAATTAGTGCTCTATCTGATGTGCATGTATTAAATATTTGTTCCCAATTAGTTGGCTCTCTATTCACCTCACTGATTGTTTCTTTTGCTGAGAAGAAGCTTTTCAGTTTAAATCTATCCCATTCATTAATTCTTGGTAATAGTTCTTGTGCTACAGGATTCTTATTAAGGAACTTGGGGCCTAATCCGACATGTTGGAAATTGGAGCTTACTTTTTCTTCTATTAGGCGTATTTTCTCTGGTCTAATTCCTAGGTCCTTGATCCACTTTGAATTGAATTTTGTGCATGGTGAGAGACAAGGGTTTAATTTCATTTTGTTGCATATGGATTTCCAGTTTTCCCAGCACCATTTGTTGAAGAGGCTATCCTTTCTCCACTGTACATTTTTGGCACCTTTGTCTAATATAAGATAGCTGAAATTATATGTATTAGTCTCTGTGTCCTCAATTCTGTACCATTGGTCCACCAGTCTGTTTTGGTGCCAATACCATGCTGTTTTTGTTACTATTGCTCTATAGTATAATTTAAAGTCCGGTATGGTGATGCCCCCTGCTTCACTTTTCTTGCTCAGGATTGCTTTGGCTATTCTGGGTCTCTTATTTCTCCAGATGAATTTCATGACTGCTTTTTCTATTTCTTTGAAGAATGACATTGGGATTTTGATTGGAATTGCATTAAATCCGTATAATGTTTTTGGTAGTATGGACATTTTGACAATATTGATTCTACCTATCCAAGAGCAAGGTAGGTCTTTCCATCTTCTGAGTTCTTCTATGATTTCTTTCTTTAGTGTTCTATAATTTTCCTTATAGAGCTCTTTCACCTCTTTCGTTAAGTTGATTCCCAGGTATTTTATTTTTTTTGATGCTATTGTAAATGGCGTAGTTTTCATCATTTCCCTTTCAGAGGCTTTGTCACTGATGTACAAAAATGCCTTTGACTTATGGGTATTGATTTTGTATCCTGCTACTTTGCCAAATTCATTTACTAGTTGTAAAAGTTTTCTGGTAGAGTTTTTTGGGTCTTCTAGGTAGATTATCATGTCATCAGCAAATAGTGCTAATTTGAGCTCTTCTTTTCCTATCTGGATCCCTTTAATTTCTTTCATCTGTCTAATTGCTCTGGCCAGAGTTTCCAGTACTATGTTAAATAGCAGTGGTGAGAGGGGGCATCCCTAGAGACAGAGAATTTTTAGACAGTACTGGCTGTACGTCAGCCAACACCACAGAGAAGACTGTGGCCTCACCCTACCCAACCTTGCCTGGGGAGCCCAGACTCCCCCCACTGAGGCTGGACAAGGTGCTGCACTGTTGGGTGTTAAAGAGGCCAATAGGGAGCCAAGACTTCCCTCTGCCCCAGGCAGTGATGAGCACCTTGATCCCCACCTGTGGTGGCAGGAGAAAGCTCTTTCACCAGGCAGCAGTGAAGCCATTCCTCTCCCCAGTGCCGCGGTGGCATCAGAGGGCACAGCAGACAGTGAAGACTTGCACCACTGCCCAGTAGTGAGGAAGCCAAACCGCACTTTGTATCAGTGGAGGTCACAAGAGAAACAGGGATGAGGTACATTCCTGCTCCTCCCAACCAGGGACCAGTCAGTTGAGACTTGGGGGGACAGGAGACTCCTACCTTTGTTCAGCAGAACTTTCAGTTCTTCCCACCCCCATGTCCCCAGTGTTGGTGGAGTCTCAGTGGGAATATGGGCTCATTGTCTCTCCTGGCAGTAATGGGGTGGCACCTCCCCTTTCTCTTGCCAGAACTGTATCAGAAGGAGTCAGCTAAAACAGAGGGTTCAATAGGGCTCAGAGTCTCATAAAATAAAAATCCCAAATACTCATATCAATCAAAACCATTTGTCATGCCAAACACCAGCTAGATCTCAATCTGAACGTGAAAAGCTGATCAACAGATGCCAGCATTGAGAAGACAATCTTCATGTTAGAATTATCTGATAGAGATAGTAAAGCTGTCATTACAAAAACACCTCAAGAAATAATTAAAAACATGCATGAAATAAGTGGAAATATAGAAAGTTCTATCAAGAAAAATAAGATATAAAGAAGAACCAGATGGCGATTTTAGAACTGAAAACCATAATAACCAAAAATAAAAAGCTCAAAAGATAGGTTTAACAGCAGAATAGAGGGGGCAGAGGAAATAATCCTTGAACTTAAAGACAGAAAAGCATAAATTTCCCAATCTGAACAACAGAGAGAAAATACACTGGAAAAAATTATCAGAGTCTCAGGGGTCATAGGACTACAACAAAATATCTAACACTCATTCTCCTTTTCTTCTGTAGAGTCACAGAAGGAAAGGAGAAAAAAACAGAATGGAAAAGTGCTTATAAAACAAATAATGACTGAAAATTTTCTGAATTTGACAAAAGATGTACTTACAAAAATGCAATAATTATCTCTGTGATGGATATTTAATTAGCTGAGGTAATTACTTCATAATATGTAAAATATGTGTATCGTATAGTCAAATTATATACCTTAAATATATACAGGCTTTGTCAAATATACTTCAAAGGATGATAAAAAAGAAAGAATGAAAGACTACATATTCAAGAAGCTGCACAAAGCCCAAACGGAATAAACTCAAAGAAACTGACAACAGGACAAATCAAATCAAATTTCTGAAAACTGAAGACAGAAATATCTTGAAGGCAGCAAGAAAGAAATGACACATTATGTAGGGGGGAAAACAATTCAAATGACAACCAATTTCTCCTCAGAAACCATGGAGGTCATCAGGAGTTGGCATAGTGCTTTTCAAGTGCTGCAAGTAAAGAAATGTCAACTCCCAATCCCACAGCTGGTGAAAATATGCTTCAAAAATGAAGAAGAAATCAAGACATTCAAGGGTGAAGAGAAACTAACAAGATTTGCTACGAGCAGACCCACCCTAAATGAATAGCTATAGGAAGTACTCCAAAAAGGAAAGAAATGATAAAGGAAGGAACATTGGAACACCAGGAAGGAAGAAAGAACACGGTAAACAGAAATAAGGGTAAATAAAATAGACTTTCATATTTCTCTTCAGTTTTGCAAATTTGTTGGATGGTTGAAGCAAAAATTATTACACTGTCTAATGTGATTCTGAGTGTATGTATAGAAAATAAGATAATCATAAATGGAGGAGAACAAAGGGCTATAAATAAAGGTAGGATTTCTATATTTCACTGCAACTGGTAGAATGAAAGCCCAGCAAACAATGAAAAGTGATGTATGTTTTATACAATACCTATAGTAACCACTAGAAAGTTGTACAAGGAAATACATAAAAATACTATAAATAAATCAAAATGGGATTTAAAAAAAATGGTTGTAACCCACAGGAGGGCAGGAAAAACCCAACAAAGAAATAAAAACCAGAGAGAACAAACAGAAAACAAACAAAAAATTGTAAACTTAAATATATCACTAATTATGTTAATGTAAATAGTCTAAATATACAACAAAAGACAGGGATTGGCAAAGTGGATTAGCAAATATGAACCAACTCTATGCTGGCTAAAAGACACTCACTTTAAATGTAACTATAAAAGAATTGGAAAATATATCATACAAATATGAATCAAAAGAAAACAGGAGAAAGTTTATTAATAGCAGATAAAGTAGGCTTCAGAACAAAAGAAGTTGAAAGAAGTAAAAAATTATATGACAAAAGAATCAATTTTTCAAGAAGACATAGAAATCTTAAATGTGTAGGCATCAATCAATAAAGCTGCAAATTTATGAGGTAAAACCAAATAAAAGTGAAGGGAGAAATAGACAAATTCACAAGTATAGTTAGAAACTTCAACACTCCTCTTTTGACAATTGATAGGAAAACAAGACCAAAGTCCCCAAGGCCATGGAAGAACACAAGGTCCTCAACCAGCAGGTTCTAGTTGATGTTTTTAGTACACTCCACGCAGTGATGATGCCATACATTTTGTTTTCCAGTGTTCACTTGGCAGACCACATCCTGGGTCTCAGGACAAACCTCAACATGTTTGAGAAAACTGAAGTCATACAGAATGTCTACTACAATGGAACCATGCTAGGAATCCATAACAGGTGAGAGGAAAATCTCCAAATACTTGGAAACAAAAGAACATACTCCTGAAGAATCCATGGGCAAAAGAGGAAGTCTCAAGGAAAAAAAATGAATCGAATGAAAATAAAACATAACAGACGAAAATTTGTAGGATACAGCTAAAATAAGGCTGAGAAGGCAATTTACAGCACCAAATGTGGATATTAGAAAAGAGGAAAAAAATCTCAAGTTAATAACTTGAACCGTCTTAAGAACCTAGGGGATTAAAAAAAAAAAAAAAAAAAAAAAAAAAAAAAAAAAAAAAAAAAAAAACTAAACAGAAGACTAGAGAAATCCCAAACAGAAAAATAGAGAAAATTAACAAAGCAAAGCACTGGCTCTTTGAAAAGAGCAATAAAATTAATCAACTTCTAAGACTGACAAAGTAAAAAGAAAGTTAGCAATGACAGAAAGGAGGGAAATAACTACAGATTCTTCAGGCATCAAAATCATCATCATCATAATAATAATAATAATAATAATGGAACACTACTAACAATTCCACACACCAATTTGGCAATTTTGACAAAATGATTTTTCAAAATAATTGCAAAAACACTGATTATCACAATTTACCCAATATGAAATACATGGTTGCAATTGCCCTAGGATTTTTAAGGAAATCAAATTTATAAGTGAAGTTAGTCAGTCTCAAAAATCCAAGTACCAAATGTTTTCTCTGATATAAGGAGGCTAGTTCATAGTATTGTTGGATGGGGGGGGGTACATAGGAGGACTAGAGGAACACTAGAATGGCCAAAGGGAAGGGAGGGTAAGGGGGGAGCAAGGGGGGAGGGAGGGGGAGAAAAGAAAAAAAAAGGTGGTTGAATAAGACGGATATCATTTTCCTAAATGCATGATTAAAGACCTGAATTGTACGAATATACTTTGTATACAAACAGTTGTATGTGAGTTGTACACATTAAAAAATAAATAAATAAATTATACCATTAAAAAAATAATAAATAAAAAAATAAAAAATCCCCTCAAAAGAAAATTTCAGGCCCAGATTGTTTTACTGGAGAAGTCTATACATGTTTAAAGAAGAATTAAATCTGATCATGTCAATGGATGCAGAAAATGAATTTGACAAAAGTTTACACCATTTTAGGATAAAAATTCTGAAAAATGGGAATAGAGGAGAACTTTCTCTACTTGATTAAGAATACCACGAAAACCTACTCGAAAGGGAGCAAAGCAGAGAGGCCTCTCTGGCTCTAGTCTTTGAGCTCCCTTCCTCTTGCACCTGGGTGGCGGGTTTGGGTGTGGACTGCATGTTTGTTTTAAGGCTATATTTAGTTCCCTGCTTTGCTCTCTCTGCCATGCTTCAACAATTTCCCAAGAATGCCAGCTCTCTTCAGTCCCCTGTAGTGCTCTTGATTCTGACTGTGGGATGGAAAGAATGGGTCCCCTTCCCTGAGTACAGGGGCGGATGATCACAGGAGCACCATGATCCACCTCTGTGTCATTTGAAAGCAGTTTAAGGGTCTTTGGCCATTAATGAAGGTTTTCCCAAACCCTCTGCCCAGCAAGACGCCAGGGTCTGGGTCTATAACTTGGGGACTCTAACTCTTGGCCAGCTGTTCAGAGTCATAGCCTTGAGGTCTGCCACCAAGGCTATTTCTATGAGGTTATTTGCTCTTTAAATCTAATCTAGTTTTGGAGAACTAAAAGGTTTGACCTGCCATGAAGAAAATCCAGGCAACACAGGACATGGAAAATACTAATTTTTTTTTTTTTTTTTTTTTTTTTTTTTGCTGTGGAGGTGAAAAGGAGATGGGGAGAGAGTGGTAAAGAGTGATTTATTATGTTCTTATTATGCGCAAGCCTTCCAACATTATCTCATTGGATGCTCACAAAACTCTTTGAGAGATAAATATTAATATATTCATTTTAACAGATGGGAAATTGGAAGCTCAGAAGGGGCCAGACACCTTGCCCAAGATTCCACAGTTCTAACAGAGAGCTTCCACCATCTGAATCCAGCATGGCTTTGTGGATTCTGTGCAGTGTCTCTGGAGATCGGGAACCATTTCCCATCCTAGTAAAGCACATCTGTCTCTTCTCTTTTAGTCCCAAAGCCCCTAGTCCCCACTTCATCTCTCTTCCCCCATCCCTCTTCTTTCCTTTTCTTTAACTACGTTTTATCCCATACCCATTTTCTTTTCTATTACTTAGAGTTTAACCTGCCATTGGCACCCCTGAGGAACAGGGCAGCTCTGTGAGGCTCTTGCTGTCATGGCATCAGCCTGCCCACATTTCCCATGGTTGTCTGATCCCTTTGTTTAACCAGGTGAAGCAGCCTGGTGTGCCTTTTAAAAATGCTAATGTCGTACTCCTGGGAAGGGGTGCATTAGGTGTCACCATTTAGGCATGAATTGGATACACCCCTCTGCATAATGCTTGCTGGGGAAGCACAGAACAAGGAGTAGTGAGTGGGAACAGAAAAGGGAGGCTGTGGGCAAGAAAGATTCTCTCTCAACATATACCAGGGTCTAAATATCAGAATCGCAAGTTGCTTGAGTCAAGAAGATGCCACATCCAAAGGAGATGAGATCTGTAACAATACCGATGTCAAGTAAATCAACAAGCCTGTGCCTTTGCTTTTGCATAGCCCTTCAAAGTTTGCGTAGTGTTTCCTTGCGAAATGTCTTCTTTAATCCTCAGGACCAGTTATAACCCTGTGGCAACCATACGCCTTGTTAGAATCTCTCAACCAGCACTAAAGCCACGACTAGACTTTAATTCCTCTCATATCCTCATATCTATTTCTTCTAGACAATCCCCTGCTGTCTTTGCTGTAAGATATTTGAATCAAATTGCCCAAATCTTTCTGTCTCCTGGACAAGTTCATTCATTCCATTACTTTTTCATTCACTTGACAAACATTTACAGAGGACCTGGGATCAGGTTAAACTTTTACATACATTCTTTCATTTCTTTTTTCTTCTCAGAACAATCCTTGGAGGAAGATGTTAGAATACCTCCTTTTAAGATGGGAAAAGGGAATGATGCGTCTCTTTCTGCCTGGTTGATCAATGACCCTGCTGTGGAGCTCAGATGTCCATCACATGTTAGCAACAAGGCCATACAGGTCCATTTCTGGTAGACAGAGGACTCCTTGCATAGTGACTGACTGGAGGAGTCTGCATCAGCCTTGCCAAACTTTATTAGAACTGCATGACAAGCCATGGTCATCTAAGACCCTTCTATCCAACTTTCCTTCCTTCTTTCATTCTCCTCCTTATGAGTCAGGCTTTGCCTCAGCATGGTGGTGCTCCCTGCACTCCTGGTTCCTTCCCATTTTCACTAACAGGACACTTATCGTCACTTTTTTTTTTGCAGGTCTCATCTTTTCTTGGCATCTGCTTCTTGGAGGAACTAGATTAACCATGCCTCCCCCCCCCACTTTTCCCCCTTCCCTCCTTCTTTAATTTTATTTTAAAATACATTTGTGGCCTTTGAGTAAAGAGGTCATGATAGAGAGAAGGCTCTCTTCTCCGGGGATGATGTTGCAACCTGTTTTTCTGAGCTTGGGCATTTGTGGGCTGACCCAGGTGCACCTGGCAACACTGCCCACTCCTCTTTTCCAAATACATGTCTCCCTTTTCCTAGGACCCTACACTTTTCTGGCTCTCCTACTTCTCAAGCTGGCCCTCCTCAGTTTCATCTGTCTGTCCTCCCCCATCTTATCACCCTCATGAAGGATCTCAGTTGGATGCTTCCATTTCCCATACTGTGAAAAGACAACCTTTTCTTTAAGAAATGCAGCTTTGCATTGTGACTCATTGGGGAGAAGAGTAAAGCAAAAACCTATTTTCCCAAAAAACTTCTTTTCCAATGGCATCCACCTCATTAGATTGATGTTCTCCTTTTCTTTTGGAGAGATGACTAGAGGGAAAATGTTGATAAAATTGCTGACAACTCTCAGCAGCTTAATGAGTATGTTCTTTCTGGAGCTTAAGTTTCCATATTTGACATAGCTTCTTCAACTTGAACTTGCTACCTATAAACAGGCTTGGAGTCAGTGGCCACAATTTTCTCTTCCTTACAAGGGAGATGCCATCTAAAGGTGAGGATGTCACCAACTAAGTCACCATCCTCTTCTCAAATTGTAAAGTGTGTTGTGGGAGTCACATGTCCAGTGGGGACTAGTAACCAGCGTTAGTCATAAGTGTGCCTTTCCCCCAGGAAAGACAAGCAAGTGGACAGCAGATACACCTAAATGCCTGTATTGCCCAGGGTATGTTGTGTGATGCAGGCAGGAGGATGGTTTAGACTGAACCTGAGAACTTAGCTGGAATTTCAGACAGATCCAGATTTAAACCTTTAGTTCTGTCACTCACAAGTGAAGAAGCCCAATCTTTCTGAGTCAGAGTTCATCTTCTGTAAAATGGGGACAAAGTGCGGTCCTCCACAGGACTATTAAGAATAGTAAGAACATGTATGATCAAACTCACCTAGCATATAAACCAGACCTTGTTCCAGGTACTTTACATTCATTAATTCATTTCATTTTTATGGTGACCTTATGTGGTAAGTTTTTATCACTATCTCCATTTGCAAAAGAGGAATTGGAAGCACAGATGAACAATTTGTTTAAGGCCACAGAGCTGGTGGGTTGGTAGAGTTGGGTTTTGAACTTAGGTAATTTTGCTTCAAAGTGTGGACTCTCACTCTGTTAGGATGTCTTGTCCAGAGTTGAGTGTACTGCATACACAAACATTCACCATTATCTTTAACATCATCTCCCCTGTTGTCACTCCTTCTTCTGCAGGTACCTTTGTTTCTCAATCCATTGATTGGAACCAAGAAATTCACTTTGTCCAAATAATATGAAGCAATGGCCATAAAAGACATAGTGCTTGACTTATAGGAAGCCCTTGTTAGATGTCTGTTTCAGGTAGTTATTTTCTGCTCTTCCTTCCTTTCTTCTGCCTTTTTCTTTTCCTCCATCTTGAAGTCTTGGGTGGTTTGGTGGTCAGGATTTGTAATGATACTACCTACGCTTACCAAAACCTGTGGTTTTTTTTTCAGGGAAGAGGGTTTTGCTGGTTAATCATGAATTCCACATAAGGGCTGTTTGAAATGTTGTCTACTCAGGATTTTGTTTCTGTTTTGTCTACTATAAGTTTATGATGAGGTTGAATAGATTCCCTATTTTTCCTCTAAGAAATATTTTTTGGTAACGATTGTAGTGGACATTTATCTTGTTTCCTTTTTGTGGCTTCCAGCATCTGACCTCTCTTCTCATGTATTAGAGAATTTCTTACCTTACAGGGTAGATCTGGCTTTTTATTGCATGTCGAGGGCTAGAGCTAGTGACCATGTCTTGGCCAATCAATGCGAGCGATATAAGAGCCAAATGGAAAGTTAATTGGTGGTAATAGAGGTGGTGGCCACATTCAGATTCCAAAGGGAGCAGAGACAGCTGTTGGCAGCAACATCCAGCTGTAGCATCTCAGACTTGGTGATTCTGGTAACAGGGTCCTTAAAAGACCTATTCTACAATGTGATTTCAGGTGTCATTCTGCCTGTAGACCACCTGAACCTAGTTCCCAAGCCCTTCCTGCAATTCTTGGAGTTAATTAATATCTTTCTTAAAATATTTTTGGACTAAAATAGAACTGCTTTCTGTTGCTTACAATAAGAATACTGTCTGACACCACAAAATAAGGTATGGTGGAAGATAAGATCAATCAAATCCTAGCTCAATTGCCTCTTTTGAAAGTATTTTTATGCTGAAAAGAACAGGTGGCTAGTGGTTGCAGCAGAAGTCTGACTATTTACATTCTTCCGTTTTGTCTTCTATTGTACATTTATAGAGGGTCAGTTCTGTGCTAGGCAGCAGGCCAGGTGCTGAGGATATAGGATGGAGCAAAATAGATACTTTTCACCTTCATGGATACACAGTGGAAGGAAGTCCTGATTTTAGTGGTCATCTGGCTGTACTTTTTACACTTCTACATTTCAGGTTTGGTTTTATAATCCTTTGCCTCTGTAGAAATTCAGAGAGTTACAGTGTGGACTGTTGTTTTGACACTTATCAATTAATTAATTTCCTATTTAGTTCTGAAAAGGTTGTAAAGTGGCTTATCAAAAATGCACAGGTACAGTAAGAGAAGAGTATCAAATGATGAAAATAAACAGTGTTGAGTAAAAGGCAAGCAGAGGATATATATGTCTTATCCTGAAGATCATTAAAGCAAGTAAACCCCGTGCTCAGCTCAACTACTGAGACAAGAGGAAGGCAAAATGAGAAGACAAAGCCAGTTTAAGAAAGTCTTTATAAGAGGATGTTGGTTTTGCAGGAGAAACCTGTCTTTCCCTGGCTCCAAGTTTTCTGAGGAATTTGTCTTTTGATCTTCATATAAGGAGTGATGGAAATTTTATAAAACATGGGAAATAGGCATAATTGGGATGCTTCTCTATATGTACCCGCCATGGGTGCTGATGGCAAGATATTTGTCAGATAATTAAGGGGTTGGGAGGGTATGTGTGTGTGTGTATAGTGCTAGGAGAAGCAGTATAATTTCCTAAAGTGTTATTTCACTGTGATGGTTAAGCAACAACAACAACCACATGAAAGGAGATTTATTTGGGTGACATTTAGTGTAATCTCACGGATAACTTACAGTATAGTTTGCTTTCTCCAGTTGTTTGTAACAGGGACAGGAGCCCTGTGTAACAGGAACAGAAGCCCTGGTAGGAAAATGACCTTCTTTCTTTTCCCCTGGGGACAGAGTGAGGGCTAATCCTAGTCCTTAACCAGGTGAAGTAACAGAAATGGAAATGGGAACCCCCTCTAACCCTGGCCCTCTTTCTGAAATTCCAAATTGATACGCACAGCTCCCAACCTACAGCAGATGACAAAATTTTTGATGAAGATATGATGATGGGAATAAAAATGGATAAGGTATCAGGTACCATGGGGTTGTGGAGGAAGGCTTCATGGAAGAGCTGATATTAAAATCAAACCACGATGGAAACTGTAGCAGAAGGCATATTCCACAGAGAAAGAAGTGGATAGGCATCTCTCAGCTTCAGAACCCTGAGCTTCGGCTCCGGCTGCAGCACCCGGTCTTCTCCGCCAGGGGCGCTGGGCACCCGCAGATGGCCGGTTCCTGAACTGCGCGGAATCCAGCGCCCACCTGGACCCGGGGCGCTGTAACTTTTCTCGCGGAGGCTGGAAAAGACGCCACAAGACGCCAAGAACCACTTCATTCTGGGTCAGACATTGTCACTGGCCTCTTTTTCCGGCACAGCCTCCTCCTCGGTTCCCAATTCCATTTTGGCTCGGTGGGAGAGCAAGTTCACGATGATGGGGGCTCTGGGAATCGCTGGTGGTCGCCCTTCCTCAGGGGTCTCAGATTCCCAGGCGAGTCCTCTGCTTCCTCCATCCCTTTTGGCCCTTCCCTGGCGCATTTTCGTCCTTTCTGTCTCCCTCTTTCTTTCGCATCCTTTTCTCCACCTGGCCATCTCTCCCCTCTTTCCCTTTCTCTGTTTTACCTTATGTCACATTTCTTCCCGGCCCTCTTGCTTGTTTTCCTCCCTCTTGTTTCGCTTTAACTACCTCCTACAAAGAGACTCTTCAGTCCCAATGAAGAAGGGAAGAGCCTGGAGGCCGTCTTCCTCGCCAATACCCCTTCCACCATCCTACTCCTTTCCCATTAGTCCCTCCTCCTGCTCCTCGGATCTCAGACTTTTCCACCCCTAAAAATCCCAGAGATTCTCAGAGAAGGCGGGCTACACGAGTCCGAGTGCCCAAGAACGGCAGCTCGAGGTCATCCTCAGGTTTAGCTGCCTCTCTCCAGATCACCCAAACTCTCCGTCTTCTTGTGGTCACGATGGGGTCCCAGACACACCATGTGTCCAGGCTGCCCTCCTGCAGCGGGGTACTAGGGGCTTGATAAGCCCAAAGCAGCGCTGAGCCGGGACCTTCCAACTGGGCGGACACTTTGAAACAACTGAGCCGGCTCAGAAACCGGTGTAGGAAAGGGAGGGCAAGACGCGGCAGTCCCAGGCAACAAGACGGGGCCTGCATCTTCCCGTGGGAGCTCACGGTCTCTACTATTGTTTCTCCCTACTTCGGGCCGAGGGTCCCGGGAAGGAGAGCCCCTGAACCGGAGGAGCTGGCAACCCCTACCCCCGCTGCCGATGCCTTCCGGTTCTCTTTCCTTGCCCGCTAAGAGGCTTAATCAGGTTACATCTGCAGGCGGTGGGGGGCCGTGGGTGCTCTGGGCGTGAGGGAGAGGGGACTGCCGAGTGCAGCCTGCCTTGTTCCCGACATTGCCTTTCTGACGACTCACAGGCTCCTGGAAATGCAAACACAGCCCGTGCGTGATGTGCGAGCGCCCACGGCTGGAGCGCACCCCTAGCCCAGCCCTGCTGCTCACACACGCACCCATGCTTGTGTAAACGCGCACGCACGGAGCCGCGCGCCCCCGCTCACCCAGCCGTCCCCCTAATCAGCCCAGTCAGGTACCCCCCTACCCTGCGGCGCCCTCCCGCCAGCCCCGGCGCACCCCTAGCCTCACTCCCGCCCGCCTGCGCGCACGCACGCGCACGCACGCACTCCCCGCGCCCCCGCACCGGGCGGGGGCGCAGGCCTCGCGGGGCGGGGAGCCACGAGCAGAGTCGTGGGTCCATCCCGCGCTTGGCTTCCGCGCGCTGCCTCCGTGCGCGGAGGCTCTGGGGTACCCCTAAGCTCTCAAACGCGAACAGTTGGCGCTGAAAACACTTTACTCCTCCTCCTCCTCCCCTGAGACCCTTATACCTCCCCGTGCGCCATCTCCCGCTCCTCGGAACAGGCCCGAAGAGTAAACCCCCAAACGTGACGAGAAGCGGCACCCAACTCTTCACCCGGAGCAGGTTGGAGGCTGGATTTCGGAGAGACTCGGGACTGGGATCGGTTGCCAGTCCCTCCTCCTGGATCCGGCTTGATTTTCATATTTAAAAGAGGATTTTCTTATTACCTTTGAACACTCATTTTTATACAATTTTTGGAGGAGCTCAGGGGGAACGATTTTGGGAGATCTTATTTTAACAGCAAAAGCACTGAAGGAGCATTTATTAATTTTCCTTGGGATTTGGAATTCCCCTCTGGACGAGAGAGCGAGTAAGCGAGCGGGGGTGGGGTGGGAGGAAGAGTGCAGAGGACCGGCGAGGCGCGCCAGCCTGAGCCACCTCCTTCTCGGCCGCCCCCTCCCCACTCCCCCGACACGCTCGCTCGCCGGCGCGCGCACACCCCCCGCGCCGGACCCGCACCTCGGCGGGCGCCACACACTCGGCAGCCCGAGCCGCGGTAGCCGCAGCGGGATGGAGGCGGCGCGCACGGAGCGCCCCACAGGCTGGCCAGGGGCGCCCCTCGCCCAGACAGGGCTTCTACTCCTGTCAACGTGGGTCCTGGCCGGTGCCGAGATCACTTGGGGCTCAACGGGCGGTCCCGGGCGCCTCACGGCTTCTCGGTCACCGGCGTTGCCTCCTCTGTTGCCGCGGGCAGTGGCGAACCAGTGGCCGGAGCAGCTGGCGACGGCGCGGAGACCCGCCGCGCTGGGGCGCCGGCCCAGACCAGAGCTGCTGCCCCAGTCTCAGAGCGTTGAGATGCAGGTTGAAGCCGAGGGTACGTCGCATCAAGGCGCGCGGTGGGTCCAGGGCGTCCCAGCTCACGGCAAGCCTGGCGGCGCGAGGAGGAGTCGCCGGGCACAGCCCCCCAGCGCCCTGGAGCGCGGGGACGCCCGGGCTACGGCTTCTGCGGAAGGTTCCAAAGGAAGCCGCCCTATGGCTAAGGGTTCCCGAGAGGAGGTGAAGGCCCCTCGGACTGGGGGACCAGCGGCTGAAGAGCTCCGACTGCCTAGCACCTCTTTTGCGCTGACCGGGGATTCGGCCCACAACCAAGCGATGGTGCACTGGTCGGGACACAACAGCAGTGTGAGTACCCACCTGGCGGCGGATCTGTCTCCTGACAGCATGGGGGAATGGGGGACTGGAGCGAGGGGTAGATAGTTGCTCGGGGGTCCAGACGGATGCGGGATCACCTGTACTTCTAGAGAAGGTTTGTCCTGCCCCCAACAGGTTAGCGGAGTTTGATGTAAGATGGTGTGTGCATTTGTTTACTGGAGACCCTAGGACTGGGGCCGTCCGGGGAGGAGAGGAGCAGTAGGTGTTTTAAAGATGAGCAGGTCAGGGATCTGTGGTCACTTTCTCCCATACTCCGCTTTGAGTCAGTTTTCCTGTTTGTGGGGTGCTTGACTTCGTGGGTGAGGACACGGGCTGATGTGAAGAAGCAGCTGGATAGACTAACGAATTCCCTCACACCCAAACCCCCGCACCCGTCACGCGAAAGGGAACCCGGGAGATTGATGCCGCTTGGACTTCCAGACTCCTGCTCGCCTTGGGGTCGCTCCTCTTCGCTCCAGGCGCTTGGTCTGCTGCTGGTCCAGGCGCGAGGCTCGTCCAAGTCGGCTCAATACTTGGCCTTCAGAAAAACTCAGTTTCGTCTTCAAAGCCCAGGCAATTGCCCTGGAAGGCTATAGGAGAGGCAGTAAAAAAAAAGTTTAGAGTGAAGAGAAATCAACATAACCTCCTCCTCTCTCGCCCTCACTCAATCACAAGCTCGCCTAAGTGGCGGAGCACAAGACTCGTTTCCACCTCTGCGTCCTCCTGCTCCAGGAGTCCAGTTGGGTCCTTTCCTTTCTGTCCACCTCTCCACGCTTCTTTCCCTGCCTCCAGGTCCCCCGAACGCTGCTGTGCCGAGAGGTGGCGCCGTGGAGCCCACTCTGGCGGCCCTGGCACCCAGGATTGGGGCTCCCGTGCTGGGCATCGCCTGCTGGGGCAGCTGCAGCAGCCCGCAGCGCTTGCCCGAGGGGCTCTCCCCACCTCGCTGCCACCCGGTACCCGGGAGCCGAATCAAAGAAAGGAGAAGGACGCGATTCCACAATCTTTCCCACTCTATTCCCTCCCGCTGTTCCTACTTCAACCAGCCTTGCAAATCCTTTGCTCTTGTCTGGTTCTCGCTTCAGATGAGAACTTGGCGTAGGGTAGAGCTGGACTCCAGGCGTGGGGCGATGGATGTCTGTACAAGCAGCTCTGGGGAGTCACTTGATGGGAAAGCTGCCCCCCTCCCCCCTTTGTTTTTCCCGTCTTGACTGGCGTTTGAAAAGATTTTCTTGGGAAATATTCTCCTTATTTTAACAGAGCCTGTGGGTGTCACAGGAATGGGTAGTGAATAACAGGAAAGCCAGGGCGCCGCAGAGCAGCGCAGATTTCCTGGTTCTCAGTGATGCACAACACAGGGCAGGCAGCCCAGCCTTGATACCAGATGCTGGGTTCCAAGAACAAGTGGAGTCCAGTTCGGGGCAGCTCTGTAGCTGGCTTCATCTACTTTGGATGAAGACCCCCAAAAGCTCCTGCTGGACAGTTCTGAGCTTTCTGGTTGAGCAAGGTGTGCTTTTGCTGGGCTGAGTGATTGAAGATTTCCCAGTCCCCAGAGGACATATGTGTGAGTGTGCAGAGGGAAAAAGGGAATGAGAGGGAGAGAGTTAAAGAGGGGAGGGGGAGAAAAAGAGAAATGAGAGGGGGGAGGAAGTGAGAGGTAGGGAGGGTGGAGAGAGAATTCTCTAACAGCGGGGCTTGTAATCTTAACTTCATTTTAGTTTGGTAATTAAGAATTGTGTGTTCACATTTTGACTAGGTGAGGAACATGGGTAGGCTGCATGGAAGTAAATATATCCTAGGAAGAGAGGGCAATGTCCTGGCATATCCGAGCCTTTATTACCGCCACATTCAGACAATATAAATTCATTCTCCCTGTAGAGTTTTCTCATGTTTCTGTTTTAAAGGATCATTTTTGAGTGCTGACAAAGCTTTCGGGAGATGAGACTTTAGAAAGAAAATGCTTCTTGCAAATAGTTAAATGTGCACGGCCTTCTCTGCCCATCTTAGGGGCAGTTGAGCAGCAAAGGAAGCGAGGGGGCAGCCTGGCCTTTGCCCCCTAGGGAAATCAAACAGGGCCAAAGGGTCTGGGCAGCGGACCAGTTGGGTTTGGAAGGCCTTAGTGACAGAGATGAGATCTGAGCCATCCGTGAACAGCCCCTGGAGACTTTATTGGTTGTGCTCTTGGCTACTTCACTGCCCCAGCAAAGGCACGGCAGCCCAGGTGAGCACAGGGCGCATCCTGTCCCCTCCCCAGTTTGGAGAGGGACCACTTTATTCCCCCCTATGCTGTGCCTGCCTTTTCTGACCACATTTTGTAGGCAATACCAGAGGGAGAGGTGTCCTTGATTGTCAGGTCTGTGATGCTGTTTAAGGAAGAAGGGGAAATTGTCTTTGAGAGCCTCTGAAGAAGCACCCCCTGGGAGAAGAACCGGGAAACCACTCCCAGCAGCATTCCCCAGGTGGGTTCCCTGGCAAGAAAAGAGGAGCTGTGGGGGTGATGAAGCCTCAGGAATTCCTTCATTGTTTCAGGGTGGTCTTGGGGCCCAGCAGGCTCTTCTGACTTGGAGAGAGGATTCCACCTTTCCTTCTGGCTTCTGTAGTGTTAAATGTGTCCTCCTTCAGGAAGGGCAGCGGTTTCAGCTTTAGCACAAATAGAGCTGTCCTGTTTTTCTCCCAGGTGCCTTTGGCGAACTTTGTTATGGGGAGAGTTTTTGGTTACTCATATAACTGAAAATTGAATTCCACTCTGGTAGTTTACAGCCACGATGTGGAGCTGGACATAGAGAAGGGCCTTCCCCCCACCACATTGGTTCAGTATGCACCCCAGGAGCTTAGAGGCAGGAGGAAATCCTCTTCCAAGGCTTGGGGCAGGAGTTTGCTTTGGTTCCAGGACTGGAGTGGGATGGCTTGATGAGCAAAGGAGGAGGCCCCAGCAGGCTGGGGTGAAGGAAGCAGGAAGGGGAGAGAGTCTGGGTCCCACCTCTGACCATGTCACTCTGTTAGATATTCCAGGTGGAGGGAGATCAGTGGACTTGGCCTTGGAACCTTTACTCTGGAGGAGTGATTTGCTGCTGTTGTTCTTTCTTACCACTCGTCTCCAGCTGGGATCCTGGTGATTAATGGGTTAGAGAGTGTTTCACAAACATCCAGGGGGAGCACAGTCCCTGTGGCTTACAGGGGAACAGAAAAACACATTATTCTGTCCTTTCCCTTCCAATGAAGGAAGAAGCCTCCCTGCTTGCTCAGTGAGATGGCAAATGGCCCTGGAGAGGGGAAAGTTGGGAAGGCACAGCTCTTTTCTGCATGCCCTCTCCTTCTTGGGTTAACCCTTGATGGGGGTCCCTCATTCCTGGTGCTGAGGTGAGAATTGGGTTCCGCTTCTTTCCAGCCGCTCACTCTCAGTGAGGGCAATTTGCAGGCTGCTGTCCCTGCAGTGTGCCTGCTTGGAATGACTTACCAGGTAGTTTTGAGTAAATGTGCCCAATACTGCATCTCGGTGGGGAGAAATGGGGAGATGCTCATCATTCCAGGTCACCTTTCCAGAAGATGCTGGGACGTATAATACTCAGATTCCCCCGGACAAGATTTCCTACCCTTAACTAATGCAGCTGGACTGTATTCTAAAATATTTACTCCTAATGTGCAAAATAGTGACAGATTTGGTCAGATTAATTGTATCTCACTCACTAAAGCATCTGATCGTGGCTCCCAAACAGATTTTTCAAATAGCTTTTGGCTGGCTCACCCAGCCTTCCTCATCCCAACTCACAGTCCCCTGTGTCACAATTTCTTAATGCATTTTGCCTTCTCAGAGGCTTAATAAAGAAGCCTGCCACAGAAGCCATTCTTCAGGGGTTTGCCAAAAAAAAAAAAAAAATCTGTTTTTAATTAATATTACAAGGAGAGCCATCTCAGTTGAGATGTCGCTAGGAAATGCACTGGGACATAACAGCACTAATTGCTCCTGGTCACTGTCAGCCAGGGGGTGGTGAGGAAAGAAGGGGCTGGACGAGACTATTTGTCTGCTCTGTGTTTCCTCTGATGGCTGGCTTACAGGCTCTGATTTGCTTCTCAGATCCTGCAGCGATTTCCAAGGTGAGCAGAAGTTGCATACTCCTTAATTGCAGTGGTCTGAGCACTGGGAAGTGGCTTCTCCTATTGCTTAGGGTTTAAGGGAAGGGGGGTTGGTGGCTCTGGTGGTAAGAAGTCTTGGGAGACTCTTGCCTTGGGCTGTGTAAATCTGTTGCTGTCACTGGAGGAGTTCCGGACAGGATGATCTGTGGGCCCTGAATCATCCCATGAGAAGCAGAGGTATAACTGAGCCAGACATGGAAGAGCAGGTCTTTCTGAGGGCTGGTGGCTCGTCCAAGGTGAGGTGCACATGGGCAAGTCACCTGAGGTCTGTGGCTTGACCTCCTTGTTGGTTTCCTGCTTTCTCAACTGGCTTGAGACACTTCCTTTACAGGCAGAAAATGCCAAAGGATAATTCTGCCTCAGGTTTGGGAAAAAAGAGGTCTTGTGATGGAGGAGGTAGAAAATAGAGAATGTGAGTGCCTAGTAGGCCACCTTTGGTAAGCAGAACTGGCTCTGTGGGATGAATGGAATTAGGCTAACCATGTTTATCCTCCTGGTGTGTAGGTGATTGGGAGAGAGGTCTGGTACTTAATAATGTTTGTCTAGGTGCGTGAATGAGTGACAGTCCTGTTTTGTGGAGCACAGAGGCTACAAAGGAATTGGAAATCATTGCTTGGGATATTGGTGATTTCATCACTTGATAGCTACTGTGACGAGAAATGTTTCATCAGGGATGTCTGCATTCTGGCTTGAAGGCCTGCGGCTTCTTGAATTCAAATCCAGAGTCCTTTGTCCTTGCACGCAGGGCCCTTCATTCTGTGTGTCCTGGGTTTGCTTCTCCAGCTTTGGATTTGGTTGTTCCCTGATCCAGTCCTCCACTGTCGCCAGGGCAGCCTCTTCATTGTCTCAAGCCCCTGCTTGTCTCCAGGCCTTTGCTCCTGAGTCTCCTCCAGTTGGGACATCCTTCCTCCTCCATTAAGATGCACCCAGTACTCACAGCTCTGTTCATGACTCCAACATAGGCCTCTATGAAACCTTCCCGAGAAGCATTTATTTCCCTCTTCTCTAGTCATTTATGGAATTTACAGGCGGTAAATGCATCTGGTCATTTTTACTTTAGTATTTGGTTACTTTAATCCTGTGTTATTTAGTGCTTTGAGGGCAAGGGATGAAATAATTAAATGAGCACCCCCACCCCCCGCCACCAATGTGGCCTCTGCTCTTCTCATGGATACCCTGAGGGATGTGCACAGAGAGGGGGACATGGCTCAGTAACACTGCACTAGCCTGGGCAGCAGGACCTGCCTTAGCTGTGGGAGCAGGAGAGGGAAGGAGAGATCATTTTTGCCTAAGGTGGCAAATAGTTTAACACTGTCTCTTAATAGCATTGAATTTATGTACCTGGTTTATTATTTCATCTGTGAATTTTAACATAGGATTCAGAGAGGCCCTTATCTCAGGGAACAGGAGGAAAGACATAGGACTAGTCAGCGATCATGGCTTCCTTCCATGTACGTCAGAGATCAGATGGATGCTCATAAGATAGTCAGCCTTTCACTGGGCGTTTCCTGTGTATGTGGCATTGTCCTGGGCACCGCAGGTTGTGATGGAGGGGAGACAAACAAGAGTACGACAGCGTTTGCCTCAGGTGCTTCTAATATGCTTTGGATGTGAGGCTGCTCTTCTGTAAAGTTAAATAACACATGACAACAAGACAGATGCCATGGGGTGATATGTGGTTAATTGTCAAGTGATTGTTTGAGGCTATGAGCGCCGAGGAGAGAAGATCACTGTGGGAGACACTGCAGGCCTCGGACTCAGAATGCCAGGGCTGAAAGTGCATTTGGGAGTTGCCTTCATCAAACTGCTCAGTATAGAGGAGGGCTGTGAGGCTCAGGCAGCAGCATGCCACCCCACAGCTGGACTCCAGCTGCTCTTTTCTCTCAGAATAGCCCTCTCCTCTTCATACCTCTTTTCTCCCTTAACAGCATTTTCCTTCCAAGAGGGTTCATATTCTTTCAGCTCTGGTCATGTAGAGTGCTGCCCAGTTTACAGGTAGAGTAGATTAAGACTTAGGATGGGTATACATAAGGCTAGCCCGAGTGGCTTAGGAGTGGCTTCCTTCCTCCTGTTCCAGGGTTGGTTGAGCCCCATAGCCACCCATTCACCCACCACAGCGACTCCAGGCAATCAATAGCAAGCTCCTTAATGTTGGGTGAGCTCAATCTTACTGAGCTCATTGTTGATGGGGACTTACGTCACCTGGTTATTTGAATTAGTGAAGAAATCAAGCCTGGTTACATCACCAAGAACATTTTCCTTATTTATTTTGATCAGTGTAGTTTAATTATTTATGGAAACACTGTTCTCTATGGTACACTAATAAATGTGCTATAGTAAGTTTGGAAAAAGTAATGGAGTCTAAGAACTTTAGGATTGCATGATAGACTTCTGTGTTGGGGAGCAGAGGAAACCTTTCCTTCTTGACTGAGATGGGGAGGACTGAGAACACAGAGGGACTGACCATTCAGGGATATTGGTCAATACAACTGTACCATGGCCAAGTAGGGGCCTGTTACTTGGAACACTCTGGAGAAAACCTTATTTAAGGGGAAAATTAGGAATAGAATTATGTAGGATAAGCAAGCATCCTATTAGGCTTTGGATTGTGGGATTATTTAGCTTGGGTGTATAGTATAACATGATATATGGCAGGTGTGAATTCATACTTTCAAAGGGTTTACACCCTGAGTGCTGTCCTCTTCAGGATATTTATTTATTTATTTATTCTCTTCAGGATTTATTGAGAATGGATAGACAGAGAATGTGAAACAAGGTCACATACTAAATAGGACAGTGGATTATGAAGCCAGAGGGCTGTATTCAAATCCTGCCTCTGTCTCTGAATAGCTGTGTGACACTGGGAAGGTTTTTACTCTCTCTTTGCTGTCTTTTCATCTGTAAAAAGGAGTGATGATAACAGTACCTCTTATCTTGGGTAGTTGTGAGGATTAAATGAGATTATACACTGTATAGTATTTAAAAGAAGTGCCTGACATGTATGTAGTTAACCTCCAAGACAATTTTCAGTTGGTTTAGTTATTATGTTTACATCTCTTTATTTTCAAATATTGCTACAGAGGAAGGAGCTACGTTCCTGAAGTTCCCCAGTGAGCTGATGGCAAAGCCATCTTGGTACCCATACATCATCAGGATGCTCATTTCACACGTCCCCATGGTCCCTGTTCACAGTCAGGGGAGTCTGTCTTTGTGTAGTGCTGAGATGGACAGTGAAGACATCTACAAGTGAATGACTGCCGGCCAGGCAAACAGAGCCCACAGTGTCCAGGACTCAACCTTCATCAAAGTCATGGGATGAACCTGGATGCTCAGTTTTTCTGTTCAAGCTCCTAGCTGTGCCTTTGTGTCTGGTGTGAATAGTAAATATCTGTGGCTGGAACTCTGCAGCATATCTGCAGCCTCTTTCTCAGAAGGATCACAGTGGCCAAATTATTTTGCAGCGATCTACTCCCATGCCCACCAAGTTTCAGGCTTGCATTCCCTTTTTGCCCTCACCCTGTGCACCAAGAATGGAACCTGAGATGGCTACACAGACACTAGAGGGAGTGATGCCTTGGGAAAGATGGGAAAATAAATAGGATGAAATCATGAAAAAAATGTTCCAGGAATTGTTCCAAAGGAGAGAAGATGAGAAGAAGTAACCTGTAAATGCATTGTGTGGAGGGCTGTTTGGCAACCCAGCAATGAATGATTGGTTGGTAAGAGGGTGGTTCAGGCCTGGGTTGACTATTCTTCCTCTTCCTGCAGAACAAAAGGCCGTGGATGTTTTGTACAAGTTACATCCATTCAGCGGTGGGATATTCGCCCTATGAATGACTGAACTAATATTCTACAAATAGATTCATCTAGAAGTCATGTGCAGCCGTGGCTCCTCCTTCTCTTCTGCATATTCTTCTTTATGCCTTGCTCATTCTCTTGTATGGTGGTTGGTCAATAGAAGTTTATTCAGTTGAATGGAATAATACTTTCTTAAATGCCTACCACTTCTGGGGTGAAGAATGAGTGTTTTGTGGATCAGAAGGTCTGGTCTGCCCCAGGTGTCCCTAGGGGTCTGTACCCACTGAAAAATCACAGGTGTCTCTCTTCATTTCTTAGGTCCCACGTGTCTGACTTGGTCCTCTCAAAGCCCTTTTTGGCCTTTATGGTGAGCTTGGCAGTTTCTCATCTGGATGGTTAGAACCAGGTTAAAGATTACACTGCATGAGAAATGAACCTATTCTTTTAAAAATCTGACCTCAGAGGCTGGGGGTTGTAGCTCAGTTGGTAGAGCGTTTACCTTGAATGTGTGAGGCACTGAGCTTGATCCTCAGCATCACATATAAACAAACAAATAAAATAAAGGCATTGTGTCTGTCTACACTAAAAAAAAAATTAAAAAAAAAATTTGACCTCAGTGAGATATGGAGAATAACAGCTGAGCTGAACATTTATTATTATTTTTTTTTCAGGATTAGAAGGTAGGGATTAGATAGGTAGGGAAACCTGTCTACAACAAGAATTTTGAGTCCATGAAATTGGGGATAGAGAGAAGCTTGTTTTTAGGGTGATAGTGGAAAGGGGGAGGATCCTTAGAAATCAAAGAAAGAGTTGCTCATCTCAGGTGTTGCTTTCAGCACTAGCCAGGCTGGAAAGCAAACTTTTTTTCCCCCAATTTTATTTATTTTTATTTTTGTCTTCACAGTTTTTATTGATGCATTATAGTTATACATAATGATGGGAGTTATTGTTACATGTTCATACATGCATACAATGTCACAATATAATTTGGCCAATATCATTCCAGCCCTGCCCTTCTCCCTCCCTCCCTTCCACCCCCTTGTCCCTTTCTCTACTGATCTCCCCCACCTTTATTTTCCTTTTGCCTTTTTGCTTCCACATATGAGAAAAATATACTACCATTGACTTTCTGAGTTTGGCTTATTTTGCCTAACATAATGTTCTCAAATTCCATCCAGTTTTCTATGGATGACATAATTCTATTTTTCTTTTATGGCTGAATAAAACTCCATTGTGTATATATACCACATTTTCTTTATCCTTTCTTCCAGTGATGGATATCTAGGCTGGTTCCATAGTTTGGCTATTGTGAATTGTGCTACTATAAACATGGGTATGCATGTATCACTCTAGTATCTTGACTTTAATTCTTTAGGTAATGCTCAGGAGTGGTATAGTTGGGTCATATGGTGGTTCCATGCCTGACCTTGGGAAAGTCATTGCCTATTGTACGTTGTTGGCATCTTTGTCAAGGATCAGATGACTGTAGGAGTGCGGGTTTGTCTGTGTGTCTTCTATTCTGTATTATGGTCTATGTTTGTTTTTATGCCAGCACTATGCAATTTTTGTTTCTCTATCTCTATAGTATAATTTGGAGCCAGGTATCGTGATGCCTTCAACATTGCATTTTTTGGCTTAGAATTGGAAAGCAAACTTTTTAGTGGAAAATTTTTGAAAACTCATAAATGTCTTTTTTCTTTTGACAAAGTCCTATAAATAGCAGTGAGCTTGAGCAAGTCTCTACACCTTTGTTTCACTGCCTACAAAATGAGAAAATACTGGACTCGTGAGATTGTTGTGAATTTTAGAAATGCTACACATAAAGGGTCTAACTAGCACAGTAGACTATTTTATTGCACGGGGATGTTAGTGCCCATTATCACTCAGATGGGAGATGGGTAGGCTGGAGTGTCTTCTTTTGTAGCAGATCTCTTGGCACTCTGCCCATTTCCTGAACACTTTCCATTTTTCCGTGTGCTGGCCTGACTTCCACCCACCAGCACCAGAGACTGTTTGCTCAACAGCTTTCTGTGGCCACTGTAGGCTTTGATTATCCAAGACACAGGTTGGAAGGGTCGGTACCTGTCAAAGAGTAGGGAGAAGCCACCTATCAATGACTGGGGGAAGCTAGTGGATAAGTATCCCACTCCCTTGTCCCGTGGGGTGAACTGAACCTGAGGTTGGTCTTCTAAACTGTGCCTGGAATTAAGACCCATTTGCTTACCATGATAATTTGCATGTTTTTATGTCTGCCTTCCATCCCTGTTTCGTTTTTCCACTTCCCTGTCAGTATTTCCATGGATCACCCCTCCATATAAACTATGTAAATACTAATCTTTGTTTCATGGTATGTTCCTGAAGGAAGCTCAACTAAGATCTGTAGTTATTTTCAAGTGTATTGGTTTGGCTTCTCTAGAGAAAAAGAACCAATAGTGTAGAGGTATAGATTTACTCTAAGAGATTGGCTCATGCAATTATGGTAACTAAGCAACCAAGGATGTGTAGTTGGCAAGCTGGAGTCCAAAGACAGCCCATAGTATAATTCTAGTCTGAGTCAGAAGATCTGAGGAGCAGGGGAGACAATGGTGTAAATTCTAGACTGGGTCCAAGTCCAGGGGCAGGAGAAGACTGATAGCCCAGCTTAATGACAGTGAGGCAGAGAGAAAGAAAGCTTTCTTACTTACCCTTTTATTATATTTGAGCCTTCAAAGAATTGGATGAGGCCCATCCATATTGGGGAAGGCATTCTACTTTGTTTAGTCTACTGACTCAAATGTTATCTAGGAACACACAGACACAGACATAATAATGTTCAACCAAATATCTGGGTACCCTGTGGCCCAGTTAAGTTGATACATACAAGTTATCCATCACACCTAGTCGGGAATTTCCCCCCATCCCCACTTCTTTTAAATGATGCTGGGCATGGAACCCAGGTCCTCTTGCATGCCAAGCAAGTACTCTGCCACTGAGCTATATCCCCAGTCCTTTGTAATATTATATTAGAAACCTGTTGTGGGCCTTGCCATAGTAAATGCTAGGAATGGAGAAGGAAATGGGTCTAAGATAACATCCTTGAGGGGCATCATGATATGTTGGAAAGAATATTGGCTTCGGGATTGGGAATCTCTGGAGCTGTGTTCCTGGTTTACGTGACTGTCTTCAGCAAGTTATCTGTTTCTTAGGTGTAAGGAAATGAAGACCCTTCCAGGTATAGAAGAACTGGAAGAGAAATGAGGAAGAGTTGCAAGTGTGTGTTATTTTGGGTACATTATTAGTGAGAGAGGATCTGGAATTATGATGAAAAAAATTGGAAAATACTTCTTCCAAGCATGTATAGGTTTTTTTTTTTTTTTTAACCTTTAGCAGATGTATTTTCATTCCTTTAAAAATATCCATTTTTTATGATGTCCTTTAAAGAGCAAAAGGTTTTAATTTGGGGGAAGCCAAGTATATCTATTTTTTGTTGTTGCTTTTGCTTTTGGTGTCATAGTTAAGAAACCCTTGCATAACATCATAAGATTCATGTATGATATCTTCTTAAGAGTTTCATAGTTTTATTCTTACCTTTAGGTCTTTGGTTGACTTTGAGTTAGTTTTGGTATATGATATGAGGTTGGATGGTTCTAGTGTCATTCTTCTGCATATGGATGTCCCAATGTCCCAGCCTGTTTGTTTAAAACAGATTCTTCCCCATTGAACTCTTTTAGCATTCTTGTAAAAAAAAAAAAAATCAATAGATCACAAATATCAGTTTATTTCCAAACTGTTAGTTCTCTCCCACTTATCTATATGTCTGTCTTTTAGCTTTGTGGTAGCTTTTGAAATTGGGAAGTGTGAGTTCTCCAAATTTGTTTTTTTTTTTTTTTTAATATTTTTATTTATTTGCTTTAGTTGTACACAATGCGTTTTATTCAATGAGTTTTTATTTGTACGTGGTGCTGAGGATCGAACCCGGGCCGCCCACGTGCTAGGCGAGCACTCTACCGCTGAGCCACAATCCCAGCCCTCCAAATTTGTTTTTATTTTTCAAGATTACTCTGGCCATTCTGAGTCCCTTTAATTTTCATATGAATTTTAGGATAGCATATTTCACCACGTAGTTATACACACACACACACACACACACACACACACACACATTTTTGCAAAGTGGGCACATCTATTTTTTTTTTTTAACTTATGCCAGTATTACTTAAAAATAATATATCACTACACTGTTTTTGGTGCAAGATTAGGATGCATGTGATATATATATTAAAATTGAATAGTTCAAATGGACACACATCATTTCTTTTTAAAATGATTTTTAAATATATATATATATATTTTAGTTGTTGATAGAATTTTATTTTATTTATTTATATGTGGTGCTGAGAACCAAACCTAGTGCCTCACACTTGCCAGGCAAGTGCGCTACCACAGAGCCATAGCCCCAGCCCATGGACGCACATCATTTCTTTATGACAGTTTAGTGAACATTTTTCTGGCCTGAAAAAATAAAGTTATTACACTAGTTGTTATTGAAAAAAACCTGATTCATTAAATAATTCATTTTCTTAGTGCAGTGCTAATTAAGTTATTTGGATTTTCTGGGATTTAGTTTCCTTATCTCTAAGAAGAAAGAGTTGTCTAAGTTCGTGCAAGTCCATCTCATCACAAACTCGATGTGATATTAGGTTAGTCATTTATGTATGTGTGAATTTGGGACAATCCTGTTTGCTCCCTTTGTATCATAGTTAAATGTTGAGATGCTTCACATGGAAACATTTTGAAAAGAACAGGGTGGTGATATGAACTCAAGGTGTTTGATTGTTGACCTTATCTCTCCTTTATTCCTTAAGGAGCTGGAGGTTCCCTCGGTGACAGGTTTGAGACCACATGTGCTACCTGTCTTCTTTTGCCTTCTCTCAGTACAAATGAAAAACTTCTGTTAACACACATGCAGTGGCATTAAAAGCCCCAAGATTCTTATTCCAGGCATGGTGTAAAATTTATTTCAAGTCACATCTAATATAATAAAATTCCCAGATGGGAGTGGAATTTGATGTTTAAAAAAGATTTTGTTCCAGAACTTGACCTGTATTGATTGTTTTTGCCTTATTCCTATCAGATAGTGCAACGTATTTGGGGAGTACCTCGTATGTGCCTGGTAATGCCGCATGTGTGAAAAACCATATGCTGCCTCTGCACATCCCAAAGCTTACAGTTTTATGTCTGGGAAACATATTGGACAGCTTTGTAGAGGACAGTGCAAGACAGCATAAAATACATGCTTCTTAAAATATATGGTGGAAATAAATTGAATTTCCGCCATATTTGAATGAAAAGCAATAAAAATGATAACAATAGCGTGGTTGTTTTTATTATCTGCAACAAAATTTAGTTGCATGATTGGAAATAGATGTTACCCTCCATCACTGACCCCAGGACACTCAACAACATGTGCTCTGACCTTTGAGGTCAAATAGGTTATTCTGTGCTCTGGTAGTTATTGAGAATTCTGCCAGTTTGGTTTGGGTTGTAACTTTCTCATGGAGCTTTTTGTTTAATTTTGTGTTTCTGCTTGTCTTATTTTCCACACAGGCAGAGGAAGCATCTGCCTCTTCACCATAGTACTCAGACTTTTGAGTTGGATATTCTAATTTTATTGATTTCTTTCTTTCTAGGTCTGTTTCCCTTCTGTCATCGTGAGGTTTCCGTTCATTTCACTCCTGAATTTGTGCTTCTGTTTCTTGGCGTCCCTTCCTCTGTTGGGCCAGTTTTGCATTTTTTGTGTGGTATATCCTCAGTCATATTCTTCACAGAGTACATGGGAACGTCCTTGTTTATATCTATTGTCCTCATGTAATACACATAGATTTCTTTTAACTCTCAAAAGATTCTGGCTTGGAGGATAAATCATATGGTCACCCAGCACTTAGGAGATACATTAGAAAAAAACACCCTCAGCTTGTCTAAAATCTTACTTTGCTCTCATACTGGCTTGATGGACGTAGGAATCTAGGGTAAAAAAAAATTTCCCTTGAATGTGTGAATTACTCGGATTTGCTGGTTTTGTACCATCTGCTATTTTTGGATTTTATATGCGTCTCCCTTCCTGCTCAGGGACTGATGAGGGTGAGAAAAGGGGGTGCCTCTCCTGGGAAGCCTGTGATGTTCAAATGGGTGATGTGCACTCCTTGAAGAAAACCCGAAGCATTCAATCCAGGTTTAAACACAATCTGCAATATGTTGTGGGGGGTTAAATACTCTGTGAGCAATCTGTCATTGACATTTGCTAAAGGTTTTCTGGTTGAATTTTATATTAAAGGTAGTCAGATACTTTCAGTTATTATTATTATTTTTATTTCTAACTACACCAATACTCAATACTCGACATGTATTTGTGGAGTGCCCTCTGTGTGACAGATGCTGCTGGTGTCTGAGGTCATACTGGAGGTCTGTGATACTGTCAAAGATTGCACAAGGGACATTTAGTTCAGGGACAGCATAGAGGAAGCAGCAGGTGAATTGAGATCCCAAGAGATGCCTGTGGGGTGAAGAGGAGAGGGCAGAGTGTTCTGGGAACATGTGGCGGGAGGGAGCAAGGTCTCTGGAAGGGATAGAAAGAAGGACAATGTTGTTGGATGGGGGTACACAGGAGGATTAGAGGAACACTAGAATGGTCAAAGGGAAGGGAGGGGAAGGGAGGGAGCAAGGGTGGAGGGAGGGGGAGAAAGGGGAAAAATTTTTTATTGAGGAGGGGAGAAAAGAAAAAAAAAGGTGGTTGAATGAGATGGATATCATTATCCTAAATGCATGATTGAAGACCTGAATGGTACGAATATACTTTGTATACAAACAGTTGTATGTAAAAAGATGCAATATATGTGCACTATGAATTGTAATTATTATAAATAAAAAATAAATAAAAAATAAAATGTCCTACTAAAACTCAAAAAAAAAAAAAAAAAAAAAGAAAAGAAAAGAAAGAAAGAAAGAAGGACAATGTGGATGGATTAGAAGGGCTGGGGACTGAAAGATGCAGCCAACCAGGCAGGTACAGGTAGGACCAAGCAGGGCTTGTGAGTTTGTTCTTCATCCTAATAGCAAAAGGGTAAGTTGTAAAAAGGTTCAAAGTAGGAGAGTGTGATCAATTTACATTAAAAAAAAAAATCACTTAGGCCACCCTGTGGGTTGGAGGGAGAGAAGGATGGAGGCTGGGAGACTGGACTGATACTGAAACTGAAAAGGGTGATGGCTTGGGTGGTGGAAGCGGGTGTGGGCAGGAAGGAGCCCACTGAGGGAATACTTGGCAGGTGCTACAGCTGATCCCATGTGGCCCCTATTCTGCACTCCTTCTTGCAACTCCTTTTATACTGGGCCTTTGCAGTGCCTTCTCTGGGTGAGCAGGGGTCTTCTTCACCAGCTAACTTTGTGTTTGGCAGTGTGATTTGCTTTAACTAGGAGACAGGGCAAAAGTGACACTGTCAGTTCTAGGCTTAGTGATCCAGAGGCATTGTGTGTTTTGAACTCTGTGTTGTACCTCTGCTGTGGACAAGAGAAAAACGTGCCCAGGCTAGCCTGCTCATCTCTAGAGGAGGGTAAGAGACATGGACTACACAGCCATTCCCAGGCAAGCCCAGCCCAGATCAGCTCAGCCCAGCTGGGAGTGCCACAGCCACCGAGCTGAGCCCAGCTGTGATCAGCCAGCTTGCCCAGCTGCCCTGTATCTTTGTGAGAATAAGTGATGATTGGGAGATTAAGAACTGATTGAGATTTGGATTGATTATTCTGTAGCATTTTTGCAGCAAAAGCAAACTGAGATAGTAGGTGAAACCAATGAAACTTGAGAGATGGGATATAGCATATTTGGGAGGAATGTAATCACTGTGTAAAGCGAGGCTCACTTCTGCTTCAAGGTCATTAACCTTATAAGTACAAGCTCAGGGTTATCCTTAGGTGTGTCCCTTTGGTGATTGCCTGCCACTCACTTCTCCTTACAATTCATGGATGCTTTTTCTGGAACTGAATGAGGTAGGTCAGATCTGTGGTCTCAAGGAATTAATCCTCCCCTCTTTTTCCTTCTCACTACCACCCCCCGCCCCCAGCCTAATCGGATTCCTGCAGAGCATTCCAGCTGAGTGGTCCTCAGGTCTCTCAATAGGGGCCTTCAAGCCCTAATACTCAGTGTTTTCTTGTGAGAGTTGAAGTCAATTTTTGCTCTAACTGGGAAGATGGAATTTCACTTAAAAGGGGAAGAAATGCAGGGCCAGGGATTTTCTTGGTCTTGACTGATTATTTAAAATATATTAGTTCTGATAAAATATTTAGCTTTTAAACAACACATTTAATATAGGGAATTGTGTTTTATTTATTAATGGCAGTTGCAGGGAGATTGGTAGGAGTTGTGCTAAAGTGCACTGTTGTGATTTTGCAAAGTATAGTAATTACTGTAATATTTTGTTGAATTATTAATATCTACTGTGCCTGCAGGAACATAAGCTTCTGCAGTCGAATTCATTTCAAGATTGCCTTTCCCCCCTTCTGGTTTTGTTTTGTGTTTTCTTTCCTTTCTTGTGCACTTATGAATCTTTTAGGCAATGGTAGGGGTGGGGCAGAGGTGATTATATTGTGTGAAACATCATCGACATAACCTGTAACTGAACATAGGCAGCAGAAAAAAGCCCTGGTTCCTGGATGAGCCCCTGCTTTAGCCCAGCCTGTTTGCAGGGGCAGATTGAGGGATGTTGAAGGAAGCAAGTCAGGTGAGCAAGGGCTGGCTCGTGTGCCTCGTTCAGGAGCCGAGATGAGGAAAGAAAATAGCAGGCAGGCCACAGATGTGCATGCCTCTAAGCCTCTGAGCAGAGCTGCTTTATCTGTAGGTGAAGTTGGATCATGTGTGTGTGGAAAGAGCTTTGTCTCCTTTGTTCATTGTTCTTCTTTAGTGCCCGGTACATGCTCAAGTGAGACCATTGTGGATGATGATCACATCATCAGCTTACAGTTGTGACCTGCAATAGTACTGTGGGTCTGAATGCAAGGATATGTATATAGGGCATCCCTTTTGGTTGTGGCTAACCTGAAATCAAAGGCCAACATTCATATCATCCCCTGGCAGCTTTATGAAGTGGTCCAACTGGACCAACATGCGGAGACTCAAGTTTCTTCATCTGTGACTTATAGTGAAATCATATATTGGAAGATCAGAATGGAGTCATATTCTGGAAAGGGCATCATAAACTATAATAATTTACAAATAAACAGATATTTAAGGGAATGTCATTGTCATCAAATCATAGAAGAGGATTTGGGAAGGCATTTTAGGGAGGGGGGCATCTGGAATGAGAAACTGTGCTATTTGCCCAGCATTTCTACCCTCAGGGATGGCATCAGAGAGAGAGAGAAAGAGAGAGGGGGGGGGGCTGGGGCTGTTCCTGGCCAGAGAAGCTTGTTTCCTGTCCGACTCCTACCTGAGCCCAAGAAGTTCCCATGAGGTGAGAGCAAGGGCTCGGACCCAAGGCTGGCTTCTATCTCTGTTGGGCAAATGCTTCTAATAAGGGGTTTTCCTTTGGTTATGAAGTGGGAAGATTGGTGTGGCCTTAAACATGCATGGGCTTCTCCTCCTATCTTCAGGGAAGCTGAGCAGCCAAGGAAGTGAGGGGCAGCCTGGCCTTTGCCCCTGGGGAAATCAGGTAGATTGGCAGGTGGGTGGCTTTGTTTTATCCTACTCAAATTTTATGTATATATTTATCTAACACACACACACACACACACACACACACACACACATATATATCATAAAGTTTGCCACTTGATGTATTTTAAGTGTGCACTCACTGCTGTGGGATGCTGAAACTCTCTTCATCATCCGAGCAGAAGCTCTAGGCCACGTGACTGGTGACTGCCCACAGCTCTGTTCTTCAGACATTTGGCTTCACTTCTTCAGTGTCTGAGCAAGTATGGGCATTTCCAGTTCTTTCCCTCTTCTGCCTTCTCTGGTTCCATCTGTTTTCCCCATTCTTCCTGGAACAGGGGTCCCCTGGACTTGGGGATGAGATGGCCCTTGGAGAGCTGAGGTCTGCAACAGACACATTCTCCACTTGAGATGGTGTTTCCTATGTTCAGTATTATCAAGGTCATTAAGAGCCTTCAGTGAGGAGCTATGTCCTTATGGTTTAGGCTCCTGTCCTACCGTGTCCTCCTGTGAGGAGTGATCTTCAAAATGGGAACAGATTCCTGATTGTGCCTCCATGCTGTGGTAGAAGCTGAACAGAGAGCCTTCCAGACTTCATCTTCTAGAAACTTGAAACCTGAGAGAAGTATGTGCAGAGGGAAGGATGGAAATTCATCCTGACATTGGAACCCAAAGTGAAGCCTCTGGGGACGGGGTGTCACGTTTACTGAGGGCCTGGTACGTGCCGGTGCCAGCCACGGGAGCTTGGCATTTCCCCTCTTTGCACCTTTAGGAATTGGTGTTGTTATTATCCCAGTTTGACAGGCAAGGAAACCGTGAGCAAGAGAGTTTAGATTGCCAGATCACACAGTAATAAGATGCAGAATAGGTAATGAAACAGAGGAAAAGGCTTCTAAACATGGAAGGTGACTGAGTCCCCTGTACTAATGACATTGACATCAGAGTCATATGGTTTGGGCATGGGAATGGGCTGAGAGAACCAGAGCAAAGGGGTGGGTGGCAGCGAGAGGTCAGAGTTTATTTCATTTTAGAATGATATAATTTTTTTTTTTTTTTTTTTTTTTTTTTTTTTGTGTGGTACCGGGGATTGAACTCAGGGGCACTCGACCACTGGGCCACATCCCCAGCCCTTTTTTGTATTTTATTAGAGACAGGGTCTCACTGAGTTGCTAAGTGCCTCGCCATTGCTGAGGCTGGCTTTGAACTCGCGATCCTCCTGCCTCAGCCTCCCAAAGTGCTGGGATTACAGGCGTGCGCCACCGCGCCCAGCAAATGATATAATTTTATAAAAAACAGTGGACAACAGTTCATGGACACTTATCATGTGCCGGTGCTGAGCTGTTTCCTTTGCATTCAACATCTTCATTTAATCTCACCGCGACTTAATGAACTTTCCACTCTCAGGGGCCTCGCTGTAAAGATGAGCAGCAAGGCATGGTGGGGGCTCAGTTCCTGGCCCAGGCCACACAGATGGTGACTGGCTGAGCCACAGACCTCTCCTGGTCTGCCTGGCCTGAGAGCTTCTCGCTGCTCAGCCTGGAGCCTGCTTCTCTGGCAATTACTGAAAGTTTTCAACTCCTGTGCCTTTTCCCACTTGGGCTCTTCCACAGGATGTTCTTCTCAAGCCTTCCCAGGAGTATTTACACTTGAGTTTTGGTGTTTCTAGACAAGGAGCAGGTTGAATAAAAGGTGCAGGGGAGGAGAAACCAGGTGTGTTTGGGACCTGGGAGCGGCAAAGATGAGATGGAGCCAGGTTATGACCAGCAGGCAAACTTGTGCTTTATTTTTGTTGGCAATGGACAACTGTTAGTAATTTTGAGCAAGGGGGAAAATGTCATTAGCACTGGTGTCAGTCATTCTCAAAACATTGGCAAACTCATTCTCTCTACTTTGCAAGAGGGGAAACAAAGGCTCAGAGAGGTGCGGCAAACTTGCTCAGGGACATCCAGCAAATTGCGACTGGGAGCAGAAACAGAAGCCCACCCTGCTGCTTCCCCTTCCAGCTCTGGCAGCTGCTGGCTGCCTTCCTGTCCCTCTGCCTGTTCCCTTTCCATCAGCAGTGGCTCTTGCCTGCTTTCTCCTCTCCACCATGATCTGCACAGTAGCGGTCCTCTCCATCATTAGAGCAACCAGTGGGGTTCTGCTGTAATTAAAGGAAGCCAACGGGGAGAAGCAAAGCAGAGCAAGGGAAAAAAGCAAGCACCAACAAAACATCTTATTTCCCACACAAACTCCCTAACAACTGCCATCTATCTGCTTTCATGGGAAGCTGCTTGCTTTAAATACAGCAAAGGGAAACCCCACAGATGGTGGGGGAAAGCAGGTTATTAAGTTACCTTCAGGCTGCCAGAGTGGGGGATTACTCCTTTCTTGTCCTCCCTACCCTGCAGTGCAAAACCAATCAAATGGTAAGAGTTGAAAGAGACCTTGAAGGTCATTGAGTTCAACTTCTCCTCCCAGGCAGGGTTCCCTTCACTGCCTGATCTCCCAGTATCTCTGATACCTAGTTACATGGCTGCCAACCTCCCCAACTTCCCAGCTCTCCAAATTAGCTGGACCAAAGTTCAGGTAGGGATGGGAAGACACTTTCACGAGCAAAAAACCGGCCACCCAAGCCTATTGTCATTTATAGCAACGACTCCGGAAATGTCTAATTAATTCATTTGTCCAATTAGCCCTTTGCTCTCTGAAATGCTTTCTCTTGGTTGCTGAGCAACTAGGATAGACTTTCAACACATGCATCTGCTGGTGAATGAACCAGTAGTTTTTTTTCCTTCACCCTGGCACTTCCCCACTTTTCTCCTTTTATTTTTCTAGATGCGCAGTAATGAAGACCATCTCCAGCATTCCCCAGCCTTCTCACCTTCCCCAGGCCTCTCTGAATTTGCTTGCTGTCTGCCTTAAAACATTTCCCAAGGTAATTTTATGCTAGGCATTTGTCATGGACAAAGGGAGTGACAGGATTTACAGGTACACAGAGATGCATTTGCAAAATGATGAAATTAGTCTCGGTGAGGTAGGACTTGGGAAGGAACTTGCTCTTTCAGGGGCCTGGCGAAGGGTGGGCTCAGAGGTATTTGGAAAGAGGGGACAGATGTCTTCGGGTGATGTGGCATTAACCAGTGCAGCCTGACCAGGTGGCCGTTGGTTTCCTTTTTCTTTGTAGCGTGTCTCAGCCTGGAGAGCATCCGGAACAATCAGCAGGAGGGGGGATTTTTAAGGTGAGACTGAAAGGGACAGTTTCAGCCAAGGAGGGCAACAAAGTGCCTTGGGGACTCATCCTTGAAGGATACCATGTTCCAGGTTAAGGATGTGGGGATGCCGCAGGTGGCTTCAGAGAGTTAATGTCAGACCTGGACTTGGAGCCCGGGCTCCCACCCTTTTCTGCTTTTATAGATGGGAAAATGGACTCTTCAGAGTCCCATGTGCCTCATTTCACCACATTGTCCTTTTATATCTCATGATGGGATCCTTGGTCAGAAAGTCAGTCACTTGAGTCACTCACAATTGCTTTTAAAAATCAACTTTTATATGTGATAGTTGAAGTTGGTACTGAAGACTGGCTGGGCTCAAGGATCTTGGCTTCTGTCCCTCACCTTGGCATGTGTATTTTGTTAAGGGGCATGTGCCTGGGCCCAGTTTTCAAATGTGAATAAGGAACGGTCCCTTGTCCTCCAAGCTCTCACTGTGGTAGAGGAGAAGGAAACGTGAAGGAAGCCTTCAGAGGTGGATCAGGGCCACCTGACCTGGGCTCATTTCTTATGGTGAAGGGGCTGTGAGGTGGGAGAGGGGGTGGGACATTCCTGGCCAAGGGGGCAGTGTGGGCTGAGGTAAGGAGGCATGCAAGGTTGAGGCATATTAGGGGCTGGAGATTGGCCTGCGGACGGAGGCTTCAGACCATCTTGACTTTTCTCTGATACCTGGTGGATGGCATGTTACAGCTCATCCTGACATCTGAAGATACTGCCTCCTGCTCTCCAGAATCATAAGCAAGCAGTTATCTTATCTCTATGCATGTCTGAGTACGGGCAAGCATATGTCAGGTTTCCTGGGTGGAAATGATTTCCTTTTGAAGTCAGTTCATGAATAGCGACAAAGGTCATAAAGCACGCACACTGCACGCATGCTTGGCTATTGCTATGGACTGTCGGACTGTCGCTCTTTGGGAGTGGAGCCTTCAGGAGAACCAGCTGCCTAAGAGAGACAGAGTCCCCACCCCAAGAGCTTCCTGTGGGTCCAAGGGAAACCTTGTATGGAAAGGGACCCATTGCTTGGCATTTGTAGTGTGGCAGACAGTTACTTTGCAAGGGACAGAGAAAAGACCAGCTGGTGACAAGAATCCCCCTGACCAGGCCTTGCTGATGCAACAAGCACATCTTTACTTCCAAACTTCCCTGTCAGGGTCAAGTTCTTCCCCATCAGTGACAAGTTCTTCTTCCCCCAGCCATTTAGCCAGATTGACCTGGTGGCAGGCAATTTTTTCCCAAGGCTGGGCTTGCCTGTTCGAGTGCCCAGAGATGGGAAATGGCATTATGCAGTGCTTGCTAATATGAAATCTCTGGGAATTTTTTTCTCTGGGTACCAGGGATTGAACTCAGGGGCACTCAACCACTGAGCCATATCCCCAGCCCTATTTTGTATTTTATTTAGAAACTGGGTTTCACTGAGTTGCTTAGTGCCTCACTTTTGCTGAGGCTGGCTTTGAACTTGCGATTCTCCTGCCTCAGCCTCTCGAGCTGCTGGAATTACAGGCATGCATCACAGCACCCAGCTTTCTGGGAATTTTAACAAGGTGGCTTGACTTCCTTTATGAATTAAGCTGGAGCTAGCTGCTATTTTTCTGGTAAGACGTGTTACTCTAAATGCACTCTGGGTCCCAAATCACAACAATCTGTGTTTTGAATAGTCAGACACACATTGCTACCTAAGGCTCTAGTAAGGAAGAGTCCATGGCTTTTTATTCAATAAATATTTGATCCTTTGGGCTTTGGTGGCTGAAGCCATTGTCTGCTTGTGTCTTCTTAGACCAGAAGGTAGAGTCTCCAGGAGTCACTGCTTCTTGCTCGTTGCTTGTATTTCCTTTAGTGAAAGATGATCCTTGTCTTGGTGAGGTCCATTAAATCTGTACTTTTCCAAATGGGGCTGCTGGTGTGTGGCGGAATGAACTTTCTCTCCTCCTGGTCATTCCTTGTCATCCTTTGAGTGATTCGGTTTCCCATTTTCTGGTTGTGCCCACATGGCTTGTTTCCCGCCCCCTCTTATATAAGGAGGCAGGGCGCATCTGGTGCCAGATTTCATTCAACCCTGTAACAATCCCCCTTTTATGACATCACTGCTCATCACCATGGAAACATTTCCCCGAGTCACAGAGACTGGATTGTGGCATCATAGCATCAGGCAGCAGGAGGAGGAGAGGATAGGCAAGGACTGAAACTGCCTGGAGAGATGAAAGGCCAGTAAGATAGCAACCAATGGAAGAAATATAGGATTTTCCTAGCAGGATCCTTGAGTGGAGAGTCTAAGCATGGATTGCCTGAATAAACCTGACTGAGGATAAGAAAGAAGAGCTTTCATGGATTGTGGAGCCCGAATTCTTTATTCTTACTCAGTTTTGATCAGAGGAAATGGAATGATTTTAATGAGAGCTATCCTCTATTTTATATTTCTCATTTGATTCTATGAACTATTGGATTGGGGAGGTTAAATAACCTGCCTGAGCTTACACAACTGGAGAATGGCTGAGCCGGGGAATCAGGAACATGAGATGTGAACTGGCCTTTTGTGCAGGTTACAGTTTGTGTGTGTGTGTGTGTGAGTGTGTATTTTGGAGACAATTATCAAATAAAATATACATAGTTAAAACTGTGGTGGGTGTCATGAAGAGGATCCACATGGTGCATCCGTGAGACCGGTGGGAGAGTGGGCAGAACACTTTGGATCCCTGCTCTGACAGGAGGTGTGCACTTATAGGTCCATGCCCTGTGCTCATACTTGCCCCGTCTGCCAGAGTTCCCCTGGGGGGCCCTGCCATTAGCACCCTTTTGCCCTGCCACTTTCCTCTACCTGGGTTCCATCTCCCTGTGCCCTCTGCTCCCTCCTCCCAAACTCTTGCTGTCAGCCCTCTTCCCTCCATCTTGGTTCTTCCTGAGTATCCCCCACCTCTCTTTTTCTAGACTGTCCAACCTTTGAGAGAAGACATTCTCCTCTACTTCTTTCTTTTTTGTGCATGTGTGGTGCTGAGGATTGAACCCAGGGCTTGGTGCATGCTAGGAAAGCGCTCCACCACTGAGCTACAGCCTCAACCCACATCTGTTTTCTATCTTGTAACTTACCCAAGAATCAAGTTTATCCAAGGCTTGAAGGTCTGCTGTAAAATAAGTGGATAGTCTCTTTTTACAAGAAAAAAAAATTTAAGAACTCATTTTTTTCATAAAGATGTTGTCATATAGACTTTCCTTAACAAACTTTGGTTGATAAATGAACAACAAGTAACAACTGAGCATTAATACAAAACACGAACCACAACACCCCAAACCCAAGGCAAACCCAGTGCAGAGCGAGAGGCTCATATTGTGGGAGTGCAAAGCTTATTTGCTGTCACTGTGCGCTTGGATTGTGCTTTCCTGTTGAATTTGTGTGATCAAGCCACGTTTCCTCCTAGTACAGCTGGTCCCAGTCTGTGGGATGGCGTCCTTTAGCACAGTGCTTCACAGGGTTCTAAGAGCTGCCTGTCTTTTGCCACTGAGCACTTCTGGGAGCTGCTGTCCCGGTGCCCTACTGGCTGCTCCACCTGGCAATGGTTGGGTCTAAGGAAGCCTACTTCTCTCCACTTATGTTAGCTTGTTGAGCTCTCCCTGACGCTTCTGGGTTTCAGGAGTATTTGCTGCTTGAGTTCAAGGCCTGGGACTTAGAGTGGAGAGGTCTCTATTTGGTCTCCAAAGTGCTGCTGCTTCACTCATCTAAGCACCTTACGGTTGGAACTCTGTTGTTGCAGTTTATTGTGCCGGGTGCATTGTGTATGTGTGTGTGTGGGGGCACACATGTGCACCTTTTAATTAGTAAGCCACATTAAATGCATTTGCCATCCATGCTTGTTTTTGCCTAGGACCTAGACTAACTCAGTTTGACTGCTGAGGGGCCCTTCTGGACCTGCTTTATTGAGTCTATCAGAACCATTTATGATGGGCACATGTAGAACTACCAAGTGGTGTTTTCTTTTCTTTTCTTTTTTTTTTTTTTTTAAAATGATGCACAGGGGTGCATTATAGAATGTGAATTTAAGATCACAGGATCTGTGTGAAGTCAACAGGGTTTGAGCCTCTCACAGCTATCTGATCTTGGCAAGTGATATTCTCTAATTTTGATGTCTTTATTTGCAAGAGGGACCCAAGTCTTGGTACCCACCCCCTAACAGTGGTGCTCTGATTCAGTGAGATTCACCTGTAAAGTCTCATCGTGATGTCTTCTCATCAAAGTTCACTATAAAATGGACCAAATGTGCCATTCGTATCCCGCCCCCCAAAACTTAAGGAAAACTTTTTAGAACTGAGTGCAAAACTTCAATTATAACAGAGATTATATAAAGCTTTCTCAAATTTGAATTAGAAGGACCAGAATAATTGGCATTTTAATTGTTCATCATTTATAGGCACCCTAGGTAAAGGGGTCAAGGAAGACGCACTCCTAGTATGAGACTGATTTCTGAGAGCTTTGTTAAATATTAGAGATTTTTTTCAAGTGTGACCCTGACTTTAGGACTGTAAAAGCAAATTAAGCACATGTAATCCCATGCCTCCAAGAGTACACAGTCCTCTTTAGATAGTATTGCAGAGGGGAAACTCAGCCCGATGTGTGTGAGTTGACATGCCCACACACTGATTGAGTGAAGGAGGCAGCTCCGTGAAGCAGAAAGAAGAGTTACAAGCCAGCACTGCCACTCAGAATGGGCTCTGTGACCTTCTGAAAGCTGGTTCATTTTTCTTGGCCACCATCTGCTCAGATATAGGAGGGGAGAGGATGGTGGCTACTACATCCTTTCTTCGCCTCAACATTTTAATTGATATGAAACATGTATGTACTAGAGCACAAAGATTTAAAAATTTAGTGTACAGTTTGGTGGTATTAAATTTATTCATAATATTGTGAAACCATTACTGCCATCCATATGAAATCCAAAATGCTCCCAAATCCTAAACTCTCTGAATGTAGACATGATGCCACAAGTGTAAAAGTCCACATTGTGAAACTTTGTTTCATGCACAAAATTATTAAGAATATTGTAATTTTTACTCTCAGGGTATGTGCATAAAGTACATAAGAAATATACATGAATTTCATGTTTAGACATGGGTACCATCTCCAAGACATCTCATTACATACATGCAAATATTCCAAAATCTGAAAAAAATCTGAAAACAAAATGTTCTGGTCCCAAGCATTTTATAAAAGGGAGACTCAATCTGAATTCCATAGCAGTTTTTATTTGTGGTTACCATGCAGAGTATTCTTAATATTCTAAAGTTATTATACCAGCTTATTTAATAACACACAAGAACTCTGCTCCTTTAACTGCTCCATCTCTAGCCATTTGGTTGTCAATGTCACAAAACTATAACTTTAATATGTTGTGTGCTCCCAAAAAGGAAATTAATAATTCTTTGAAATGCATTAGCTACAGTGTATAGATTCAAAAAAAAATTTTTTTTTAGTTGTAGGTGGACACAATACCTTTATTTTATCTAAGTGGTACTGAGGATTGAACCCAGGGCCTCACACATGTGAGATGAGTGCTCTACCACTGAGCCATAGCCCCAGCCCCAAGTATACAGATTTTAAGTGTGCACATCTGCAAAGTTTTTACACACGGTTACACTAATGTTACAAAATGCCCTAAACAAGTATTACATGCAGAACTTTCATAGCACCCGCTAGGCTCCTTCATGCCCCCTCCACATCAGTAGCCTCTCCCCCAGAAGTAATCAATATTTGACTTCTATTAAGTTTTGTCAGTTTGTGTGATTCATATAAATGGAATAATAGGGTGTGGTAGGCAATGACTACACCGGGCTCTAACAGTCTCTGACTCCTGGTATTCATGCCCCTTTTTTAATCCTCTGCTCTTAGGTGTTGACTGGACCCAGTGACCTGCTTACAGGAAACACAATATGACAAAAGTGGTGGGCGTTCATTTCCAAGGTTAGGCTACAAAGGACTTTGGCTTTTATTTTGCTTTCTTTCTCTCTGACTCTTCTTGCTTGCTCTGATGAAGCCTGCTGCCAGGTTTTAAGATATCCTATTGGTAACATCCAATAGATACAATTGTTGTAAAAATACTTTATATAAAGCCAGCAACTTGAAAAATTGTGCTCTTCATATGTAATATGAAATGAAATGTACTCTGGATAATAAAAAATTAAAAAAAAAAAAAAGAATTGAGGTCCTTGCCCAATAGACCTATGAGTGGGTTTGGAAGCAGTTGAGCCTTGAGATTATTGTAACCTGACTGACACCTTGATTGAAGCCTTGTGAGAAACCCTCAGCTGGGAGACACAAATAAACTGTGCTTGGATTTTCTGAGTCACAGAAGTTGTGAGATAATAAAGTGTCTGTTGTTTTAAGACACTCAGTTTTGGAGTACTTTGTTACACGGCAATAGCTAACTGATATGCATGGTGTGTTCTCTTTTGTGTCTCTTCTCCCTGCCCTCCCATCAACTTAACATTGTATCTGTGAGATTTATCCCTTTCATAGGTAGCTTTAATTTGTTTTTATTTCTGTATAATATTTTAATATAGGAATACACCCAAGTTATTTATTCATTCAATAATTGGTGGACATCAGGGTTGTTTTTGTTTTTTGGCCATATAAATATTCTGGTACAATTTTTGGACATATGTACTCATTTCTCTTAAGTATATTTCTAGTAGCTGGGTCATAGAGTAGATTTTAGTAGATACTACTACAATTTTCCAAAGTGGTTTTATCAATTATACTCCTTCCAGAAATGTAAGAAATGTTCAATTATGCCACTTTTCTTGTCAGTACCTGATGTTCTAATTTTTTTTCACTTTAAGTCCTTTTGGTAGATGTGGTAATATATCCCATTGTGATTTTTAATTTGATTATTGATGGATGTTGGGAATTGTTTAATATGCTTTGCCTGTTCAAATATTTTGCCCATTTTATATTGCATTTCTATTTTTAAACTAGATTTGGTAAGAGTTCTTTAGATTCTGGAGTTAAGTTCATTACCATGTGTATTTATTGTAGATATCATCTTAAAATATGTACCTCTTAATAGTAGTGTATTTTTATAAAGGGATGTTCTTAATTTTAATGAAATAAAATTTATTATTTCTTTTAAAGTCATAAAAACTTTGCCTGTTATATAATGTCTTTCTCCTCATGTTTTATGTTAGAAGTTTTGTTGATTTAACTTTTACATTTAGACTCATGATCCATTTTGCATTTCTTTTTTAATGTGTTGAGTTTCTGATGCCAGGAAGGGGGGTCATGTTTTCTTCTCTCCTATAGAACTCCAGATGACCCAGCACCATCTATTAAAAGAATATCTCTATTGCAAACTGGGTATCTTTACTTGTTTGTGTCTGTTAGTGAATTTTCTTTTTGGCTCCATTGACTTATTTTTCTTTCATAACACCAATCCTATGCTGTTTTAATATTGTAACTTTGTAATAGATGTAATTACTTGGTAATTTAAGTTTGTTAACCTTGTCATTTTTAGTTTTATTTTCCCCTTCCTGATTGTCTTGGCTCTTTTTGGTCCTTTGCATTTACACATACATTTTAGAATCCGCTTCCACAAAAAAAGCCTATTAGGATTTTAGGTTGGAAGTGCATTATATAAATCAGTCAGTTTTGGGGAAACTGATATATCTTAGTTTTTCTCAGTTTCTTTCAGCAGTGTTCCATAGTTTTCATTGTAAAGGTCTTAAAAATCTTTTAATAGATTTATTACTAGAAACTTGAGACTCTTTGATGTCTTTTAAAGTGAGAATTAAAAAATTTATTCTCTAGTTTTGTTGCTAGAATTTACTTTAGATCCATTTGGATTTTTTTTTTTTGCATATCATGTCATCTGTGAATAATGAGTGATATTTTGTGCCTTTCTTTTCTTTATACCTTTTATTTCACTTTCTTGCCTTATTGCACAGGTTATGACCCCCTCACAGTCTTGAATAGAAGCAATAATCCTGGGCATTTTTCTCTTCTTCCTGAGTTAAGGGGAAAGCATTCAGTATTTCACTATGAATCATGACGTTCACCATAGGTGGTTATAGATACCCTTTATGTGGCTAGGGATAAAAGGCTCTTTTTCAGGTTTAATGTTTGATGATTGTCTCTGTATAGAAAAAAGTAAAAATGAATATATAGAAGGAATCATGATGATACCATGCATAAGAATAAGAGAGGAAGGAGAGAAGAAAGTGAAGGACTATGCTAAGAAGGAGAGAAAAAGAAGAGTTTCTCAGATGCCTCTTCTGTTCCAGACATGCTGAGAGATGAAGTAACCTGAGATAGGGCACATGGCTGTGAGGCTGGAGACTGCTTGAGGGCCCAGGTGTGCTGGGAACCAGGAGAGAGAGAATAAACAAAAGTGAAGATCTCTAAGTAAAAGAACATAAAAGCTTAGGATGTTGCATTCCTTTTCATGCTCTGTCTTTATTTCGTTCTCTTTCTTAATCTGTTTCGATTTAGGTCTTGACCTTGATCTTGAATTCTACCTTGATCTCATTCTCTTTGCAGTAGCAGAATGGTGGTTCATGCCTTCTTCTTGCTTCATCCAGATCATATGAAGCTCCTTTGCTCTGGGATGCCTCTATTTTAAGTCGGCTTTTGAGACACCTATTACATAATGCTAGTTGACCTGGTTACTGGTCACATCACAATGTCTGGGGCATGAAATTAATGGTCACTTCTGGATTCTTCTTGGTGTCTTGGGGTGTCAGCTCTCTGCAAATCATGGCTGTCCAACAGTCATTGGGTACACATGGAGTAAGAAAGGTAAACTGTCTTCAGTCTAGAGTGAAAGCTATAACCACTCTTCCTCACCCAGAGAACCCAAGCTTTTGTGATGATCAGCCAAGGTTCTCACCCATGTCTGAGGACTCTTGTTGGACCCAACCTGGGAGTGTTTGGAAGGGATCCTGTTCTGTGCTGTCTGAGCTTGCTGCAGCTGGATCAATTCCTGTGTTATTTTTTCTTCTTCTTTTCCCAGCCTGTCCTGAAGCTATTCTTTGGTTTTCTAGTCCTGACTGAATTAGGATGGTTCCATTTAAGGTGGGGATAAAACAACAACAAAACAACCATAAAAAAAGGACTGAAGAAAAAAACAAACTAAAGAAGGTGTTTTACTCTCTGAAAGATGAATGCAAATGTATTTTGCAGGGTTATAATATATTCTAGATGCTTCTTTAACACTAGCCCATCTGTCACATCCTGCCTAAGAACCTGGTTTATTCTGTGGCAGAAAAGTTTGTTGAGGAAAAGGCTGAGTTTTGGGCTGAGAAGTTGCCTGCCCAAGGGCTTCTGAGCCTGCTGCCTTCATTATTGAAACATTAAAACACCCTCTAGTCTCCTGGGCTGACTATCAGAGGGATTGGCTCAGAGGGTGAAGTGTGGTGAGACAGAGGCCATTATCTACATTATCCTATTGTTCTATAAGGCAATAACGTTCATACCACCCCAGCTCTGTTGCCAGTACCCCCAGTGTGGCCAGCTGTGTCTTGAATATGTCTCTTTGAGAAAGTGTGATTCAGAATGATCCGTCCTATTCCCTGAAACAAATCATTCAGAGTGTCTGTGTACATCCATGGGTGCATGCACAGGAGGTTGTATGCACACAAGTGCTTAGCAGAGAGGAACAACAAAATTGTTACATCTCTGAGATTTTCAGTTTTTCTCCTTATGCAGTATTTTACAGCATGGGGCGTGGTGCACAACCAGACATTTGTTTGGGCAGTGGGCACTCCCAGTTCCTGGGAGCTTGAATTCCAGTAGTGATAGAACCAGCGTAAATGCTGCACACACATGTACATGGTTTTCAAACAACTAAGCGATTGCAAAAATGCCAAATTTGAATTTCCTAATTGGGTGTAGACCCCTTGAATCAAAAAATAGACTGCAGTTTGGAAATAGGTAGGAAGGGACCTCAGCCTTCCGTGTCTTCCTGCAGTCTGTCCTCAGCTGATTGAGTTCAGGATGGTGATGTGTGACGAAGGCAGGAGACTTTAGTAATAGAAAACCCTGTCCAAGTGATGAGGTTCCCATTACTTGTGGTTGACTGCTTGTGTAGACTAGACCTCGTCTGCGTGAGTGACTTCCAGAGGCTTCTGAGTTGCAAAGGCAGCTCTTAAATGAGTTCATATGTGTAAAACTCTTGCATGTACCTGGCACGTAGCAAGTGTTCCAGTAATGGTAGGAATAGGGTGACTGATGGAAAACAAAGTAAAAATTAAAAAAAAAAAAATCTGTGCCTGGTAACCACGTCCCTGTGGTCAGGATTTGGAGGCCAGAGACCATTTAAGATGAAAGAAAGTGTCCGTTGCTGGAAAATAAGGGAGACCGAGTGTGACTCCTTGCTTTGAAGTATTTTACCTGCCCCTTTGATGTCTTCGTTGGTCCTAACCTCATGGCGACATGCTCAGGACTGCTGTTCCCAGTGTTAGCCTCCTGAGGGCCTATGGAATACGATCGGCTCAAAAATATAGTGTTGAAACAATTAAATGATGTGTTCAAAATGAACCTATAATGAGTCATGTAGCCCCCAAAGTTAACGTGATCTGAAGTTTAGACATAATAGCAACATGTTCACTTCACACCTTCTCTGCCCCATGTGCAGTGCTCATATCTGGGAGCTCAAGACAAATGAGAGAATTGTTCAATGTGGGAAATGAGGAAGAGGAAGGACACAGGACCCCATGTAAAATAAAGCATTAAAAATGTAGGTTCAGGTTCATACCAAAGGACTTAAAATCAGCATACTACAGTAATGCAGCCATGTCAATGTTTATAGCAGATCAATTCACAATAACTAAACTATGGATCCAATCTAGGTGTCCTTCAATAGATGAATGGATAAAGAAAATGTGGTGTGTGTGTGTATATATATATATATATATATATATATATATATTTTTTTTTTTTCCCCAATGGAATATTACCCAGCTTTAAAGAAGAATGAAACTATGGCATTTACCAGTAAATGGATGGAGTTGGAGAATATCATGCTAAGTGAAATAAGCCAATCCCCCCAAACCAAAGGCTGCATGTTTTCTCTAATATGCGGATGCTAATTCTCAATAAGGTGTGGGGGGGGCACTAGAGAAGAATATCATTATCTTAGGTAGAAGGAAGTGAAGGGAGGAGAAGGGAGGGGATGTGGGGATGGGAAAGATAGTGGAATGAAACAGGCATTATTACTTTATGTATACATGTGACTGCAGGACCAATATGATTCTGTAACATGTACACTCAGAAAAATGAGAAATTATATCCCATCTATGTATGATATATCAAAGTGCATAAATGCATTCTACTGTCATGTATAAAAACTAATTGAAACAAATAAAAAATTAAAATGGAAAAATGTAGGTTCATTTTGTTTAGAGAAGAGAAGACTTCGGGGGCAAGAGGTCTAAATATTTGGAAGGCCTGTATATAGACAGATGACACTTGTTCTCTATGGTCTTAAGAGGACAAAGGCTAGACAGGGTTAGAAATAGCAGAAGGCTGACGTTTGTTGTGCCTTAAGGAGAAATTTGCAATGGGAAAAAGTGTTAGCAGTCTTGGGGGACCCTTTGGGAGGTGGCTGAGGAGTGAACGTGTGCAGGATTAAATGAGATGAGAACCAGAATCTCATTCTTACGAGGAGAGAAGTAAAAGCTGTTGGGTGGCTCATGTAGGCCCAGTAGGGCTGCTGAGGACCTTGGCCATCTTGAAAGAGGAAAGTAGGGACCCACCATTATTGAGCATGTAGGATGTGTCAGGAGCATTGCCAGCAGCTTTCTTGATTTGCTTGTCTCCTAACACTGTAAGGTGAGTAGTGAAGGAAACATACTCAGGCAGGTGGAGGAACTTGACCAAGCTCATCTTTTCCTTGCACGACTGTCTCTGAGAATCCTGAGTTGTCAATTACGTTCTGGTCACATCAAGTCTGTTTTTCTCCCATCAAAATAAATGACTCTTGGGTAGAACATCCTTGCTTCAAACCCCCTGGAACTTTATTCAGGGGCTTGGATGGCCTTTTAAGCACAGGTTTTTGCTAGCATGTTCTTCTATTTCCTGCAGAATCCTTGCTGAGGGCTCCGGATTGCAGCATCTTATTTCTACCTTTCCCTTTGGTGGAGGGTTCTAGAAAGCCTTCTTTGAACCTTCTTTTAATTGCTAATAATTATTCAATTTTATGTAGCCTAGAATGATAAATATTCATGAATCACACAGTGCATGAAGATCCAACATTTTAAGCTATTGTACTTTTTAAAATTAAACTGAAAAAATGGCATTAAGTTCAATAAAAGGAAAAGATTATACACACATGTGTATATATAGTACATACATGAAATGGGTCTTTATAAAATGTGTATTTCAGACATGCCCTGGCATTTGTGGGGGACATATAGGAAATTTAGACCTGGATATTAAGATGACCTGAATATTAAGTTTCTAAAGGAGATGAAGAGACACTTAAAACATCTGGACTGGCCAGATTTTTTGTTCGTTCACAAACGCATTCATTAATTCACCTGGCACATATTTATTGATTGCTACTGTAAGCTTGTGTAGAACCTCTCAGAGGGAAATAGTTAGACTAGAACAGGGAGCCCAAGGAGCTCAGGGTGTAGTGATGGATGAGACAGATGCATGAATTAGCCATGCCAGAGTCACACAGCAAGAACAGGTCAACACAGCACAAGCAGCACTGGCGGGGGCTGGGAGTCACTGTCCAGGGTGGCAGAATGGTGCTGTAGAGGTGGTGGTCTCCATCAGGACTAATAGTTAATGGCTCCTGACCTGAATGCATCTTTTTTCAGTCTAGTGAGCCTCAGCTCTGGGTGTGCCCCAGAAAGGGGTGGACTTTTGACCTTGTCCTGGAGAGGTTGTCTAGAGAGTGGACTCTGAAATCAGGACGCTTAGGTTCAAATCCCAGCTGTGGTACTTACCAGCTGCATGACCTTGGGGGTCATTTCACCTCTCTCTGCTTCACTTCCTTATCTCTCAAATGGAGACAATCAGAGAACCTTCCTCACAGGATGGTTTTGGGGGCTAACCTAGCTAATGCACATACAGGCCCAGAGCCGTGCCTGGCCCTAGAAAGAAAGGGCTGAAAGGGAGCTGTGCCAGCCACCACTGCCATTTGCACTGAGGCTTTGGTTCATGACTTCCTGGCGCTTTTCACTTCTGTAGTCTCCTGGTCCTCTGGAAGGCCCTTGGGAGGTTTTGCTTCATGAGGAGGCAGGTAAACTGCAGGTGAGCCCTTGTTGAGAGTCTGAACTGGTCCTGAGAGCCTTTCTCAAGGATCAGCAAGAGGGGACGCAGGCAAAGCCTTAGTTAGTATGTGTCTTCGGAAGACCAGCCTCTGGATGGACAGAGTGGGCGGGGTGGGGACAGCCAGCAAGCTCTCCAAGTCCCCGCCCCGAATCCTTGCCCTGAATCCTCCTGTGATCCCTTCTCTCTAGGGAAGAAGACGTGCTCACATGTGGGTGTAACACATGCCACACTCCGTGGGTCGTGTTTCCCGCTTTAAAATGGGAAATGTGAGTTATTTATCTGTGGCGCACACGTCGGGAGACGCTCATGAGCCAGCACAGGGGACTTGCTCCAAGTAAACCAACCCACTTCCTGGAAGGGCGGTTGCTTTTTACAGCCAGAGAGATGAAGGCGAGTGGAGAGGGGGCTCACCATGCCGCTGGGTTCCTGGCACTCTGGCGAGCCTTTCCTGGTGCCAGGAGGCATCTCCGTCATCCTCCCCCGCCCCTGACTGCATCGTGGGGGCTGCTGAGCTGAAAGCCGCCAATACTTGCCTTTTTGCGTCAGTTTGCACATAGCTGTTTTAAGTCAGAGATGGATGGGGTTGTCAGGGGCTGGGCAAGAGGAAAGGCCCCAGGCCCCTGCTTGATCTGATGAATGAGTGGTTCAGGTTGGTGTTTCAGGGCGTTGGTTTAAACTCTCACTCTGTGTGGCATTTACTGAATCACCAACTCTCTCTGAGCTTGGGGTTCCCCATCCATCACGAGGGGACCCGTCAGAGTGAAAGCCAGAGTCTATGCTATGATCAGCAAGGCCCATGATCCAAGTTACTCTCATCACCTCATCTCCCCTGGTTCACTCAGCCCACCGACTCCAGCCTCTCTGTTCCCCAACAAACCAGCAAAGCAAAGGCCCTGCCTTGGAGCCTTTCGATGATTGTTCCCTCTCTCTGGGGTGCTGTGTGCCCAGATAGCTGCACAGTTCATTCTCTTACCTTAAATTTACCTTCTTAGTGAGGCTGGTTTGGCCACCCACACTAAAAGTACATGGCCTTCTTTCCCTGCTTTAATTTTCTTTCTTTAGGTATCTTTTATATGATAGATTTTACTACTTATTTATCATCTGTTCCCTTATGAGATTGCAAGCTCCATGAAGATGTTTTGTCTATTTTGTTTCCAGCCCCCACAGGTTATGGCGGATACTGGGTGTGTGATAAAGGTAGGGGAACTTGGCAAAATTAGGGCTTGGAGACACTTTGGGATCACAAGCCCCTGGCCTTCCCTTATCTCTAGAGCTGTGAGAGGAAACATCCTCTCCTGAAGGGAGTTTGTTTGAAGAAGCCCTCATGTGGTTCATGAGCATCTCATCTTGCATATCTGGCCAGAAGTTAGTACCTGATGATTATTTGGTGAATGAATGCAGGAGAGGCCAGGACCTGGGGTCCATAGCCTGGACTTCTCCATGTATCAACTCTGTGGAGTGGGCTGGTACCTTCTCTGCCTGTAATTCTCTTTCCTGTAAAAAGGGGACGATGGTGTATCTACCTTGACAGGTGCTTATAGGAGTCTGTGCAAATATGAAGAAGGCCTGAATCTTGTAAGCGCTCAGAAAGTTAGCTCTTCTTTTTAGAAATGCTTTCAGCTCCAGTTCCAGGCAGGGGGATGCTTCCCATGGAACTTGGGTCAAGCCCTCAAGACATGACTCCTGTGGGCAATGGTATGGTTAGTGTATCCTTTCTTCCTTCTGGGGTTGCCCTGGTGGAGGATGGGGACTGTTGGACAAATTGCATGCGATGAACCTTTGGTCAGCATGTGTATATTACTACATCTTTGGAAAATGGGTATGCAGGCAGAAAAATAATATTCAAAATGACACTTAAGGTAGGAAACTCAGATGCCCTCTGTTTGGTACCAGAAGGGAGTTTGGGATGCAGGGACCTGATTCAGGCCACTGAAGCAAGCCATGAGCTACTTTTGAGGCAGATACAGGCAGCCCAGGGAGATTTCTGCTTTCTGCTCCTGAGACTAGTTTAGTCCTGGTCCAGGGTCTTATCTAGTAATTCAGATCCTCCTTGGCATGGTGGCCAATCTGGGGCTGTTGGCTTTCACAGCATCCTGGGGGCTTTGTCTGAACATAGTACAGCCCAGTTCTCATGGAGCTGAGAGGAAGGCCCTAAATGTCCTAGGAGTAGGGACAGTTGCCTTATTCCTAAGGCATTTCTGCTACCTCCTGCCATAGACTGACTTTGGATTGGGGTCTTGAAGAGTCCAGGAAGCCAAAGAAGACTTGGAAAGAGAAAATATTTTTATTTTGAGGTACTGTACTCAAATAGGAAGCCTGAGAATAAGTCTGTGTTTGCCTCTTGGCCTTACGGACAGACTATACTTCTCAGAGCCAGAATGCCCATGATTCTCAGTGCTTCAGATTCAGAAAAAGCAGAGGCTTGGAAATGAGTCCCAGCTGCCTGGCCACTGCTGGTCCTCATACTTGCTCTTCATGGGGAAGATAGAGCTGAAGGGGCTGGCCAAGAACCATCTGGGGGCCACGCAACTTCCAGGATGATTTTTGCCCTCAGTGTGAAGATGGAATAAGGGAGGATTGAGCAGAAGAGAAAGATATTTCCACCCTTTTGCCTTGACACTATCTGGATGGCTCATTGTATAGATGCTGTGGGTAATATTTAGTGCCAGCTGCTGTTTGTCACCTGACTCTTTGTCTCAGCTAAATAGCAGCTTGGATAGTGATGGGGAAGCTAGATATGGTACTTCACTGGCCTTAGAATTCAGAAGTGACAGGCTAGGCAATGCCAGTGGCCATCAAGGCCTGGGATGGTCCGTCCTTCTGCATTCCGGAGCAGTCTTAGTGTCTCGCTGACAGAGAGCTGGCATACATCATGAGCATGTGTCCAGGGTACCTCTTCCCGTGCTGGGCTCAGGGCTCTATGTGGGGAGGCATGATGGGGAGATGCTGGCTTTCTCATTGGTTACAGTAGTCTGAAGGAGCACCTTAGAAAGCCTGCAAAGTTTCCGATAGGGGCTCTTACAGAGAGTTCTGCGGGAGCAGAATAGACACTGCCAGGCCCTGGATGTTCACTGGAGTGGGGATGCAGGGATTGGGTCTGGAAGGCTCCAGGAGTCCAGCTGGTTCTTCTCCAGTGGTCCAGGACCTGCTATAGGGCCAGGGAGCCTAGTCCCATCACTCTCCAGAAAAAATGAAGAACTGTGAGCCTCATCTTCAGCTGTAGCCCATGAGTCATGGTGCTACATCAGGGGGTCTGTGAGGATTAAAGATGGTGACATGGATAAGGTGTTTCCTTTGCTGCATTTCTTATTCCTGTCTTAAGGTGGTGACATGTCTGTCTTCTCTGGAACAGTGACGCTTGGCATCAGCAATTCCCACTCATTCACTGGTTCCATTTGAGCATCATTTTTTGGGCACCCACTATGTGCCAGGCACAGGAGCCACCACAGGGACAAGAAGGAAATCGTGTTGAGTCTTCACCTCGCACCCTGGTGTGGGCTGTGGAGGGGCACAGAGGTTCCTCGCTGGACTCAGGCTGCTTGGGCTCCTCCACTCCCGGCCACCTAAGGGACCTCTCTATAGTTTTCTTTTTTTTTTTTTAAAAACTGCTTTTTTTCCTCAGGCGTTATCTGAAAAATGATGGTGATGATAATACGAATCATCTGAGGTAGTTGAGAGGCTGAATGAGCTCCTACATGTAAAGAGCAGCGTGCCAGGCATTTATTTTGAAAACCCTCAATCGATGTTAACAATGACGACTAGGTGGAGCGATGTACTAGTGAATAGACGGTGGGCATGCCGTGCATGAAGCTTTGAGAGAGGACTGAAGCAAGCCTCGTGCCAGCAGGACCCATCTGCACGGTGGGGGGCAAGGACAGTGCTCTCAGCTGCCCAAGGATGAGCTCACAGCTCCCTCCTGGGGTTGCTTTACACTCAGGCTGCCACCACCTGAACTCAAGGGACTCCTCTTAATGAACAGAGGCTTCTCGGGCTATCCAGCAGTGCTCTTCTGGAGGGAGATCATGGTGCTCTCAGCCTGGGGTCGTCTCTTTGCCCACAGAGGCAGCAGCTGTGAGAGTCACCTGCTCAAGACACGCTGGCACATCCTCACCCGTGTCATCATCACCTCTGTTTGAACCACAGCTCCTAAGTCCCTCAGCCCAGCACTGCCTCCACGTTGATTGGATTTCCGTAGTCTGCTGGCTCAAGCCCTGGCCACTGCACCACCACTAAGCTTTAAAAAATGCATATATATGCTTTGAAATAAGCAAGCATGGCTCTTGCCAGTGTTTTTCAGTCGGGGCATGATTAGCTCTTTGGGAAGCAAGGCCATTCTTTGTGGAAAAGGATTTTCTTCTCCATGGTTTACCAGTCGTGGGTGTTCCAGAGCTCACGACAATGTTATTTGTCATTTTATTTATCCAGGAGGCTGGTGCAGGAGTGAGTCAGGAGGCTGAAGTCACCCGCAGTTGGAGTCTGCAGCAGTTGGTGCTTCCCTTCCGACCGTTCCTGGGCTCCCACCCCCAGCCCCAGCTGCTCACCATGGCTCCTGTCATCCCCCCTTATCCAGAAATACCCCTTCCCCAGACTGAGACCCCAGGAGTTACTTCTACAGAGCCCCTGTCTGCCTCTGGGAAAATGTCCCCACAGGCTGTCTCTATGCTGGTGTAACAGCTAGGAAGGTTCAGGGACCTGCAGGGGAGCCACATGAGACTCAAAGTTCTCACAGCTCTTTCTTTTCCCCCATGATTTTGTCTTTTTGCTCCTCCCTTATCCTTTCTACCCGGCCAGCTCCCAGGCCTTACTCCTCTCTTCTTATCTTTGTAGCTTGCACATGATGGAAAAGACCCAGGCACCAGGCAGGAGCTCCAGGTAGTCTGTGGTTTCTCTTGACCCACCTTGTAGCCTCTCTCTTTCCCCACCCATGTGTCCACCCATGGATACCCATCCATCCCATCGTGGCCTCAAATCCTCCTTCCACCAAGACAGCCTCTCCTTCCCAGCTCTCCCGTAAGTTCCTAAGGCCATAAAAGTCACTCAGCCCATCTGGCCTGTGGAGTGGGGTGCTGCCTGACATACTTGGTAACTCTTGGGGTCCCTTACCTTGTTTTGCTGCCTCCAGGCATCAGGCAGTGGGGTAATTGGAAATTTCTCAAAAACAAATACCAGTGGCTGAGCTTCCTTTAATGATGACCAACATCTTTACTCTGTGTATGACATAATCAATCCCACATTCAAATGCCTGGGAGAGGCCACCCCAAATGTAAATGCACATTGAGTTGTACAGGGTCTCTATGAGGTGCTCTCCAGTGGGGCTGGACACTGAGGACAGGTGGGAGAGGCTTCCCTGGTAATAATTTGAGCATGTGCCCTCTCTGGCTCACTGTTACCTTGACCCATTGCCTGTCTCAAGAGGGCATGGGGAGCTTGGGGCTGGAGGGCACAGGCTCTGGAGGCTGACCCTGTATCCCATCTCAGCCTCACTTCCTGGCTGTGAGTCCTTAGACAAGTTCTGAGGATAATAATCCATGATGCCACGTGTTGTTGGGAGAACTTGGTGACCTAAGGCAGGTAATCTGTTTGCACAGGACCTGGTATATAGGTAACAGCTCAAAAATGTTAGTGATCATCTTTTTCCTTGTCTGCAGCTTCAGGAGGGAGACTTAGAACAAAAGGAAGGGGGATTTGCATGCCTGGAGCACCAGTCATAGCACTGCCAGATTCAGCAAAAATAGAAACACACAAACAATCACAACAACAAAAAAGTCAGCGGATTTGTTTGTCTGAAAGTCAGACTTAACTGGGTGCCTTGTATTTTGCCTCTCAATCCTCATCAGTCTCTGGCCCCATCACCTCCTCCATCTTGGTCCCAAGTGGGACAGTCACAGAAGTGGTCTGGGGAAGTCATGGGGAAGCACCTGCCCAGCAGCCTGAAGGCTGGAAGCTGGAGGGAGGGGGATTGGGGCCAGGGACGCTGTCCAGGCTGAGGCTGTGTGTGGGGAGCTCCCTGGCACAGCAGCAGGAACGTGGCGCAGGCAGAGGGGCTTGTGAATCAGCAGCCAACTCCAGCTCCTGACAGCTGGCCGTGGGCGGAGTGGCGGAATGTGTGGACACCTGCCACACCACGGTGCCTGGTGGCAGGGGAACAGCTGCAGGGCAGCTTCTGTTTCCTCCCTGCAAGAAATCTCCCACAAACTCGGTGCTCTCCCTCCCCGGGTGTGTCTGGCCTCAAGTTGTCCTCTGTTCCTCCTCTTTTTACCTCTTCTCTCCCCATTTTCTTCCTACCCTCCTGTTTATTTCTCTCTCTTTTTTTTTTCTCTCCTTCAAATCCCATTGGTACCAGCCTTTCCCAGGAGCTGGTCTGGGTGGGATATTCTGATGAGTCCTTGGTTACCTGCTGGTATATACCACAGGCTCCTGACTTCTCCTGGAAACCTCCTCAACATGGCCAGTCCTTGGCCACAGGCCCTGAGTCCCCAGTGGTGAGGAATGCCCAGAGTGTGTTGTGTGACCTGTGGGGGTAGGAGGGGTGACATCCATTAGAAGTGCCATTTGTTTGAGGGTAGCTGAGGGTGGCCTCCTGTCCCGTGAACACTCTGTTGTTCCACCTCCTAAGGGGATTAAAAATCTAGCTGCCTATTTTTCCTGCTTTGGTACACAAGGTCCTGCACAATTTGTCCCCTTTATTCCCTTCATGCTCCAGCTTCTATCAGTCTGCACCTCCCATCTGAAGTTCCAGGTAAATGGAACTGCTCCTGGTTCTAAAAGGCTCTGTGTCCCCGACACCTTCAGACCTTTGTACATCTGTGTTTCTCCTGCCTTAACAAGATCCACTCATCTCAAGGGGACCTCCTCCCCACTGGCCAGCCTTGGCCAACTTGGCCTCTTTGTCCTGCGATCTGCCCACTCTGTCCATGCTGCCACCTGCCTCCTCCACACCTTATGCACTTATGGTTGTTTGTTTTCATATCTGTCTCTTCATACAGACCAGAAGTTCCTGGCATTGTATCTTTCAATCATTCCTGCCCTAGGACCTTTGTGCATTCTTCATGGAACACCCTCATCCTCTCATTGCTCGTGAGATCTCAGCTAAATATGACCTCAGACGGAACTTCCCAGACTCCCCTGACTCATGAACATTCATTTATTTATTGCAGGACCTTGTTTGATTGCTTGGTGCTTTGTTACAGTGTGCAGGCTTCCCCGTTGGACAGTAACACCTATCCGACAGGGGCTCTTCCAGCTGCTCTACTGTTGTATCCCCCCACCAAGCCCAGTGTCATTGCTGATGGCTGGACAGTGAGGCATGGGAAGCAGAAATGCTGAGGCCTGGAGAAAGGGAATTCTAGGCTAGGATTCCCTCGGTGAGGTTGGTGGGGAAGTAGGGATGTGTGGATGGATTTCTCTGAACCCAGCAGGATCCCTTCAAGATGGTGGCCACATCAGAGAGCAGATGCCTTGGCTTGCAGTACCGCCAGGCTCTTCTTTTACATGTTTTAGTTTTAGTGTATATTTGTTTAGGTTTGCTTGCCATCTAGCCAACAGCAGGTTCATTTTCTGAAAACATGGAATGTTTGAGGAAGGACAGCTACAGCAACCAAGTCAGGTCTGAGTTCTGTACCCTTGTCTGCACCTGGGTGGCAGCACCCACAAGGGCCTAAATTTTTGGAGCTCAAGCATTTTCTGTGGACCCTGGAATGTCTCTAATCAGGGACACAGGACACCTCAGTCCTTGGGGGCCTGGTTCTGCTGCCTGGCTCTCACAGGAGGGCTGACTCAGAAGTCCCCTGGAGTCCCCACTAAAAGGTGAAGAATGTCAGTTTGGGAAAAGCCTGGAGAGATTATCTGCTCAGAGCACCATATTATTCAGAGGAGGAAGTCAAGGCTCCTGGAGAAGAAGTGCTTTGTCCAAAGTCACAGGGTTGAGGCAGAACTGGCACTCAGGTCCCCTGCTACCTCACCTGGGTACCGTGCCCTTTATTACTGTGGGACTCTCATGTAACCTAGAATGTTAACTCAGAGATGTGCACTTTGATGTTGCAGCAACCTTTACATTTATTTTCTTTGCACAAAGATACATCTTCCCTTCTTCACAGTCCTTCTTGTCTCTCTGTGTTCATCATCATGAGGACATTGAATTAATGAGGACAAGCTTTTGGTTTCCAGGGTGGAAGACAATGGTGCTTCCTGCTGATCTCTGGTCTAAAGGGGTACTGCTGACCCCTGGCTGCACCTCCAGGGACCAAGCAAGACTGTGCTGGGGGCTCCCCTCTGTAATAACAGCCAGTGATTCCTTTATGGAAGAGAGTACCCACGTGTGTTCAGAGCACTTTTATTTTCTTCCAGATATGGATTTTAAAAGGCTGTTTCTATGTATTTAACCTTTGGAGAGGTCCACTGGAAAACTTCTGCCGACCTCTTCAGTCCAGGTGTGTGATTGCAGCTGGTGCAGACCGTTGCCTCCTCTAGGGCAGTGTCCAGGGGGATGAGCTTGGCCAGCATCCCGTGGGCAGCTTGCCCTGCAGAGCTGTTGCCCTCCTGACTTGCAGTGAGGGATGGGGAAGGAAGAATTCCATGGTAACAAGGCTAGAGAGCCCTAGCACCATGGTGTCATAGCAACCAAATGGAGGAATTCCATCCACATAGTGACAAGGGGACCCCTGGACCTATCAGATGCAGGCTGGCCCACCGCATTAGCAACCAGACTGTGCTCCTGGTGATGGGGGTGGTGGTGGAAGAGGGTTGAAAAGATTGGAGTGGGAGGGTTGGGAGAAGTTGTTTGTGTGGGTTTGGAAAATTTAAAAAAAAAATCATTAAAAGAAACAAATGGAGAACTCTCCCCTGGATAAATATCAATAAGAGAAAAATATCAGGCCTGGCCTCGCCTCCTCTGGGAAGTCTCCTGACTCATGCTCCTGCCTGAGCCCTGTGGGGTTTCTATTCCTGGTTGGGTCTGGAGCATATGACCCTGGCTTTGTGGACAACACTCCTGGTTTTGCTTCTTTGTCGTTTTCTGCTGCATTTGCTGACTGAGGACATGGAACAGATGCTAAAATAATGATCACTGCTCTGTCCCTTACTGCTTGTGTTCTCCATTCATTATGTGTGGCTTCTGATTGTGTCCATGTGGGTCCATTTTGGTGAAGTATATGGACTATGGTGTGTATTTGCTTTCTTTTTAATGTTTTACCCCCATCCCAGACAGGTGTCTGTTTTTTTCTGTCCTGCATTTTTGACATGTGCAAATATTCACAAGCTCATCAGTAGTTGATTTGGGGTCAGGTAACTGAGTATTAACTCTTGTAGTGTGTGTGTGTGTGTGTGTGTTAACAACCTGGAAATCTTTATGAGATGGGAGCATCTCTTGTTATCTGGGGAAGGAGTTGAGCCCTTATTCTCCTTAGTTGGGGAAGGTCAGGGGGACAGAGGGTAGGGGAAGCCTTAGGGAGAAATATGGAGGGGAGGATGGCTGGGGCGGGGGAGATCTGTACCTGGAGCAGCAGAGAAATAACACTGGATTTCAGCTTTCCAGTCATGTGCTTGGACCACAGGTGTCTCAGTGGTAAAGGCAGCTTTATGCAGAATGTTTCTGAGGCTATTAGGCACAAGATAGCTTGAATTTCCTGTGTGTATACACAGTAAGGTCCTGTAACATTGGGCTGTGACTTATATGTCTCAATTCTCCATAGCACCTGCACAGGGCTGGGCATTACAGTGGGTGTTCTCTATTGCTGAATGAGTCATTATTCTTGTCCTTGCTCAGTGTATGGTCTGACTGGGAAAATGGAACATTTCTCCATGGATCATCAAACTCCAGGAACATTAGTAGACTATGTATTTCCAAGTATAAAATAAGGAGTTAATGGCCATTGAATGAATACTTGGGGCATGTAGGGGCAAGAGTTGGGACCAGGGAAGTTATAAAAAAAGTTGTGATTACCAAGGCTGGTGGTCTAGGCTATAATGAGAACCTTTCTCTATTCTCCAAGCAGGGCTGTCATTGTAGTCCAGTGATACAACTTGTATCGCTGGGGCCCTCAAACTCTAGTTCAATCAGAATCATCTGGAAATCTGTTTAAATATGCAGCTTCTGAGGGCCACCCTAAGATTCTGATGAAGCAGTTCTAGGAATCAGCATTTTTAACAAGTTCCCCAGATTGTGGTGGAAGTTGGCAGGGAGTGCACACCAGGGACAGTCCTCATTCAGTGATGCCTCTCTGGGCCGCATAAGTGTCAGGGCTTGCTATTCTTAGGAGATTCACAGATAGTCTTAACAAACAGGAAGGTGTCTCTGCAGGGCAGGTGGATCCAGGAACCTCACCTTCCCCAGCAGAGCAGAAAGCATCAGTGTAGTCCTTCTTTATCAGTGACCGAGGCACCAGGAGGTGAGGCAGGCTGCTGAGCTCCAGTGTGTGGAGTGGGAGGTGAGGTCGACCTCCCTGGGCCTGTGAGGCTGACAGACCAAGAGAGTGAGCTGCGATCGTTTCAGCAGACACAGTGGAAGCTGCGGCATGCAAGAAAGGATAGAAAATATTGGGGGGAACTTGCTATTGTAGGGGGTGTCTTTAAGGATAGGAGAGCAAGGCCATTTATAAGCCAACCTACTTTTCAGAAAAACCCTAATCTTGCACTTTTTCATTCTAACTTTTCTGGCTGCAGTTGGCTATTGGGTATTAATGTGGGTATTAATGATCGTGATGGCATCTCTGTTAGTAACAAAGGCAGCTGACATTTATTAAGTTTCCACTCTGTACTTGCACAGTACTAAGCACTGAATGCTCATGATCCCATCTCTTTCTCATGACCCTACGAAGTCTATGCACCGTGGCTTCCCATTAACAGCTGAGGAAACAGGCTTGAAAGTGCCCAGTGGATTTGTGCTGCTAATCAGTGGATCCCAGATTGGATGCCAGGTCCTAGGTTGGAAATGTCATGCAAAGAAGAGATTCCTTGATTCACACCCCCCTTCTGTCCTCTTTCTTGTTCTCTTTCCCCATGTGCCCAAATGTACATTTCTCTCTCATTCCATGTATCCTATATTGCTTCTATTTTTGGTAGTTTATTATAGGACATGGAGTGTGGAAATGGAATAGAATAAATAGGTTTTTCAGAGCATCCATTTGAAACTAAACCTCTCATCAGTAAGACACACAGGATGAGTGGAGGTTTCTGTGCAGGGCACTAGATAGCTGAAGTGATTACGAAACAGCAGAGCCCTGATTATCTGTGTGGTTTTTAGCAAAGTCCCTCTTCCGTGTTTGTGACAGATGCCTTCTGCTTGATAGATTCCTTTAAAATTAGATGTTCTTCACTCCCCTTTCTCTGGATGACCAAATTGACGTGCATAGAAATTTAAGTTTTAAGAGCGAGATGTGGTACTCCAGTTGGGCTCCCTGAGTGGGCATTTGGTTTGGGGCATTAGAGAAGGAGCTTTGGAAATATGTGTTCAAATCCTATCTCTCCAATGTACCTTGGGCTGTGTCCTTACTCCTAGAATGTGGGTAACAGAACTGTGGGTGTAGTAGACACTGCACAGCACCACCCAGAACCCGCCTTTAGGATGAACTTTCATTTCCCTGGTTGCCAGGAGTGTTGGTAGCTGAGTTGCTCCTGAAGATTTGCCCTTGCCTAAGAAAACTGCCTCTCCCACGGTCATGCCCGTCTCCTGGGGCAGCTAGAGTCCATGCCAGGGTGTAGTGGCCATCTTGCCTTCAGGCAGGGTAACCCAGACACCCCAAGGATGGGTGGCGCTCTGATCCAGCTGCGTCCCAGGGCACCTCCTCTGTGCAGTCCTGCAGCTTTGCTGCTCCACAGATGCTCATACGTAGGTGCTTTACATCAGCCAGCCGCCTCCATGCAGACCTCATCTCAGTCCTGGGGACCCTTCCTGAGACATCTCATCTACAGCGTTTTGTGATGAGTAAATGAGACCCCTGATGTAAGTATCTGGCATCCTGCTTGGAAAACTGACGGTCCTGTCCTCTGTAGGCACAGCTTGTGTTTTATCCGCTTTAAAAATCTCATAGGAGCTCTTGGAGCAAGCAGCTTTCTCTGTATTTTTGAGAAAATATTGAGTATGCAGTTATAGTCAGAGCTCAATAAATTTCAGTGAAAATAGGAATTCTTTGGCTCTGTGAAGGAAGACCTATTGATTCATGTCAAACTTCTTTATCAGAAGTGGTTCGGGACATTCAGACAGGCTTTGTGTAATGGAATTTAATCACGGTGATCTTTTTTTTTCCTTCTTTTTTCTATTTTACAAGAAATCATACACCCTGTGGAGGAAGATCTTCCCAAAGACATTTTCACTTATAGGAAGAGATTAAATAAGCTTGATCTTTGCTGAAGAATTAATGAGGAAAAGGTTGTGAATGCAGTGGCATTGCTCACACCTAGTCTGCATGAGTGTGTGTGTGTGTGTGTGTGTGTGTGTGTGTGTGTGTCTAAGAATATGTGTGTGATTTCTTATTTGCTGGAGCATTAAGGAGCTTAGCAAATGGTTCCCAGTGGGAGGGGTTAGGATACTGGAGGATCCATTAAAGGAAGAGGGTCTTGTACAACATTTTAAAATTATATCTTTCATAGGTGCTTATAAGAAATAGGAAAGGAAGAGGAAGAAATTCACACACCACTGAAATGTATGACAGCAAAAGCAGAAGGCCATACTCCATCTCTACTTCCCAGTGTAAATTCCATTCCTCAGAGGTGGCCACATTCACAAATTTAGTGCCTATCTTCCTCAGTGTTTCTTTATACATGGATGATCACATACATCAAGTGTGTAATTGTGTGTATGTGTGTGTGTGTATTTAAATTAATGGGGTCCTATTATACCTTCTGTATAACTTATTTCTTTTCACTTATTTTAATTGAACATCTTTCCAGATATGCTTCATTCTTCTTAATATTTGTACCTAATATTCCATGAAAGGCTGCACTCTAGTTTATTTAAAATGACCATCATTGCTTTATTCACCATCAATAAGATACAAAAGCAGTTGAAGTGTTGGTTAACAGATGAATGGATAAAGAAAATGTGGGTACATATATACAATGGAATATTATCCAGCTATAAAATGGAAGGGAATCCTGCCACCTGTGACAAAATGGATGAGACTAGAGGACATTGTTAAGTGAAATAAGCCAGGCACAGAAAGATGGAAACTGCATGATCTCACTTATAGAGAGAATATAAAAAAAGTGGAACTCACAAAGCAGAGAGTCAAACACCAGTTGCCAGGGGCTGGAGAGTGGGGGGAAATGGAGAGTTGTTGGTCACAGGGTTCAAGCTTTCAGTGCCAAGATGAACAAATTTTGAGGATCTAATGTACAGCGTGAGTGGTGAGGGATGTATTTAATTTGATTTAGGTAATCATTATGCAAAGTCTACATATGTCAAATCATTACATTGTGCCTCTTGTGTATATTCAGTCTTTTTCAATAAACTATTTTAAGATAAATGCACTACTTGGTGATGGGTGTCCAGGTTGTTTCCAGCTTTTCTGTTTAGTAAATGTTGCTGCAGTGAGTATCTCTGTTCACACATCCATTGTGTATTTAAAAGTATGACCCTTGACTTGCACAGGTAGGGGCCGGATCAATAATTGTTGAACTGAATGGAAGGCCAAGTACAGCTTGACGAGAGACCAGGAGCCGTAGTTCTTTTTGCACACAACCAGGCACTCATTTTTCAAGAGTGACTGACCATGATACATAGATTTGGATAAGGAAAGACTCTGGTGTGCTGAAGTCCTCCTGGGGGAGAATGTCCCTACTCCTGATTATCTAGTTACTGGTCCTTCTGGCCATTCTTTATGTCACAGAGGGAACCTTTCCTATATAGCAGGGTTTGCCTGCACACCCATGCTAGCACAACCAGTGTTTTCCTTCCTGTAGTTAAGGCTCTGGTTTTGATTGGAGTGCATTCGTGGATCATCACAGGGTTATTGCTCCAGCCAGTTAAAATGTTCACAGGTGCTTCAGGCTTTACGTGACAAGGGGCCTATTCCAAGACAACAGGTGGCGTTGCCTGGATGCTGAGCATCCAACAAGTAAATATGTATTGGATAAATAATTAATTTTAAAATGCATTCAGAACACACTGTGTGACATAGTGGCTGATCTACAGCACCATTAATGCATCTAAGTGAAGGGTCTGGTTTAATGATGCTATTTGGCATATTCATGGTCCTGCATATGATTTAGTTCCACCATCCAGGAATCTAGGAAGAACAAGCATGCTCAGTGCTGCTGGCTCCCATTGTGCCTTATCCAAGGGCGACTTTTTAAGTTTATTTGTACCTCATTACTGCATGTTCAGAGGAGGAGGTTTTCCTGAGGCCTATTAATTGGAGCAACTGTTTTCTAGAAAGTTGTGGTCCATGTGAGGCCATTAGACATTCTCTTATTTCTTTTGTAGAAAACTTATGAAGTAGAGAAGACTTTAGTAGCCGCATTTTACAAATGTGAATCCTGAGGATCAGAGTTTAGCAGTTTGTGAAAAGTCACACTGGGCTCGTAACAGGACTGGGACCTAAGAGCAGATTTCCTGTTTTGTCGCAGCACTCTTTTCTGTGAATAGCAACCCATCCAACAAATCAAAGTGGTGTGCACACAAGACTGCATACAATTATACCCATCCCTCTGCACAAAACAAGTTTAATATGTGCAAATTTGTGGGGGAGAATTATTGAGATTTTGTTTTGTTTTTGATATGGAATAGTATTTTTAGGGCTACACCCGTGTTTTATCCTGTTGCTAACCATTCTCTTTAGCAGCGATATGCGTACACACAAATGTGTACCAGCTCTTGCAAATTAAAAAGTCATTTTGGAAGAAAGAGGAGTGATTTCATTATAAAGGAACACAATTAGACCCCTCATTAAATAAATGGATATTGAATGCTTATCCTGTGTAACTCGGGGCTGGACACAGAAAAAGACAAAGCTATGCAAAGGATTGTCCCTGCCCTGAGGAGTTTGCAGTCTTATTGGGGAGATAGGAAGACACAATTTAATAACACAGGCAAAGTGTGAAGCCAGCTGTTCGTCAGGAGCCACGGGAGCCTTTTCTTCCCTAGGATTTTGGAGAAAGTAGGGTCACTATGGGATGGAGGAGTCTGGGAAGCAGCACGAATCCCTGCATTCTTACAACAGGATGGTCTTAGGGAAGGGGATTAGGAAAGGGAAGGCTGTTCTCACACACAATGAACTCCACAAGTTTGGGTTTCAGTGAGGAAATGTCAGGCAGCCATAAGCAGAAATGGTGTATGTAGTTGCTTCATATCATGTCTGTTGGCTTCCAAGGGTGATAATGGGGTGCCTAAATTACTGTTTTCTGGAATTCCTTTGTACAGAAAAGGCCAAAGGGTATAGGTATAAAAGGTAAAAGCTTGGACCACTGAAATAACTTGCAGATTTAATTCTTTAGGCTTTAGCTTGAAGTGTCCCTGATTACTTGGTCACCATCACTGTGTCAGCCCTGTTGTCATTATCACCATTGACATGTGTGCAGAGCACTTGATGGGGATTTCCAGGGTGTTGTTGGAAGACTTCTCTTCAGGGATCCTCCTCAAGAATACAAAACTACCCTCAATATGGATCACTCTTCCACCAATTATATATCAACTGGCCAACAGATCACAGCTCATAGGGGAGAGTTAACTTTGGGTAAGATATCTAGGATGGCTTCAAAGAAGAGATGGGACCTACTGGCCTACAAAGAATATCTAGAATTCAGATTGCTAGATGAGTGAAAAGACTACTCTGGGTCAAGAGAACTACCTGTGGAAATGTATGGAAGTGGGAATGTGATGACATGTGTAGGAAAGAGTTGCCAAGTTTTTTTGGGGAGGTGAGTAGTTGCATGAAATTGGGTAGAAGGAGGAGAAAGGGGTTCTAATATGGAGATCTTTAATGTCAGTTTAAAGACTCTAAGAATTTTAGACAAAAAGTGTTAAAAAGCCATCATCAGGAAATTCTTGATTGTCAGAAACTAATAGGTGCCAATAGATTTTTAAAAAATACATATAATTGTAAAAGGTGGATGATTTTTCTGTTACCCATTAGGGTAGTTGCATCTGGATGCAATGTGAGCTTTTAGTAGCAGTGCATTCTGGGATAATCACAAATTCTTTTCTCACCCAGTCCTAAATAAAAATGAAGTAAGAGTGGAGAAGATGGCAGTTTAGAGGAAAGAAACATCTCATAGCAGTCCCTCAACATCAGACCCATGAAGGAAGAGGAAATCTCAGTAGTAACAATTAATGTTGCAGACATCAAAGTAGACTCTGGACAATTATCTTCAAGCATCAGTTATTGATGTTAGTTCTATTCCTAGATATCTCTTCCTCTAAGAAGGGCTGAAAAGTGACTGGGATAATTCAAGCCTACAGAATAGAGAGCCTGCTGCTAAAAATTCTGATAAACTCACCCCACACAAGATCTAACCCCACCTGAGCCTAAGCATAAATTCAACACATAGAAGTGGGAGACAAAATGGCCAAAACCAAAACTAGGCTCTATGGAGGAACAACCAGAAGGGAACTTCAGTTCCTGCCCCCTTTGACACATACATCAAAACACACATACATCAAGAACAGAGAAAGATTATAAAAAATTGATTATTAAAATGTTCAATGAGAGTTGGCCTGGCCCCCAGCTCTGGCCTGGCTGCCGGCTCACGCAGCCAGGGCCTGGGATAGCAACTCCGGGGCTGGGAATAGCAACTCCCCACAGACAGGGCCTGACCAGAGGAAGGGCCCCGTCCATTCCCTGAGGAACTATGACTTGCCCAGCTGCGACCAGAACAAGAGGTAGACACCCGCCAGAAGGAGCACCCCAGCCACCAGCCCGCCCGACCACTGCCCACTGGCCCAGGCCATCACCAAGATCAGGAACTGCAGGCTCCACCCTGTGGAAGGACCCTGCTGCCCACCTGCCCAACCCCCACTGAAACAACTAGACTGGGAGGAGATCCAGGAGGAGGAGAGTGGGGAGAAGAAAGCCAGACTGCCTGCTCCACCACACTGCTGCCAGGAGGTGATCTGGAGAGAGGCCCACTCCACAACCGCAAATCAGAGAGGCAACATGTGTCTGACCGGAGAGACACACCAAACTGGGATCCCGTAGCTACTCAACCCAACACCAATATAGTTATAGGCCTGAGGCTACCACGGCCACAAAACTGAGTTAGCTATGCCACTACCAAGGAACAACAAAAAGGTCCAGGTAAGACATCACTAAGGTCCCTAGAGACCAGGATGCACCAGAAGGTGCAACCAGTTATGATGTTGTGAACTAACAGGGAATCTTACATCTCAAAGCCCTAGAAAAAGAAGAACAAATCAACCCTAAAAGAAGTAGAAGACAGGAAATAATTAAAATCATAGCTGAAATTAATGAAATTGAAACTAAAAAAACAATTGAAAAAATTGACAGAACGAAAAGTTGGTTGTTTGAAAAAATAAATAAAATTGATAGACCTTTAGCTATGCTAACAAAGAAGAGAAGAGAGAAAACACAAATTACTAATATCTATAATGAAAAAGGAAATATCATGACAGACACTACAGAAATACAGAAGATAATTAGAAATTATTTTGAAAATTTATACTCCAATAAAATAGAAAATAATGAAGGCATCAACAAATTTCTAGAGACATATGATATGCCTAAACTAAATCAAGATGATATACACAATTTAAATAGGTCAATTTCAAGCAAAGAAATAGAGGATGCCATAAAAAACTTACCAACCAAGAAAAGCCCAGGACCAGATGGATACACAGCTGAGTTCTACAAAACCTTTAAAGAAGAACTAACACCAATACTTCTCAAATTATTTCATGAAATAGAAAAAGAGGGAACACTCCCAGACTCATTCTATGAGGCCAATATCACCCTGATTCCAAAACCAGACAGAGACAAATCAAAAAAAGAAAACTTCAGACCAATATCTCTAATGAATATAGATGCAAAAATTCTCAATAAAATTCTGGCATCGAATACAAAAACACATCAAGAAGATAGTGCATCACGATCAAGTGGGCTTCATTCCAGGGATGCAAGGTTGGTTCAATATAAGGAAATCAATAAATGTAATTCATCACATCAACAGGCTCAAAGATAAAAATCATATGATCATCTCAATAGATGCAGAGAAAGCATTTGACAAAATACAACATCCCTTCATGTTCAAAATGCTAGAAAAAAATAAGGATAACAGGAATATACCTCAACATCGTAAAGGCCATCTATGCTAAGCCCCAGGCCAACATCATCCTAAATGGAGAAAAATTGAAAGCATTCCCTCTAAAAACTGGAACAAGACAGGGATGCCCTCTCTCACCACTCCTATTTAACATAGTTCTTGAAGCCCTAGCCAGAGCAATTAGACAGATGAAAGAATATAAAGGGATACTGATAGGAAAAGAAGAACTCAAATTATCACTATTTGCAGACGATATGATTCTATGCATAGAAGATCCAAAAAATTCCACCAGAAATCTTCTAAATCTAATAAATGTATTCAGCAATGTAGCTGGATATGAAATCAATACCCATAAATCAAAGGCATTTCTGTACATCAGCGACAAATCCTCAGAAAGAGAAACTAGGAAATCCACCCGATTTACTAAAGCCTCAAAAAAAAAATTTTTTTTCAGAATAAACTTAACAAAAGAAGTGAAAGACCTCTACAATGAAAACTACACCACACTAAAGAAAGAAATTAATGAAGATCTTAGAAGATGGAAAGATCTACCTTGTTCATAGATAGGTAGAACTAATATTGTCAAAATGACCATTCTCCCAAAAGCACTATACAGATTCAATGCAATACCAATCAAAATCCCAATATCATTCCTCATAGAAATAGAAAAAGCTGTCATGAAATTCATCTGGAAAAATAAGAGACCCAGAATAGCCAAAGCGATTCTTAGCAAGAAGAATGAAGCTGGTGGCATTACTATTCCAGACCTTAAAATGTACTATAAAGCAATAGTAACAAAAACAGCATGGTATTGGCATCAAAATAGACCAGTTGACCAATGGTACAGAATAGAAGACTCAGGGACGAACCCACACACCTTCAGATATCTTATATTAGACAAAGCTGCCAAAAATGTTCACTGGAGAAAAGACAGCCTCTTCAACAAATGGTGTTGGGAAAACTGGAAATCCTCACATAAAAATGAAATTAAATCTCTTTCTCTCACCATGCACAAAACTTAACTCAAAGTGGATCATGGACCTAGGAATTAAACCAGAGACCTTGCACCTAATAGAAGAAAAAGTAGGCCCAAATCTCCATCATGTTGATTTAGGCTCCAACTTCCTCAATAAGACCCCTATAGCATAAGAACTCAAAACAAGAATCAATAAATGGGATGGATTCAAACTAAAAAGCTTCTCAGCAAAAGAAACAATCAGTGAGGTGAATAGAGGACCTACAGAGTGGGAGCAAATCTTTACCACAAGCACATCAGATAGAACACTAACCTCAAGGATTTATAAAGCTCTTAAAAGCCTTAAACACACACACACACACACACACACACACACACAAAACCCAATCAATAGATGGGTCAAGGAACTAAACAGACACTTCTCAGAAGATGATATGCAAACAATCAACAAATATATGAAAAAAATGTTCAACATCTCTAACGATTAGAGAAATGCAAATCAAAACAACTCTAAAGATTTCATCTTACTCCAGTCAGATGGCAGCTATCAAAAAAACAAACAACAATAAATGCTGATGAGGATGTCGGGAAAAAGGCACACTCTTACATTGCTGGTGGAGCTGCAAATTGGTGAAGCCAATCTAGAATGTAGTATGGAGATTCCTAGGAAAACTGGGAATGGAATCACCATTTGATCCCGCTATCTCACTCCTTGGCCTATTCCTAAAGGAGTTAAAAACAGCTTACTACAGGGACACAGCCACATCAATGTTTATAGCAGCACAATTCACAATAGCTAGATTGTGGAACCAACCCCGATGCCCATCAGCTGATGAATGGATAGGGAAACTTTGGTATATATACACAATGGAACACTACTCAGCACTAAAAGAGAATAAAATCATGGCATTTGCAGGTAAATGGATGGAGTTGGTGAAAATAATGCTAAGTGAAGTTAGCCAATCCCCCAAAACCAAAGGTCAAAAGATCTCTTTGATATGAAGATACTAACTTATAAAGGCAAGAGAGAGGGAATGAGAGGAATGAAAGAGCTTTAAATAGAACAAAGAGGGGGAGGGGTGGGAGGGGACTAGGGGATAGAAATAATGGCAGACTGAGTTACCATGATTACCCTAAATACATGTATGAAGACACAATTGTTGTAAAAATACTTCATATTAAACCAGCAACTTGGAAAAAAAAAGATTGTTTTTCTTAGCATGGCACAGTGGTGCACACCTGTAATCCCAGCACTTGGGAGGCTAAGCAGGAGGATCACAAGTTCAAAGCCAACCTCAGCAATGGCGAGGCACTTAGCAACTCAGTGAGACACTGTCTCTAATAAAATACAAAGAAAGGACTGGGGATGTGGCCCAGTGGTCAAGTGCCCCTGAGTTCAATCCCCCATACAAAAAAAAAAAAAAAAAAAAAAGATTGTTTTTCTTTTCCTTACGTTGTCTAGCAACACGCACCATTAACTTTACTCATATATAGCCTTAGTGTGCTTTTGCTCTGGATTTTAGAAGAAGAATTTGTTTAGTCATCGTTTATATTCTATAGTTATAATAATGATAAATAATCATGATGATAATAAATGAGACAACTGAATAAAAATACAAATACTCTAAAATATGTTCAATGAACTAAAAGAAGATCTAAGAAATGAATTAAGAAAGCAATGCAGGAAATGAAAGACCAATTCAGTAAAGAAGTAGAAAAGGTGAAAAGAAACCAATGAGAAATACTGGAAATGAAAGACACAAAGAATCAAATTAAAAATTCACTTGAAAGCATCACCAACAGATTAAATTGTATAGAATATAGAATTTCAGTCCTCAAAGACAGAGCCTCATACCTTGAAGATAGAATGCATAAATTTGAGTATATGGAATACAATAAAGGAAAAAAAAAAACAGAACGTGATCAGAATATACAGGAAATCTGGGAGAACATCAAGAGACCAAATGCGAGAATCATTGGGATGGAAGAGAACATGGAAATACAGGCTAAGGGCATTAAGAACATTTTCAGTGAAATTGTTGCAGAAAAATTTTCCTAGCCTCAGAAATGAGAAGGACATATACATACAAAAGCTATACAGGACCCCAAATAGATCAGACCAAAAGAGAAGTTCTCTAAGATACATCATAATGAAAATGATTAACAGAAAATAAGGAATATTGAAAGCTGCAAGAGAGAAACATGAGATCACATTTAGAGGCAAACCAGAAAGGCTCACTTCTGACTTCTCAATACAAACACTAAAATCAAGGAAAACAACTGGCAACCAAGGTTGCTATACCCAGAAAAACTCTTTTTCATAACTGATGGAGAAATAAAGATTTCCATGATAAAGATAAATTAAAAGAATACATGACAACCAAGCCAGCAGTACAAAGAATCCTCAAAGATAAATTGCACATAGAGGAATCCAAAAACAAAACCCCAAACTCTCAAATAAGTGAAGTTCAATAGAAGACTAAGCAGCTAAGTGAGAATCAAGACAGAATTAAACATAATAAAAAATCAAAATGGCAGCAAACCACAAATAATATCCATAATAACACTGAATATAAATAGTCTCAACTCTCCAATTAAAAGACATGGTTAGCATAACGGATCAAAAAACCAGGATCCAACTACATTCTATTTGCAAGAGACTCATCTCATAGGCAATGAAGCTCACAGGAAGAAGGTGAAAGGATGGATAAAATGTATTCCATGCAAATGAACTTTGAAAATAAGCAGGTGTAGCTATTCTCCTATCTGACAAAGCTGACTCCAAACAATAACTAATCAAAAGAGAAAAGTCATTATGTCCTGGTAAGGGGTACAATCCATCAAGAAGATATAAAGATAGTAAATATATATGCCCCAAATATCAATGTACCCAGTTTCAATATGCTTTGACATCTAATCCCAAATATATCCAGAAACAATAATACTTGGTGATTTCAACACACCCTTATCACCGATAGACAGGTCATTAAAGCATCCTATCAAAAGAGATATAGCCAACCTAAATAATGCTACAAAGCAAATGCACCTAATAGACATTTACAGAGTATTTCATCCCATAATGAACGAATTCACCTTCTTCTCAGCAGCTCATAGAACCTTTTTGAAAATAGATCATATTCTAAGTCACAATACAAGTCTTAGCAAATACAAAAAGATCAATATGATCCCATGCATTTTATTGGATCTTAATGGAATGAAACTAGAAATCAACAGTAAGAAAAAAATAGAAACCACATAAACACATGGCAATTAAACAATACTTTTAAAAATGATGAATGGATCAAAGAATAAATGAGAAAATAAATCAAGAAATTCTTAGAAACAAATGAAAACAAAGATACAACATATTAAAATCTCTGGGACAGGGCCTGGGGTTGTGGCTGAGCAGTAGAGTGCTCACCTGGCACGTGCGTGGACTGGGTTTGATCCTCAGCACCATGTAAAAATAAAGGCATTGTATACAACTAAAACAAATAAATAAATATTAAAAAATATCTCTGGGATAGTATAAAAGCAAAATTCATTGCTTTGAGTACCTACGTAAAAAAATAGAGATCCCAAATAAATCAATGTATGCTATACCTCAAGGCCTTAGAAAAAGAACAAAATAACTCCAAAGTCAGTCAAAAACAAGAAGTAATAAGCAGAGTCGAAATTAATGAAATTGAGAATAAAATAATACACAAGATGAACATTCTTTGAGAAGATAAATAAGATATAAAAGCCCTATTCAAATTAACCAAAAGAGAGAGAAGACCCAAATCAATAATTAGAGGTGAAAAAGAATTTATTATTACAGACACTTTGAAATCCAGAGTATTAGAAACTACTGAAATTTATACTCAGTAAACTGAAAAATCTAGAAGATGTTGGCAGTTTTCAAGATACATGTGACTTGCCCAAACTGAACCAGAAAGATAGCCTAAATAGACTAATATTAAGTAATGAAATTGAAACAATAATTAAAAGCCTAACAACGAAGAAAAGCCTAGGACCAGATGGATTCTCAGCAGAGTTCTACCAGACCTCCAAAGAAGAACTAAACCCAGTCTTCCTTAAGGTATTCCATGAAATTGAAAGGGAAGGAACACTGTCAAATACATTCTATGAATCTAGTATGACCCTGATATCAAAACCAGACAAAGACCTATAGGAAAAAAATCTATAGACCAATATTCCCAATGAATGTAGATATAAAAATCCTCAATAAAATATTAAAAACCACAGCCAAAAACGTATTAAGAATATAGTACATCATGATCAAGTGGACTTCATCCCAGGGATTCAAGGCTGGTTCATTATACACAAATCAATAAGTGTAATTAACCACCAAACTATAATTAAGAACAAGAATCATACGAGCATCTCAAAAATGCAGAAAAGGCCTTTGATAAAATACAGCAACCACTAATGTTAAAAACACTGGAGAACCTAGGGATAGAAGGAGTTCATTTACCTCAACATAATAAAGGCTGTATATGACAAACCCATAGCCAACATCACACTGATTGGAGAAAAACTGAAACTTTTCCTCTAAAATCAGGAACAAGACAGGAATGTTCACTCTCACTGCTTCTATTCAATATAATTCTTGAAACTTCTAGATGGGGCAATTAGTCAAGAGAAAGAAGTTAAAGGGATACTAAGTGGAAAAGAAGTCAAACTATCACCTTTTGCTTATGACATGATCCTATATCTAGAAGACCAAAAAGTTCCTCTAGAAGACTTCTACAGCTGATGAATGAATTTAGCAAAGTAGCAGGATACAAAATCAACACTCATAAATCAATTGCTTTTCCATACTCCAACAGAGATTCATCTGTGAGAGAAATCAGGAACACCACTGCCTTCACAATAGCCTCAAAAACAAAAGAAAAACAACAACAACCTGGGAATTAATATAATCAAGGAGGTGAAAGATCTCTATTATGAAAACTATAGAGCACTGAATAAGGAGATTGAAGGAGACCTCATAAGATGGAAAGACCTCCCATTCTCTTTGATAGGGAGAATAAGCATTGTCAAAATGGCCATACTTACCAAAAGCAATGCACGCATTTAATGCAATCCCCATCAAAATACTAATCACAGAACTAGAAAAAACAATCCTAAAATTTATTTGGGAGAATGAAAGACCCCAGAATAGCCAAAGCAATTCTGAGCAAGTAATGTAAGAAGCATCACAGTACCCAATCTCAAATTATACTACAGAGCTATAGAAACAAAAACAGCATGAAATTGGCATCAAAATAGACATGAAGACCAATGGAATAGAAAAGACACAGACACAAACCCTTATTTATACAGCCATCTGATACTTGATGAAGGTGCCAAAAATATATGCTGGGAGAAAAGATAGCCTTTTAAACAAATGGTGCTGGAAAAACTGGATATCCACGCATAGAGGAATGAATTTAGATCCATATCTTTCACCCTGCACAAAAGTGAAATCAAAGTGGTTCAAAGACTTAGAAAGTAGAGCAGAAACCTTGAAACTGTTAGAAGAAAACATAGAGTCAACATTTCATCATACAGATGCAGGCATCAACTTCCTCAAAAAGACCCCTGAAGCTCAAGAAATAAAATCAAGAATTAATAAGTGGATGCCATCAAATTAAAAAGCTTCTTCTGCACAGTAAAGGAAGTGATTAAGATAGTGAAGAGAGAGCCTATGGAATGGGAGAAAATCTTTTCCAGCTGCTTTTATGACAGGGGACTAATATCCAGAATATATAAAGACCTCAAAAAGCTCAATGCCATAAACCAAAACAAAAAACAAAAAAAAAAACCCCCAAATATCCCAATCAATAAATTGGCAAAAAAAAAAAAAAAAAAAAAAAAAAAACTAAGCAGAAACATTTCCAAAGAAGAAACACAAATGGCCAAGAAATATATGAAAAAATGTTCAGCATCTCTGGCAATTAGGGAAGTACAAATCAAAACTACACTAAGATCCCATCTTGTTTTAGTCAGAATGGCAATTATCAAGAACACAAATAATAATAAATGCTGGTGAGGATGTGGAGGAAAAGGTACACTCATACATTATTGGTGAGACTGCAAATTAGTACAACAACTCTGGAGAGCAAATGTGGAGATTCCTCAAAAAACTAGGAATGGAACCACTATATGACTCAGCTATCCCATTCCTCAGTGTTTATCCAAAAGATCTAAAATCAGCATACTATAGTGATACAGTCACTACAATGTTTATAACAGCACAATTAATAGCCAAATTATGGAATCAACCCAGATGCCCATCAATAGATGGATGAATTAAGAAAATGTGGTATATACACACAAGAGAGTTTTACTCAGCCATAAAGAAGAATGAAATAATAGCATTTGCTGATAAATGGATGGAAATGGAGACAATCATGCTAAGTGAAACGAACCAGATTTAGAAAATCAAAGGGTGAATGTTTTCTCAAATATGTGACAGCTAGAGCAAAATAAGGGAAAGAAGGCAATGGTGGAGGGGATCAGACATCATAAAGATATAGGGAAAATTAGTGGAATAGAAGTAGGAGAATGAGAGGGAGGAAGAAAGGGAAAGGGGAAGAAAAATGGAATGAATTTAACAAGATCATGTTATAACAAAGGGAATTGTTCTTTTGTGCATAAGTAGAAGAAAGGAAGTTTAATAGAGTAGAGGAGGGAGAATGGTGGGAGGAAGGGGAGATGGGACTTGAAATCAAATTCCTTGCATGTATGATATTGCGAAAATGAACCCAATTACTATGTATAATTATGATGCTGTTATAAAAATATTTAAAAACCCATAATAAATACCCATCCAAGGGGGCTAATGACAAATTACAAATGCCACAGAGCAGGGTTAAGTTGAAGCATTGCCTAAAAGTTGTGCTTCAGATTCTTGAGTGGTTGCATGTGCTGAGCTGTGATTTTAGGAGTGGGGTGGTTTGTCCTGAGCCATTAATTTCTGTCCCTTGATCACTTTGTGAAAGTCAATGAGATGCCTTGAGTTATCTGTTTCCTGTATTGGTTAAGAAGTTTTGGATGACAAGTGAACAAAAACTCAAACTGGCTTAAACCAAAAGTTAACCAAACTAAAAACTAAGAAGTCCAGAATAGAAGTAGCTTCAATTATGGCTGGATCTAGAGGGTCCACATGGTTATGAGTCTGTCTTTTCTCTATTTCCAGCTCTGCTTTCCTTGTTAGCTTTGTTTTCATTGAGCTCTGTGTGTTGGAAAAAAAAGTGACTTCTGGTTATTTGATCTTGTATGGACCAAAGGAGAATCAGTCTCTCTTCTCTCTCTCCATTTCCTTTTCCTTTCCCTGTTTTTAGGGTTGCCCCTGAAAACTTTGCCCCTGCTTGGTTCATGTGTCCATACCCCTGGACTAATTGGTAAACTTGAGGAGGCAGAATTCTCTGATTGACAGCCTCATCAGAATTTAATGGAGTGGGAGCCAGTGGCACATGCCTTTAATCTCAGTGGCTTGGGAGGCTGAGACAGGAGTATTGTGAGTTCAAAGCCAGCCTCAGCTGAAGCAAGGCACTAAGTAAATCAGTGAGACCCGGTCTCTAAATAAAATACAAAATAGGGCTTGGGGATGTGGTTCAGTGGCTGAGTGCCCCTCAGTTCAATCCCTGGTATCCCTCACCAAAACAAACAAACAAACAAACAAACAAACAAAAAAAAAACAAACAAACAAAAAAAACCCAGAATATAATGGAGTGGGAGAAGGTAGAGGTAGCCACAGATCAAAGTGATACCAGGGCATACTGGCTGTCATGGGATGGAACCATATGATACTGTGGTTTTAGGTGCTCTCTGAATCACACAGCCAGCCTCATGCCTCGAATAAAAGGCAAGGACTTAACTTCAGATGGATGACAATAAAGGTTGTGACTATTTGAGACAGGAACCAACTGGATCTTGCAGCCAATTGCAAATCAAGCTCATTAAGACTGGAGAATGTGACTTAATTCTTTGAAATTCCATCCTAAATTTGAGTTGTTCAGACCAGTAGAAGGCTACACTTTCTTAGCCTTGATAGGAAGGAGATGTGGAATTTCTTCTCTTAAAACTTACCACTATTTAATCCATGGAGAATTTCCTATCCTGCACTGGCTGTATGTGGAGTAGGGCTGTCATAGGAGTTAATAGATCATTTGCCCTTGAATCTCTGACTTCTGTTCTGCAGTACCATGTTCCTATTTACTGTGGTTTCTGCCTCCCTAGAAAGCAATCTGGACTTGGAGAAAATATATTTAAATGGTATTTGGCATTTACCTTTGAGGGTCTCTTAAAAAGCTAACAGCAAATGTTGTGTATGTATACTTTTCATATCACTGGTTGGGAGCAGAGAGAGAAGGGGTGGGAGATGGATATGATTTTCTCCATTTAGTACATTTAGGAAGTAAGACATAGGGATGGTTAAGAGACTTGCAAGGGAATATCAGTGGCAAAGCCCAAAGACAGAAAATTGCACCCTTAATTTCAAATCAGTTTTTGTAACACAGGTCTTCATCTTTTTCTTATTCCAATATGCTATTTTCTTTCAAATGAATAGCACCTTAAACATTTGCTTTCACTGAAAAGTCCATTCACATCCATTGGTGAGCCCAAAGGATAATAGCCAAGAAATCATTTAATGAGATCTAGACCATTTTACAAGACATGCTGAGTTTCCATTTATTGTAGCACTACATTCAATGTGCATTTCTCTGATTTTTCTTTTAAAATAGAGTAAAAAAGAGTTTGTTTTTTTGTAGCTTTTCCACTGATTGCTAATTTTAAATGTAGCAGTAATGAAGGAAGTAGCGGACTGGTTCAAGAGTTCAGGTAAGAGTAGATATTATTGACAAGAGGCTGCTAAGCAGGTATCAAGTGCTGAGGTAATTGGTTTTGTGATTTTTTTTTTTTTTTTTTTTTTTTTGGTATGGGGTAGAGAAATTATCCTTCCTAGCTCTTTGAATGCCAGTAGTATTTTGCTTCATTTCTCCTTCTATTGTGGATGTGGATATTACATGAAGCTATACCAGGAGCTGGCAGACTTCTTTTATAAAGGGGCAGGGGGGCCCATTTATTTTGCGAAATAGTAAATATTGTAGGTTTTATGGGCCATAGGGGTGAACTACTAGACACTGCTGTTCTGCAAAGACAGCAATCCATAATACATTCATGAGTGAATGTATTAGAGCCTATGTTCCAATAAAACTTTATTTATAAAACAGGTGGAGGGCCAGACTTGGCCCCATGGGCAGTATTTAGAGACTTTTGATCTATAGTTTTCTGGAGTCTGTCTACAGCTGCAACTCACTGTTTCCCCAGTGTTTCTGTAGCCTCCTTCCTGTTCCCTTCTTTACCCTTACATAACTGCATATAAGATTTAATTTCCAAGTGAAGTTTCTAGAGGCCCTATTTCCAATGACTGCATTTCTATCCTAAGAACTATATGAACTTTGAACTGGACTCAGGTGCCTGATTTTAGTTTTGCAGAAGCAAAGACTAGAGGACTCTTGCTGCTCCAGTGCTGGGAGTTCAGGTACATGGTCTGGTGGAATTGTACTAGACAAATAACAGTGGAGTACTTGACAGCATGGCTGAGCAAACTACTTAACCTTACGAAATAGGCCTTCAACTGTGAGAATTCCACTCCTCTCCCCCAATGGGGTTGTTGTGCGGGTCATCTGTTCATCCTGTCCTTAGTGAATACGTACTCCATATCATAGCCTTTAGTAGCCATTGGGGATATAATGGGTGAATGAAAGGGAAAGACCTACCCTTATGAAGCTTATCTTCAGGTGATTATATTCATTAATGTAAGGGAGAGTAAGCTTCAAATCAATCAATTATACAAGAGATTAGATTTTCCTGACCTTTTAAAGCAAAGATTATCCTAATGTACTCTCAAGAAAGCCAATTGGATAGTAAAATGATAAGGCTTAGGGGTTGGGGCAGGGAGCAAATGAAAACAAAGTTTAAGGGTGGCTGGGCAGGCACAGTGGTGCATGCCTGTAATCCCAGCAACCCAGAAGTGTGAGGCATGAGGATCACAAGTTCGAGTCCAGCCTTGGCCATTTAGTGAGACTCTGTCTCAAAAAATAAAATAAAGATGTCTGGGGATGTAGTTCAATGGTAGAGCTCCTATGGGTTCAGTTTCCAGTACTGCAATGAGAGTGGACTGATGGAGCTGATTTCCTACAGAAGTTTCCTTATGAAAGAAATGAAAGATTTTCAATGCCATCTAGACTCCAAACCTAAGGAGATTACCATTAAAGTCAGCTAGTCAAGGGTAAAAATAAGAGTGTAGGAGGATTCATTTTGAAATGTTGTCAGCAACCAGCTGGAACAAATGGCAGCTACTATGATTACTAGGAAATTTCTTGGAAGGTGTAGAAGTGTATCAGGTAATCCAATCTATCACCTACTTCAGTGGCATTTAGGGGGCTGGAGAAGCATTGCAATGTGTAAGGAAATATCCCCAAACAGGAGGGAAAATGATGTGGTTATTGTAAACCGTTGAGGTCTTTAGGCCAGTGTGGAATTTCTTTCCTGTCAGACCAGACAGCCCATCTCACTTCACATCTGTGATATTCTCTGATCTGTAACTTTAGGTCCTATGTGGGACTAGAGACTTGGGGTCGGGTAGGAAGGAGGCAGGGGAGAATTGCTTACAGACTTCTGAGGGGGTCTTTCTGGAGAATGAACAGGAAAAGGCAAAGTGTCCTGGGCCAACTTTTCCCTAGTGCTCTAGGGAATGTGTACCCCATCAGTGCAGATCCTTCTGTGGGGCCTGACAATCAGCAGATGTGTAAGTAATTGTGGAAAAGATCACGTTTGCCATCATATGTTCAGGGTTCAGCCATACCAATTGGCGTGCTGGAACTGTTTTAGTGCCTGGCATTTCCTTCCCCTCTACTTCGACTTGCTAGTTCTTACTGTGAGACTGTACACAGATATCCCCTCCTTCTGGAAGGTTTTTCCTCTCCTTCTCCTTCTCTTCCCTCACAAGAAGTCTGATTCCAGTGCTCCACCTTCCCCTCTCCCCCACCACCCCACAAATGTATTTTTTACACCCCATGACTTACTTATTTTGGGTTGGTCTCACAATGAAGACCAGTTGTTGGTAATCAAAAAGTTTTTCTGAAATTTGGGTGGATCATGAAGAAAACATGCAATAACCCGAAGATATTATTGTAACTTCAGACTTGGAGTATATTTATTTGTCTCTCCTTGGATACAGCACGATCTAGTTCTTTTCTGTGCATAATGGCTTGCTGATTGGAGTTCCAGAGTACTTATCATATTTCAGTCACACCTCAAATATATAATTTATAATTTCCAATTCCTGATTGTGTGAGTGTGTGTGTGTGTGTGTGTGTGTGTGTGTGTGTGTAAAGTAGAAAGCACTGGAAATGCAATACAAAGGTTCTGAATTCTTCCCCATTCCCAGGATTTTGTACTTTTCCCATTCATACCTAATTCAACTGCATTTTCAAAAATGACTCATCTTTATCAAATCTTTGCAAAACATTTGGCTAAGCTTTTATAGAAACATGGGCCTTAAATAATATAATTATAATAACAAAACTGATGTCCATAAATCACTTTGAGAACAAACACAGTTGGCTCCTGTAAACACATAACTCACCTGGTGGGAGGAGCCATGGTTGGGTATAGAGAGTGGAGTAACAGGTGACCCAGATGTTAGGAGTAGCATGAGGTCAGCATCAGAAGTAATGGAGAAGACCAGTTAATCTAGCAGTTCAGCTGAGCAAGGTTCTGTTAAGGGAGCACATACTCATTTGAATTATTGCCTGTTTAACTATTTGTTAAAGAGATGCATGAACCATCCAGGCAGTGAAGAAGAGAAACTTTTGGTGCTATCACTTTCAGGATCACCAGTATTTCAACTCATAACTGACCATCTCTTCTATCTGTAGGGATTCTGGGCCCAATTCAAAAGGCTAGACCTTTTACTATCATCTGCCACATACTGTGAAGAGAAATCTCTCTCCCATGAAGAAATCTCTCTCCACAGTTTTCTGGATGAGCCTGCCAGCTGTTGCTGATGAGTGAAGTGTAAAATGCTCTTTGCTCCCTGGGTATCTTCCCTGCCACTGCTTCTTGTTTCAGCCCCTTCTTGTTTGGCTCTGAAACCCAAGAATGCTCACGGACTAGAGTTTCTGGAGAGAGACAGCCCTGAAGGAAGGCATTTGTATTAAAGTTCGGTTATGTGCAAAGCCCTTTAATGAATCTGGTTCCACAGTAGCAATGGACTGTCAGCTGGTGAGAGTGTCACACATATACCCAGGGCCCATTTCAGATATTGTCTCACTTCCCTGTGGATATTTTAATCTTACCTGTTAGGAGTCAGTGACAAGGAGCTTATGTATACATGCACAAACACATATAGATGCCTACAAATATTTATTTTTTATACATACACAAAAACATAGATATAAGCACATATGTATGTATATGTATATAAGCTGTATATCTATGATGGTATTTTCCCTATGAACTAGAGATAAAGTGTGAGCACAGGGAAGATTGCTGTGGTTGGAGGGTCAGAGTTATGGTTTAGATGTGGCAACCCCCAAAAGCTCACGTGTGAGACAATGCAAGAAGATCTGGAGGAGGAATGATTGGGTTATAACCTTAATCTAGTTGGTGAATTAATCCCTGATGGGATTAACAGAGAGTGGCAACTGGAAGCAGGTGGGGTGTGGCTGGAGGAAGTGGTTAATTGGGGGCATGGCCATGGGGTATGTATTTTGTATCTGGAGAGTGGAGTCTCTCTGCTTCCTGATCATCATGTGAGCTGCTTCTCTCTATCTTCCTCTTCTGCCATGATGTTCTGCCTCACCTCAAGCCCCGAGGAAGGGGCTGGCCTTCAGTGAGCTAAGACCTCTGAAACCAGGAGCACTCAAATAAACTTTTCTTCCCTAAAATTGTTCTGGTCAGATCTTTTAGTCACAGCAGGATAAACTCTAGAGTCTGTGGAGAGAGACAAGACTAAAGCACTTAATGTGTGCATGCAGGGTGGTTCAATTAAGGAGTTCACGGAGAGAAGCCAGATCTGTCTGAGCCATGGCATAGAGACAAGACGCTTGGGGACCAACCTGTCCACAAAACTGCAATATGGAATGGGGTCCAAGAGGCAGAAAGATGTGGTGTTGTCGTGGCTAAGAGTGTGTGTTTGATATTTATATTTAGATAGTTCTGGGTTCCAGTTCTGGCCTTGCTACTCACTAGTTATGTGTCTGGGAAACTTACTCCTTCATGTTTTAGTTTATAAAAAAAAAGTTGGGGGTGGGGGTAACAGGGTCTCCTTCACAGAGCTGGTGTGATGATTAAAATTTTTTTTTAAAAAAAATTATTTATTTGTTTTAGTTGTACACAATGCCTTTATTCTTTACGTGGTGCTGAGGATCGAACCCGGGCCGTGCATGTGCTAGGTGAGTGCTCTACCACCAAACCACAACACTATCCCCATGATCAAATTTTTATATGGAATGAAATTCACACAGTGCCTGCCACACAGTAAAATACTTAAAAATGTAATATCCCTACAACTATTAATTGTATCTGGAAACAACACAGGGAGCCTGCTTTGGGGGCATTCTTTGGGGGCTAGTTGGTTCTATGAACCAGGCTATCTGATTAACACTGTGTAGTAAGTACAAAGTATAGTGCTAAGTCATTTGGGGGTGGGATTATGATTGCCAGGATATAGGTTTGCAATATGATAGGAAAGAGGGGCCTAAGATCTGTAGAGGGGGATGTGAGTCACATTCAAAGAAAATATCTAAATGAATATCACAGATGAAATCCCATCCATGCAGGGGTCCAGATACCTTGGGCAGTTTGTTTCATCTGCTTTTAATCGCTGAGATTCCTAAAACTCAGGGGCTGAGACCTTGCTACAATGTAGCTGCTTCATACTTATTCTGGAAACCAGAATAGAATGCCTGTTGCTCCCCCTTCTCCCTTCCCAGCCCAGTCCAAGTCTGTTCTTTTTATCCCTTATATTAGGAAGGATTCACCCATGACAGTCTTGAGACCTACTGTCAGATACACTGGGGATGTGGCTTTTTTATTGCAGAGAAGGTTGGGACTTGACATGTGAGAACGGTTGAGATGAATGAGTTTCCATTGTATTTATAGAAGCTTGGTGCAATATCTCCTAAGGTATAAATAGAACAATGGAGTGTTGACAAAAGGGCCTGGTTTTCTGTAACTGTGGAAACCCTGCAATTATTCCTGGAACTACACTCATTGTTTATCTGCATCTGAATTTTTATAATCGGGGCTCTTGTTGTTTATTCATGAAATTTCAAATGGAAATATATCTTCCATTATTATACTCTTCTTGTGAGTCAGGTCCCATCTTGCAAATTTGCAGCTGAGTAAATATATGGAACATTAGCAGCAATTAGATAATTGGTGCCCTGGATCTACCCGCCTGCAGCTGTGAATGAATATGGACTGCACAAGTGTCACCTGGTGCAGCCTTCCTGATGATACTGCATGCGACTACAGCCTTGCAATTAAGCACAGACTTTACCAGCCCATGGCTGGGCCCTTCTTCCTCACAAGGGATACAGAGAGATAAATGAGGTTCCCTGTGGTCTGCTCTGAGTCGTTATAAAGGGAGAGATGTTGGGCCAGAGAATTTGGTAAAGGGAGAGTAAGTCCACTTACCTTGGCTTAGCTCAACAAAAATTCCTGTTGGATTCTGGGATGGGGAGAAAAGAAGTTGAGTCATAAATCCTGTTTTTCTATAAATCCTCTAAAACATGCTGACTCTGCACTGGCTGCTTTTTTTTTTTTTTTTTTTTTTGGTCCCTATCATCAATTTATTTTTGCTCCTGGCATTGAGTAGGGTTTCCCTCCAGCAGCCACATATGAATCTCTTTATTTTTCCCTTGGAATTTTATTTCTCCTGGGCACCTGGCTGAACAGGGTGTCTTTTCCAGCTCATTCTTGACTTCTGTCTCTAAGGCCATCACTTCACCCTTTTGAGGTATCTGGGTTGTTTGTGTAATCGCTGATGATTTAAGGGAAACAGATGGAGAAATATTAGCAAAGAAAGAGTGTCAAGTGGGCTCGTGCATCCATGCTGTTGGTCCCATAGAGACTCATTAGTATGCAGTGGCGCTCATGGCAGCTTCTTCCTCTGCTTGGCCTTCTGGTCTGTCCCCTCACTTTAGCTTTTGGTTTGATCGCCATCCTGCCCACCCTTGCCCACCCCTCCAGTCTCACTCTTATTCTGCAGCCTTGCACAATCGGGAAGCTTTCCTACCTTTTCTTATTGTGTATACCTTTCCTTTCTTCTTTTGTGTTGGAAGGAGGAGGATGGAGAGGGAGTTTGAAAAGGCTGAGTAGAGGGGAGATTTGGGCTGGAATGAAATGTGGAATTCCATGTGGGTCACATGGAATTCATTCAGTTCTTGGGGATCATTCTGGAACATTTCACTTTGTCCCTGTGTAGAATAAGAATGTCATCTTGGATCTTGAACAGAAGCTCTTTTAGAAAAGACCCAGGAGCATTAGAAGTCCTGGTGGGATTTTGTGTCAATTCTTCTGTTTTTTTTTTTTTTTTAATTTATACCATTCTTATAAACATGGAATACATTATTTTTATGTTTATTATTGACATTTTTTACATTACTACTGTTTAGCATTGGTAATAGAATAAAAATATGTCTCCTATATTGAACACTTTGCTTTTCATACAATGACACATCCTTTCAACAATACATGAGGTTTAATATTATGATTCCCATTTTACAGATGAGGAACTTAGATTCAGAGAAAGTAGAAAATATTTCAAAATCATACAGCTAGTCAGTGACAGAGATGGAGACATGGAGTCCAAACTGAGGTTTATTCAGTTGCAGAGGCCATACTCTCACACTCTGTGCTAAGTTGCAGGACTCGAGTCATTTGGGGATACCATTGATGTCTGAATTGTTATTTGCTCGAGTGTGAGATGATATCTGTATAGTCTGTATTCTAGTTCCTTAAATCACCTGCTCATTTTGGAGAAGGCATTAAAAACACAGACTCAGGCAGCAGTGTGTGTGTGTGTGTGTGTGTGTGTGTGTGTGTGTGTGTGTAGTGTTTTGTTCTTACCTTTGCTGAATTTCCCCTTGCAGCTAGAAACTAGTTTTCCCAATACGCCCCTCTTGGTTCTCACTGCTGCCAACACATCAGATGTATCAACCACCTGAAATTGGGCTGCAGGGGTAGAATTTATTTGCAGACATTTTAATTTCCCTGGTGATAGCAAATTAATTTTGTTGTAACTCTTTAACATTCTAATTGAATGATGGAATGTCACTGAGTGTGTTTTACAGATAAAAGGCAGCTGAAGTCTTACCATCCATCAGAAAATACAGAGCTGGGATGTGGGTTTGTAGTTTCCCTTTGCACTCTAGCCCAGCCCAGCCCATCCTCCTGGGCTTGAAAAAAGTCATTTGGCAGAGAAGCATCAAACCTGCAAGACAGCTGAACTGCTGGCAGTCACCTTTGCCAAGGAGAGACCTCTGTTGGTTTCATTCATTCCTTTGTCAAATATGTCTTGGGTGTCTACCATGCAGGTCCAGGGCACTGTTCTGGTGCAGGAGGGAACAAAACAGGCAAGTCTCTGTGCTGTTCTGCTAGAGGAGGCAGATGATAAACCAATGAACAAATGCGACATAAAATCTGATGAAGAAGGGCCAAGCAGGATCATGGATATAAAATGTTGGGGATGTTTTTGAGAGGGCTTCTCAAATGAAAGAAGGAAAAGCACTGTCACCAGAAGGAACAGCAGACCTGGGAGTTGATGCTCATCTTCAGACCAAATAACCCCATGCCCACAGTATTTGGTGCACTAAACTGACCTGAACTGAATGTTCTGGAACTGTCCATCCATGCTCATGAGTCATGGGAGCTCCTTTGGAGACCAGCTCCTTTGGAGAAGGTGTATTCTGTCTCCCCATCTTTAAGAAGTCTATTGAAGAAGTTAACACCAGCAGGGAATATGCAAAGTGTATATGAAGGGGTGACAGTAATTTGGGTTTGTACTTGCTACCTCTATTGGCCAAGAAGCAGAATTGGAATATTGAGAGATTAGATGGAAGTTTTCCAGATCAATTACTATAAACATAAATATATTTATTTATCTTTTTTAGTTGTAGTTGGACACAATTTTATTTATTTATTTTTATGTGGTGCTGAGGATCGAACCCAGGGCCACACATGTGCTAGGTGAGCACTCTACCGCTAAGCTGCAACCCCAGCCCCTAAATATATTTTCATGTTTTGTGCTAGAGGCTGTGGGGTAGGTGTGGGATTGCTTTGGTATTCTAGCCCCTGTGGCAGTAATTTATTATTATCATTTATTAATAAATAAATATTAGCTTTCATTATTATTGAGCATTTACAGTATTCCAGGTATTGTTCTGAACACTTCACATGAAGTAATCGAATTCTCACACCAAGCCTAAGAAAGGGCTTCTTTTTATTGTCCACAATTTATGATTGAGGAAACAGAAGCACAGTGAAATTGGTCACTGACCCAAGGTTGCACATTGACTTCCAGTCCAGGATTTAAATCCAAGTAGCTCCAGAGTGAATATCTACAGCTTTCTGCAGGCTGAGCCCTGTGGTAGGAGTTGGGGGCTAAGTGCTGTCATCCTCAAATGAGAAAAGGAGGTGCAGAGATGTCAGGCATCTTCCTGGAGGTCACATAGTCAAGTAACTGCAGCGTTCAGAATCTAACATGAAATGTTCTTTCGACCAGAAGGTTGTGTTCTTAACGGTGTGTGGCTAGGCTGGCCCTCTAGGGCAGCCCGGCTCAGGCTGTACTTACCTTCTTGGGTGCAGAGGGAACCAGCTCCAGTACCAGCCTTTGGTAATTCCTGAATATCAAGCTGTGCCCGTTTAGCCCTTGAGTTTCTTCAGACACTGGGGTCCAAGGTGAAGACCAGCCTCTTGGGATTTGGGGGAGTGTCACAGGCTACCAAGCTCAGGGCATTTTGGCTCTGAAGGGATACCTTCAGTGTAGTTCAGAGATGAGGAAATTGGAGGTAAGGGTAGTGAGGTATTAATTCTGTGCCCAGAAGAGTTGGGAAGGATGCAGAAAGGAGCTAGTTCAGGCACTCATCTCCACTGCCTGCTCTGTTTTCCTGTATTTCTTGCCATGTTTCTGTGGTTTGGTTCGAATAGCGAATTTAGACTTGTTCCCCCGTCTACTGCATCTTCTAACCATGAGTTTCTCTCCTTTCCTACTCTTATGATTCTTCCAAATACTACTACTACTAGTATTACTATTAAAAGCATAGTAATACTAATAGATTTGGATAATTCTTCCCACTTCATATTTATAATTTTCTTGAATCAACATGGTCTTGTGACATATCATTATTTTGGGCAAGTCATAGATGGCTCAGAGAGGTTCCTTGTCCTTCTTCTTGAGTAATAGTGCCAGACCCCAATCCCAGTTACTCGACTTTGCCCCCATTCTGCACCGCCTCTCCAAATAATCTCCTAATTAGTCTATTTAACGACTCTCTGTCAAGCTGGCTTCAGTTGCCCTTGTAAAGACAAGCTTGAGTGAAATCAAATGGTATTGCTGTTGAATGAAAACATTTGCACGATGCTATTTTCTGAGCCATCCTCACATATGGGTCTCTTGGCTCAGAAAGCCACTCCAGGTTTGGGGAGGGTTGAGGAGGCGGAGGAGGGAGGGGATTCCTTCTTTGTCACAGGTGAGCCACTTAGAAATCCTGGAGCCTGGCTGCATGTCCCTTGCAGGGTGAGTGGGTCTAGGGAAGGAGACAGAGGGAGCCTCCCTCATGTAGTAGTAAGTGCTCCTCGTTTTGGGGAAAATATCCACAGTTAAAGGATAGTTGTTGACTTAACAGTTTCCCACACTGCGACCCTCTTTCCAACAGTCTTTCCCTAAGCAACCTGGATGAAGACAAACTGCATCATTCAGTCAAGGAGAATTAACAGGTGTTAATATCCCCCTACAGCATGTTGGGATAAAGCCATTAATAACCCCTGGCTTCAGGGAGTTTCCTTTCTATTGGGTGAAAGTCAGTAAACAGAGTTAATTATACATCATGTTAGAGAGTGCCAGGGAGAAAACAAACAGGAAAGTGCATGGGAATGTGCTATTTGTGGGTTTACAGTTTATACTGGGTTCACAGTAACTTGGCAAGCTTTTATTTATTTTTCAAGATGTGCATTCAGTTAAAAACAAACAAACAAGCAAACAAACAAAAAAAAAAAAAAAAAACCCTACCACTAGAACCTGCATAGGGGCGGGCAGAGCTATGCCTTCCTTGAGCTGTGCCTTCCAAGAGTGAGTGTGTGTGTGTGTGTGTGTGTGTGTGTGTGTGTGTGTGTTATTAGGAAAGTGGCTTAGGACTAAATCACTCACACACACTGAGGCTGAGCAGAAGCAAGTTTATTGTCAGGAAACCTGACAAGCCTGCCTCTGTGCAGAGAGAACAGCAGCAGACTTCCTCTGAAGTAAACTTTTTTTTTAAAAAAAATTAATTTAATTTGTTATACATGCTTTTAGAGTGCAATTCCTTTCATATTACATATAAAGAGCACAGTTTTCCAAGTCATTGGTTTTACACAAGGTATTTTCATACCATTTGAGTTTTTATACATGCACTTAGTATATTGATGTCCAACTCCCTCTGCCATTGTTTCTATCCCCTGGCCCCTTTCCCTCCCCTCCCCCCTTTTTCTATTTAACATTCCTTCATTCCTCTCATCCCCCCTCCCTTGCCACTATAATTCAGTATCATCATAGCAAAGGAATCAATCGACCTTTGGTTTTCTGGGATTGGCTGACTTCATTTAGCATTATTTTCTCCAAATCCATCCATTTACCTGTAAATGCCATGATTTTATTCTCTTTTAGTGCTGAGTAGTGTTCCATTGTGTATATATACCAAAGTTTCCCTATCCATTCATCTATTGGTTGTTTTCACAATAAAATTTTATAAGTCAGAGCCTGGGTTATGCATTGGGGTGGGCTTAGCCCTTGCTATTGCAGGTAGAGAGCAAGCTTCAAAACCTTAAAAGCCACAAAGGGGAGGGGGCAGGAGGAGCAGGCACATTACCACCAGCTCCTGGAATTGTCAGGTCCCGATCTATACTCAGAAAGTCTCTGAGCACTGTGGTTGCTATTACTATTAAAAGCATAGTAATACTAATAGATTTGGATAATTCTTCCCACTTCGTATTTATCATTTTCTTGAATCAACATAGTCCTGTGAAATATCATTATTTTGGGTAAGTAACTGGTGGCTCAGAGAGGTTCATTGTCCTGCCTCATGTCACACAGTTACTGAGTAATAGTGCTAGACCCCAATTCCAGTTACTTGACTCTGCCCCATTCTGCTCTGCCTCTCCCTGTGGTCAGGATGCAGGTGGGTGGAGGTGTCAGCCTCTGGGTGAATGGGCTCTTAAGGGGCTGGGGGGGGGGGGGGGGGAGGGGAGCAGGATCAGGTGTCTGGGCAGAAATGGGGTCAGCTTGACTTAGCCTCTAAATTAACCTATGGTTAGGTTAACAAGCTAACATGCGTGAGCTTGTGTAAAATCGAAATTACAAAGCCACAAGAGAGCTTTGACCCAGGCAAGTGCTCTGACATCTTTGTTTTTTTTTCATTTCCCAGCCCTATCCTAAACCAACAAGGGCATTATCTCAGTTGCAAGGTTACGAAGGAAGGAGTCCCATCCTCCTCAGCCTCTGTGGCCTTCTCTCGAAACCTGAGGGAGAAAACAGCTTTCACTTTTGTCCTTTCTCACGGGACAGCTTTCTGTCTCTTCTCTTTAGCTCATAGCATCATGTTGGTTGTCAGCTTTTTGGGGTAGAAATTCTTTATTAAATTGAGGAAGTTCCCCTCCATTTCTAGGTTGCTGAGGGCTTTTTTTCTTAATCAGGAATAGATGTTGGATTTTGTCAAATGCTTTTTCCTCATTGATTGATATGATCATAGGATTTTTCTTCTTTTGTTTATTGCTGTAATAGCTTACGTTGATTGATGGTCTCATGTTGAATGAGTCTTACATACCTGGGATAGATCCCATTTGGGTGCATTGTATAATTCTTTTTATACATTGTTAGATTCGTTGAGAGCTTTTGCATCTGTGTTCATGAAAGAAATAGTCTGTCGTTTTCCTTTCCTGTAATGTCTGGTTTGGGGCACTAGAGGAATTCTGGTCTCATAGATTGCTTCTGTTTTCAGGGAGAGATTGTAGAGAATTGGTTTCATTTCTTCTTTACATGACTGTTAGAATTCACTGGTGGAAACCTCCAGGTTTGGTGATTTTTTAGAAGGTTATTAATTATTGATTTAATTTCTTTAATAGAAACATTGCCAAGTTACTTATTTCTCCTTGCATGAGCTTACCTAGTCTTCAGTTTTGACCCAGTGTTATTTTTTTTAATTTAAAAAATTATTCTTTTTAGTTATGCATGACAGTAGAATGTATTTTGAGAAATGTACATACATGGAGTATAACGTCCATTTTTGTGGTGGCACATGATGTGGAGTTACACTGGTCATATGTTCATGTAGGAACACAGGAAAGTTATGTCTGTTTAAATCTATGTCTTCCCCATTCCCATTCTCCCTCCCTTCCCCCCCACTCTGCCCTGTCCAATCTGGTGACACACCCCCTCACTGCCCTTGCCACTTATTGTGAGTCAGTATCTCAGAGAGAAAATTTGGCCTTTGGTTTTTTGGGACTGGCTTATTTCACTTAGCATTCATTTACTTGCAAATACCATAATTTCATTCTTCTATAAGGATGATTAATATTCCATTGTGTATATATGCCACATTTTCTTTATCCATTCATTTGTTGAAGGGCACCTAGGCTGGTTATAATAGCTAAACTATGGAGTTTAGCTATTGTGAATTGAGCTACTATAAACACTGATATGGCTGCATCATTGTAGTATGCTGATTTTAAGTCCTTTGGGTATATACCTAGAAGTGGGATAACTGGATCAAATGGTGGTTCCATTCCAAGTTTTCTGAGAAATCTCCATACTTCTTTCTAGAGTGGTTGCACCAATTTGCAGTTCCACCAGCAGTGTATGAGTGCACATTTGCCTCTACATCCTTGCCAACATTTATTGTTTTGTGTATTCTTGATAATTGCCATTCTAACCAGATGTAATCTCAGTGTAGTTTTAATTTGTATTTCTCTAATTGCTAGAGATGTTGAACATTTTTTCATATGTTTATTGACTGATTATATTTGACCCAGTGTTTTTTTTTTTTTTTTTACAGTTTTTTTTTTTTTTTTTTTTTGAAATTGCTAGTTTGTGTCTTTTCAGGAATGGGTCCATTTATATAAAATATCAAATTTGTGGATATAGAGTTATTTGTAATATTTGTGTATTATCTTCTTAATGTCAGTAGGATGAGTAGTGATTACTGACCACTGTTTTATTTCTTGTATTGGTCATATTGGTGGTTTTCTTTTTTTCTTTTTCTTGGCTATCCTCACTAAAAGTTTATAATTTTTATTGACTTTTTAAAGAGCCAGCATCAGGTTTAATTTTCTATATTTTCCCCTGTTCACTGATTTCTGTTCTAATTTTTTAATTTTTTTAATATTTATTTATTTGCTTTAGTTGTACACAATACAATGCATTTATGTTTACGTGGTGCTGAGGATCGAACCCGGGCCGCGCACGTGCTAGGCGAGCGCTCTACCACTGAGCCACAACCCCAGCCCCTGTTCTAATTTTTTATTTCCTTTTTTTTCCTGCTTGTTTAAAACTTGTTCTTTCTCTAGTTTCATAAGATATAAACTTAGATTATTGATTTTACGTCTTTCCTGTTTCCAAACATATACATTTAATGCTGTAAATTTCCCTTGAAGCACTACTTTGGTTTCATTTGATAAATTTTTGATAAGTTATATTGCCATTTTAATTTAGTTAGAAATATTTGAAAATTTATTAATTCTTCATTGTGAATCTAGTGTTATTTAAATGTGTGGTGTCTAATTACTAGTTGGGAGTTTATAGCCATTGCTTTGTTAGTGTTTTGTAGTCTGATTCCATGTGGTCTGAGAACACACTTTGTATGATTTCTAATTTTAGTTTTTTGAAATTTGTTGAGGAGCATTTAATTAAGGTATGCTAAAATCGTTAAGGTTGATGAAATGCGTCCCATCTTGGTGACTGTGCCCTGCCAGCTGGGAAGGAACACGTCAGCTGTTATTGGGTGGAGTGTGATGTCAGTTTTAAACTTAGGCCCAAACCGGCAATTTTCCTCACTTTCACCCCCAGCCCAGAAGTTGGTGTCTTCCCAGGACAGACGCTCCTAGGATGGCTGAGAGTCACATTAGGGTAACTTTCAATCAGATAAACAACCCGCTCACAGACAGCACGGGGAAGACCAGAGTTAGGAGGGCGGGAAGGAGCTGGGTGATGGGGCCTAGGTACGCAAGGATTGTGGGTGGGAGGAGCCCATGTAATCAAGCTTATCCTGTGTTCTCACACTTCTACTTTGTGGTGTAATCTACACTAGTATGTTCCAAGGTAGGTATGATGGTTAATTTTATGTATCGTCTTGACTGGGCTAAGGGATGCCCCGATAGCTAGGTGTATCTGTGAGGATATTCCTGGAAGAGATCAGCATTTCAGTCAGTAGGCTGAGTAAACAAGATCTGCTCTCACTAATACTGGTGGTCATCATACAATTGTGCTTAGGGCACAATCAAGCAACAATATGTACTGGTGAGGATGTAGGGCACTAATAAAGGAAAAGGCAGAGGAAGATCGAATTCATGCTCTCTCTTCTTGACCTGGGACTTCCTTTTATTCCTTCCTTTGGACATCAGAGCTTCTGAATCTTTATCCTTTGGGCTCCTGGAGTTATACTATTGACTCCCCTGGTACTCGAGTCTTTGGACTTAGCTGAATTGTACCTCAAGCTTTATTGGTTCTCTAGCTTGAAGGTGGCAGATCTCTGGACTTTGTGGTCTTCGTGATTGTGTGAGTCAGTTCTAACAATAAATCTCCTCTTCCACATCCCGGTATGTCCCAATGATTCTGTCTCTCAGGGAGTGGACAAGGCCTTCCACTGGTTGGATAGAACAAAATGTTAGATCTTCCATCTTTGTCTTTGAAACTCATCCTTTTACTGTTTCGATTTTGGTGTATATTTTTAAATATATGGAACATGTCGGTATAGAACTATAAAGTAGATAAAACTAGTTCTTACTACCTCTACTGCTAAAACTCCAGTCTAGTCACCAGCATCTCTCACTAGGATTGTTGCAGTAGTTTCAAATCCCTTCTCCTTACTTTCATCCTTTTCTCAGTGTGATCACACCAGGTGGTCCTGTTGCACATAGTCAGGCCATGTCACCCCTTCCTCTGGTTTCCCTTCTCACACCAAGCAAAACCAAAGCTCTTAGTGCCTGCCTTCTCTCCCAAACTTGAATCATCAGGGTGAAGGAGAGCAAATCGTAGATACATTCAGTCACCAGGCAGTCCTTTGGGGACAAGATGTCATCTTTCATTCCTTTGGGGCCTTTGAAATCTGTTCTCTGGGGTGTTTTGGAATAAGTTTGGGGTTACTTATCTCACCCAAGTTCTCTAAAGTTAAGTCTCAGGTCAGTGGAGCGAGTTCCCCCAGCTACCCTCTGTACCGTGACCATTGTCATTTTTATTGGTCAGTTTCTTTCTATGAGTGATGTGTCAGTTGACACTACCGTCTGAGTACTGGAAGGGAGAAAGCACTTGAGACTGCCATTGGGAGAAGAATCAACTTTTCTTTTTTTTTTTTTTTAACCAGTTACACATTTATTTCTATGCCTTTAATTTTTAAATTTCTTTCCTTTTTAAATAATTTTTATTTTATTTTATTTGTTACACAAACGGAGCATAGCTTTTCATTTCTCTGGCTGTACACAATGTAGAGTTACACCATTCATGCATTCATACCCATACATAGGGGTAATAATGTCCCTATCATTCTACCATCTCCCCCACCCCCCCCCCCGCTCCAATCAATAAATAGACTAAGGAAATAAGTGAATACTTCACAGAAGAAGATATACAATCAATCAACAAATTTATGAAAAAATATTCAACATCTCTAGCAATTAGAGAAATGCAAATCAAAACTACTGTAAGATTTCATCTCACTCCAGTCAGAATGGCAATTATCAAAAAATCAAGCAACAATATGTATTGGTGAGGATGTAGGGAAAAGGTACACTGATTCATTGCTGGTGGGATTGCAAAATGGTACAATGACTTTGAAAAGCAGTACAGAGATACCTTAGAAAACTTGGAATGAAACCACCATTGACCCAGCTATCCCATTCCTTGGTCTATACCCAAAGAACTTAAAATTAGCATGCTACAGAGATGCAGCCACCTCAATGTTTATAGCAGCTCAATTCACAATAGCTAAACTGTGGAAACAGCTTAGATGCCCTTGGATAGATGAATGGATAAAGAAAATGTGCTATATATATATATATATATATATATATATACAATGGAATACTACTTGGCCTTAAGGACAAATGAAATCATGACATTTGCGGTTAAATGGATGTAATTAGAGAATATCATGCTAAGTAAAGTAAGCCAATCCCAAAAAAATGAAGGCCAAATGTTTTCTCTTATAAGGAGTCAACTTTTAATCCCCTCCGCCACCAAAAAGGTATATGTTAGCCCTGATGATGCAGCACCCAGTAAAACAAAAGGGAAGAGAAGTTGTTTTGACTTGCCCCCATTTCTTTCTGCCCCGGGTCTTCTCCCTTATTGGGGCATATTTTCTTCCTTTCCAGTCCTTTGCTGACCCAGTTTTGTTACCTGCTGTCTGGATCTGGTCCCCTCCACTGGGCCCTTGGTGGTGAGCTTCAGATGTCCCTTTCTTCCTTTCAGTGCTTCCTTTGCTTAGGAGCATCTTCTACCTGATGATCACATGCCAAACCCAGGGACAGTGGCAGTGAGGAGGTTCTTGAGGGCACCACCTGTGTATTGGGCTTATGGGATGGTCACACTGTTGACTGAAAGCTGTTTCAGCAGAAAAAGGAGCTGGGCAGTCTCATGAGATTTAAAATAGACAAGTCTTGGGACATTGAATTATGTCACTAAAGAATAAAACTTTGGGAGTTGCCTCTAAAGTATAATTAGAGTCTGCAAAGTCTGATCCTGTGTGGTTCTGCTCAAGGGAGGAGCAGACTTCACTAATGGACTTCCACTTTGAAGAATTGGTATGCTGGGTGTGGAATTTCAGTAAAGTCCATAGCAAAAGGAAACTCAAGATTGTCTGGGAAGGTGATAAACGTAATAAACAAAGTAGGCCAAAGGGTCTGGGGTGACATTCAGAAAAGTGGGCAAAACGTCAGTAATATCCCATTATGGAAACATCTGTTTACATAGCATTATTATGAATGTTGGAAAAGTAGGAAATTCTGGTTTTATTTCATAAAAATAAGTTAGAAAATTGTCTAGTACATTACTGTCCAATGGAAATATAACATGAGCCACATATGTAACTTACAGTTTTCTAAAAGCCAAGTTCAAAAATTATAGAGTTGGAGAATATTATGATAAGTGAAATAAGCCAATCCCCCCAAAACCAAATGCTGAATTTTTTTTTCTGATATATAAGGATGCTGACTCATAATGGGGATAGGGGGGAAGCATGGGAGGAATAGATGAACTCTAGATAGGGTAAAGGGGAGGGAGGAGAAGGGAGGGGGCATGGGGGTAGGAAAGGCAGTGGAATGAGATGGACATCATTACCCTAAGTACATGTATGAAGACATGAACGGTGTGACTCTACATTGTGTACAACTAGAGATATGAAAATTTGTGCTATATATGTGTAACATGAATTGAAATGCATTCTTCTGTTGTATATAACAAATTAGAATAAATGAAAAATAAATAAATCTTAAAAAGATGAAAATGTTAGGACAACTTTAAAAAAAAGAAACAGGTGAAATTAATTTTAATGATGTATTTTAAGATACCCAGTATAGCCTAAATGTTACCATTTCAACATGTAATCAATATTCAAATATTAATTATTTTTTATATACTTTTTTCCTCATACTGAAATCCTTTTTTGTATTTGACATCTATAGACTACCTCTTTCTTTTTTTTTTCTTAAATTTTTTTTTAGTTGTAGATGAACACTATAAATACCTTTATTTTGTTTTATTTGTTTTTATGTAGTGCTGAGGATCGAACCCAGTGGCTCACACGTGCGAGGCAAGCGCTGCACAACTGAGCCACAAACCCAGCCCACCACCTCCTTTCTGACTAGTGACATTTCAGGTGCTGGGTAGTTGTGTGTAGCTAGTGGTGACTGTATTGTATTGGACATCACAGGCCTAGAAGGTTCTATTTCCTTCTGTACAATCCTTATTCTTTTATTCTCTCCTTGTTATAAGCATTCACTGGTTCTGCTTCTCCTTCTGTGCCTGCATGTCTCGTGTCTTGGTGCTCATGTGTGGATTGGGATAATGGTTTCAGGAATGTAGGTTTGCCACTGTGATTGAATGGAAGGAATCCGAGGATGGAGCTATATTCCTTTACCTCTGTATTCCTTGACTCCAGCCCTTGGCAGCGTGTGGAGAATAGATGGTAGATGCGACCAAAAGACCTTATTATGTGTCATTGTCTGACATTAGGCTAGATCACTTTACCTCTCCATTACTGTTTCCTTCTTCATTAAATGGGAGCATTGGGCTCATTTATACCAGCCTCCAGGATTTTAATGAGAATGAAGGAACACTAGATATAAAGGACATTTGCAAAGGTGAAACCACTGCACATGGAAAGCAAGGTATAGTTATTATTTTACGATCCCTGAAATCAGCTCCTCTTCCCCCCTTTGTATGACCCCTGGTACGAAGGTGACCCTGTGGTCATCAGGAAGCCATGGGAAATATACTCATGAGCATCAAGTGATGTTGAGTTTGCAGGGGTGGTTAAGGTATGTGTGGGGGTGAAGGGAACATGGAATTAGATCTTAAAGCTATTTGAAAAAGATGCCCCCCTTAGTGTGTAAGGCCAACAGAAAGCCAATTAGCCAGCAGAGCTTTCTGCTCAGAGAGGTCTTTAAAGTAAACAAGCCTGGCAGTTAGAACCATAAGAGGTGCCTTTCTTTCCCTTATTCATGTGTTTGGTGGCTTCAAATTCTGGAAAAAAAAAAAAAAAAAAAAAAAAAAGAGCTCACTGCATTGTGCTTCCAATCTGTGCAGCAGTGCCCCTCTCCCTGGGGAGACTCGGGAACATCTGGCCTCATCCTCGTCTGTGTTCACTGTGCCTGGGTTTCCCTATTGCTATGAAATCACTTGCTTGCAAGGGGGCGTTACTTGGTCATGCAGTGAGTTTTTGCTTGGATTTAAACCTGTGCCTTTTGATCTGGTGTTAGTCATCTCTTTGTCACTGTGACCCAAAGATCTGACAAGAACAACTTTGAGGAAGAAAGATTTATTTTGGCTCATGGTTTCACAGGTCTCTGTCCATGGTTGATGACTGCATTGCAGAAACATCCCGATGGAGGGGCATGGCAAGGGGAGACTGCTCAGCTTATGGTAGTGAGGAGGCAGAGAAAGAGAGACAGGAAGAGGTCTGGGACAGATATAGATCGCAAGGCCAGGTCCCCAGTGAACAACTTCCTTTAGCCATGCCCTACCTGCCTACAGTTACCACCAAGCCGTCCATTCAGATGATTAATTCATCAAGTGGATAAATCCACGGATGGGATTCTAGCCCTTATGATCTGATCATCTCACCTCTGAACATCTGCTGCCTTGCCTAACACATGAGTATCTGGGGAATGTTCCAGATCCACACCACAACATCTGAACTCATGCTTTAGGCAGCTGTGCTGAGGAGGTGAGGTGGCGGGTGCAGGTGAGAACCTGTGTGCTCAGCAAGAGTGGGTCTACCTGATGTAACCTCAGAGGGGCCCAGAGCTTCCCTTAGGGATTTTCCACGTGAATGGCATGAGTGCCGTCCTGCCTCTCCACTGTTCCTGGGGTTCTCCCCTGGGCACCTCTTCTTCTCTATCCCTCCAGTTTGCCAAGTAGGCTAAGGATGGATTGATTTTTTAAAATATTTATTTATTTACTTTAGTTGTACACAATGTAATGCATTTATGTTTACGTGGTGCTGAGGATCGAACCCGAGCTGCACACGTTCGAGGCGAGTGCTCTGCTGCTGAGCCACAACCCCAGCCCTGGATTGATGTTTTAAAACCGCTTCTCCTTTTAAATTCCCAATAGCTCTGTGCCACTGGAGTGAAAATATTGCCCCTGGCTGAACTTGGGAGCCATCTGCCTCCTGTGTACATTCCCTCTAGGTCAACTGCCTTCCTCCTTCCACTGGACAAGTCTTGCCCAACCCCATCACCATGCCTTTGCCTTTCCTAATCCAGAGCTTCTCCCACAGAGGGTGACCAATAGTCTCAGTTTTCCTGGGGTGCAGGACTCTTGGTGCTCAAAGTGGTAAGTCCTTGGCCAACCAGGGGAGTCACCCCTGTCCCATGCCATCTCCACTGATTGCCACTTTGTTCATTTTTGCTGAATTCCCACTGGGCTTCTGAGCCCTAGCTCTCATTGTGAATTCATATGGTGCAGACTATTCACATAGCCTTTTGTCATAGTGTTTGTGTTCACTTACTATCTGCTCATCTACAGTGTAACCAATTTGAGGACAAGGAACATGTGTTACCCTTTGGGTCCTTTGGGCCACTGGCACAGGGCCTTGCATGTGTTCAGATCTATTTTAGATGCATGAGTAAGTGGTGAGTGGATTGTATCCTTGTGGTGAGAGGATGCATCATAACCACACTGATGGATTTTAATTAGCTTTCTTTGATTACAAAAATAATCAGCTATGCTTTTGCCCAACATTTGGAACAAAATCACACACCATCCAGAAGTAACTAGTAATAATATATTGTGTCTGTTTATCCAATATCTTCCCACCCTCCTTTCCATCTATCTATTCCAATTACTATATGTCTATAATCTGTTAAAAAATACTTGGGTCTTATAGTACATATAGCTGTATATAATTAAAAAAAGAGATCTATGTCTCTTTCATATACGCATTTACATATATACTTATATATATTCTTTATATTTAGGAAAGTGCTTCCTATCTACCTGCCTGCCTGCCTACCTATCTACCTGTCTCATTCTATCTGTGGCTATACTACCAGTTTTGTTTTCTTTTGTAATCATTCCCCTATTGTTGGACATTGACATTTATTTCAGAGATCTGGCTGTCATGGTTCTGTGTTTGTTCCATCCCTGATTATTTCCCGTTTTTTATTTTTATTTTTTTAGTACCAGGGATTAAATGCAGGGGCTCTTAACTGAACCACATCCTCAGCCCTTTTTATTTTTATTTTGAGGCAGGGTCTCACTAAGTTGCTTAGGACCTTACTAAGTTGCTGAGGCTAGCTATGAACTTGTAATCCTGACTCTGCCTCCTGAGCTGCTGGGATTATAAGTGTGTGTCACTGTACCTGGCTCCCTGAGATATTCTTAGAAGTAGAATTTCTGGGTTAAAGGCTTCTGAGTGATATTCTGAGTTGGGGTGCTGCTTGTAGTTTGCAGGTTATTCCTGACAGAGGAAGGGAGCTCTCTATAGAGACTAAATTTTTGCTTAGGCTTGATTTTAGCCATGACCAAAGTCTAGTGCTGTGCTAAGACTTTGGAAGTGGAGGTTTGAGGAGGCTGGGTTCTGCTGCAGGGATGAGGAAACCTAGGCATGGCTGAGGATGAACTTGGTTTATGGTTGCTCTGGATTCTGGGAGTCTGTTCTTGAGAGGATACTAGGAGGATCATCTAAACTAGCTGGTGGTTGGGTACTGGGTTAGGGCAGTGTGAAGGGCCAGGCTAGGTAATGTCAAGACAAAGACCCTTGCATTTGGGGATATATCATATTAAACCTGAGGATCTTGGAATTGATGAGTCCTGCTTCAGGCATGAGGTTTCTTTACACTCATCCTTCCATAATTTGAAGACTGTCTTCTGTGATGGGCTTCTCTGTGGCCTGCAGACTCAAAGAGCATCTCTAAAGAAGCCCTGGACGTATTATGGTATCTGGCTGGTCTTTCCCAGCTCTAGCTCTTCAGAGCTCAGCAAGTGATGGCAGAAGTCCAAACTCACCGGGAGGCTAGTCCTGCAGGTCACAACCCAAGGCGACTTAGGCCTAATGAGTACAAATGACCAGTTCTGGTGACCTGGTTCCAAGAGTATTCCATCTGCTTTCAGCCAGCTTAAAAGTCTTTTAATCTTGAGAGTTATATCCCAGGTCAGATGTGATATGTTGATGAATATAATATTGCTGGTAATATTTGAGGACCTTGTTGCAGACTGGGAATGTTTTGGAAGACTGGAGACAGGCACCTGTCCCTATTTTCAAAATAGTCTTATGAACTACAGGCTTGTGAGCCAGTTCAAAATCCTGAGCAAGATTCTAAAATAGATGATTTCAAAAGATGGTTTGTGTAACCTTGGAAGAGCAAATAGTAATCACAAGCAATCATCACTGGTCAAATAAGGAGCAAGTTTTGCTCAGCCAGTTCAGCTAGCTTCATCCCCCACCTTTTTTTTTTTTTTTTTTTTTTTTTTGGTGGTAGATGTGTGTATCCCAATTTTAAAGGCATTTGAAAAGACTCTCAGGATAACCTCGGACTCAAGGTGGAGAGCTTTGGGCTGGATGAGTTATTCATGGAATGATATGCCCAGAGTACTTTTTAATGAAGCATTCTTAAGCCAGAGACAGGCTTCTAGAACTACAAGGTTCTACTCTTGATCCCACGCTGTTAACATTTCCTTTAATCAATGACAAAGAAAGAAATATGTAGGTGACATGAAGATGGGAGAGATAATGGATATGTTGGGTGAAAGAATTCAGATCCAAATTGATTAGCTCAGGCTTGAGAAAATGAATTTAATTTATCAAAATGATGGTTAATAGGGTCATATGCTAGGTTTTATCCTTGCATTAAAAGAATAAAACAACTGCTCAAGTGCACAGCGGGGAGGTTCAGCTTACTCATATTTCAGAAGAAATTAAGTGTCAAGTGAAGGATGTGTCCAGTTGCATGAATGGGACTACAGGATCTAGGATGATAGAGAGAGTCCTTCTCCCTGTCACACCTGGAATGAGGTGACTCATTCTCTGCACAGCACTCTGAAATAAAACAAAAGGCCGACAGTGGTAGGGGAAAGAACATGGCAACTTTCACATCTGCCAGTGCAGGCTATGTGTACCTTGGGGAATGTACTCAGTCTTTCCAAATCTTAGTTTACTCATCAGTAAAATGGAACAATAATGCTTACTTTGTCAAGCTCTATGAGGATAATAAAATTTATGAACATTGCTTTGAGCAACAGGCTCTTGTTTAGACTTCATGCTCCATAGATCTTGCATTTGTTTTTGCTGTCTCTGCTAATGGGAATGAACAAGATTCAGGGAAAAGTTAATATGCTTGTGAAGTGAAGATGTGCTGTCTGGAGAACGGTAGATTTGGGAGCATGTGAACCGTGCGCATGCTATCTACCAGGCACGGTTCTGAGGGATTGTCTCACGTGGGTTGTCTCATTTACCCCTTTGAATTGTCCTTTGAAGCTGGTATTATCTTTTAGTCGGTATTTTGTAGGGGAAGGAGCTGAGACTGAAGGGAGGTGTATCTAGGCCAAGGCTCCATAGTTAATCAACAACCGAGCTAGAACTAGAGCCTGATCTTCTGCCCCTCTGTACTACTTACTACCCTGTTGCATCCTTTGCATTCTGGAAAGATCTTGAAACATGGCATGGGGTGAGGGTAAAAATGTCAATGGTCAATGGAGAGATAATGGAGAGCTCCACCTGCATTGGGCTCCAGATGTCCGTGTGAGGCCAGTACTACCGCTGACCGGTAGGGACATCTCTACATTCCCTTCCCCACCCTCACTACCAGTGTTCCTCAGCTGGACCCTTAGGGCATTTTGCTGGACAATTGCCAACATCCATCTCAGGTTGAGAGAGGTGACCACTGGCATCTAGTCTGTCCTGAGGATGGCCTGGCCAAGGGACCAAGGGGCCAGGGTGCCGAGGGTGAGCTGAAGTGGAGTGTATTTATCATGGTTGGAAGGACCGTGTGAAGGAACGCATTCTCAGTGGCAGCAGAAGCTGTCTGGGTATCTGGTGTCATCGTCTCTGCCTGTTTCCCTTGCTCTGAATCCTGTTGACATGACTGCCTGGTGAGCCGGCCTGGAGGGGGCTTCTGAGAACCCCCCCCACCCCTCACTGTACAGTCACATCTGTGTCAGACAGTTGCTTCTCTGGGATAGAGAGTCAGAAACGACCCCTGGGAATATCATGGTGACCCTTTCAAGTGGCTCCCAACCAGGGGCAGAGATGCAAATGAGTGTTTTCTTTGTCGGCATCTTCATTTATTGAGTTATGTTCCATCTGGGAGAAAGATCAGGGTTCTAAGTCACCTTCATCACAGGAGTCACTGCCTGAGATTCTTCTTTTCTAGAAGAAAACATGACCTAGCTCTGGTGCTCTCTTTAACTTGCTCAAGAGCCTCAGTTTCCCTGTCCCCTTTCGTCCACACTCTAGGATCTGGGCCCTGCTGCTTTGTTCACTGTCATGGGTCTCTTCTGTGTTCGGTACTTCTGGAACTTAAATGCTTTTTCCAACTCACTCTGTAGCCTGTCTGCTCCATGGATCTGCCTAGGTTATTAATTTCATACTTCCTTAATGAACTATCAGCAATTGAAGGGCTGGGACATGGATACCTGTATCTAGCGTGTGCCTGATGCTCACTCAGTCAATACTGCTAAATCAATGGATGAGATTAAATGATACCATGTAGCCCTTCATCCATCCCTGCTTGTTTCATATTGGTGACTTACTGATCTGCCTTCAGGCTGTGGGCTTAGAGGTCAGAGGCCTGGGTTCAAATCCCTTCCCTTCCACTAACCTGCACACATTAGTTAAATTCTCTCAACCCAGTTTCTTCAGCACTGGAAATTATCTCAGAGGGTTTTGGGGAGGGTTAGATGAGACTTTGGATGCAGTATCCTTACTAATAATAACAAGCCCTCAGGAAATAGTAATAGTTCTAGTGTAGATATCAGGAGGACAGGACATTGCCTTATATGACTACTACTGGTCTGGTGTTTAATTGACCTTTTAATAAATCCATTTTGAGTGCTTATGGCTATTATTAAGGACATATGTGCCTATACATAGAAGGCAAGTGAAGGCGCAGCAGAGGGGCCTGACACATCAATAAAACAAGGCTGTGCTAGTGCAGAGGCTTGAGAGACATTTTGGGTACAAAGAGAGAAACAAACATGAGGTCAGTTCCATTGTCACACCAGTGTCCTCTGTTGTCTCTGGACACGATGTTCCTAAACTGTGGCGCTTGGGTTTGAAAGGAGAGTCACTCTAGGATGACACTGATTTTAAAGATCATCACAAATGATGGTGAGAGAGGAGCACTCAGCACCAGTCTGTGATGTAGAAAGAAAAATGCCAAATGGCAAGTGTCTTTGTGGTCCCCCAGAAGGAGTGGGAGAAGTAGCAAATTACAAGAAAGATGAATCCCATCTCAACCTCCTTAATTGGAGTCAGACTCTGCTTTTGCATGCATGCATGCTCCTGCTGCTATTTCAAAGCCTGTATCTTTTGCTAAAATGTGCGCATTATGGAGCTGAGGTATCTTTTCACTGCCCTTAAAAGTAGTCTAGAGTACAAGCAGATTTGGAAAGGCAGGGGTCACAGCACTGCTTTGACACCAGGAAAGGCAGTTTAGCTGGGGTGCTTTGTGTAGGTACACTGAGTACAGCCTGGTATACCTAGGATGGTGGAGGGACTAGAGGTGGACCCAAGCCCCATCTTCAGGTCCCATTCCTGGGCTCTGGGGTCTGAAGGTCAAGGCACTAAGCAGACAGAGGAGAAAGGATCCCAGAGCTAGCAGAGGCAAGTCAGGCTACCATCAGTCTACAGGAAACAGGCTGGTGAATCAGGAATGGATTCAGTTTCTTTACCAGAACTGTGGACTGTTATGGGCATCAGCAAAAGAAGAATAACAGCCCTTGAACTTGAAGACTACTTTATGCTTCTGAAAATGCTCTCTATCTATGAGCTCCTGTGGTGCTCCCAGGAACTCAGAGGGGTGGTGTTGGGGGTGGCACTGCTCTTCCCTAGGGCCTAGGGCCTGCACAAGGCCATCCAGCTAGTCCCCAAAGAGTTGGACCTGATTCACCCTAATTTTTACATTCATTCATTCATCAAATCTTTGAGCACTTTTTAGTGCCAAAGCATTGAGTTAGATTTAAGAAACATAGGGAATGGAGACTTGCCTTCAAAATAATAGCCAAAGCTTACATGTTTCAATAAAGCAGCTTTGGGATGTTTGTTTGTCATTTTTTTCCCTCTGAGAAACACCATGTTTGGTGCATTGCCATAATGCCTAGAGATTTTTATTTTATATTTCCTCAATCCTTGTTTTGTGATAGGAGAGGAGGAGGGGATCTCTTTGTTGAACAAGCCTGCAAACCTGCCCCCATTCATATGGGGCTGCTGTATTTCCAGCATCCCTTTGGAACCTAGAGACTGGGCTGTGGTGTTCCCCAGTGATGCCATTGGATGCCTGTCTGACTCAGGATGTATTGTATGCTTCTTAAGGGTCCTGGTGGCCTGCTTATTTTGGTCTCCTGCTCTCACACAATAGTAGGCACTCAGCATGCAATAACTGGTTTGGGTTTGTTGAGATATTATTATTTTTAGGTTGTGTGTGTGTGTGTGTGTGTGTGTTGGGTTGGCTTCATCTAAAATGCAAACAAAATTTGTCTGCTTTTATGATTTGTTTTCAGGGATGCTAGAGAGATCTCTTCCTTAGAAATAGGTCTCATTTCTTAGTCCAGTGTGCTCTAATTTTTATCATTAGAAATGTACTTCCTAGAAATGTAAGTATGGCATCTGTAGTTCCATACACTTTGGTATGATTTCGCCAGTGTTCTGTTCTTTTAGCTGTGGGAGAAATTACAGTAGTGAGAGACAGAGGGTGGGGGCTGGAGCCCTTAGAGGAGACCTCAGAGGTGAAAGGGCAGAGAAAGCAACAGAAAATGCTCATGAACCAAAGACTAACTTTTCATTATACATTTGGCTGGGAGAAGACCTTGTTCCTATCTTTCAAGTAGACTCAAAGAGCTTCAGGGATGGAGGATGCATGTCTCCCTTGGAAGCAGTTGCTAAGCACCAAGAGCACAGAAGACACCGTGGCCATGCAGGAGAGCTCAGCAGGGCCTTGCATGCTGTCCTTGCTTGTCTGTGAATCTCAGTCTCACGTGGACACGATGGCTTTAGCAACCATCGCAGTGAGAAGGAGTCATGAGAGGTGCATAGGTGGGCAGGGGCTCATCTTTGCAAGCCCTGTCCATAGCCTGCACCGTTACTGCCCTCCCTTGGTAGGAGAGGCTGCATCTTGCAGTGTAAAGTACATCTGCAGGCTTTAGACAGAGTTAGCAACACTGGAGTTCCCTCTCAGCTTTGGCACTTTGACTGAATGATTTAACCCCCTCTAATCACCTATGCTAAAACCCAAACTGGCCTTCCACTGGTAATGGGACTATTAAATGAGAGGACATGTATGCAGGATATTCTTTTTTTAAAAAAATTCTAATATGTTATACATGACAGCAACATACATTTCAATTCATATTACACATATAGAGCACAATTTTTCATGTCTCTGGTTATACACAAAGTAGAGTCACACCGTTCTTGTGCTTAGGGTAACACTGTCCATCTTATTCTACCATCTTCCCTACCCTCATGCCCCCTCCCTTCCCCTCCATCCCCTTTGCCCTATCTAAAGTTCCTCCCTTTCTCCCATGCTCACCCCCCCATCCCCATTATGGATCAGCATCCTCATATCAGAGAAAACATTTGGCATTTGTTTTTTGGGATTGGCTTACTTCACTTAGCATAATATTCTCCAACTCCATCAATTTACCTGCAAAGGCCATGATTTTATTCTCTTTTAATGCTGAGTAATAGTCCATTGTGTATATATACCACCGTTTCTTTATTCCATTCATCTACTGAAGGGCATCTAGGTTGGTTCCACAATTTTGCTATTGTGAATTGTGCTGCTAGAAACTTTGATGTGGCTGTGTCCCTGTAGTATGCTGTTTTTTTTTTTTTTTGGCACCAGGGACTGAACTCAGGGGCACTCGAACACTGGGCCACATCCCCAGCCCTTTTTCGTATTATATTAGAGACAGGGTCTCACTAAGTTGCTAAGTGCCTTGCCATTGCTGAGGCTGGCTTTGAACTTGTGATCTTCCCGCCTCAGCCTCACATGTAGTATGCTGTTTTTAAGTCCTTTGGGTATAAACTGAGGAGTGGGATAACTGGTTCAAATGGTGGTTCCATTCCAAGTTTTCCAAGGAATCTCCATACTGCTTTCCATATTGCCTGCACCAATTTGCAGTCCCACCAGCAGTGTATGAGTGTGTCTTTCCCCCCACATCCTCGAGGATCTCTTATTAACAATATATTGAATACACCTGGCAAGTTAGTTGCCTCTTCCTTTAAAAAAAAAATTTTTTTTTTTTGCAATTAATTTTTAAAAATCTACTCTGTAAGGTATTTGGTTCAGAAATTCTTTCCCTAGGATGAATGAAATGCAAATTGAGGAGTTGGGGAAGAACCTCAGGAAAGAGCAGGGCTCCCAGAGGGGATGTCCCCCGTGGATTCCCTTTCACCCGGTCCTCCTGCTGGTGAATGCCGGCGGGCAGGGGGCCTGGCTGCTCCTGACGAAGCTGCTCCGCTGCATTGTTCTTGGCACTTATGCCAACCGTTCAGGGCTCTCAAAAATTGGCTTAGGAAATAGTTTGAAAGTTATTACTTGGGATTCAGGAAACTCCAGGTGGCTTTTGAGAGCTGCCCCCAAATGCAGCCAGAGATGCGTCCTCAGCTGCTCACTTTGAGGACTTTCATTATTTTTCATGTTTATTTCTGGCTGGAGCCAGAGCTGGGGTATTCATGAGCTCTCACTGTCTGATTTTTTTTTTTAAACCAATCCCTTTGTTTCTTTGGGAGAGAAAGAAGCTTGCTCCCCAATCTCCTCTGCCCCATGGTAGGGTTCAAGGAAACCTGGCCCTTGTAATTGTAAATTACCTATGAAAAAGACAAAGCCCTTGGCTCCCTTCCTGGCTGAAGCTCGGAGATCAGCAGTGATAGCGGAAATTAATGAAGGCTGCTGCGGAGCTTCTGGCCTGTTGGTGGCTGCTGAGATGAAAAGACAGCAATTGAAGTCGGCTTTGGGGATGAGCATTCTGATAAGGATTTTTGTTTGGGATACAGTTATTACACATGCCATGGGGGTCTAGCCAGGCCTTGGGTTTCTTGGAACTGGTTCTAATTTGCTCACTAATAACCCACTTGCTTTTCTTTCAAAATGGGACCTCTTTCCCTTTAATCTGGCCACCTCATCTCCCAAGAAAACAATCCAGCCCTCCCAACACAATATAGTAGTAGCCCAAGGTGAAGCCAAGTGTCTGAATCTCTTTTCCTCCTCCTCCTCCTCCTCTTCTTTTTAATAGCGGAATAAGGCTTGTGTGAACTCACTTTCTTTCATCTTGGCTCATCCCCTTGGGCTGATGTTAAACAGCTGTCATACTTGGGCTGCCCAGGAATCCACTTAGGAAACAAACCAGCCAGGCTTCTTAATTGTCCTCCTGTGACTAGACTAAATTTGTTGTCCTAATTCTTGAGTGCTAATTCTTGAGTTCCTCAGCCTCAGGCCTCTGAGTGTCATCCCCGAATTTGGCCAGGTGTTTGCCTTCTGTCAGGTCCTTGTGGGAACAGATTGAATGGCATTAGAAAGTCTTGGGAGGGGGTGAGCTTGTTAAAATCAAATTGGTTTCAGCCAGGCATGGTGGCACATGCCTATAATCCTAGCAGCTCTGGAGGCTGAGGCAGGAGTATCGCGAGTTCAGAGCCAGCCTCAGCAATGGTGAGGTGCTAAACAACTTAGTAAGACCCTGTCTCTAAATAAAATACAAAATAGAGCTGAGGATGTGGCTCAGTGGTTGAATGCCCCTGATTTCAATCCCTGGTTAAAAAAAAAAAAAAGTGGTTTTACATTCCTTTTTTTTTTCTTAATAGTCCAGTGTCTACCTGAGAGAAACATGCAAGTGGAAAGAATGTGTGTACATGTGTTTTATTGCACGTGAGGACTCTTTTAGAGTGTAGCGACACATCATTTATCTGTCAAGATTTAGGAATATATTTTAATCCACAATGATGAATTTAACATTTGTGATTTTGGATATTATCATCCACATCTCCAAAGACCTATGGTGTTATGATAATTTCTTATTACCTTGATACTTTTGTGGTTTACTCAGATAGCTGGTTTCTCTTTGAGGAGTGAGTCCTTTTAGAGTCTGTTTGCCTTATACTCTTGGCAAGTGAACTTTTCCTTTTCTTTTCAAAATCTTCAGTCCCTGAGCCTTTGACTTTTTCTGTCACAAGCTTGATGGGGTTCTTTGTTGTCTTCCTTGCTTAAGCGTTGAGATTTTGAATGGAATGGCTTGCTCTTTGTTCACAACTTACCTGTGCATCATGACTTCTCATCTTGACCCCACCCAGACACTCTCCAGAAACAGGATGTTGATTCATCTTGAAGTAGCATTTCATGGACATAGCCTCTTAAAAGCACTTGGTAATATCAGAAGAGCTCAGGAACAGATGAGCCAGTAGTTTTCTCTTGTTTGCTCTTCTTTTTGGATAGAATTTGCAGGCCTTCTTGTGGGGACTATGGCTGAATTGCAAGGTCTATTTCTTCCTTGTGACAGGACTTCATGGGTTCCATGTCTTACTGTCCCCTGGGATCCAGAGCAGAAGAGTGTATAGAAAAACTCCGAGGCATATACATTTGTGAGTGTATGCAGAGGATGACTAACAGAGGCATAGACAAATGAAATAGCTTTCAGGTCACAGCCTGGGAAAATCCTTACTTTCTGCAAATTTGGATCCACTGCTAAGAACTGGCAGTAACTTCCCATTTTACCTGAGACTCACTACCCAGAATCCAAGGTCTGAAAATACAGGTAAAGTTTCTTGGCAATATGCAAATTCTCTGCAAACTCCCACAGACCATTGAACTGACTATCCCAACTCATCCTCCCAGCCAGAAGGGAAACGAGGGTAACCCAGGACACCTGCTGCAGAGATGAATGTCTCAAGGTTCTCTGGTGGCCTCTTTTGGCCACTCACACCTCTGACACTGCATGTCATTAGAAAGGACGAGGAAGCCATTGGTCGGGTTGGATCCAGACTCATGTACACAGAAACTCTTCCTCCAGCTGTGCATGATCAGCACAGGCATGGTCACTCAATCTCAGCTACCAGCTGCAGCTGGGGCACATCGATCTGAATCCTCTGTGTTTGAGCAATGTCAGGACACTGAAGACAAGCAAAAAGACAAACTTGGCTGTCTTTTGCCAAATGCTGGAGACAAGGAGAAACAGGAGTTGTGTCGGTGCTTCATGAGACCTCTGTAGTCACCCAGAGCAGAGGCCTCTGAGGTCCAGATCCAGCATTATTCCCATTGGTTCCACTCTCCTTTTCCCGTCTGCATAGCTGCTAAGGCAGCAGATTCATGCCTAGGAAAAGAGGTTCACTTGGAATTTAAACCACGTGATGCTCACGTGTGTGGACCATGATGGAGTACAGATGCAGTGGAGGGGTGGGATCCCTGCAGCCAGCAGAGATAGAGTTGCCTCACAATATCTAGGAATTTCTAGTGTTGGCTAGAAAACTGTCCTGTCCTCTGTCCCTAATGGAGGGCCAATGGAGCCAGAGTCACATTATAAACATTCTCTTTATATGGAAAATCTCAGCCTCTGGGAGTCCAAAAAAAAAGTTCTCAGCCATAGGGGCAGTCAGACTGAAGGCTGAGTGGTAGAAGGGAAAAGAGTGGCCCTTGAACACGCAGCATTGTTTTTTTCTTATAAATTTTGTGACTCCATGAAAGGGTATAGTTTTAGTGCTCAAAGTGTCATTCTCATTCTCCTCATAGTCTGCCAAGAAACAGTGGGGACCACAGAGGGTAGCCTGTGCCTCAGGGACTGACATTATACTTGTGGGCACTCATCACATGGAAGGGAGCATTATTGGATTTAAGGAGAGGAAACAAGTGACCAGATGAGCCCGTCATTTAACACCATTCCTGAAATCAAATGAGTGGTGCCAGAGTACTTGTAGATCATTTCTTGAAAAGATGAGAATCTGGTGCATAGAGGGAAAAAGCGTACTTTGTGGGGATAGTAGAAGGCACTTTTATTGACCCTCGTATGCACTGACTTCATGCTGTATTTCTGATTTATTAGCTATGCAGCTTCAATTTAGTGTCCTTTCTCCTTCTCCTGCCCCATAATACAATTCTGCTTTCCTTCCTGATTTTTCAGGGTTCCTTCTTTGGTCATTTCCTTCAAGAGCTGCCTTTTGTCTTTAGGATAAGGCTTCTGGTGATACTTTTTCTTTCATTTGACAATGTTTTGCTATACCCTTTCATTCCTGAAGGGTATTTTGGCTGGATATAAAATTCCAGGTTGACAGGTATTTTCTTTCAGCCCTTGAAAAATGTTGTTCCTCTTCCTTCCAGCCTCCCAGATTTCCAATGAGAAATTCACTGTTACTCAAATTGTTTTTATCTTCTTTGCAAAAATCAAGATTTTTGTCTTTGATTTTCAAAAGTTTGATTGGAAAACATCTCGGTGTGGATTTCTTTGGGTTTATCCTGTATGTGATTTGCCAACCTTACATCTTGTTTGTATCTTTTGCCAAATTTTGGAAAATGTCAGTGATCATTTGTCAGCTCCATCTTCTTCCTTCTCTCCTCCTAGGATCTCAAGAATATTATTGATAAATACTTGAATATTTCCATAGATCTCTGATACTCTGGTCAGTTTTTTCATCAATCTATTTTCTCTCTGTTGTGAAAAATAATTTCACTTTTCTATCTTCAAGTTCATTTTTCATTCCTCTTTCCTCTCCAATCTGTTGCATAGCCCAGCCCTTGAGTTTTTAATTTTGGCTAATGTATTTGTGGATTCTAAAATTGCCATCTGGTTTTTTTTTTTTATATCTCCCATTCTTTTCCTGTATCTTTCTATTTCTTCATGTGATTCATGTGTATCTGTGATTGCTCATTGAAGCATTTTTATGATGGTTTCGTTAAGCTCCTTGTTAGATAATTCCAACATCTGTGTCATCTCAGTGTTGGCATGTATTATCTTTTTTTCATTCAAGAATTTTCATTTAAATTTACTCCTTGTTTGTCATGTGCCCCCTCCCATGCTAGTTTGAACCCAGAGCCTTAGGCAAGTGCCCTACCAAATTTGGCTAAGCTACATCCCTAGTTGTTATTTGTTCTTGATGTGAATTTTTTTTTTTTTAAGTTGAGTGTGGACATTTGAGGTACTGTCTTATATGATTTTGAATCTTCTGTGGATCTTTTGTATTAGAAGGCTTTCTCTGATTTTATGCTGTTGGGGTTTTTGGGGAGGGAAGGTTTCATCTCCTTACTGCCAGGTGGGGGTAGCAGTCGAGATTGATACCTGAGAATGGAGGGCAGAAGTACATGCAGAAGGACTGAAACCATCTCTCTCAGATTTACTCGGACAATTGTTTTCTCCCATCTCCTGATCAGAAAAGGTTTGCATGTGTTTGCATTTGTAATCCACGTGGTGCTTGGTGACAAGTCAGTGTTGTGCTGAGTGGAAGCCTGAGGGGCAGCACAGAGGTGAACCTGTGAGAAGTGGGACTGGTTTCCTTGAATTAGAAAATGTAAGGAGCAAGGAGCCGTGGAAAATTCAGTTTAGTCTGACAATGATCCTTAAGCAATTTGGTGAAAGGACATGGCCCAGCAGGTCGTGACTACAGTTGTTTTGCAATGAATCCTGGTAATGTCATTCCATAAATCTGACAATCATTTTTGATGCAGGCCCATGTCCGGGGATCATATCTAAAACACAGGGATCCACCAATTTTTTTCCAACCTGAGATGGATATCATTATCCTAAATGCATGATTGAAGATCTGAATGGTACTTATATACTTTGTATACAAGCAGTTGTATGTAAAAAGATACTATACTTGTGCATGATGAATAAGTAAATAAATAATAAAAAAATTAAAAAATAAAAATAAAACACAGGGATCCAGCCCTCAGGCAGCTGGACCTGGGCTCTCAGGTATTAGCATCTTGGCCTGATCTGAGCCCCATCTAGTAGGCATGTGGATACTACATGTAGATGGAAAATTCTTTAGACTATGGAACCAGGCAGAGATAGGAAACTAACAGACTGTTAGAAGATCCCTTTGTTTGGTCTCTCCTCTTCTCCCCCATTTTTGGGCCCTTTGTTAAGCAGGACCGGCTTGGGTGATATTTACAACAGTACAATCTGTTGGGTGAGACATAGTAAGTGCAGGGAGACATACCATAGGCTCAGGAGTCAGTGACATTGAGTCTAATGGATGGCAGAGAGCTGCTATCCCACTGCCAGGATTGGCTTAAGGCTGTGACTCCATAAGTCTGTTCATGAAGAGACCAGGAGGACTTATTTTTTTTTTTCTTACTTCATTTTCCAGGAGTTCCATTTGTGTAATAAGCTTAGACATAAATAAATATTAAAAATCCCTTAAGTCCCCTCAGTGATACATATATATGTATATATCTATAAATATGTATATTTTATGTATATTTTTTATATATTCTATTTGTGTGTGTGTATATACACACACACATATACATACAGAATGGAAAAAAGATTACATGTATTACCTTTTTAAGATTTCATGATAACACTGTGAGGTAGGTAGAACCTCTATTGTTGTTCCATTCATTGAGGATGAAGCTGGAGCTTGGAGAGATTAAGTGATACATTCAGTGAAGTTAGGATTGGAATGGGATCTTCAGACTTTGAAAATCTAATGCTTCTAAGGGATGTTCTATGTATCAGTCTTTGCAGCTTCTCATAAGCACTTGGTATTCTAATTCTCAATGTCCATTATCTGTGTACCAGAGCAACCATGGGGATGGCTGACCATCTTGCCATAGGGGGATGGAATTACACTTTTGCCTGTCTTAAAAAATACACTGCTGCCCTTGCAAGCTACTATCCATCATCCAGGAGATATGTATTAAGCATCCACTATAGTATGTGCCAATAACTGATGTTGGGAATGCATGTCTTTTTTGTTCTTTGTTCCAATCAGCTTTCCTCTCCAGGTTCCAGTGGTCCAGTGTGGGAAGCCAAATTCAATGATTACATGGTATAGTTGAAGGCAAGGGGAAGATGTGCCATTGGAGGCACTTGCCTTTGCTAGGTGTTCCTGGATGAGATGAATAATTGTGGGGCTGAGGGAGGTAAGTTGCTGGGTGCGCTTTAACTATGCCTGAGAGTTCTCTTCTATCAGTAGGTGCAATTGACCCCTCTCAGGATGGTCTGCAGACTGAATTACTTTTCTTACATCCTTCCCTAAGCCTGATTATGAACTTGAGCATGTTTCTGTGTAATTCTAGGCTGAGTCTAGGAACAGAGGAATCTGCTTGGTCAGTATAGATGTGAATATGGAGACTTGGAAATGAGGTTAGGAAGAGGTGAGTTAAAAGCACCATTTTATGCAGGCATCAGTTTAGAGGCTAGGGCTGTAATAACAAGGTTGCAGAATGGGCATATGTAAACCTTCCTTCATTAATAATAATGATGCTAATTATTCTAATAAAAAATAAACTCTGATGATGCTCTTGCATCTACCCAGTTCTTCACCTCATTTAATCCTCTCAACACTGTGAGGTGGGTGTTATCACATCCATGTTGCAAGTGAGCAGATGGACTCATAAAAGCTTGGTGGGCCTGCCCGTGGTGGCAGTCAGCAAGATGGTGGAGCTGCCTTTTCCTTCCAGAGCTCTCCTTTCCGTTCATTACTCTGCCCAATGCACAAGCCTCTAAAATAGCCTTTTTATAAAACCACCACCACAATCAAAACTAAAAACCCAAAACTAATAGACTGTTAGAAGATCCCTTTGTTTGGCTTCTCCTCTTCTCCCCCATTCTTGGGCCTTTTGTTAAGCAGGACCTGCTTGCGTGATATTTACAACAGTGCAACCTGTTGAGTGAGATTTCTAGCTTGTGATAGTAATTTTTCTATTGTAATAATAGTGATTGTTATTAAATATAATAATTCTGTTTTTCACTAAAGCATGAGCCATATGCAGGGAATAGCAAAGTATTTGCTTTCTCTTTTGTAATCCTCCCAACAATCCCCTGAGAACATGTTATTATCTCTACTGTTACAGATGAAGGATTTGAAGGTTAGAGTCATTGAGTCACAGGCCTAAAATAATACAGCATACCTAGGAAGAGCAAGGATTTGAAACCAGGTCATTTCATAAGCCCATGCTTTTAACCCCCAAACCTCATTTTCTCCCACACAAATGCTGGGTTTGCAGAATCTGGACTCGGCCTGCACACTCAGAATGCACCATGGACACTGGGAGGTGAAGGACAGGCTGAATCTTCTTGCAGTTTCCCCTCTCCTTTTGCCTCTGCAGGATGCTGGTTTGATGTTGCATGCCTGGGACTCATTTGAGGCAGTGCTGCCCAAGACGTGAGTGGCGTATTAAAACTGAAGACTCGTTGTTCACTTCCCGGGTGTTAATCAATGGCAAATTAGAACGGAATTGATATATGCACAAGACATGCACATTAATTCTGAATGTGTTTATCGTAATTAGTGCTATTACAATGAATACCAAAGGAATCAGGGAATGATTAGCTACACTTAGTATTTGTTACGGTTTGTTTAAAAAAGTTAAACATAAAATTAGTTGAGGTTTGAGGAGTGACGTTCTATTTGCATGGGGAATGTGGCTGCAAGCCTTGGGTCTTTGTGAATTGGAAGGTTTTGAGGGGGTTTCCCCATACAAGATTTCACAGACAGAAAACTGAGTTAATGAGACTATCAGCCTCAATTAAAGATGTGGCTTTTCTTTCTTAATTATTTGTACCTCACAGATGTTCTCTTTGATCACACCTACATTAAAAAGCCTACCAATGCACAAGCTAAAATGGAAGTAGAAAAGTAGACTCCAAAATGTCTAAGAGGATCAATATATACTTTAAGAGAAACTGCTTAATCAGGTATAATTTATATGCAGAAAGCTGTACACATTTAATATATGTTAAGTTTGGAAATAAGTATACATTCATGAAATCATTACCATGGCCTAGGTTGTAGACCTATTTATCACCTCTGAAAGTTTCCTCCTGCCCTCTTCATTTACCATTATTAATATTTTATCATAGCAATATAAGATATAACCTTTTACCAAATTTTAAGTATATAATACAGTATTGTTGACCATAGACACATGCTGAACAGTAGATCTCTAAGAATTGCCCATCTTTCTAACTCAATTTGTGATACCTTTTACTGATACCTCACTGTTTACTCCCTCACCCCAGTCCTGGCAACCAGTATTTCACTCTCTGCTCCCATGAATTTGGTTATTTTTGATTCACCATGTAAATGAGATCATATTGTTATCTGTCCTTCTTTGTCTGGCTTATTTCACTCTATATTATGTCGTCCAGGTTCATCTATGTTATCACAAGGGGCAGGATTTCCTTCATTAAGACTGAAGAATATTCCATTACATACATACACCACATTTTCTTTATTCTTTCATCTATCAATGAACAAAATTTATGTGGCATCCATGCCAAAAGGATCAGTATATACTTTTAAAAGACATATGTTGCATTAGCTAAGGTGTGGGACGTTTATATTTGTTGAAATGTACTATGTTCTGACACCTGCATTCATTTGATCCTCATTTAATCTTCAGAATGACTCTGAAGCAGGTAGTAAAGTAAGAAGACCCTGGTTCAGAAAAGTTTATGTGCTCAAGGTTGCACAGCTACTGGGAGGAGAGCAGGAATTCATCTCTAAGTCTGTGTGAACTTGAATCCATGCTTGCCCATTAAGAGTGGCCACTTCCTCCTAAGAGGGCACGATCTCCAGGGTACTCTGCTCCATTGTCCTGTAGCTACGTGTGAAACTCTCATCTGACTGGTTGCCTCCAAGATGAGTAGAGGTCAGAGGAAAGACAAGGTTGGTTTAGGACAAACCCAACTCTGCCAGTGAACCAGCTGCTCAAAGTGTTTGTCCTTTATGACTTTTGTTTTCAACGAATGGGCTTCTGAAAGCTAATGGGTTATACTCAAGCATCCTATCAGCAAATACTATTCAAGCATCTGCCTGTGTTGGGAACACTTCCTAGCTCTAGTGAGATAGATTAATATAGCATAGTCACATGCACAAATAGCTGATACTTATAAAGGAGATATACAGAAACTTCCAGCTTGCTGTGAGAGATCTATGATTGATGCATGGGGTTCCTGGAGAGTCCACGAGGGGTGCTAATCTAATCCATGCATTGCAGAGAGTCAAGAAATGCTTTCCTTATGGGTGCGGAGGTTGAATCTTGAAGATCATTGACTGTCTGCATGGTTCAAGATAACCTGCCACACTCTGTTCATAGGTCATGTAATCTTGTCCAAACCCTGGGGGTTTGTGTTCAATAGGGAGATTCTATTAGGACAGTTCTCAGCTCTTTAGTTCTTCCTGTGGAAGATGCTTCAATACATGTCTGTTGGAGGAATGAACATGTGCACAGGGAAAGTGTGCAACAACTCTTGCACAACAGTTTCCCTTCTGCCTTTGCGTGCCCACATTGACTGCAAGTGGGGACACAGGGAGCTTGCAGGAGGCCCACCTGTGCATTGTGAAGACCTTCGGTTGCAAGTTAGGATCTGCTGCTTGCTGGCCATGAAACCGCATCTCTCAATCTCTACATTCCCTCATCTTTAAAGGACGTTAGTCAGCTTTTTATTGCTTATTTTTCATACACTTAATATTTTTTATTTTATTTCTTTGCTTTCCTCATGGAAAAATTTTTATTTTTTTTTTAAATAATAATCTCTTGAGTCTGCACTGTCTAGTTATATATCCCTTGCAAAATCAATACTGTTTTCTGGAAATCAACAAATGATAAAAATCAAATTATTAAATGACTATATAATTTTATTTTTTCTTGATCAGTATCAGACACAATCTTGAGGAATATTTTTGAAAATGTGTGTAAAGACAAGGTGTGTACAATATAAGTTAGTGGGTGGCACTGACCTTAAAGAATAGAATTTGGAAGGGAACATTTAAGAGTATTTTATTGTATTAAAAAGAATCCCAAGAACAAGAATTTTTATACATATTTTGAATAAGGAAATCAAAGAAGCTCCTTTAGAGTGATGGATGACAGGGAGGCAGAGCCCCTGAGTTCCCACTCTCATTTATCTTCTGTGTCAGGAAGATGATCTTTGGGGCTCAGCAGGGTGGAATGAACCTGTGCAAATGAACATGGATAAGTGAGGAAAACCACACGAGGGGACTCTGATAGAATATCCTGTTGATCTAAATAAATCCCACTATGCCAGCATTCTTACAGAATTGGCTAGGAGATGACATAAGGACCTGGAGGAGTTCCAAGAATGAAGTAGATAGTTGTCAGGTGATGGATGTCATGACGCTGGAAGAGTGGGATCGAAAATGACTGGGAAAGAGTTTAGAAGGTGAAGTTAAAATAACGAGGAGGAGGTGGTGATCACAGAGATTCAGTGAGGGCCTGGGACATGTCATTCCTGCGGGCATAAATCATACTGCTTTTGTAATGGTCATCCACCAATGAGGTGGAGGAAAAAAAAAAATAACACAAACAGAAAGGATCTCAGCAACATGCCTGAATAACTTTCTGGTAGTATCTTTGTGATCAATAGAAAATAGACTTGAGGGAAACTGAATGGATTCAAAGCTGATCAAACAATTGTACTCAAAGGATCCTGCCCAGTGGTTGAAAGTTAACCTGGAAATTGTCCTCTAGTAGCCTACTTACAGGCGCTGTCCTTGGTCCTGTCCTCCAGTCTACAGAAATGATGCAGGCATTGCTTGTCTCATGTTGGGAAGATATTGATGGCGAATTCATCCGATGTGCAAATAATACAAAGACAGGAGGGACATTGAATACTAAGATAGAAGCAGGATATAAAATGATATTTATAGACTAGAGATCTGGGCCAAGTCTAACAGAACAAAATGTAGCAGGGATAAATGTAAAGTTCTACAAATCCCAAAATTAAACTGCACAAAATAGGATGAGGGAGATGTTTCAGAGAATTAGTAGCATGAGTAAAATATTATTAAAAGGCTTGGGAAGCAGTAAGCTCAAGGTTCACTATGAGTCAACTCTGTGATACAAGCCAAGAAAGCCTTACTCTGTGGTAATAGATGCACATTCTAGAATGAGTATGGGGATACTTTATCTGTATTATGCATTTTTTTAGTTTGAAATTTTGTGTTTGTAATATCTTAATTTGGAGTAATTTTTCTGCTTTCATGGGTTCATAGTGGGACATATATAAATTGGAAGACATATAAGAGAGGGAGGACTGTGGTAAGAAAGAAGGCAAAGAAGGGACATGGGTATAGGAGGGGGTGTCAAACATAAGAATTATTAGGATTGCCTAATGTGGTATCAAATTACAGAACTGGTGCTAGTATGCAGTAGCCACAGAAAGACATCTTTGAGGCAAAATAAAGGATAAACTCCTAATAGGAAAGACTGATCATGAGATGAGCTTTTCTTGGAGATACTGGACTTTGTAGGCTCAACAACTACATAAGATGACTCTCAAATGACATTCCTGTCAGTTCCTGATGTATCCTTTGGTGGGGGGGATTCAACATTTCAAGCACATGAAGGACAGAGGTTCTCACCATCCTGTAAGAGACATGCTAGTTTGGAGTCAGGGAGACTAGGGAGGAGGCGATTGTTATTGTCCAGGTGAAACAAAATGTGGAAACTGTTTGGATGGAAGAGTTAAGTAGACACAGAAGAGTCTAGGATAGCCCCATTGTTCCACAGCCTTGCAAAGCACAGAGAATGAACTAGAGATGGCCACTGCTTGCTGTGCTTCTGGGGCAGATTGTTCAATGGCTATGGTCTTTAACTTTCTCAACTGTGAAATTTGAGGCCTGAATCAGGATTTCACTCATTCATAACAGTCTGTGATGAAATGAGCCAGAATAATTTCTACTCAGGAAAGATGCATTTATAGCTATGTGTCTGCCCACCTGAATGGTGTGACATGAAGAGGGAAATGGAGGTGGCTCCTACCCAGAGATAGTCTCTCACGGTGACATTAACAGTGACTAGAATTTCATCACTCGGGTTTTATTCAACCTAGTGAAGTTCTCATCTTCTGGCTTAAACAGTGCAGATGCCAATGGAAGGCACACATGTGAAACCATGGCTTAACTCTAGCAGGAATTAGGCTTTCTAATTAGTTTCCTCCAGAAGCTCTAGCTAAGCCCAAGGTGTTAAGAAATCTTTGGTGTTAAGGAAAAGAAAGATGTTTTTGGCACGTGAGGCAGCATTGGATTGCAAAGCTGAGGAGGATTGCTGCCATTGACAAATTTGGCACAGGGGGCTTACTGTGGAAGCGGGGAGCCTTGCTAAAGAAAAGTGCAAGGACTTCAGGGGCACCTTGAAGTCATTTCTCTGTTTCACTGTGGTCTGATCACAGACTCATTTCGCCTCCTATTCCACATCTTGGAGAATAGGATCTTAAATGTATCTGGTGTATCCCATTGTGATTGTGATATCTGCACCATGATTGAAATATAACTTCCTCTCATCAGCACTTGAGTCCTTTAAATGGAATTAATTACTCTCATTTGAGTATTTCACTTTAAAAGTAAAGGATTGTAGTCTGAGACAGTATATAATATGGAAGTTAACACGAGGGTTCTGATAGTTGCTGTGGACTTAAATATAGAGAGTTTTTAAGCATTGCTGTGCATTCTGAATTCTTCTGGATATTCACTTGTCTTAGGTTGCTCAACAACCTTGAGAAGAATTTGCCAGTGGAATTTCATGAGGATCTTGGAAAAAAACAAAGGAATAAGAAACTCAAAACAACAATGACAAAATGCTTTATGTAGAGTGAAACTTTGGCTTTAAAAATGATTTATAAAACTCTTTCTAGCAATTAGCTTCTCTGGTAGGAGTGTGTCCACCCTATTGACTGAACTTCTTTTAATTAAATGTCATACCTGGCTAGGTATCTTTTAAGAATCTGCCACTGGCTTTTTGACAGCCATGGGGAATCTATCCAAATAAGATTTGCTTGGGTCTTTCCTACAGAAAAAGGTTTAGGGCGCTTTCAAATTTTTTAAATTAAGAGTGAGGAATCCATTTGATGGATAGAACCAGGGCCACCTTCACTGTTTGAGAAAGGTTAAATGATATTTACTAGCAATTTTTCTTGCCAAGAAATATAAAAGGAAAAGTGATCTACATTCATGTAGAGTGATTGGGCCAGGTTATGTCAAGAGGAGAACTTACGTGCTGAAAGCCCGCATGAAAGTTTCCATTAAGGTTAGCTTCTGAAAGATGTACTGAATACAAAATGTGTGAAGAAAGGAAGACTAGAAAGAACGAGAATGAAGTGTTTGCTGTTAGCAACACTTATCTTTTCATCAAAAGCCCATTTCCTAATGCTATATGAATGATCATCCTCAACAAGAGAAGCATAAGAAGGATCCTGATATGTGAATTTCCCCTCTATTCTCTCCAAACCTCATTTTAAAAGATAACTCAGTAGCTTTCATTACTTTGGAATAGACTTTTCAAAGGACTTACTCATCCACGATCTTATTTTCTAGCATGACATTGCCCTTGAGGTTTCTACTGTGGTACCACGTTATGAATGAGGCAGTGTTATCATGACATTCTTCAGAGATCGATGCCCCAAATACTCAAGGCTCACTTATAGCTAAGGAATTCTGAGTCCGTGAAGCATGTTTTCAGAAACCTCAAATATACTTTCCCTCCCTAATTGAGAATTTGCATGTACTGAAAAAATGAAATTATACTTAAATCCCAATAAAAGGTCTGAATTTAGTAGACCTAATATGATTTAGTGGAATGCAGACTAAATCAGGAAATAGGCTGGATAAGAGTTCAGGGGCTCTAATTGTGAGTTATTTCTATTTGCTAAAATTCTACCAGTCACTGTGCTACTAGTTTTGTAATAAGGTCCTATGTGCTCAAATCCCTACAGACTCTCATTGAAGAAGGCTTTCTTATCCAGAGGTTAACTCTTTCTGCAGTTCATAGAAGAACTCCGATTCAATGAAGTCTTCCTGTCTCAAAAGCACATGCTGTTTCCATTTTGTTCACCATTCTGTCATGTGGGTTTGCTGCATTGAAATTATGGAGGCCCTTGTTAAAATCAGATTATCAGACTCCACCATAAACTGAAGCCCATCTCTCCTGCTGCTAATTTGCTCTCCAGGAGATTTAATTGACCAGGTTTGGGAATCATGGCTTCCTTTGTGCATTATTGCCTGCTTTAGACTCTAACCCAGTAAAGGGAAAGAATTTTGCCATCCACTGAGTGGTATCAGCAGATGTTAGAGGCAAAGCCTAAACTAGTGGTGGTGAGGGGAACTGCATACTTTGACCCTTTTGATTTTGGGAGAAGTCAAGAGAAATAGATGAACTTCCCTGAGCTTTGCAGTCAAGAGCAATACTTGGATTTAAGGCCTTGTGTCTTGTTCTCAGACATGAGAATTTACGTAGGAAATGATTCCCATATAGCCTGTTTGTAACTTGGGATGTTCATAGAAAAATGAAGCTGATTGCAGAAATCAGTCCCTGCTGGGGCCCTACCAGGCTGGTCCTTGACCTCTGTGCCTGTATATTGGCGTTTTGTTTATTAGCATTGATCAAGATTTATTCTACTCATTAGAGGATAGCAATTTGAACCACAGAATTATGCCACATTCCTGCCAGCTCATTTATTCATTTTCTCCTTTCCCCCAAGCACTAAAATAATCCAGATGGAGCCAGGGTGGGTTGGAGTAGGATGCCAAAGAAAAAATTAAATTAGAAAAGGTGCTATTGAAATAATCTGGCTAATCTTAGAAGGGCTCTGTGGCTAGTGCATTCCAGGTGAACTCATTCTGGTTGAATGAAAATTTAGTGTGTGTGTGTGTGTGTGTGTGTGTGTGTGTGTGTGTGTGTTTAATGGGGAGGAGAGGAGATGGGCAGAGGATAAATTCATCTAGAGTTATTGGCTGATAATTGAAACCTGACCAGTAATGACATTTATTCATTCATTCATTCATCCATTCATTCATTTACTCATTTATACATTAATTCTGCAGGGAGATATATTGAGTATTGGCTGTGTATCCTCTGGGATTTGTTCATGTGTGAGTTTTCTACAGAAGAAAACTTGGACTTACCATTCAGGAATTGAAGATTCAGCTCAATAATAAGGTTAAGTGAGAGTTGAGATTGTATAAGAAACATCATAACAGATCAAGTAAGTGTTGCAGAAAGAAAGTGGCAGAGTAGTTAAAGAGAGCCTACTTGTTAAGAATAATCCTAAAGAACTGAGGATTTGATCTGAAGCTGGAGTTTCAAAGGTGGTTAGATCGACTCAAGAGTTAGGATGTTCCAGGAGGGGAGAATGGTGTGAGCCAAAACCTTGAAGCAGAGGAATGTTGGGGCTTTGTAAAATAACCAAGTGGACTGTGTTTGTGTTTCTGGGGAACATGTTGGTGAGTCACCAGATGCAGAGTTTCATGTAATGATCTAGAATGGTGCCCTTTTGCCTCTTCTGTCATCACTCTTGTCATCCTGAATCATATAATGATCTGTATTCCTGTCTTCCTCATTATATTGAAACTCCTTTAGAGAAAGGACCATCTTTTTTTGTGACTTTTGAGCACCCTTACTTACACGAAGCTGGTAAGTAATGTGCAACCAATTAGTGTGTAGGGACTGCATGGTGAAGCAGCTGGATTAAAGGGTGAGGAGCCAACCCCTGCTTCCTTTCCTTTCTGCTTGCTACATGTCCAACATCAGCCAAAGTGGTTTGCTCTTCTGTAATCTTAGGTTTTTATGTGACTCATCATCAGTGTGGCTGGAGGAAGTTGAGGTTACTTTGAGCCCTCTAGTACTGATATTAGAGTTAGGTCATCAGTGGATCACAGAGGAAAGGGACCAGTGCTGGAGAACTAATATTTACTAAGGATCCACTTCTGTTTACTTCTGTGTCAAGTATTCTGGGGGCACATAAAACACTAGCAAATAGGGTCATATAGGAGCTCTCTTTCAGGGCTGGGATTGTGGCTCAGTGGTAGAGCGCTCGCCTAGCATGTACGTGGCCCTGTGTTTGATCCTCAGCACCATGTAAAAATAAATAAACAAAATAAAGATATTGTGTCCAACTGCAACTAAAAAATAAATATTAAAAAAAGAAGCTCTCTTTCAGATATGTACAGCACACTAAACACATGAGATTCCCTTTCATGCAATAGAAATAAACAAAAGAATGTCCAAATAGTTCATGCAATCTGCCTGGGCATTGGTTTATTTTTATCCTTGAAGTCGGACTGGATGATTGCTAAGGGTCCTTTGAACTTGAAATTGATCCAGAGCTTGGAGTTCAGCAGGGGTCACTAATTGTGAAGGGCAGGGAATGCTTACTTAGCAGCTTCTTCATGAACTCTACTTTTCTTAGTAGAGTAAAGGTGGGGGTAAGGTTGAACTTGGAAGGTGCTAGTCAGGATTTGAATAGGAGAGGAGAGAGCATCTCAGGAGAAGATGGAGGCAAGGGAGGAGGAATGAGCATGCAGAGTGGAGGCTGCTGGTGGAATTGGGGTGGCCCTCATGTGACACTGACCCTTAGATAGTGATGAGGGTGACAATCTCAGACAAATTGCTTTTGGTCTTAGGTACCTTCTTTCCAAGCTGTGGGCAGCATGTTGGCTGTGATCCTGGATGTTCATGATCTGTACCGGCACCTGGGGAAACTGTCCTGATTTTCATATTAGCGATTTCTAGGACTGAATGCTAAGGGCTTGACTTTCTAACAGTTTTACCTGCTTCCAGGACCCCTTGAGATATCCCTTGGCTTCTTGTGGAACTGGAAGGTCTGTATCCATGTACAAAATCAACTATTACCCTTGGACTCATGACCCATTCCAGCTGCTACTATCCAAGTTAAGTTTTTTTCAGCCAATTACAGCTCACAGAAGTTTATTCCTGCTCTGTCCAGGTGGGTCTGCCAGAGACCCCCCTGACCCAAATGGTCTATCCCCATGTCATGTGGCAGCACAACCCAATTAGAAGTGACCAGGGCAGCAGCCCACTTAATTTTATGCAGTTAACACCTAACCCTTGGTTTTCTTGGCAAAGCAAAGGCATTGACCTTTTGGCTTCTGCTGGTCTGGTCAGCAATTACCCAGTTATTAAAACTAAATAATTGCCATTAGCTCTTGTCCTCAGTGCATTGTGAGTCTCATTGCGAGATGATTTTTATCTCGTTTGCAAAGCTCTCCAGTGCAGAGCTGGGGACACTTGTCCTTTGGACACCAGGCAGGTCCAGGGGCACAGCTGGCTCCTTCAAGGCCACATTCTGAGGCTGCTTTTGCTCTTTAAAGGTGCTGCTGCGAGTTTGCACTCTCTCTTGCACTTCAGCCACCAGAGCTGCTGCCTGCTGTCCCTGCTCCTGTTTGTTTGGAGGGCTGTGGCATTATTGTCAGGGGAATAGGTTTTTTCCTTGCTCTTTCTTAACTGGATATTGCTTGTGATGGAGGTTTGAAATTCAGTTTGGGGGGCGTGAACTTTCTCTCCCCATTTCTCTTTTCTTTCTTTTTGAGTTCTCATTTCTGGAGAGATTTCTCCAACTCTGGCATTAAAAGGAGGTGTTTTCATTTTCTCCGGGAGAAGTCTCACTGCACAGGTGTGTGCTTCATTCTCCACTTGCAGCTTCTCTCCCTCTGCCTTGATGCTGACGGCGGCTGTCTGAAGTACAAAGGGAAGTCAAGATTATAGGTTGTCCTTCTCTTTGATTGTATTCTTGGCTGTAGCATCTCAGCCTTTTGCAGGAGGAACTCACATCGGGCTGGCACGTGGAAACAGAAGAATTCTCAGCCCCAGAAATAATTGCTTCTTGGAGGAGATCGTTTGAGAGTCTCAATGCTGAGGAATGCTTTTAGACTGAGCCCCAACAATGGATAGGACTTTGTTGGAGAGAAAAGGTCTGAGATCTGTGTTTTGAAGCACGGAAATTTCTGGAAGCACCTGTGTGCATACGTATTCTGAGGTCTAATTAGGCCCTTGGTGTATTTGCACTGCTCTGTTGCAAAGGCTATGATATTATTCTACTCTAACTACTTCCTGAGGGCAGACATCTTTAACCCAGATTTCTTTCCTGTCCCCTCTTTTAAATAGTGGGGGGTGGGATTTGCAGCTTATCCTTTATGGTTGTGGACTCAGACATTTATTACTTCAGTTACTTGATACATGTTCCTTTAGTGGCTACCAGCTACGAAGTGTGACCCATCTTAGAACTGTTGATTCTGATGGCTGTAAGGATCTGAACGGGCCATTATCTGACCTCTCATTTTGCAGATAAGGAAACTCGAACTCAGTTTCCTCATCTGTGCAGTGAGGCCCAGGTCTCTTAAGCACTCTGGCTCTGGGATATCTGATTTCTGGGATGCCCTGTTCCTTACCACTTTGAAATGACAGCCAGGGCCCTGTGGGACTGATGAGGCGACGCAGCCAGTGCTGGGGATGTTGTGGCCCCTCTGTGAGGAGGAAGAGGCTCCCATCTCTCCTCCAGTTCTTCTTCCAAGCTGCTTTCCTTGCTCAGGGACCCATTATGTTTGTGCTCTACTTCCCCTACCTCTGACACCACTGCCTGACAGGGTTAATCTGCCTCCACGGTGCCCACAAACTGACCCCAGACATGGTTTTACCCTGCTAGGAAAACAGATTTCAAATTTCAGGTTCTGAGATAAGGCCTGAATTGTGTTCCCTAAAGTTCAAATGTTGAAACCCTAACCTCCAGGGCCCTCAGAATGTGATCTTATTTGGAGACAGGTTCATGGCAGATGTGATTAGTTAAGCTGAGGTCGTAGTGGAGTAGGGTGGACCCTGATACAATGTGACTGGTGTCCTTATAAAAAGGGGGAATTTGGACATAGATAGACACATGTGGAAGGATGTCATCTGAATGTGAAGGCAGAGGTCAGAGTGGTGCATCTATAGGCCGAGGAATAACCAAGATTGCCAGGAAACCCCTAGAAATTGGCAAGAGGTCCAAAACAGATTCTCCATCACAGCCCTAAGAGGAGGCAACTCTGTTCACACCTTGATCTTGGACTTCTAGCTTCCAGAACAGTGATACAACAAATGTCTGTAGTTTAGGTCACCCAGTTTCTGGTACTATGTTATAACAGTCTTAGCAAACTAACACAGGCTGCAAACAAAGTATTTGAGTGTTCTCTAGGAGTTGCAGAGGGCAAAAATAATCCCCTGGAGAGGGAAGGTGATGGAAATGACAGAGATGACAGAAGAGCAGCTTCTCTCTCCCTGCCATTCCAACAATGCAGTGTGCTTTGTTTAATGTGAAAGGTGTGTTTCAGCATAGTTGAATGAACGTGAAACTTTAGATCACTTGATGTGTTTAAACCACATGATTCAATATGCAAGAAGAAATCTGTTTTTAAGGTAGTCTACATTGATTTTTTTTCACAAAGAAGAAAATGTGGATAACATTTAAATCATTAGTCTGAGGTTTTGTGAAGGAGTTATTTTAATATTTTATATACGATTTTTAAAAAATATATATATCACATTTATTAGATGCTGCCTTTTTTCTGGAATACTCTGACGTTTTAAACTCATGTGCTAAAGATACTGTTTGAGATCCAGCTTGGGCCTCATCTTCTTTGGATATTTTCTCCTATATCCAATCTTAGATAGGTGTTTGCTGTTCTCCTTTGCCGTATTTACTTGTTGTGTTGGTTCTGCAGATGTTTCATGGAAGGTCTGTACAGCCTGGCACTGTCCTTGGGGATCTGGGGTGGTGACTGACATAGAGGAGGCACTTGGAGAGCTTGTGCAGAGGTTGGATGAGAGGATAATAAATGTGTTAGTGGACAGAATGATTTCAGATCATGGAAATTCTAGAAAGAAACAAAATAAAATCAGGTAGGAGAGAGGAAGTGAGGGATAGCTAGTGATAAAGAGGTCAGGGAGGCCTCTCGGAGGGGCAATAGCTAATCTGAAATCATGTAAAGATGTGCAGGAAGTGAATCCCAGGGAGAGTGAAGAGCAAAGTACAGCGGGCCAGAGGGGCCACAGTACTGGCAGTGGTTGGAAAATGGCAACTCAGCAATGGAGAGATGAGGGTGAGGTCAGAGAAATGAGAAGGAATGGGGTCACATGGGCATTGACTTCCTGCCAGATGGTGAGATTTCTGGGGAAATGATTTTGAAACCTTTGTCACTACAACACCTAGCATACAGTCAGTGCTTAGTATATACATGAATATAGCATACAGTCAGTGCTTAGAATATACATGTATGAATAACCATACACACTTGGATGTACACATTTTAATTAGACATCATTGAATAATGACACCTATTTATCTAAGAATTGCATCTTGGGCAAACTCTGCTATCCAGGATGTATCAAGAAGCAACAAACAGACACTATTCAAAAAGGCTAAGACAAGATGCTGACAGTTTTTGTTCACTGAAAGTTGTACCTTTTTCTTAGGGAATACTGCCTTTAGTCCTTGTTTAGAAACTACCAAAAATTTTTTAAAATAGATACTATTATAGTGAATTTGTTTGTTAATTTTCTCAGATCATCGCAGATTCAGAGCAACAAATCAACACTGGGAAGGCCCCGAATCAATTCTACAGCATGACTCGTGGGCAGACAGACTGACAATAAGAAAGTAAATAGGAGAGGGTGAAAAACAGCTAAGAATTCAGCAAGCTCATCCCCACAAGGCTGTTCATTCAGAGACAAGCAGTCTTGTAAATGTCACAATAAGCCTGAGACCATAGTGTGTGATAGCATGGTCATAATATAGGCTCTTTATAACAGGATGCTGAAATCCTATGAGCAAGGTTACACTGTGCTCTGTGGTTTTGTCTAAGAAACCAGGGAAGTGGGTACCATTCTAGAATAATTTCCATTTGAAATGGTTAAAATTCAAAAACAAATCCAGTGCTTTAGGATAAGCTTCATTTATCTGGAAAATGTACTTCTATGCATTGTATATACCTGAATGATGCCAAATAAATGAAAATGTGACTGTTTAGCCCTTTGATCTTCAAAAGCCTTAGTACAAGTGGTGGATGATTTCCTGTGACCTCCCAATCAGAGCCAGGAATTATTATTTCTGTTTTTTTCCCCACCCTCAGAGCCAGGTAGGAAACGACGCGCAAACAATGACATTATTACAGTGGCATTTTAATGGGTGTTCAGGGAACAAAGAAGTCAGCAGAGGCACCGCATGAAATATTCATGGGTATTTTTCCTTTTCTTGCTTCCTTTCTCCCCAGATACAGGAGGGAGAGGCATGCAGGCCTAAAGTGTTGATACGGGGGGCATGTAGAACAGCTCCTGCAGGACTCCCTTGGACCTTTGGGGAGGGATAGACAAAGCTCTTCTATCCACTCCCCAACTTTAATTTTTTTTTCTCTCCTGGCATCTTGATTTTCCAGACAGCTGAGATACATCTGCTTCTTATGGAGGACCCAAGACCTTAATGGTTATTGACGGCTCCATCTTCCCTTGGGAATTAGCAGAGGATTTTGAAGATGCAGACTTTCCCCCTAAAGGCTTTTGAGAGAAGGTGGATGGGCTCAAGCAGTTTGGCATCTTCAGAATGAGAAAATGGGGGCTAAAAGGGCTGGTCCAGGGTGGCTCTTAGATGCTACCTGCAAGCTGTTGTCTTGTACAGAGTGAGGTCCCCCAGGAGCACGGATGGGGCTGGAAGATATCCACAAGCTGCAGTTGTGCAGAGGTCTGCATTTGTCTATTAATAATTCTTATAGATAAATTTGGTCACTATATGGGCCTGCCGTCATGTGTACTTCTCTGTGGAGACCCATTCAATCATATTCTGTATTTCCGAAATGAAGTTTGCTTAGAAACATTCCTCTACAATAAGAACTCTTTCTTTATGGGAATTCAGACTCTTCACTATGCCCAGAGGCATCTGGTCCTGCCTCACTTCCCACATGTATTCATATTTTCTCCCAGTAAGATGGCCTTCTTTCTACACAAATCCTGTTCATCCTTCCTGTCCATTGCTGGCCCCACTTGTTCTGAGAAGTTTTCCCTGTCTAATCCAGTTCCAGGGTTTATTTCTGTTTCTTTTCATCTTTCCTGGCACTTTTTGCCTGACCTTTTCTTTGGTACTTGACACATCTGCTTTCTATTCAGTGATGTGCAGGTGTAATGTTTAATAACCAGTTTTCTAGGTGGAGCAGGGAGAGAGCTCTGATTTGCAGCATTTGCCAATTTCTGTAGTGTAAATACTCCTACTGTGGTCAATTTCAAGCTAACAACATGATGTCACCGAATGCAAAATTGGGAAGCAATATGCACAATTGGCTTTCTCCAGTTGGTACCTGCTACCTGCTGCACACTGCTGTGGGTATTGCTCTGGAACTCTTCTTGCATATCCATCTTACCTCCCCAACTAAAATCTAAGTCACAGGGGGGCTCAACTCTAGCTTCACATTGGAAACCCTCTGGGTACCTGTGAAATATCTCAGAACTCATGTTCCACCGCCAGAGATTCTGATTCAGTGGGTCATGGGAGGGACCTGTGCATCAGTATTTTTAAGAAGGTTCCCAGGTGAGTGAGGGGGTGGAGAAAGCCACTATCTTAGACACAGGGAGGATATTCTATGTCAGTGTTTTCTCAAGGTGTGGTCCTGGATCACCCTGAGACTTGCTAGAAATGCTAATATTGGCCACACTCTAAATTTACTGGGTGAGAATCTTGGAGAAGTGGGTTAGACCAGCAGTATGTGGTTTAATAAGCCCTTCAGGTGATTCTTGTGCACACAAAATTTTAGAACCACTATCTTATATCTTTTGAATCCTTATTAGAACTAAAGACAGTTATAGGCACACAGCTGTGCCCAATCAACACTTGTTGATTAAAATCTCGCAGGGAGTACATTTTCATGAAGCAAGCTATTTTTACCTCTTTGTGAGAGGATTTAGTGCAGAGTACCTTAAAATAGAGATTTCTTCTTGCATATTGAATCATGTGGTTACAAATACCCAAGGATCTAAGATTTAATGTTCATTCAGCTATGCAGAAACACACCTTTAACATTAAACAAAGTATGATGAAATTCCTTCATTCATTCAACAAATATGTATTGATGGCTGGGAATAATTTGTCATTAGTCCATTTGCCTTTCTAATCGCCCCTCTGTATCCAGGTAGAGGAGGCATGGGCTTTTGTGCTTGATCTGTGACTTACAAGCTGCATGATCTTCTGGTATACAATTAACTTCTTTAGACCTTAATATTTTCATAGTTATTAATATTTACATAGAGTTTTCTGGTTTAACCTGACACAGAAAATCTATCAAAAACTTACATTAAGCTCATAAATAATGATGAAAACAAGACATATTCTCATATCCGATGCCCTTTATGACTTGTTTTTTCAACAGATAGTAGGGCAGCATGCATATGTATCACTTGAGGGACCTGCTATAATACAGATTCTGATGAAAAGGTCTGAGATGGGGCCTGAGATCCTGCATTTCTAGCTAGCTTCCAGGTGATGCCAGTGTTGCCAGTTATTAGATCACAAACTGAGTAGCAAGGCTATCTGTCAGGTTCCAACTGATGTGACAAACGGGAAGAAGAAAGAAGGGGTATGACAATGACAGAAAATTATTTGCAAAAATTATTACAGAACAAATTGCAAACCACTACAACTAAAAAGAGTTTAATGCTTTGCATATTACAAGGCACCTAGCTACTTGATGAGGTAGTTGTGAGGGTCATGTCATGGTAATTTGTAAATCATAAGTATTCTAGACATTTAAGCTTAGAAAGTAATGAATTATTACCTTCTCAGAGCACAGTTAATTGTTCTGCATTGCCTAGACCATTGTAGAAGGGTCATTCCCCCCCCCCCCGAACACTTAATTAAGATTCATCCACTAGGTTCTAGGGATATATTTTTCACTTGTTTCCTGTATCCCATGATGTGACTCATTTCCTTAAGTAGATTTCCCACCTTTGAAGGCAGGGGTCTTCTTCAACTCCATGGCAGCATGGAGTTGGAAATGGAAAATAAGATTTATCTAGTAACCACCTCTAATTGGCTGGCCAGGCTTTCTGGAGTCTAGATGTTGAGACTATATTCAGTACTTATGTGGAAAAAAATGATCAGTGAGTACTTATTGAGTTAGTGGGCAATGTTTGTACACTTAATCTGTGCTGGAGGGGTTGAGAAAATGAACTTCCTAAGAACGTGGCAAAGTTTGCTTTCCGAATCGCTCAGTGAATGAAAAGCACCAAAGAGCCTGGGGATCTCTCTTCTACAGGTTCAATGACATTCCAGCTTAAGATAGAGGTGAAATCCTGCCTCCCAGGCCTGCAGAAGCAACACCCTTTGGTAATGCCCACTAGGGAGAACTGAGGCAAGATTAAAGGCTCTGAAAGGTGAATGTCAACACTTCTCTTTGGAATTTTGGGTGTCCTTGTCCTTGTCCTCCTCCTTCTCTTCCTCCTAAAAATTTTGAAGTCTATTAGAGCTAGCCTGTAGTATAAAAGATGGCCAGTGTGCCATTCTCTGAATCGTTTTTCTAGCTTCATTCATCAGCTTTCAGGACAGGAGGGACCAAGGGACCTAGAACCCAGACACTTAACTGGATAAGCAGAGTTAGTTAGCACTTGAGTCAAATGCTTTCTGAAAATAAGCCTCTCAATGGCTTCTTACCTGGTTGACACTGTGCCAGCTGAGCTTCCCAAGGGGTGGTTCCCAGAACAGCCTCAGAATCACCTCCATACCTCGATGCGGTTTGCTGACCTCCAAGGTCAGCGCACAGAATCCAAGTCTATCCGGAAGCCACTGTGAACCTGCACCAGGCTTCCCTGGTGAATCTTGTGTGTGTTAAAGTTGGAGAACATTTGGAGGAGTCCTTCTTCCTTCTCCAGCGGGAGAAAAGTAGGCACATTGCATCTTGGTTCAGTTGTGAGGAGGTGGAGAATAGGCGGTCTTTGAGAAATCTGAGTGTGTTATATTAAAAAAAAAATAGTGCCCTACTTTTTCTATCTACAAATTGTATTTTATAATGCAAGATATATTTAAAGAATTGTTGTGCTTGAGATGGGACCAGGGAAAACTCAAGGAGGAGAGGGAACTCTTGATATAGAGAAGAGAAAAAACGATTTACTTTGCTTATGTAATATTTCATTTTCCTTGACAGTGTGGTACCCATTGGCACCAGGCAGGGTGCCTCTACCCAGTCACTGCTCTAGGAGGAGATGCTGAAGTTTTGCATTATTGTGGCGCCTGCTCACCATGCCGTGTTTACTGAGCTCTGGCTGATGGAACATTTGTTATTCAGGAGCTTCTCAATCAAGGGTCACTCCTTGCTCCTGCCAACCGATTTTCTATGCCGGAAGCATCTGCTTGCTCTGCTAATTGGAGGTGCTTCTCCTCCTGTCTGGCTCTGGACTGACCTGACACGGAGACATAGTGAGAGCACACAGAGAGTGTGGACAAGTGTGCAAAGGCTGGGCAACCCGTCAGGTGCAGGGGTCAGCACAGCATGTGGAGCTGGCTATGCAAACAGCATCTGAATGCCCTGAGAGAGTCACTCTGCCTTTTGGCATCCTCTCTGCAGAATATTGACACCAAGTTTCCCTTCGTTTCTGTCTGGCTTCAGCGTCTCCTCTTTCTCATCACTGGTTTTCCAAACCCCTTAGCTCTCCTGTTTTTATGAGTGACAGAGAGGGTCAGAGAATCACCCATTTATTTCCTTTATGGTAGTGGACCTGTAGTGGTGTGAGAAACGTTTCTCCAGGGATGAGGAAGTCACTTGACTGTGGGTGACTACACAGGGATGAGGAGAGAGAGGGAAGGTTGACATTTCCAGGGGCTCTGGACTGCTGCATGTTGGGTCCCTGCCTGCCCACTGCCTCTGTGAGGCCAGTGCTTGGGGCTGGCTCCGGAGCCCCGCTCAGGTGCTGAGCCACGGCAGTGCCGCTGGCTGTTTCTGGAGACAGTTTCAGAACTGAGTATCTGGGAAGCTATCTGAGCACCCTAGTGGACCTTTCTATAGCTTGCAGTGTGGCCACTGTGGTCCTGGCACTGGGGAGTGTGTCCAGGTGTGGGGAGGTGCCTGCCAAGGAGCTGGAGACCCAGTTGCAAGACAGCATCTGATGGAAGAGGCTGGTGGGCATTAGCAGGGTCCCATTTTGATATCTACAGGGAGGAGGGTCTTCAAGACAACTTATTAGAACCGGGAAGCCACATTTATCACTGAGTCTGTGGTGGGACTGCTGGGGTGAATGCTGAATGGGGGGCGTAAGTCTCTTCTGTCTGCAGGTGTGACCTTGAATAGGTCTTTCCTTCTATGTGACGCTCCTTATCTGTACAATGAAAAGTTTGGAATTGCAGCCCAAAGCTGCTCCTTGATCTTACAAATTATAAGCTTTGGTCACATGGCTGCTTTTTTGGGGGACCATTTGGGATAATGGTGATGATGAGAACAGCTATAATAGTTGTCCAGTAGTGAAACAGGCTGCCTCAGGAAGTGATGAGCTCTTCATCATTAGGGGTATTCAAGCATCTATCAAAAATCATATAAATTGATTCTGAGATAATTTCTTCAAAATCATCTGATTATTTAAAAGTTATATCCCTGGGCTTCAACCCCAGTCCCCAGGGATTAAAATTTGTCAGGGTTGGGACAGCCCAAGAATTTGCCTTCATAAGTATGGATCTTTGTGCTGCAATAAAGAAGTCAAAGAAATTTAGGAGCCTTGTGCACCCTCTTTTTTGCTGGAACTTCACAAAAGCACAGGAGAGGAATCATGATGCTGAGAAATCTGATAGAGAAGGCATCTACTTGATCCTGATTAACTCAGTGTTTTCAAAGTTGAGCATGGAGTTTCCTGTGTCTGCTAGGGTGAGTGTGCTCCTGTTTTGAGACACGTAGGGAGTTCCGGGGAACTCTGTGGAGGTCCTGCTGCTGTGGAATTTGTGCTCTCCCGTAGGAGGCTCTGTGGCAGTGCTGCTCTGAATGAACACTATGTGAGCCACAAGTGAAATTTGAACATTTCTGGTCACTGTGTTAAAAAAGTGAAAGGAAAGCAGTTAAAAGCAACTTTTAATAATTTTTTTGACTTAACCAAGTATATCAAAATATTATTTAAACATGTAACCAATATAAAGTTGTTCATGCATTGTTGTACATTCTTTCTCTCTTCTATTAAGCCTTTGGCATAGTTGCATAGTTGCTCTTGAAGACCATCTCAGTTTGGACTGGCCACAATCCAAGTGCTCAGTAACCACATGTGGTTGGTAGGTTTCATATTGATGTATTTTTTGCTTAATGTATGGTCCAAAACCCAGCATCACCTGGGATCTGGTAAGAAATGTAGAATCTCAGGCCCACCCCAATTGACTCAATGAGAATTTGTAGTTAGTGCCATCCCACGGAATTCTGCACATATTAAAATTGAGAAATGCTGTGTGAGGTGACCTCTTTTCCAATTCCAGGATTTCCTGTTCCTCAAATTCTTTGTGGATGCAGTTAACCAGCAAGGACTGCTGATGTGAGACCTAGGGGCCCCTGTGTGCAAAAGTAGAAGCAGTTTGGCTCGTGGAATGGATGCTTGGCCCCTGACCCTGTAAAGGGGCCCTGGGATCCCTGGGCAGAGGATGGACACATCACACTGTAATGAATGTTGTAATTTGAATCTTGGCCAGGGTTGGTCCCTGGACCTGAATGTGCTGATGATGACAGGGCTGAAGTCTGCTGCTGAGACTGAGCCCAACCAGGCAGCAGAGAACCTTGAGCACACACCTTTCTCTCTACTCACCATGCCCTGCATGGAAAATGCCTTGATGCCTCCCAGAGGGAGGGGCCTGAAGGTGGGTGCAGCAGAAACACTAGGGAAGCAAAGGACTAGGCCAGGACCCCACTGAGATTTCAGACAGCTCTCACATCTGTAGCAGGTGATCTTTTACCCCTTTTGGAGTACCTTGCATCCCGCCCAATGGGATGAGAAGTGTCTTCGGAGACGGGAGGTGCGCTGACTGACAGAGGCCGACTCCAGGACGCCCTGCTCTTCTCAGAGAGGCCCAGCTGTGATGGCGTCCTCTGGCGTCACATGTCTGATTGCTGCCTTTTTCTGTCGTCTTCTCAAAGGTTGCCTGGTATGCTCAGATTCATTCCTTGGACTTGGGTAGGAGGAAGGGGCCGACCCCCAGGCTAAGACTTGTGTTCCCCCAGGGGGTTGGGGCCTGGGGCACCCCCAGGGTGGATGTCTTTGGCATTGCAGGAACACTCCCTGTTGGTCACTTCCACTCACTTTCCAGAATCTTCTTTCCATCCTCTTAAAAACTGTGTCCCATGGAGGAGGAGTGGGGGGTGTTGCAGTGTCTAGTCATGCAGCAGGGATGGGGGGCAAGGATCCAGAGCCTGTGAGGCTCTCCTGCCACCTCCCCGGCTGCCTTCCTTGGTCCTCCCACACTCCCAGATGGCCCCTCTGGAGTCACGGTGGTGGCATTGGTCCCAGGATCTACTTCTTTCTTTCTTCTCTGGAATCTCTGATTTCCTGGAGTCTGATGCTCAGCCATTCTCTTGTCCCTCCTCACAATGTCTGCTGGGCACTTGGGGGACTTTAGGCTTCCATCAGCCCACATCCAGCTTTCCTCTGGCTCTCTCTGCTTCCCTTCTTGCCCCATTCAACACTGCTCTCCCCCATTCCCTCGCACTTGCCCTCTGTCCCTCAGAGCCATCCTCTCCTGCTGTTCACCCAGTGCCCTGCTCCTCCCCTCTCTCTGCCTCTGTCCTCTGCCAGGAAAGCCCGCCTTCTCCACTTTTCCAAATCCTCCTTGCCCTTGAAAGCTCAGCTCTGTTCTCACCCTTACCTGGAGGCCTTTCCTGAACATTCTAGGACTTGCCAGTCTTCCGAGGCACTACGTAGCAAGTCGGTTGGCCAGAACCCACATTCTGGCACGTGTGATAAGCCTGCAGTGATGCTGAGGACACAGAGGTGGACCAGATGGGAACAACCTCTGCCTTACAGTCTAGGGAGGAAGATAATTCTCTGAGTAAACCATTACCAGTTCATTTCAAATGTGAATGCACTGGAAGAAGGAGCTCTGGGTACCAGGGAGTGTCTCACAGGAAGGCTGGAGGGCAGTGAGGCTGGAGGGTGACGGGAGTCAAATCCTGCAAGTGTGTCATCCTCTTGGTTTATATATGTGCCTTCATCTGTCCTTGAACTCCTGGTTAGGCCACAATAACGCTCCACCAAGAGACCTCCAGCCCCTCCCCAACGGCAGTGCCATGCTGGTGCCTGTGACTTTGAGAGCGGGTTGGTAAATTTGGGGCATTTTTATGAGCAGGTTAATGCACTTCAGTTGGTAGAAATGGGCCACGATGAGATTATTTACACCATGGAAATTGGCGAGCGCAATATATCTGGGCTCTTTCATTTTTTCCTTTCATTGAACTAGTGCTTAAACATTTCCCAGCTCACCACAGCTGCTGGCACAGTGCTTGGAATAAGAAGCAGGAGGCAGAAGTCTGGAGAAGAATGTAACTTCAGAATTGGCAGATGGACACCAGCCGTGGGTTGCTGGTCAAGTTCTTTAGCTTCTCTGAGCCTCAGTTCCCTCATTTATCAAATGGGGTGCCGAGACAGATTTGAAACGATGGATATGACAAGAGGTGTTCAAAACAGAAAGCCCAGCGTAGGTCGGACAGACCAGTCTCCGCTGTTTTCCTCCATCTCTTACATTGTTACCCAAGGGTCTTCAAGAACTGGAAATATCCAGTCCCCTTCCTTTTGAATTGTTTGTAGCCTTAAATTGAATTGTGGATCGCCTTAAATGTCACCTTATAGAATACGATATTCTCTGTATTTAATTGCACAGCCCTGTCCCCTCCTTTCTGGAAGAAGGTGGGATATGTGGCTCCCTGTCATTACACCCAGCCAGTAATGGCGGGGCTCCCTGCGGTCGCCTCCACCCTTCCCCTGGCTGCTCTCCTGGCTCTCAGTGCAGATTGGCCTGTACTTTGGACTGAAGAGACTCGCAGCCCTTCCCTGGGACAGCAGGAGGAGGGTTCGCCTCATCTAGGAGGCTCCCTGGGATTTAGAATTGGATGTCCAGGGACTGCACCGCCACCCCCAGGTCTCCGAGCACTGGAGGCCCAGCAGCCGCCCCTCCTCCTCCCCGTAACTTGTGGTGGCATCGCCGTTTCCCTAGGAAGAGGGAAGCCTGTGTTGTCCCTCGCAGGGCGTCTGCTGGGTGTTGATTATTTAAGGATAATATTTCTGGCAGTGGAACAAACGAGGCGGGAAATGGCTTTTGCGGGTGATTAAATGCTGGGATGATGTGGCGGTTTCTGTCTGTGGCCGTGAGTCTCAATTACCTGACAAGAAAGAAAGATTGGACCAGGAGGTCTTGTGTGAGCCTTGATTCTGAGGGTTGTCAGTAGTGAGAAGTGACACACAGGGCATTTAGAACTGGCATCTGAGAACCAGAAAGGGACGGGGCAGGGGGGGGGGGGTTTGATCAGCGTGGATCCCTGTCCCAACATTGCTGAAACTTGGTGTGTGACCTTGAGCAAGTCATTTTTCACCTACACCTTAGTTTACCTCTCCATGAAAGAAAGGGCTAAGTTGATCCCTCTTAGCACATAGATTCTGTGATTTTTATGAACTCTATCAACAAGTAGGGACATTCCTATTTGCGCTTGTTTTATGTTCTAATTCCCAAGGACATATTTCTAATAGACTATACTCCAGAGACTCTTAATTATTTCTTGTTAGCCAAGAATAATTTTAGCAGGCAGCATTAAGCCATGAGGAGTTTTGTATGTGTGTGTTCCATTTTATGGTGCTCTGGGCATTCGATTTAACCCAACTGGCATTTAAAAAAATTTTTTTTTTTTATTTTTTGAGTGTCCACTCTTGGGATGAAGCATGGTGCCCTGGAAGCCAGGTGGGATTTGGAGATGGGAAGCTGAATCTCAGTTTGAGATTTGCTGTTTGTTAGCCGTGGCCTCAGGCATATAGAGACCTGAGCCCTCAAGTCTCAGTTTCTTCCTCGGTAAAACGGGGAGAGAGAGTGAGTCCCTTCCTCTTTGTGGAATGAAAGAGGGAATGTGTGTAGAAGCCATGGCACAGTGCTTGAGGTATGCAAAGCCCAGGGTCCAATTCCAGGCACCAGGACTTGCTTAGCTGCTCGGAATACCAAGATGTGTGTAGGTTGAGGCTCCTGCCTGAGAGACGCCTGCTGACCAGCCCACAGAGCCCCGCCTGTGAGAAGGCATTGTTACTGCGGTAAGGAAGTGCCGATCTGGGTGCCCGGGAAAGGGGCTCATCTCCCAACATCTTGAACTAGAAAACCAATTACCACTGTGTTCCTGGCAACTCTCAGGAGACGAAAATACACTGCAGCTGGGGCCGGTTCAGCGCAAACAGAAGACAGACTTGAACGATGCTTGGGGATTGGAAGGACGATCACCCCTGGAGCCTTCCAGACGGGACACCACTGGCATTTATGTCCCAGTGCTGGACTACACCGTGGGGCTGGGAGTTGGCACACGAGAAGACACAGTCCCTGAAGCTGACGGGAGGGGGGTGGCTCTTGTTTTGCTGGGAGACAGTGTGCTCCCTTGAAGAGCGGGACGGGAAGGAGACGTGGAGAGGCAGAGGTGCTTCTGAGCCCTGGCAGGGGCTGGAGATGTGGCGCTGTCACTCTTGTCCTTCTTTTCTTCTTTTTTGTTAATTAAAGGGGCCGATAACAAGGCCTTGGTGTCGATGCTAAGGGTCTTGGAGTGAGTGAACCCGTACTTGCCTCTAGAAGGTTCTGGGGACGCAGACATGTAGACAAGTATTCTCATCAAAGTGTCAGTGTGCCAGGGACATTGGAACAGAGTATGGGCACAGGGCAGAGGCACAGGGTGACAGTCTGCCTGACTGGGAGGAAACTGTGATCGCAAGAAGGCACAAAGATGGGCTTTGGGGGGGTCCAGGGTGGTCGGGGCAGGTGATAACCTGGGGAAAGTGGGCTCCGTGCTGTTAATTAGGGTCTTCTTCAGGCCATAGCACTGCTTGCTAACCCTCCCCAAGGATGGGGATTGTTAGGTCTATTTTGAGTTCTTTCTGCTAGGCTAGCTCCACTGTTGCCAGACATTGCAAGGGTAGTTGGGGTTGGCAGGAAGCCCTTATCTGAAAGTCAATTACATTTGCCTTTTGAAAATGGGACAGGGCATTTGCGCTTAATATTTGGGTATTTTTGTTGTTGGCTTTTTAAAAATATATGTATTTTTTTTTTTTCAGGCCACACTCTGCAAGTGAAATACGATTCATTTCCGATGGAATTAAATGTCTGTTCTGTGTAGGACACCCTTGCCAAATAATTACATCAAATGTGGTTTGCAGGGAAGGTTGTCTTTTTATCTTCTCTTAAAGGGCGATTCAGAATCCGAACATCCTTCCTGGCTGCCTCTCAGGGCCACCTTACCTACTGTTCTTGGGTCTTCACACAAGAGCTCTGTTTCAGCTCCTCCTCCTCCAAGAACCCGGGTCAGGAAAAATCGTAATAATCTTTTGTCTCAGGACTCAGAGAACCTCTCTGTACCGTCTTCACTGAAGGTATCAGCTTTAATAAAGATAAAAAACACCTGAGCTTATTCAGCAGCAAGGAAAAAATAAATAAAACCTCCCAAAGCCTGCATAGCTCCTGTTCATTAGGCAGCAGTGGGCAGAGAGGCAGAGGGATGGAGAAGGCGTGAGGAGTGAGAAGGGGAGACGCTCCTGGGGTGAAGGAGGGAGGCGGGGGCGCTGGGTCCAGGCTGTTTTGGGGCATCTTGTTTCCAAGTCCCTGGGCACTGCAGATGTCTGTGGCTGTTCCCTCCCTCTGGGAGCCCAGGGACAAGCATCTATCTGGCCGTATCTTCTTATGGTTTGAAAAGTTGGCCGGGAAGGGCCTCACCTTTAATGAACTCAGGAGCCCAAGGTGACTCCAGAGATACGTAATCATTTTGCACGTGAGGAAACCGAGGCCCAGACAAGGGCAAGTTCAGCAGCTGCTCACTGTCCACGGACAAGGCCTGTGTGTGGGCTCTGTGGTGGTGGTCCTCAGGAAGTAGGGCTGCAGCCACATGGGACGAGGACTCTGCACTCTGGTGCCTGGCTGTTCACCTCCCACTGCCTGCTTTTGGGGGGCTATAGCTCAGGGAAGGGTGGGATCTGAATGGGGACCCAGACTTCTGTGTGCAATGACTTTGCTTTCAAACCTCTCCTTCTTTACCCCCCATCACAGGGCCACAAGTAGTTTTGCTTCTCAGGGAACATTCAGACATGTCTGGAGACATTTGTCACAACTGGGAGGGGAGTGCTGTGGCATCAGTGGGTGGAGGCCAGGGACACTGCCCACATCTTGCAATGCACAAGACAGGCCCCTGCAGCAAAGAGTTGTCAGTCCCAAATATCTGACCTCCTGTGAGCGTGCATGGTGGGGGGTATTTGAAAGAGACCAGGGTTCAATGTGAGTGCAGTGAGAATATCGATGTCATTTTGGAGGTGGATTAAGTTCCTGTTTTCCAATCTGGCCCAAGCATCTGAATTGTACTTTTAGCTTGCTTAAAAAAAAAAAAAAAAAAAAGATATTCCCAGGCCCCACTTCATTTATATCAAATCAGATCTCCAGGGGTGGCCCTGGGAATCTGTATTATGACTTGGCTTGAAGGTGATGCTGACACAGAGCCTGTTTTGGCAAATGATGGATTCAGTAATAGCTTTGGTTGTGTACTTGTTATTTGATTTTTCAAATAAATCTGGATGTTAACTGCAGGTCTGCCATTTATCAACTGTGTGTGACCTTGGGCACTTCAGTTATTCTTCGAGTCTGTGCTGTCTCATACTAAAGAGAGGGGTGATCCCATCATCATCAGCCTGGCTCAGCTCCTGGTTAGCAGTGGGTGTTTGTACCTGTCTGATGAGCCTACTGTGTTTGGTAATAGGAGACCTAAGAGACATCAACCACTTAGATTCCAGGCACCTTGTGAAAGCTTTTATGGTGTCTTTAGCTTCACAGCAACCTTGTTCCAGAGCTGCAGCCCATTGTAGGGACAGGTACTCCTTGGTAGGCAGGCTGATGCACTCACCCCAGGGAAGTCTGCATCCTCGTGTCTGGAATCCGTGAAGGTCACCCACATGACATCAGGGGCTTTGCAGCTGTGATGGAGTTCAGGATCTTGAGATGGGGAGATTATTCTGGGTTGCCTGGGTAGGCCTAGTATAATCGCAGGGGTCTTCATAAGAGGGAAGCAGGTGATCAGAAGAATTGGGAGATGTAGCAGTGCAAGCCGGTGATTGGAGAGGTTCAAGGAAGGGGTCATGAGCCAGAGAATGCTGCCAGTCTCCAGCAGGGGGTCAGGCAAGGAAAGGGATTCTGACCTGGAGTCTCTCTGGGAGGAGGCCCTGCGGACATCTTGGCTTTAGCTCCCTAAGACCCATTTCAGACTCCCGGTTTCCAGAACAGTAAGAAAATAAATCTGTGTTGTTTTAAAGCTCCAAGTCGTGGTCATTTGTTACAGCGGCTATAGAAAACTAATACGCGTCCTGTGGCCTCCTATCTAGAGATTCTGAGCCCTGTGCCAGGCATTGCCAAGTGGTAAATGGGAAGCCAGACACCTGCTTTCTAACCGATTAGAGGAGACGTACACAGAACTGAAAGAAGCTGGGAGAATTCACATTAAGAAGCCAGCGAAAATAGATGAGAGGAAAGTTGAGAGTAAGAGGATCTTCCCCGAGTGGTGCTCTTCACGGAGGGGGAACCCCACGGAGGAAGTGGCCCAATGGCTGGGCCTGAAGCTGATGGCTTGCGAATACACCCAGTAACCTGGAAACGGAGGCTTCTCTCTTGCTCAACGATCGTTGCTCCTTTCAGTGTCCATCTGACAGTCTGGTCTCTCGCCCCCTCCTTTCTCCACGTGGGAAGCTCCTTTCACTGGTGGGCACATCCCAAGAGCAGCTTTGCCTCCCCTGTGACTCTTGAGGCCCCTCTTTATTCCCATCTCTGCCGGCCACACCCTGCGCTTCCTCCCATGGATTGATGAGGGCGGGGTAAGCGCTGAGTGACATGCTTATTAGAAGTATGAATTATTTAAGCATATGTGCGCGTCATTAACCTGCCATTCATCCGAGGGAGGCTCAATGCTGTGCACGTGGCTATTTTACTTATGGGGAGGAGGAAGGAATGGGAGGGTGGAGCAGGAGGTGGAAGTAGGGGTGGGTGAGGGTGGGGCAGAGAATTGAGTTGGCTGCATCATCTTGGAGGGTTGGAAAGAGTTATCCTGAGAAAGGCAGATTTAAAAAAAAAAAAAAAAACTTAGGGTAATTTGATAGAATATTTTTGGCTGCAAGATCCTGCGAATTGGAGACGCAGGAGAAGTGGCACGTCACACATTCAGAGGCATCTGTGAGCATACATACCAATATGATCACTATAATTATAATAATAATAAATGTTCTCTTGCGGTGTGACTTGTGGAGGTCACCCTGAGAGGAGAGAGTGAAGAGGAAGGAGGTGGGAAGGGAAGCTATTAATAAACCTTAGACACAACACTCAGGGCTCTCCTCCCTTTCCAGCATTGAGCCATTCATAGCAGCCCCCAGGGCCACACTCTGATGACCTCAGAGCCCACTGGTCTGGCACCATGGGCTCTGGGATGACTGCACTTAGTTCCAAATGGCCTGTTTTGTTAAGTGGGCAGGCCCGTGCTGGGTCCTGCCTCTGTTTGTATCCAGAGGGGTCTCTGGTCCAAAAGCATGTTTTCCCTTTGTGAGGCATTGAAATCAGATCTCTGGGTGGGATGAGAGCTAAGGACTGTTTCCTCTAGAATACGCTGACTGAGGGCTCTGAAATGAATTACCTTTAGAAGGAGGCCAGGTGAGAGTTGTGCATCACGGAAGAGTTACCTCTGTCTTTTGTCAGTCATCGAACTTTTGTTTAGTGTCTGCTGGATACTCCTGGTCTTAGCGGGGATACAGCAGTGTCAGATAAGATCTCTCTTTAGGACTTTACTGTCTTAGGGAAAAACTAATAACACACAGGTACTAGCTATAGGATGCTATTTTTACTATCATCAGCACTGCTACGAACAATATTCTCAAACAGCAGAGAGTGACATTGTTATGAGCTCATTCTATTGCTTTACTGACTGATAATGGTAATAGATGGGAAGCACTGTAGATGTATTTTGCACAGAAAATGGGTATCACTGGAGATTACAGATGGTCGAAAACTCTGCAGGCAGGTGCAGCCGTAATGCTGATTTCTAACATCTGCAGAACACTGGATGGCTCAGAGCTCACCTTTGTATCTCATTTGATCTTTGCAACAGCTGCTGTGAGTCATCAGAAGCCCAGAGAAGTTAAGTCGCTTGCTTGTGTCACACAGCTGGTAGGTGACAGATCTGAGACTCGAACCCCTTGTGACGCGAAGGCCAGGACTTGTCCCACCCCACGGCAGCTGCCTACCCCTCCGAATGTTACGTATCTGTATGTGGTACGCATGTCACAGTGCTTTATGTTTTCAAAGTTCTTTTACATCATTCATCTCCTTTGATCCTTACCGAGCTGGAGTATAGAAGGTAGGTCAGATTTATTCTGGGCACTTCAAAGGCAGTGGTCTCATGGAGGACATGGACCTGAGCCACCCACTAGCTGATGTTTGAGGAGGATGCGTTGGCTCCTGGGAGAGAACACACAGAAATGGACACACACACACACACACACACACACACACACACACAAAGAGAAAAAACACACAGAGCAAATTAAAAATATAACGATGGGAAGCTGCAGCTGAAAAGAACATTTAAACTTGTCACTGTTCCTTCCTAGTTGCCAAATGTCAGGTGTCCCTCTTTCCTGTATTACGGGAAGGTAACTGCAGATGTTGAGTGGGGTTCATCCAGGGCCCCCAGTTCCTGCTGTTCCTAAGGCCCAACTGGACATTAGCTGTGGTCCTGTTCTTTTGGTGTCAGGGCACATCTTCCTATTCTTCTGCCCTGGGTACCTGTCCCTTCTCCTGCAGGCATTTGCCCCTGAGGGTCGGATGAAGAACGGAGGCAGAAGGAAGGTGGAGTTGTGGAGCTGGGCAGACACCCTGACGGCATGGTGTCTGTGTGTAAGGGCGTGTGTGTTGGCGTGCACGTGCCCTACACACGCATTGCCAAGCAACCTTGGGCTGAATTTGCTCTCTGCCCTCAATAACCCGGAGCCGGAGCTGCCATCTTGCACATGGATCACTTGTATTACCTGTTCTGAGGCAGCTTTATTATTTTAAACCTCCCTTATGATATTTTGGGTGACTGACAGTCACTGTCATATTTCTGCCTGATACACGCTGAGCCTGGAGTTGTTGACTTGGCTTAGGGATATGTCACCTGGGCATCGAGCACTGCTCACCCATGCTGAGCCCGTGTTCATTTCAGCTGACCTGCTTCCTTCCAGGGGAGGCAGGGAGCTTGGCAACTTGGTGGAATGGACAGGGCTTCACCCGTTGGGGCTGTGTGGCTTCCAGAGCGCAGGAGTGCCTAAGCATCCTGTCACTGAAAACTGGAAGGAAGGACAGGACGTAGTGATGCTAGTGAGACTTCTTTAAACAAAAAGAGACTGCAAGGACATCTTGTTCATCTTTCTCCTCAATGCAGTCACCGCACCCTACACCTGGTAGGCAGCCGGGTCTTGGAACCTGCAGAATGGGATGTTCCAAAGCAGCTCATCTACAGTGGGGCGAGGACGCGTCTCATTAGGCTGGTCACCATGTGGTGAGATGGGAAGTGCACCAGGCCAAGCACCGGGCTTTGGCTCCTGAATCTCTTACTGACAAACCACGGAACCTCAGGGAGCCACATCATCTCTCTGGGGTTCAGCTTCTCTCACTATGAAATGGGAAGATTGGCTTCAAATGGCGCTCTGCGGAGATGTGTTTCTAGAAGTTTCCTTAGGTCAGGTGTTGGGTAGGAATCCAGCCATAGGAAATGAGAATAACAGTTAACAACCGTTTTACATGTTAGGCTTTGCGTTCAATGATTTTTGTAGGTAAAATTCACAGAACAGGAAGATTGGGTCGTTCAAGGTTCTTTCCATTTCCAGTTATTTATGATCTTTGAAATCTGTGGCAATTACAGCAATCTAGTTGGTAGAACAACACCATATTTCAAATCCATTTTACATATGATGATTATAATTCCTCTTGGAAGACAACCTTCCTGATGTCCTTAAAATTCCTTAAAGTCCATAGCTTCGAGTTGTGGATGTGGCTATGACATCAGAGGGTACCCTGGCCAAAATGGTGAGTGAAGAGAGGTTGGTTTTGGTGTCCTTTTCTGTTCCTCTATTTTCTCTCCAGTAGTACCTGTTTTATACTTCATGTGCTTCTGTCATTTTCTATTGTTAATAGACCCTTGGGCCTGGCAGTGTTCAGTGTGAGGAAATTATCTGATAACCCTACCCTGGCTGAAGTGTTGGTTGATAGTGATATAGAGTTTCAGTATCTTCCAAAATATCTGTACTTCTAAAGCTTGAAAGACTAAACCAAAAACGAACCTCTAATGTTCTCAAGAAGTGAATCTCTGATGATGAATTCCAAAGTCCCGAGATCACTTGTGTCACGGGAGGTTGTGTATGTAGGGACCGTGCTTCCTCATCTTTCATCTTTTTCTTCTCAGGACATGTTTGCCTTAGAGGTGTATTTGCAATTTTATTTTATAGAAGTTGTTCCAGAACTAAATCCTCAGAATACTAATCCTAAATGCTCTGAGATAAAAGGATTCTGTGGCTACACGCCTTTGGGAAAATGCTGGGTATTATGTTTTCCTCTTAGAGATTCACGGTGCACCCTTATCTGTTTTGGGTGCTGAGAAATCCATCAGGGAAGAGTCCTGTTTACCTTGTTTAATCCAGGGTTTCCCAGACTCTTGGACCACAGTCTCCTATTTTCTTCTAAGTAATAACTACGAAAATCCCCTAGAACCCGGGTTGCCCAGAGCACAGTTGGGAGATTTCCAGAGCTGTGGTTCTCACCCAGGAGCAGTTTAGCTTCCTAGCTGGGGACATTTTGCAAAATCTTGGGGCCTTTTTGGTTGTCACAGCTCGGGGGAGGGGTTGCTTCTGACAGCCTGTCCCCAGATGTCAACAGTGCAGAGGTGGAGAAATGGTTCTAGAGACAGGGAGGGACAGGATCTGTTTACATACGGCACACGGCCCTGCAGAATCAGGCGCTCCAGCCAGGCTTTTTATCAGGAGAGGTATTTTCTGGACAATGTGGAAGGAATTCATCCAGGTAATATCTCGCTGAGCACGGCCGGCCGTGACAAATCGTGGGCGCTCCTCTTGCTCGGAGGCAGGGTTCAGCTTCCCTGGGCTTCCACCCCGTGGGCAGGAAAGAGGCTGCTCTCACTGCCCCGCGTCTGGGATCAGGGCCCAGGGGTCTGTCACCCGGTTCTTGTGTTCTCTTTCCAGAATCAAGCGGGTTAGCCCCATCCAGGAGGAGTCTGTTTTCTGGCTTGCAGATGGAGCTTTATTTATTTCTTTAATCTTGCCCCAAGCCTCTTTTCTTTTTCTTGGACTGACAGGGCTTTGCTGCTCATTCTGTAGATGATGTTGGCTGCGTGGAAAAAAAATGTGCTTGCTGTCAAGCGCGAGAGCATTCCTGGGGTAGGGCTTCTTAAAGTCTCGGTGATTTATCTGTCTCCATAAAGCAGAGCAATGGTGCTTGTTAGTCAGCAGAACTCACACCTGCAGCCTCCGCCATTCAATCCTGCTGCATTTCAGGGAGGGCAGCGGGGACCGTTCCAGTTCTCAGATGCTCTGATTCTCCAAGTCAGTGAACATAAAGGTCTTGGGGGCCATGGATCCCTTTGAGAATGCGATGAAACTAATGGAACTTCTTGCAGGAGACTTGCATGCTGATGGACGTTGGCATGTGAGGTTGCAGGTGATCTTAGGTGGTGCATGTCCCCGGAGTGTGCCTGAACTCAGACTGATGTACAGGACACCTCTCGAGGGCTGTGATTGTTTTGGTGGCTCTTCAGGGAGCATTCACCTTGGGATGCACCAGGGAAGGAGTCACCTCAGCCTCTGACCTCAAAGCACTGCTATTCTTGGCAATGGATGTGTACCTCCTTGTGAATGAATTAGTATGTCCTTGTGTTTTAGTGCATTTGTTCATTCACTCAGCACATATTTATGTAGTTTCTGGGTGTCAAGTTCTGTTTTAACCAGCAGGGAGTCAAGGGGGATAAAAAAGAGTCTTCATTTCTTTTAGTGATAAAGAGTCTAGGAATTGAAAGGTGCACACACACACACACACACACACCACCACCACCACCACCACCACACCACCACCACCACCACAGAGGCTGAGAGGCCTGCTTCAGGTCCAGGCACAGATCACAAGCTGGGTGAGAGCAAGCCTTTCAGGCCCACGGCCTTGTTTCTGTGAGCACTGGATCCTTCCATCTGCAACCCACCTGCTGGGATTGAAAAAACTGTGCAGGCTCAGGCAGGGTCTGCCTTGGTGTTTGGTACTTGGTCATGACCTCGAACTTGGCTTGTGAAGCATTTTAAGTACATTTTAGGAAACCGTCTAGAACCTTCCACCATCCCAAAGCAGCACCACTCATTCCCACTCTCAGTGTCTTCTGCAAAGCATCACAGAAATCCCACATGTCCATCCCGCTCCAGGAACGTCAGATGGTTGGGCTGAACTCACAGCTACATCCAAAGTACCCAGCAGCACAAACAGACCAGCACAGTGGTGGCCGCTTGAATGACCTCTCATGCTTATTTTAGGCAACGAACAGGAGGACATAGTCCCCATGTCGGGGTTTTAGGACTGACTCCTTAGTTGTCTGCATGTTTTTACTGAGGGAGGAAGATGGGAGGCAGGTGGGATGGGGAGTGCAGTCACACCCTTGTCTCATCAAGGAAACTGGTAGGGGACACAGCTGATTTTTTGGATCTCAGTGTCCTTATTGGTGGAGTTCCCCCATGCTGGAGTCTCTGTAGAGGGCTGTCGTAGTAATTTTGCCAAATGACGAATACGTTTGCAATGGATCATGGTAATGCCACGGTGACCTCTGTCTGGTCCATACTGTTTGAATCCAACAAGTTGTTTTTTTTTTTTTTTTTTTTTCCCTTTCTGGCTAGGACACATGCTTTAGGAAGCCTGGGAAGAAGTTGAGCTGGTCTGTTAGTTTGCACTGGTGAGAACTTTGAACTTACCTATGAGTCCAGCCCGCCTGTCTGATGCACTTCATAGAGCAGGGTGGGCAGGTGGGATTTCTTTTTCCAGAAACAATTTATGTCTGCACTCAAGATGGTGATAGTCTCCCCTGAAGAGGGACAGTGAAGTCCACAGCAGGTGGATTCAGAAAAAGAAATCGCTTTCCTATAATTGGCACCTTTTCAATTTCCTTTTAAAAATACATGCCCATCCCCACTATCCCAGCTCTGAATCCCCAGAGAACGATAGCGGAGGGAAAAAGACCCCACAGAAATGACCGTTGTAAGCAGGTAATGAGAACCGGCCATAAGCAGGCAGCGTTTTGCCTGTGAAAACCTGGGTTACAGTTACAGATTTATATGGCTCAATTTTCTGCTTTCAATATAGCCTGTCGACATCTCCCACTGAGAAACCCATTGCTGTGTCCTGGGCAGCTTCCCCCAGCTCCTGTGTCAAGAGAGATTTATTATTCTTATAGACTCTGCTCATAGCAACTCCCTCCAGATGGGCCTAGGGAGGGAGGCTTTTACTTTATTTCATTTTGCTGAGAACCACAGCTCTGCGGAGACATTTGTTCTATCTCCCAGGGTAAGATCCAGAGTCTAGGTGAGGGAGGTAGAGAAATTGAAATAGGCAGTGGCTGAGTTGAAAGCAAAATGAAATGAAGCCAAAAGGCCATTTATTTTCACACTGTGGGAATGGAAGACTGGAACAATAGCCATAATGCCTGTCAGTTAGGAACTGACTAAATCAATTATGGACCATCTATAAAATGGAATACTATGCAGCTGTTAAAAGGAATGATTTCTTCCTACTGATAAGGACTCATTTCCATTGTATAATGTAAAATGAGGGGGGAAAAGTACAGTTCAGGGTCCACAGCATGCCTCCATTTGCACAAAAATAGGAATGTTGTGTAAGTATGCACCTTGCATCTACAAGGCTGGTGATCTCTAGGAGGGTGTATGAGAAACTTGTAATGGTATTTGCTGCTAAGGAAGCTCTTGACTAAGGGACAGAGAAGGTAGGGTAGCTTTTTATAGAAAACCCTTTTGTGCTTCCAGATTGGTGTTGTTCTTCTATCTTTCTTTCTTCTTATTTTTTTTTTTTTAAACTATGTGATTATATTACTTTCTCAAAAATCACTTAAGGTTAAAAAATGAGTTACAAATGGAACAATGCCCGGCAAGGTTTCCTTTTGGATGGATGTGCAAATTGTGGTTTGACTATGACACTGAAGCTACCCAGAAATGAAAGGTTGACTCCAGGAGCTGCATTACTGTGTGGGATTTATCACTGCTAATGATAAGTACGAACTAGAACCTGTCAGGTGAGGGATGGTTTTACCTTCATTTATGGGGATGGATTGAGTACATTATGGTCCACATAAATTGCGTTTATACTACGCCGATTCCTTCTGTGCCATCCATTAGGAGTCAGAACCTCCCTCCTAATGACATCACTGTCTCCTACCACCAGGGCTCCCAGCCTCCTCAGCTGACGTCTTACTATCCTTCAGCAGGGGGTCAGGGGTGGACAGTCTGTTTTTTTTTTTGGGACACTCAGCATTTCTTTACTGGGAATCAGGGGTCATAGAGGTAATACAAGTGTATGCAAGTAGGAGAGAGAGAGAGGTGGGGAGGCCTGTGACATCAAGTGTGGTGTGCCCCTCCTGGAAACAATAAATTTCAGCTTAGAAAGCACCTGGGCTTCATACCTTGGTCAAGGTCCTGGCTTCTGCACTGCCTTGCCTTTAGAAACTTTCTCTGAAGTCCTGCCTTCCTGCTTTCATGATGCCCGGTCCTGCGTGTCTGATAGGTGCTCTTCAAGTCAGAAGCCACCATCCCGGGCGTAGGTACTGGGGGCCTCTGGGGAGCACTGGCCAGCTGGCCGGGAGGCTGCCCCAGCTCTCTGCAACTCTGGGAATTCTGCCCCAAAGTGCTTAGAAGCCATCCTTTCTCTTTCTTTGGATTTCTGGAGAGCTGAGATGTTTTCATCTCCTTTCTCAGGGCAGAGGTTAACATATCTTGCTTTGGGTCTGTCTTAGAAAACTCAGGTCAGGCCAGGGTATCGCTGGGGTCCAGCATTGCCACCAGGAGGCTCTCTTCCCGGGGTATATTTCTCTGACAGGAAATGTAAAAACTGGAATTGCTGAGAAAATTAGATAAATGAATGGAACCATTCTTAGCACGATGTCTGTTCAGAGCATTGAACTTGATACACATTCAGAAAACAATGGTTGCCTTTTGAAATCCTAGCTGTGCTGTGTGTGGGGGTGAGCACGGTGTGTCCCCCTTGTAGCTCCCTGCTGCCACCCCCATGTAAAGAATCTCTGGCTGTGTGTCTCTTGGGGCACTGTTTTCCCCGCCTGGCTTTCTTTGGCGAGCAGGGACGTTGACTGTCTCAGTGCTCAACTTGGTTGGATAATTCAGTACTTTTCCCCTCATCTTGTCTCTTCTCAATGATATGGAATGACTCAGGCAAGTCTGTGTTAACACGCCCATCACTCTGCCCAGTAGCTCATGGGTACGGGGGGGGGGGGGGTTTCTTTCCCAGAACAGGAGAGCGAGAGCCCATCTAGGTTCCATATAACATTGCTTCTCTCCCCTGAAGAGCCCCAGGGTGCCGACCTCAGGTGAAAGCCGCCACGGTGCAAATAAACACCACACAGCAGACAGTGATCCTTATAAACTACCAAAAGTGGTGCTAAAAGACCATGTAGGGAGCATACATTCAAGTATTCAGCCAAAAGCCTGTTAACTTGGGGCACACAAAAAGAAAGGAAGGGCATTAGCAGATCATTTCCTGGTGGGAGTTTGCAGGGGATGGAAAAGTGGAAGATGGGGGAGTGCTGGGGGGAGACACAATAGAAGCTGCATTAAAAGGATAGTGAGAGAAAACGAAGAAGAAAGGTAGACATCTTTTCCCAGAAGGTGGAAGAGGAAAATCTCCAGGCCTGAGTTGGAATTCCATGTGAACTGATTACTGTTGGAAGCTCCTATCTTTGCTGCCACTCAGATCTCATCTCTCAGCTCCGACACCTCCTTCTCCCTGGAGCCTTTCCCAGTGCCTCAGATGAAAACAAAGCTCCCCTCTAAGACTCACTCCGTTACACAACTTGTCCTTCTCTTAATGCTGACTTTCCACCCTAATAGGATTATTTGTGTCTATGCCTCCCAAGTGTCTGAGCTCCCCAAAGGCACAGATTATGCCTGGTGATTGGCAGTTCAGCAGCTGTCTTACTATTTCAAATGTGCCCAGCTCAGTGCTCCCTGGGCATTCTGAGATGAGCAGAACATGGTCTCAGTGCTAATGGCATTTACCTTTAGCAGAATCCAGTACTATGCTTTGCATAACGCAAGAGCAATCTCTACTGCATGAAACTGGCCCCACCCTCTCTTCCCTGGTTTACAGTATGAGGAAATTGAGGTCCATGGCTACTTGACCTTCGTAAGATGACATTCTTAGCTTGCATAAAGACTGAAACTTAGGCAACTCCTTTCTTGCTCTGCTTTGTAGTCTCTAAACAGCACCATTTCCTGATCAGTGTCTCAAGTGATGAAGTAGTGGAACTGGGAGAGCTTGGAGACTGTCCTAACCCCACAGTTGGGAGTGCAACTTTCAGAGGATACTGAGGGCTAAGGAGAGGGCATGCAGGAGCTGTTCAAAGCAAGGCCAGTTGAGTTGTATGCTTGTCAGAAAGCAACTAGAAAAGGGTTTCCTGCGCTAGGGAGGCAGCTCATGGTGGAGTGAGAGAGGCTTGGCCTATCCTGGTTGGAGATGACTGGTGAAGTCATCATGCACAGCTTCCTCTTTAACTGGTTGTGGGCTCCTGGAGGCACTGTGTACACAGAGCTCTATAAACAAACTTATATCTTTGTAAATTTAGCTCCAGTCAGTCCCTTGTCAAGCTTGGAAAGCAGCCTGTTCCTTTCCTGGTTGCCACACAGGGGGAGTTGGAGCTGGAAGGTAACTTAGGAAGCCATCTGGTCCATCCCCCTGCCTTTACACAGGTAAGCCATCATCTCCGCTTAACAGGTGGCTTCAGGAGGCCCAGTGGGGTTGGAAGGTCTAGAGCCACCCATGAGAGCTCTGTAGTTGCTGGCAACCCAGTGGTGATGGATTAGCGGATCTGTTCGTGAACATTCCATCTAAGATTGTGGCCGGTCGGGCTCTTGTTTCAGGTGACACCCAGGTTCCTCAGCTACTGACTGTGAGGCTGCCCTTCAGCCCTCAGCTGGGAGCGCGGGAGTGTTAGAGGCTGAACTTTTCCACTCTGGCTGTAGTGTGTGGGTGACACAGGGAGACCAACGGCAAGATAGGGTGTTCGTGCTTCTCTGAGGGGGTCTGGAGTTGGAGCTGTCACAGGCATCCAGAATCCTGAGTTCTAGGTGTCCCCTCCGCTCTGCTCTCTTTATCCACATGCAAATTAGGTCGTCTGATGACACTGTTATATCATCCACCCTTCTCTGCCACTCTGGGAACATGGGGCCAATTATGAATTAGCAATCTTTAGATGTGGTTAAGGCAGATATCAACATCTGCCGTCATTCTTCCCTAATCAAGCCAGTGGTTAGAGTCTTCTGATAAGAGCAGGGTTGTTGTATTTTGAGAGGAGGGGGATGGGTTGGCGGCGTGAGGATGGGGGGAACTCTGGGTCAGGGCCTATATTTTTTGAAATGTAGAAAGTCCTGTTTGAGGGGTAGTTCTGGCCTGGATTGAAAAGGTCAGGGTTCAGGAAAGGCAGAGTTACCTGAAAAACTCCAGAACATTATGTAGGGCTCCGTCAGAGGTACGTGAGCAGTAGGGCTGGGTGGGGAGGAGCTGGAGGACCCGTGGCGGGACACTGCCTGCTTCTCCAGTACGGCTCCGATGCCACTTAGTCTCATCCTCCTGTGGCACACGGTCAGCTCCTCTTTTAGACTGCTTTCCATCCTGCCTTGCTTCGCTAGTTAAGCATGTTAACGACTTGATAAGACCATTTGGTCCTTCTCAGCAACGAGGGTTTTATTCCCCTGGATGGCTCAGAGTGCTTGCTCTGTTCCTGGCTGTTGGAAGAAATGCAATGAACATTTATCCTTATGATCTTTGGAGCATTTCCTGCTTTGGGAAGTGTAATTTTAAGTATTCTTGGGATCAAGGTGGTTCAGATTTTTTTCTTAGTATCATTATTGTCTCAAAAGCAGCCTCCTTCCTGAAATGTCCAATGACTCTGATTTATATGGATTTACCTTCTCTAAATTCCTGCACCTGTGCAGCTGGGTACCATTCTTCTATTCCAGGTACTAACATGGACCCAAGGGGGTCTTCTATAATGGCCATGTCCTTACTGGGACTGAGTGGTTTTGGGGTCATTGGTTTTCCAATTTTATCCCTTGACAAGGAGTTTTATTATATTAGTAGCATGGTTGGACAAAGGAGGAGAGGATCCTTGGAACTTGAGTCAGACAAGGTGCATGTATCTGTATTTTGTTTTTCCTTGTTTTAATCATTTTTAACAAAGCTGGGATGAGTTGTCATTATCTTTGATTTTGAGAAAAAGAGATTCTTGCTACTCTAGAAGTGAGGTATTTTTGAATGTCAGATAGTGCAACCCCATTTCACACGGGTCAATATTTTTTACACAGAGTGGCTGGATAGGAAGTTGAACTCTATGTACAATAATCACAGACTCTACAATTAGGGTAATTAAAATAATGAGCCTGTACTCTTGTTCTTGCCCAAGGTCACACAGCCAGTAATCTGTGAACCTATAATTTAATCTCAGGTCTGCCGGATTCAAACGCTTCCAGTCCTTTCTGATTGAAATGGGGGGGGGAGGAGGGGGGGCTACATGTAGGAATTTGTATTCTGCAACACAAGTGACCATTGAAAGCTTGTTGGGGAGCTAAATGTTAGATTTGACATGTTTTAATTGGATACCTTTGCTAGGAAGTTGGGGAATAGGTGAGAGGCTGAGAGAAGGAAGAGGGATTGGTTCAGGTCCAGGTATTATAATATTCCAGACAGCAGAGATGATGGAAATGTGGACTGAAGTTGTAGGAATACAGAGGACAGGACAACAAATCATCATTGCAAAGACAGAATCAATAGGATTTAGCAGTGATAGAATGATTGTGGGTGACAATGAGGTCAATAAGACTTTCAGAATTTTGGTCTGGATTCTGGGATGGGTAGTTAGACCATGAAGCAAAGACAGGAATAACGATAGAGGAACAACGATCTTATTTAGCAGGTGAGAAGGGAGAAGAAGGAGCATGATTCTGACATGTGACTGAAGTATTCCTCTAGCTCAGGAAGTTGCTATCTTCCAAGAGGCAGTTAGATTTATAGGAATGAAGATCAGGAAGAAGGTCTGTATCGGAGAGGAAGTTTTGGGGTCCACTGGCATTTAACTGGTATCAAGTTGTTAGTGTGGATTACAATTGGAGGGTTGAAGATGGAACTTTGTTAATGACCAAAATTTAAGGAGCAGAGTGAGGTAGTCAGTAGTGGCAAATCCCAAGAAGATGCTAGCAGATCATTAGGAGAATATTGTCTGGGTTTTTCTTTCTTTTCAGCTTCCAGGGAAGAGAGAAGGCACACCCAACCACCTTGATAACTCCTTCCAAAGAGTTCTAAGGTCACCATCATGGGTCCATTTATCCCTGAATGTCTGGAGCAGTCATGACTCCAAATACTTTGTACTATTGTCAGATTTTATGCCCATACTTTTTGCCAGACTTTGTGTCTGCTTTTGGTTTGGAAAATCTAGTATGTGTGTCAGTCCTTGGCTCTAAGGAGTACAGTCCAAGGCATAACCCAAGGACCTGTTTTCCTTCAAGGGTTGGTGCTTAGGCTGTTTCCTATCATGAAGCCATAGTGATAAAGAGCCAAGTGGCTTCTGTGGGTGGGAAACCATAATAAAGGGAGTGTAGGTGGTCAAAGAAGATGCCTACAGCATGGAATAGAGAGACTTTCAAGAACCCAGAGGAGGAACAGTTATAGGAACTGGGGAAATGGACAGACAAATAGAGACAGATTATTATCCAGCATGGTTGAAGAGGAGGACATATGGAATTTACTTCAATAAATAATATACAATACACCTATACAGTTACTTGCTAGGTTTGCTTCCAGGACAAGGAGACTTCTGTAGCAAGAATGAGATGCAGGAGGGGTACATCAGAGATGAGCCCTTGGAAAACACACCACCACTCAGAACTTTATAGCCAGTTACACTTAGGGCTTGGGGAGAATGAGCAGCCTGCCTTTCTCTACCCTGAGGAAGACCCTAGATGAACTAGGAAACAGTGAGACCCACCACAGTAGTCTCTTTAGAATAGTCTTCTTAGGAATGTTAGAACCAGTTTCCCTTTTTTACAAAAAAAATTGAAATATTTACTTTAAAATACTGAAATGACATTCAGAGGTAATCTAACCTGCCTACACACATAATTAAATCAACATAATGCCCCAACTGTAATACAAAGAGGAAATAAAAGGAGTGTAATTTATAACAGAATAGTATGCATTTCAATAAATGCTCAGGTATGACTGCAGTTGAAGGTATAATGAAGTCGCCAGATGCTTGCTCCTATACATAGAATCACTATGAATAAGACAGCCATAAAGGCAGACTATCAGGTATATGGTATTAGAAATTCATATGCTATGAATGGCACTGCAATTTATTGTGTGATTTTCTAAAATGGTGAATAACTTTTTGTAAAGTTCTTTATAAGACAAAAGACAGCCTTCCTTCTCGGTCTACATGGTGGTTTCATTCTTAGAAAATTCAGAATCTACGAAGATCATGAAAATTTATTTTATGTTTCTATGTAAAATAAATATAGATTCTAGGTATACTTCATGACAGACAGGTTCTTTCCTACTGGGATATTTGGTAGGATATCTTCAAGCCGTGTGGGATGTCAGGCAGTTTTTCACGGTATAGCATTGTATGGAATTATTAGCATTCCTGCCTTTGTACACTAAATTCAGTATTGCCCCACCCAATCATAGTTTCGCACAATGCTTCCTAAGGGACTGAAACTTTCCCACTGATAAACACTGTTTTAGAGATGATGGTGACCAGAAAAGACGAGAGATGCGAAGAACGGAAGAGTGCCAGTTATTCTCTACCATCAGGTCTTGGTTCTGTGGGGAGGTGTCCCTGGGGCTGGTTAGACTTTGGCACAGCCTAATTTGATTCCTACTGATTTGACCAATTCCAGGTCCCATGTGCCACCATGATGTTTCTTTGGTCCTGGCTCTCTGATCCGAGACTCTAGTTACCGCTTTTAGCCTTCTCCACACTGAATCGCGTGAGGTCACCTTGCCCTGCAGTGGACTGAGGACAATCCTGAGCAGCTGTGCCTTTGGCTTCAACTCTCTGAAGGGATCAAATGGTTTCCTATATGAGTCTTCACGGAGGGATCATGTGAGATGTCTTATCTTTCAGCTCGGTGGAGCACAGTGGTTTTCTTACATTTGGGTTTAGTAGGGCCAGGGAATTCCATAATTCTTTTTGTATTTGTGAAAAGGATGTCAATGCTCTATATATTCTCTGTAACCAAAGCTCTTAATGGTATTTCCCCAAGTGTAAGAACTGTAAGAGTTCCTAGATGTGGCCATAAAACAGCAATGGCTCATTTGCGGATTGAATTCTTTTTCTTTCATTCTGTCCCTTTAGGACATCAAGGAGGCACCTCAGTTTGGGGCTAGTGTGTCTCTGACACCTTTCTAATGCTTGACAATCTTCTATTTTCTGAGAAAGAGCAGGCCTTAGGCTCCCAGCTCCCAGCAGGGAACATAGTGTAGTATCGACTGTACCTTAATAGCCTTGTTTTCCTTGCTTCGCAATTATTTTTATGATTACTCTGCATTTATGGCAGGTGATCCTATTTTCCATTTTGGTAGTAATATCTAGTTTTCTTTCCAAATCAACTAATTTTAGTAAAAAGATGAGCTAGTTGAAAGGAATACATTAAATTTAGTATAGAGTTACAGGAATGGAGATTGTGAGGGGAAGATGGAAGTTTGAGTGACATTGCGGCTGTGCGTCATTCAAGGGGCAGGTGCCTGGTGTAAAACAACTAGTGGGGCAGGGGCAGGCCACCCAGTCAGGGTATTGGCTGGTTGTCAGTTCATTAAATTATTGGTTTCTTGCACATACCCACTCCAGACTATTTACTATTCTTGCTGCCTCTGTCCCTGGATGGGAAGGAGCATGTTAATGCCTCATATAATCACTGATGGATAGCCTGGGCCTGTCAGTCTGTGACACTCTGAGTGTTTAGTAATTTCATTACCTACCCATTTCTCTACTCTTTGCAGTCTAGCACTTATGACAAAGTGGCATCTATCCCTAATGACATGGGGTGGGCTAGGATTCCCTAGAACCCTTCTCCCTTTCAGAGGGGTGAAATTCCACAAAAGCAGGCATTTCCTACCCACACCCCTGTGTTAGAATAAATCAGGGATCTGGGCTGAGAATATTTGCTGTTGCAAAAACAGAGAAGAATAAATAGTGTAGGAAAGAGGTCTATCAAACAAAACCTTTAGTGACTAATGATACTGTTCAAGTTAAATGTTTTCTAAATCAGAATGGAGTTAAAAGTCCCCCCCCCCCAAATATGATTTTCACAGCAAGCACTGATGTTGATTGGTTGCTCACCAAATAGATAAGATCAAAGGAACCACATTTGGCATTGGTTCAATGGGGCTGAACAGTTTGCTAAACCAACCTTGGCCAGTTTTGTAGCTCTGAAAAAAATAATGCAACATGTTTTTTTCCTATTTTTACATAAATTTTATTGTGTATATTTAAAGTATACAACATGATGTTATAGGGTTCCTATAGACAGTAAAAAAGGTTACTACAGTGAGGCAAAGTAACACACCCATCATCTCATAGATAACTGTTTTTATTGTTGTTTCTGTGGCCTGAGCAGCTAAAATCCACTCATTTAGTATGAATCCCATGTGCAGAACAATTTATGACCTATAGTTCTCAGGTTGTAAACCAGCTCTCCAGACCCATTCACTCTTATAACACAACCTTGAATTCTGAAGCAAGGCTTATATATTTTTTTTTTTTCAAATTTAAAATAGTTGCATAGATATACTTGGTACTTACAATATTGTTTGCAATTGTTTGAGTAACTTCTATATGCCTCATATGTTTGTTTAATCCAAGCAACCTATGGAATAGCTTCAGAAAGAAGAGGTCATGTCAGTTTCCTAAAGTCACGCTGCACCTAAGATGGGACTAGGATTTACATCTCACACCTCTGAGTGAGGTCTCTGTATCCACAGTCCCTGCTTTTGGACTTAAGTGCATTTTTCTTAGAAGAATCGTTCTAACCTCAGTTGAAATGTCATTTCCCTCTCTGAATTGCAAGATGCTCTCCCAAAGAATAATCTTAGAAGATTGAAAACAAAACAAAAAAGAGAAAAGCATGTTAGGCGCTTGAAAAATACAATGAACTAAACAAAAGACACACACGGACAGCATTTCTGAGAGTGAGGCTCCATCCCGTCTGTTACGCCCAGCAAGTGTTTGGGGTCATCTGGGGGCTGGGAAATGGTGAATATTCCCATAAGGTAATTCTAGGGATGATGTTTAAAATATTTAACGAACCATAAAGTCCTGGGTACTGCTCTGTCAGAAAGGAATCTGGCCAGAGCTGGAGGCAGGGTCCTGAGACCCCTTCAGTGCCAAGCTTTACCTCTGTAAGGACAAGGCATGAGGAAATTTGGAGGTCTAAACAGCAGATCTGCAGCTGCTCAGTGGGCCAGGACATGTGGGGGGCTTGTAGCACTAGCTTGTTCTTAACAGGTATTGGGGTATGTCGATGTTTGAACTTCTGCGGCTGAACTAGCGATACCAGCCCAGTCGTGTGCCAGTCTTGGCAACCCTCCTGTGAGAAACGGCAAGCTGGTGTCAAGGCTGGCTTCCCCTCTTCCTAAGGCTCATATTCTGAAAGGCTCTAATTATGTGCATGAAAATCACAGGGATGCTTTTGTTTGCAAAAATGAAACTTTGATAATACTACATGTACATCAAAATGGCGAAAATCCCAACTATGGGACAACACCCAATACTGACAAAGATGTAGAGTGTCAGGAACTCTTATTCATTGCTGGTACAATGAATGCAAAATGGTACAGCCACTTTGGAAGTCAGTCTGGCAATTTCTTACAAAATTAAACACCTTTCTTATCTATCATATGATTCGGAAAATGTGCTTTGTTGGTATTTACCCAAATGAGTTGAAATGTATGTCAACACAAAAACCTGCACATGGATATTTATAACATTTTTGTTTGTAATTGGCAAAATTTGGAAGCAGTCAAGGTGTCACTCATTAGGTGAAAGGACAAACTGTGGTATAGCCATATAGTGGAATATTATGCAGTGTTAAAAAATGAAAACCATGAAAGCTATGAAAAACTATGAAGAAATCTTAAATACATACTAAGTGAAAGTATGTAGTGGCTACATATCATATTATTTCACAAAGATAACATTATGGGAAAGGCAAAACTAGGGAGACAGTAAGGGTTTCCAGAGGCTGGATGAGGTGGGGGAGGAGAGTGATGAAAAAGTAGAACATAGATGATTTTTATGGCAGCAAAAATCTATTGTGTGTGATACTGGAATGGTGGCTACACATCACACACTTGTCAAAACTCAATGTACAACTCCAAGAGTGAGTCCCAGTGTAAACATGGACTTTGGGTGTAATGATGTGCAGGTTCATCTGTCGTAACCAGTGTTACACCTGGTGCTCTGGGGACGCCATTGTGAGGGAGGCTGCGTGTGTTGGGGTGGGGGGATCTACGGGAACCATCTGTATTGTTCACTCAATTTTGCTGTGAACCTAAATTTGCTCTAAAAATAAGATCTATTAAAACATAATAAAAAAAGGAAAAAATTCAACTTCATGGGTTTAGCTCTAGTCCCAGTGAATCTGAATGAACCTGTATTTTCAATAAGCTCTTCAAGGATTCTTTCATTATCACTTTATGTTATCATTTTTTATTTTTATTTTAATTTTTTTTTTGTGGCACTGGGCATTGAACTCAGGCCTTACACTTACTTCCAAAGGATTCTTAAACTCACTGATGATTGAGAACTGGTAGATCGGATGAGTTGCTCGCTGACAAAATGTTGGGAAAATGAATTTCCTTCCCATCCCCACCTTCCCCTTTCCTGGTTCCCTTGATGGTGCGTTGACCTTCCCCTTATGCCACGGTTCCACAATCTGCTGCTTTATGAAGTGTCCTGTTACTCAGCAAGCCAGATCTGAGTCCACCTCCTCCTCCCAAATTTGTAGAAATTAGTCATTGTTTTGTTGCTATTTTCCCATGCATATATTTTAACTTCTAGTATAGACAAGAAGCATCAATGTAGTGATAAAGAGCTCAGCCCTTTTCTGCCATTTCTTCTTTTCTTTTTAGTGTCAGGGATTGAACCTGGGGTGCTTAACCACTGAGCCACATCCCCAGCACCTTTTTAATATTTTATTTAGAAACAAGGTCTTGCTGAGTTGCTTAGGGCCTCCCTAAGTTGCTGAAGCTGACTTTGAACTTGCGATCCTCCTGCCTCAGCTTTCCGAGCCCCTGGGATGACAGGTGTGTGTCACCTCGACCAACCTGTTCTGTCATTTCTGAGTTCAAATGCCATCTTGCCACTTGATGTAACTTTGAGAATATCACTTAATCTCTCTGTGTCCAGGGTTCCTTATCTGTAATGATAGGGGAGTAAAGAGGGCTTATTTCCTAGAGAAGTTTGGGCTGCCAGGTTAGGGCACAATTTCCTTTATTAGTTTTCTATTTCTTCTCCACCCATAGAAGGGAGATGGCGTATGGGAATTGATAGACTCGGTCTCTGAGCATATCTTTGATGACCTCCTTGGAAGAATTATTCAAGCCTTAAAATCCTTATTTGCAGCCGGGCGCGGTGGCGCACGCCTGTAATCCCAGCACTTTGGGAGGCTGAGGCAGGAGGATCGTGAGTTCAAAGCCAGCCTCAGCAACGGCGAGGCACTTAGCAACTCAGTGAGACCCTGTCTCTAAATAAAATACAAAAAAGGGCTGGGGGTGTGACCCAGTGGTCGAGTGCCCCTGAGTTCAATCCCCGGTAACCACAAAAAAAAAAAAAAAAAAAAAAAAAAAAAATCCTTATTTGCAAAATAGGAGTAAGAAGGCCTACCTCTCTGTATAATTTGGAGGGTGAAGGATTTCATCCCTGTAAGAGGGCCAGCTCTGTGCTAGGCATGGCAATGCCCAGGTGGTGAGAACATCCCTTTCATAACTGCCACCTGCCTGCTGAGGCCACAGTGAATATGAGAGTGAATGAATGATGTGCTGCAATTCAGCTCCAGTGGGGTCTTTGAAGGTAAGATGTGAATCTGTTGCCAACATAATTTTTGCATCTCTGGGCTTTCATCTAGGCATGCGTGTTTTGAAGCAGGGCCTGAAAGGAGGAACTAAAGCATTGAGGGGTGCATTTAATTCTAACAACAAAATCTTAATGTGAGTTTACAGATATGTGAAAGCTTCCAGCGTCATTGTAGTAGACAGCAAGGGCAAGCTTCAGATCCCATGAAAAGACTGGAAAGTTCTACCACCTTTGAAGGTCTTAAGTTTCAACACTGATAAGAATAGAACTTACAATGATTTTGAAAGATCCTGGCATCTTTGATGTTAAAATGGGAATTGTATTCTCTGAGACCTACTTCCCATTGCCAGCTCACTGAGCAATTGCTCACATTTCCTCTTTTTACTTTGTTATATTTTAAGACATTTAAAATATTTTGGTGAGTCATTCTTTTTGGTTAATTAGATGTAGTCATTCGAATAGCTTTTATATTCCAAGGCATTAAGTTTCTTTTCTAGACCTCAACATCATTTTCAGTAATGGCCTAGTATTTAACAAAGGTTTTGTAAAGATCCTGGATTCCTGAAGTCAAGAAGGTGCTGGGAATGGCGGGCTTGAATAGCTGCTTCTTCTGGCTGTGTTAGACAAAGAAAAAAAAAAAATCCAAGATGAGAAGATAGCAGAGAAGAACTAAAAAAGAGCAAAGGTGGAACTTTATGGCTTTTATACAAGTTTTTTTTTTTTTTTTTTTTCAACCTAACAGGTATTAGAATCGAGATAGCACTTCTCAGCTGGAGCTGATAGATCTCAGTGGGATTTTAAAAAGGAGACACTAGACCACAGTTTCCTCCGGGAGGTACTTCCTGGGAGTAGCTGGAAAGTGCCAATGCTGGGAAATGGGAGAATTGGCAGGACTGTGAAATCCTGGGTCCTGGTTGGACAGAGAGAGAGAAAAGGAAGAAAAGAAACCATATTGTCCCAGTCTGGTCCTTGGGTCCATTTGGGACCTATTGAGCATTTATAGGATCCTTTCCCCTGAAAAATGAAGCATAAACAGAATCTGTCACCATTCAAAGCTTCTGGAGGTCAAGAGAGTTCATTGTTCTGTTATTGGGATTAGGAGTGAGGTCAGGGAAGATCTTGGGGACTGGCAGTGTAACTTCGTGTAGGGCATGTGATGATCGTGCACAGCCCTGGGGTCAGTCCCCAGCACCAAGGAGGATTGGGGGAAGAAGGGAGGGAGCTTTTTCACTTGCTCTCTTTCCCTTTCACAGTCCTGAATGGGGCAGAGGCTAGATGTCTGTCATCATTACACCCAGAGTAGTGAAGCTTGAACAAGATGAAGATGCCTTTCTCACCTGTGCAGGTGTTCCAGGGAGGGAAGGTGGTGGTCATGTTCCTCCAGGTCCTTCAGAGACCCAAGCTCCTTTTGTCTTATTGCCTACTACTCTGAGTTTGTCCTTTCCATGTCCTTGAAGCTAGTCATTGTCATGCGCATGCTGGTGGTGAAAGAAAAGATTCTTTTTTTTTTTTCCATATACTGGGGATTGAACCCAGGAGTGCTTTACCACTGAGCCACACCCCCAGCACCCCCATCCCCACCCCCTTTTTAAATTATTTTAAAATTTGAGGCAGGGTCTCACTAAGTTGCTTAGACCTCGATAAATTGCTGAGGCTGACCTTGAACTTGTGATCCTCCTGCCTCAGCTTCTGGAGCTGCTGGGATTGCCGGTGTGGGCTACCCATTCCTTTTAAGGAAGTAGTTCAGAAATTGCACCCATAATTTCTATTGACATTCCATTGTAGGGAGGGGACCAAAAACTTAATCCCAAGGTCATTTCTAGTTTCACCAGAGGTTGGGATATAAGTCTATAGCTGAGTGGAGACTGAAACTTGGTATCTACTTTTAAAAGGAAGAAAGGGGCGTGGGTAGTGAAGGAGACCTGGGGTGTGTTGCAGATCCTGTGTCTTCCCAGGTCAGTGTCCTACTTCTGCTGTCACGTCCCTCACATTCCTCTGAGAAGCTGCCTCCAGGTGGTGGAGAGGCAGTGGGACTGAGCAGCACTGGGACTTGCCCTCCACTAGCTCACCTTGAGGGTATCTTCGTTTTTGCATTGGGTTTGCACAACTTTCCTTTAGAGAAAGATTTCCTAGGCTGAAATACTCTTGAAAACCAGTACTGTAAGCACTTTGGACAAACCCTTCACCTGCGCTTCTTTCCCTCTGCTTTATCCCTCTTCCCACTCTGGGTGTCCCATGGCTGTTTAGAGAGGAGGTGTTAGTGGTTCTGTGAGAGTCCCAGGCTCATTCACCCACTCAAGCTCTGGTTGCAGGTGAGTGACCCCATTTTTGCCTTTGGATTCTCATGTAAGGCAGTATATTTTTCCTGTCCTTTGCTCCTCCAGCCTTCCCTTGGGGCAGGTTCTCTGCCTTCTCCAGGGCTCAAGGTCTCCCTCCTTGGTTACCTTTACAGCTCTCAGAGATCTTCCCCAGTGCCACCCTGAAGGCTGCTGTAGGCTTCAGAGAGCAGCCTGTCCTTGCCTACCCCCTAAGGCTGGGACCCCGCTCAACCCCAGGGAACTGTTTTGGGGTTTCAGTCCCCAGGTTAGTGGGTGTACATCACCCACTTCTCTGCAATTATCTAATTACCTTGTTGGCACAGAGACTTCTGTTATTTTTGTAATGATACCTTGACATCACCTGGGGCTTTAAAACGGTTTCCATAGCGTTTTCACACAGAGCACCTCATTGGGATTCCGACAAGCACCCCAGAGGTGAGAACCATTAAATGTAAACTTTAAAGATGAGGAGACAGGGTCTCAGCAAAATTCAATGCACTCTGGCCCCAGGCCACATAGCCACCACGTGGCTGAACTAGGATTCGACCTCAGTTCTTCTGACTTCTTCTTTCATGTACATTAACTCTTGGTTTTATGAATTGCACAGGGGACGAGAGGTGGATGAAAATTTATTTGTATCATGGAAATGGGATCGTAATACATTTAATGTAAACATGTACAGTTCAGTTCTCAGAACTCAACAAAGCTCCTTGGCATAGATAGGAGGAGGGTTGGAGAATTAGTGCCATGCAGAAAAAGAGGGTAGGTGCCAAATCATATGAGTTGGGCAAAGTTATTTTGTTTCTCCTGGGAAGATTGGAGATGGCTTGCTGGTGGGTGTGCCCCTCCTGAGTGCCTTAGGAGGGGGCTCACAGCCCTCCCTGAGGTTTCATTTATTCAACTGTGTGTGTGTATTCATTCAAACACGTGGGGTTTAGGTAAGTCGATCAGCAGGAGAAGCTGGGCTACCAGTGTTGCTTTCGGTTGATTCTCAGGTATTGACCAGACTGATTCAGTCTCCTGCACGGCTCACCCACTCTAATGAATGCCCACTCTGGGTGAGTCTTTGAGGCTTGTAGGCTTGGCCCTGTGCATCAGTTGCTAACTTTTGAGTAGAAAGAGACATAGGAACCCAGATCTGATAGAATAAAATTTGGGTTGCCGGGGAGAGGGAGACAAATTGCCTTGAGAACACAGGACGAGAGTAATTCCAGGTGGGGGATCTGGGGAAGGTGTCCTGGAGGAAGAGCCACATCATGTAGCGCGGCTGATTTTGAGGGGGAGACTGGAGGAACCTGAGCGGAGGCTCTGCAAGGACTGGTCAGGATGTCTCGGGTGTCACATGTTGTTTGAAAGTAGTTTTGGCCCAAAGGATGTGGAAGACATTTAAAGTGAAGGTGGGCTGGAGACCATTCATGAAGTTGGGGGTGGGCTAAGGGTCACCCTGAGGAGTTAGGCCTCCCTGGGAGGGGCAGAGGGAGGGCTTGGGAAGCTTCAGGACTCATAGGTCACCACTGCTTTCTTCTGGAAGTAGACAGAGCACAGGGGACACCAGCCATTCCTGGTCCCCTTCCCTCTGCACTGGCCCTCAATTCCTGTCATTTTACAAACTTCTCATGTTTTCTGTGCAACCCCAGGACCACCACTTCCCACCCTATACTCTGTCCTCCCACAGAACTTTCTCCTCCTCCTGTTCCCATGTTCCCCTCTCCACTTAACACTCCCCCCACCTTTCTTGGGCAAATCATCTTTTTTTCCTTAATGTAATCTCTATCTCAAATATCTTGTTTCTCTTCCTACAGATTACCCCAATTTGTGTTGTAAAACACACAGAACAAGGTTGGGTGTTGGGAAAGAAGATATGAACATTTTGAGGACAAATTATTTTTGCCACTTTTTTACTTTTCTGTAAATTAAGTCAAGTTATCCTTAGTTTCCAAATGAGGAAATCAAGGCACAGCGGGGTGAAGTACCCTTCCTAAGACCATACAGCTAGTAATTAGTAGAGCCAGGAAACTAAACAGGATATTTACGACTAGATACACATACTAGGTCTTTCCAGCATTTTACCTATTTCCTCTGAGTTTACATCCTGTGTCCGGAAAGTAAGCCTAGGCTGATAGACGTTTGAAGACTACTCACAGGTGGCACCATAAGATTACGAATAGTGACCTCAGATTAATCATCATAACATCTCTGAATGTGACTAATGGTTCTGTAAGCTCTAGAACCCTCTTCCGTTGGTGTGAAACTGGAATTAGCCTGCTAGTGGCATTGTAAAGGAGAACAACTGCTTTGAACAGCAGTATGGCAAGACATACCCAAAGCCATGACATTGTCCATGACCTTTGACTCCGTAATGTTGTGCCTTGGAATTTATCCTAAGGGTTTGTCCAAAAAGAAGTTAATGGTAAAAGTCATATATATACTTGACTTTATTTTATTTTATTTTTTTCTCTATGTTCTCCTAATTTCTCTTTCTTTTTTTAAATTTATTTTTTTATTTATAATAATTACAGTTCACAGAGCACATATATAGCATCTTTTTACATACAACTGTTTGTATACAAAGTATATTCGTACCATTCAGGTCTTCAATCATGCATTTAGGAAAATGATATCTGTCTCATTCAACCACCTTTTTTTATTCTTTTCTCCCCCTCCCTCCCCCCCTTGTTCCCTCCCTTCCCCTCCCTTCCCTTTGACCATTCTAGTGTTCCTCTAATCCTCCTATGTACCCCCCATCCAACAATACTGTGAACTAGCCTCTTTATATCAGAGAAAACATTTGGTATTTGGATTTTTGAGATTGACTAATTTCACTTAGCATTATATTCTCCAACTTCATCCATCAGGCACAACCTCCCCACTATAGATATCCCACACACCATATCATATTTATTACCATTCATGAACCTACATTGGCACATTACCCAAAGTCCACAGTTAATGTTGGTGTTCACTTTTGATGGTGTACATTCTATGAGCTTGGACAAATATGTGTTGGCATGTATCCCCAATTCTGGAATCATAAGGAATAGTTTGATATAAAAATTCTCTGTGCTTCTTCCTTGCCTTCTATTCCTGGCAACCACTGATCTTTTTTTTTTAAATTTATTTTTATTCTAATTTGTTATACATGCTTGCAGAGTGCAATTCATTTCATATTACATATAAAAAGCACAATTTTTCAAGTTGCTGGTTTTACATAAAGCATTTTCACAACAATTGTGTCTTCATCCGTGTACTTAGGGTAATGATATCTACCTCATTCTACCATTATTCCTATCCCCTTGCCCCTTCCCCTTACCCCCTTTGTTCTATTTAAAGTTAAATCATATATTTTTTTAAAGTGAAACATGGTAAGTCTTGTTCTATGATGAGAATATGATCAACTATGAAGACTTCATGCATATATAATAGGTTGGTGTAAACAGAATGGTTTGTGCACTGGATCATAGCCCTGTACACAGGTCTACATTTCATCACATGGCAAAGAAATCATAAAGAACAGTTGCAAGAGGCTAGCGTGATCGTGGTGACTCCCCGCTCCCAATACATTGTCTTTGGTGTTCTGTGGTTCTCATAATGTAGGAATGTGGAGGAAAACCAAAGTATCTCTGCAGACTTAGGGTTTGTTCCTTTCTACTTTGGATGGCTCTGGACCCTGGGAATTTTGGGGGGCAGGGACAGGTGACACAGAGCCCACATTCCAGCCCAGCCCCAACTTTTGTTCTTCTTGCATCCTGAGTGACCCTGGGAAAATCCTGAGTGTGCATTCCCAGCACCATTTGCACACCCTCTGGGCTGCTCCTTTATCTCTTCACTGAATTTTCTGCACCATGTGCATATGTGTGTGTATGTGTGTGTACATGCGTTTTGCTTTATTCTCGGTTTTATTCTTTAGAGACTTCAACCTACCTTTATTTATTCTCAGTCTCAGCTGAGAATATAGAACAAATTCTTTTGGAGGATTCCTTGATTCCTGGAGAGGCTTTGGGGATCCAGGGACATTTTGATACTGAATGGAAAGTTTTATGTGACACCTAATGTTGTGTGCTTCTGTGGGGAGAGGCTCTCTCATTTAGTCATTTTCTCTAAGAGCTTTTTGAGCCACTGAATTTAAGAGAACTGAACCAAAGGTGGCCAGGTAAGGGAAGACAGGGGTCACTACTGTGAAGTAGACCGGAAGAAGTGGAGAGGCGGGAGCTTTCTGTCGGCTCAAGGATCCTGTGTCGGGAGCCTGTCTAGCTGGTGATGACGAGGAAGCTGCAGCTGCTGGCCCAGTGCTTTCTCTCCTTCTCTGTGTTTTTTTGGAAACGTGATCCTGGTTTTCACAGCTGAACTTTCTGAACGTGAGTGTGACGGCTCAGAAGTTAAGATTCTACTGTGGCTCCCAACATTTATGCTCCCCCAGCTTGTAACAGATGGATTTATAGCTATTATTCCATAGAATATGATGCATGATGGGGTCGTCCTTATACCAGAGAGAAAGGCTTCATAATTTACCTTCAGATCTGGGCTTCCATGAGCTCTGGGAGGCCCGACTCTGCCATGGTGTGAAGTGGATTCCCAGGAAAGGGTACATGGCTCAGTTGTCTGACCTTTCCAGCGTATTTAAATATATATTATGGTGTTCACGGCAGTAAACAATATAGCTAAGGTTATGCACAGGGCAGAGCTGAGGGAAACACTCGGAGTGAAGCCGTGGGCTGCCCTGGCGGGAAGACAGGCACTTGGCTTTGAACTGGAATTTGGAATCTGGGTGGGGGAGTGACAGCAAATATTTTCCCAATTGAGTGCCAGTTGCTTTGGCACCAAAAGAATGAGGGCTTCAGAAGCAGAGGAGGTTGGTCGTGTTGATCTGGGATATGTTCCTGCCTTTGTGAATTGGTGGAAGGCATAAGACTGGATCTTTATTTATTTATCCGTTTATCAACCATGTATTTAGCACGTAGGAAGACCTGGGAAGTAGTGTAGGTGCTGGGGATGTAAAGGCATGGCCTCTGCTCCAACAGTGAAATCGAGATGGATATAAATAAGTGAGGATATAAATAAGTGTGCAGGACCTTATGTGTGTGCCAACAGCACAGAGACAGCATGAAAGAGGGAGATGTTAACACTCTGTCCAGGCCATGGGGAGCAGTAACAGTGAAAATATAGAGGTAAAATACAACTTGGATTTTGGAGGGTAGATAGGACTTCACCTGTAATAGATGGGTGGGCAGGACTTTCTGGTGGAGGGAAGAGAAATGCATGTGTGAAGGCTGGAGTCAGGAGAGTGAGACCCTGGGTAAAGGCAATGTGTTGTTGCTTCTAGGTGAAGAGGAGGTGGGAACTGTCAGGAGATGAGGAGGTGGGGTCCATCATAAATAGTCCTTATGTACCATTGTATTAAGGAAAATTAACTAACATTGACTAAGTATCGACTCCGTAGCTTATCTTCCATTGAGCATTTTTGATGTGCTCTCTCACTTGATGTATGTAACACTAGAGGGCAGATGCCAACATTGCCACCATTTAGCACACAAGGAAACTGAGGCTCAGAGAAGTCAAGAAACTTGTCAAAGGTCGCATGGCAGAAATGGATTCATATAACTTTGCAGTAGAAGTAAATGGATTTGAAAAATAATTAGATGACAAAATCAACTGGAATTAACCATGTATTAGATATAGAAGAATGTGGGGGGAGGCAGATGAAGAGTTGAGGATAATTTCTAAATTTTTGTCCTCTAGGAGGATAGTCATGTCATTTACAGAACATTTTAGGGCTGGGCGTGGTGGTGCATGCTTGTAATCCCAGTGGTTTGAGAGGCTGAGACAGGAGGGTTGTGAGTTCAAAGCCAGCCTCAGCAATGGTGAGGTGCTAAGCAACTCAGTGAGACCCTGTGTCTAAATAAAATACAAAATAGGGCTGGGGATGTGGCTCAGTGGTTGAGTGCCCCTGAATTTAATCCCTAGTACCCGCCCCCCTCCCCCCCCCCCCAAAAAAAAAAGGAACATTTTAGGTTCGGGGAGGGAGAACATGAGTTCAGTTTTAAAGGTGCTAAGTTTTAAATACCTTGAATATATATAGTAAAGATTTTTTAAAAAGCTGATTAAAAGCCTGTTTGCCATTTATCACCCAAGTGTTAGTGGCTTAAAAATAATATTTAATTGATTTGGGATTCTGTTAAGTCTGCAGTTTGGGCTGGGCTCAGGTGGGCAGTTGTCAAAGTCATGGCTGAGCTTCCTCATATCAGTCATGCACCTGTCAGCTAGGTGGCGCTACTCTTGAGGGTTGCCTGGCTGTCTGCTGGGTGCTAGTGCACTTGGGCACTGTGTCTCATCCTCCGACAGGCTAGCCAAGCCTTTTTCTCATGGCGGCCGAGGGGGTTTAAAAAAGCAAGTCGAATCTTGCAGTATTTCTGGAGGCCATGGCTGAGCCCTGGAACAGCATTGTTTGTCATATTCTGTGGGGTGAAACAAGTCAAAAGCCAGCCTCGATTCAGAGATGGGGGTGATAGACTGTGCCTCTTAATAAGAGAAGCCTCAAGTCACAACTGGAAATGAGTGTGGGTACAGGGAAAGGTGACATCTGGGGCCATCAGTGCAGTTGGCCACACCTGTCCTCCAGGCAGTGGGGACTACTTCACAGTGTCGGACTTGTCTCACACACCTTCCAATCCTTCCAGTGCTTGCTAATCCAGTCCTTGCTCATCTTACCCATCCTGGGCCAACAAGCGTTGTTGGCTTGTCTGCTGTGGGCTCACACCCTGCTAGTTGCTGGGGATACAGAAATGAAAGCCACATGTCCCGGCATCAGAGGTTAAGGAAGTCTTGGAGCCTCTTATGGTGAAGGCACGACCCCACTTGGAGCCTGGGCCCTGCTCAGTGTCCTTTACCTGATGTTCTCCTGATGTAATCGTGTTGGAGCATCCACCCTGGGATGGGGCTGCTTCTTGGAGGTTTGCATGAACTGTGTCATTCTCCACGGGATGGATTATTTCTGAACATGCTTCCGACAGCAAGCACGTTCTCTTGCAAGCACAGCCATATGCCACATCTTGAACGTTAAAATTTAGCCACCACTGAATCATCTAGAGATGAAATAAAGGTTATGAGATTTTTTAAAGCAAACACACACACACACACACACACACACAAAAAAAAAAAAAAAAAAAAAAAACTTTCAAGTCTATTTTTATATTTTTTTGTGGGGTATCTATTGTAAGAACTTAGAAAATCTGAAAACATGTAATGAAGGAAAGAGAAATGACCTGTCATCTGCCTGTCATCATCTTAACATATAAGTACATTCGTTTCATAAAATTAGGTTAAGAGTTATATAAAACATATTCCAGTTAGCATTGTCTTCATAAAGTATGTACAGGTATATGTTTATTTTTCAAAAATTTGTTAATGTATATAATGCTTTATAGATTGTATCTAAAGTTGACATTGTTCAATTATTTGCTGTATTCAGTATTATCAAATCTGAATATGAAAATGTTAATCTCACGATATTGAAGTACAAGAGTTTTCTGAACCATCCATCCGTCCATTGTTGGGCATTTAGGTTGCTCCTGATAGCTGGCTGTTACAGATAATTCTCTGTGACCTTCCTGGAACCTAAATCATTCTGAGCCCCTGATTGTTTCCTCTGAATATTACCTTAGAAGTGGAAATACCAGGCCAGAGGGTATAAGCGTTTCTTAACAATTTCTGATAGATATTGAGAAATTGCTCTGTGGAAAGGAAGTATGGCAGTTATAATCTCATTTTCTGTGTTTTCTTTCACTCAGAATCATCCAGGCGGCTGTTCTGAAAACTTTTCCAGCAAGTATATTTATTCTTAGTTTCCTTCATTCAGTTATACATTCATTTATTCAGTAAATATTTACAGAATGATCAAGTACCTTGGGAAGAATAGAAATGTCTAAGACACGTGGTTATACAGCTTGGTGCATTTGTCCAAACTCATGGAACGATATACCAGAAAGAGAATTTTATTGTATGTACATTAAAAAAAATAAAACTTTAAGAATGACTAAGACAAACCCATAGCTCCAAGAAACTTCAAATCCAGGGAAAGAGAGCAAACATTCAAAAATAATTACAATGCAGGACAATCTATTAAAATACATCTAGCAAGGGAAACGTATTCATCGGCACAGATTGTGTAGCAAGAAAGGGACTTGGTGTTTTACACATTCGTTCATTTGTTCATTTCCTGGGAAAACAAAGATGAAAAGCCAGAGTGCCTGCTCTCAAAGAAATCCCAGCATCAGGGGAGTCAGACCTGCGAACAGAAACCACTGACATGATAATTACTGTAAATTGCACATTCAAGAGACCAGACTCGGCCTGGGGGAGGTAAGGCCAGCTTCTGGGAAGAGAGGGCGTTTGACATGAGACATGAAGGAAAGCAGTGCTTTCTCTCATTTATGCCTGACAATTGCCTGGAAAGGCAGAGGCCTCAGACTGATCCGACCTAAGAGGATAAATGAGGCTTATAGAGGTTTTTGGACTTGCCCAAGGGCATGCAGCTAAAAAGCAGCAGAGCCACAGATTCCCCCAGATCTGTGCTCACTGTCCTGGTCACTGGATCTCTAGAGAGGAACTGGGATTTAGGATAAGCACTGAAGGATGATAGAGCTGGGGGAATTGAAAGGGGGCATCTCCAGGGAGAAGCTAGGGTGAGGAGGTGGGGGTGGGGTTGGGGGGTGGAGCAGAGGTTCATTTAAGGGAGGGGTACAGGAAAGATGAGGGTGGAAGGCAGACCTGGGAGGATCATGCATCCTAGACTAAGGGTTAGAGGCTGTAGTTAGGAGGCAGGGAAATGATTGATGTTTTCAGAACAAAAGAGTGCCCTTCCAAGAGGTGTAGTCAGAAAAGATTAATCCAGTTGTGGCATCTCTAAAGAATTCCATGAGGGGTAGGTGGAGACTTCCATCTCCCTTGGAGACCTGTCCTGGTTCCAACAGTAGCTGTCAGAATCAGGAAGCTATTGCATCTTAGCCTGATGATCACTTCTGGACTAGTTAGGCCCATCCTACTTATTGCAAGATTTTGTTTGCTATACAAATTCCCTTATGAATTCATAAAATAGTGGAAGCACTCTGACCCAGATTTTGTTTGTATTATTTCAGTTAAAAGCAAAGCAAATCAACAAAACCTCTTCTACTCAAATATCATTTTCTTTTCATTTTCTGTCTGTGCTCCCAGCTTGCAATTCCAAAAATAAAAGGCTTTGTTTTCTTAAATAACAACAATGCACATTGTTGAAATATTCCAGCAAGTCAGGTGGTAGTCCTGCTGCAGAAGGATGGGAAAATGCTTTGGCCTAAAAGTCTCAGCTGTCAACAGAAGCTTTCATGTTTGAATCAGATCTTGCTCTTTGAATGGACCAGCAGGACTCAGGCCCATGAGTGGCTTATGAGCAGGGACTGGGGCAGGAGAGGTTCAGGCAGGGCTACAGAGATTGCAGGAATCTCAGCTTGGGAAGGCAAAGGCAGAGGAGCTTGGAGCACGGCTCAGCGGATAACTAGAGTAGTATTTGAAAGAAGTATGGGTCAGTTTCAGCCCCATTTGTGGTTTATGAAAAGTGTTCTAGGTGTGTGGACTTCTGGCACCAGAAAATGAAGCTTCCTTTTTCTTTCCTGTAGCCCAGTGGTTTGCCCCACCTCTAACTCAGCTTCTTAGGCCCTTGGTCTTTGGCTTCCCAATCATCTTAGCATGGTGTTCTTTCTCCAGTTCTTGCAAAGCCCCTGCCTGCTTCATTACCTTCCCATTTTGTCTCGCATTTGTCTGCCACCTCCCAGCTTCCCTGATTTGTTTTTGCTTTCTTAAATGTGCCAAAATCTTTCCAGCCTCAGGGCCTTCACCTTTACTATTTCCTCTGAATGCAACGACTTTTCCTTCTTCTTCTTCAAGTGACCAGCCACCTCTCATGACCTGTCACCACTGAGAGAGGATACTTCTGACTTCCCTATGGGAATGGCATCCCTACTTTATTAATATTCTCCCATTCAGGAACTTCCTTCAAGTTAGGAATGACATATTTATTCCCTTGTTTATTTTACAAGTCTCACTGCTTCTACTGGATTTTATATCCCATGTTGACAGGGACAACCTATTTTATGTGCTAGAGTATACTACCATACAAACCTGGCTCAGTGATAGAGCCTAGAAGGGGCTTCAGTGGTTTTTGTGGAAAGACTGAGCTTCAACCATTCCTTCTCTGCAGCATGACTGGGTGCAAGCACCTCTCACATCTGGGGAGCAGAGAGGCTCCTTTAACCTCCAGCTTGTTTCCATCAGCCCTGCATGGACTGGGTGGGACTTACAGCCTCCAATGAGAAGATTGCACTGAAGATGGTTTGGGACCTAGAAAGAGTCACTGTAAAGAAACATGCTCTAGCCCTGCAATGAAACAAAAATAGCAACCAGGACAACCACCTTTCCATGGGCTTGTGGAGAAAAGAAAAGGGTATTTTTCTTCAATCATTGTTGTGATCATCCTGGAAATTCTAAAAGCTGTTTCTTCAAGCAGGAAGGAAACATTCTCACTGATAACATACTTGGGGAGTCTTATTTTTCCTCTCTGGGTTTCTATGAGTACTTTAGGTAATTAGGTTTTTTTTTTTTTTTTTTTTTTTTCCCACCCTATTGCAGTCACTTTATTGCTTACCCAGTAGTAATTGGTGTATTTCCTCACCTCTTTTAATCATGCACAGATTCTATGAGAATTATAGAATTATATTTCTCACTAGATCTGTTTCCAAGGATCCAGTTGTGTCCCACTGTGTGGGGCGAGGGTCCTGGGTCTCAGACACAGCCCAGTGGTGAGGTCAGCTTTGCTCTGCCCTTGGAGATGGTGTTTGGAGCAGGGGTCTTCTGCTGCCTTTTTCTCTCCCTTCTGTAAGGGGAGTGGCTGGACTTTTCTGTAATTCTTCCTGCCTTCCAGAACCCTCCTTGAAAGCCAGGCCTTTCCACGCTTCCAACCTCAGCTACTTGAACTTGAACCCCAGACTTAGCCCTCCTCGTCTTTTCTGTCTGCCTTCCCCTGTGCCTTTGTTGATATTGCCCCTTTGCCTGAATTCTGCCACCTTCCCATTCCTCCACCAACCCTCTCCCTGTGGCAGGCCCTCTGCATCCTCCTTGTCACCTTCTCCCAGAAGTCTGCCTTGATTGCCACCCTCGGTTCCCTGACAGCAGCACCAGGTTCTCCCCTCTGTCAGCAACGCTCATTACATTGCTGTCATGTGTTTGTGGATCTAACTCACTGAAAGTGAAATACTCTGGGGGCGGGGCAGGCCTGGGCCTAATTTATCTTTGCATCATGGAACAACCTGGATACCACTTGTTAATTAATGGTGTTTGGAGGGTGTTTTATTTGCATCAAGACCTATGCCAAAAGGAAGCACTGCGAGTTTATTCCTCTGGGCTGTGGCTCCGATGTTGGAGTCTCCCATCATTATCACAACTTGCAGTTGTGGTTGTGGATCATGATCTTCCTTTGCTCTGTATCTTCATCATCAAATCCTAGTTGAGCCCCAGTCTGGAAATGAGGGCTTCAGATATGCTCTGTGTGAGTAGAATGAGAAGAGGAGGAAGGGGTAGCCCCTGTTCTCAGAGAGCCTGCAGTCTGAGGGAGGAGGGCCCCAGTGGTGTGACCATCCTTGATCCACCAGCCCAGCCCCTGGGCTAGTCGCTGCTAGCCACAGCTGTGAAGAGCAGTTTCAAAGTCAGCCATGGGGATCTTGGAACTTAACATTCTTGCCACATTTAAATGTAAATCAGATGTGACATTGAGATACTAAGTAGATTCACCATAATCCTTTGTTTAAAAATATTATTCTGTCTTGATTGTCACTTAGGTATTTACATTTCCACAGTTACATATGAAATGGGCACTTTTTAAAAAAGATAAGTCTCAGGTTACCTCCCTACATAAAACAAAAACGTTACAGGGTATAAACTCATTACTACCCAGTGTCAGTTTATATGTACATATTTACATATAGCCTGAATAGGAATGGGCACACTTTTTGCTCTAAGTTGTAGAGTAAGTGTGTTTGTAAATTTTCCCCTGCATTAATACAGACCATGTAGTCTCAGTGTTCAATTTTTTAGTAACAATATGGAATCCATCATAGAATATGCTATTAATTGCTTGAATATTTCCCGCCATTGGGTGTTTAGGATGTTTAATTGCTTTTTTTTTTTTTTTTTTTTTTTTTTGCCCTGGGAGGGATAGTACTGTTATAAACATTTCCATATAAATAGCTTTATTTCTTTTTTACTTTTGAATGATTTCCATGGAATGGAAGAGTATATTACCCAACATGGAATTAGTCGGTTAATGGGCATAAGTAGCTTTGTCATTTTGCCAGAAAGTTCCCCAGCAGGCCTGTGCCCTGCATGTAGTATCCCCAGGAGGACAGGAGGGTACCCATTTCTTTATAATATCCTCACATCTCACAACTTCAGAATTAATTTTCACTAATTCAAATGGTGTTTTGGCATTTCAGAAGCCAGTTAATTTGCTTTTCTTTAATCTGCTGCAGGCGAGGTGCTGGGCATGTTTCCAGGGATGCTTCCTCTGTCCTCCACGTGTCTGCGTTCCCCAACCTTTTCTTCCTTCAAGGCGCCCCTGTTTGCTCAGGGCCTGTAGGCATGGCTTAGGTCCTTGCACGAACAAATGGTCATCCTTTCCAGCAGAAGGAAAAGCAGAACCATGCTTTATCCCTTCACTAATTGTTTTCTTGTATTTATTCTTTACCCCACAACCTACTTTTACTTTCCACAAATGATTTCTCTCACAGATTTACCCAAGCGTGGAAGTTTGTGGGTGTAGGGGATTACTAGCTATTCCTGTGGAGCCACTCAGGGACAGGCTTCTGTTCAGCCTACCTTCTAGACCCATCAGAGAGCAAGGCTTGCAAATAGCATGCTCCTTTTGGGTTTGGGTGGACCTGAACAGATGCTACCCCAGGAGACAAGGAGCTGCCCCCTAAGGGGTAACAGTGCCTGGGCAAGGTGAAGGCCTAGGTACCTGGGCTGCAGGCTGAGCCTGCCTCCAAACTCCAGCAGCTACAGGGTGGACCTGTGCTGGAGGTGGCCTCCCCATTACTGCAAAGGGACACACTTCCTGTACAGACCTGAGTCATCCTCAGGCACATTGGCCTTGTGGAAAACTGGATTTGTTTCCAGAAATTCAACGACTCAAGACCATCAAGAATCACACAGGAGGCCTTGGCATGGTGGTGCACACCTGTAATCCCTGCAGCTGGGGAGGCTGTGGCAGGTGGATCACAAGTTCAAAGCCAGCCTCAGCAACTTAGCAAGGCTCTAAGCAACTCAGTGAGGCCCTGTTTCTAAATAAAATATAAAAAAGGGATAAGGATTTGGCTCAGTGGTTAAGCGCCCCTGGGTTCAATCCCTGGTACAAAAAAAAAAAAAAAATAATAAATAATAATATTTTTTTAAAAAAATGAACCTCACAAGAGTCTTTCCAGAAGTTTGTGTCAGGGGAAGACACACTTGCAGAAACAAAGCTGACAGAAATGTGAGAGTAGGTCTAGGGCAGCAGGATCCACACTGCGTCTCCTCATGACCCCCAAACACTTGCACTGAAGCAGTGGTCACGTTGCCACCTCCAAGTTGCCAATATCACTGAGTGCACTTCATGCAAGAGCTGGCCCAGGAGGGGCCGTGTGACACCTGGTGCCTGGGTTTCCTTTTCAGGATGAAATGAAATTCAGATGAAGTGAAATTGCAGAAGTCCTCTCCTCTCCCTCCTTTTTCTTCTGCCCTATCCTCCTTCTTTGTTTTCTTGGAGGGGGGCTGGAGTAAGGAGTGTTTGATGAAATGCCATTGGTGAGGACAATTGTCTTGCCCTGGTCACAGTAGGAAGAGCGGGCTAAGATTGGAACCAAATTTGTCTGAATCCAAAGTCCACATTCTTCCCACCAAGCCACTGTTGTCCTCTGTGAGGTTGTCTTTCACCACCTCTTAGCGTTCCCTGAACTTTCCAGCACATGATACCCCACTTTGCCTCTGTCCCTCCTTCCTCCATCTAAACTTTTTGAGATTTGCTTTTTCATTGATTTACTGTTTCTCACATTTAATCTTTATATTTCTCATACATTGGATAATGCAACATGTCACGCGGTCCATCTGGGTGTGTATGCATGGTCACCTAGGCACACGCGGTTGGCTGGGACCTCGCCATGATGTCTGCCCATGGGCGACCTTCTTTGGCTTTTCTCCTCCTTTCTTTTCTGTGATCACTGTGCCGAGTTTGTGGAAGTTGCCTGGACATGTGGCCCATCCTCTTGGCAAAGGTTTACGTCCCCAGAAGTGGTTGACTGATCTCAGGGAAGCTGATCAGAATCCCTTGCCAGGAACTGGGGACTGGGAGCAAGAGAGGGCACATGGGCATGTGGGAGCCGGTCCTGAGGCGCGGGAACCTGGAGAGGTGGGAGGGCCCAAGGGGTACCACGGGGACTGGAGTGGGAGGGGGACAGAGCCTTCCTTCAAACAGCAGCGAGGTGACACAGAGACGGGCCTGCAGCCTCCAGTCCCTGCTCCTGTCTGGTCCTGGGTCACAGGTGCAGGCTCCTAAAGGAGCCTCTGCTTCCTGTACTCTGGGCTCATTTATGTTGGTCCCATAGGGCCTTTGCATGTTTCCAGAAAGATTCTAACCCCTGATGCCCTTGACACGAATCAGTTTGATATGGGTTGTTCTCGTTGTTCTCAACCTGCCCAAATAACTATCACGTGTTCGAATTTGGAATTTTGCTGAGGTGCGAGATCCGACCACACCCCTAGGTACGTCATCCGTGGGCTTAGCTCAGGGCGGCATCCACAGCCACGTGGGATTCTGGCTTGCTACTGGTACCTGTTAATGTGGTGGCTTTTTGGGAAGTGATTAAAGCAGAAGGAAACAAAACAAAACTCAAACTTAGTGTCTGTGTAGAAAAGTGCCATCCAGGCTGGAGATACTGCGAACAAATTGGGAAGTTCATAGCGGTGGGCCAATTCTTGGTAGAAATGTGATTGGAAAGCTTGCAGGTGACAGGGTTTTTTTTTGTATTTAAGAGTTTGTGGATCTTCAAGAGTTTCAAACATTATAACTTGGGAATCCTGAGGCGATGCGTGTTTAACTCCAGCATGTTTAAGAGTAACTTGGATGGCCTGTGGAATGCAGATCACCAGGCCCAGCACCCAGAGTTCTCACTCTCAGTGCATAAAGGGTGGTGATCACAACCTAATTCTTTTTTTTCCCCCAGTAGTTGCTCAAATGAGTCTGCTTCGAGTGGTCCATGAGCCACACTGAGAGATTCTTACCTGGAGCATACTATATCCATCTCTGTCTGTCTGTCTGTCACCTTATCTCTCCTCTCTCTGTCTCTAGGTGTAACTGTATGCACCTCTCATCTCTCTCTGACTCTCCCCCTACCCACACCCATGGTTGCCCACCTGTCTCAGCAAGCTCCCCACCTCTCCTCCTTTTCCGTACCTACAATATCTGATAAGTGTTTGGCACATTTTAAGTGCCAAGTAAATGCTTGCGGCTTGAATCTGCCCTTTGCTTGAATTCTGCGCTCAACTTCACTTTGAAGCAGAGCCACACCCCACACAGTCCACTTGGACTCTTCTGTATCCCGAGGAGTGGGATGCAGGTGTGTTTCTTCCCTCCCCCAGGTCCACCCCCTGCCCACATGGAACCTACATTTCTTTTTGAGTCAAAATTCTAACTTGAGAGAACAACTGCTATCTGGGGCCTGCCAGGTACGTGGCCTGGGGGAAGAGAAACTACTGCATGTGACTCAACACCTGGGACTTGAGTTTCAGGGGAGTGGAAGGAAGGGGGAGAAACAGAAGGGAATGTCACACTGTCACTCCCAAAGAGCGGAGGTCACTCCTGCAGTCATCAACCAGACCTGTGGTTTCCTGTCCTCTTGATGTGCTGGGTTTAGAAAACAACATCGGCTCAAGGTTGTGATCCTGTCTTGAAGATCGGGTTCGGTTTACTTTGAACTTAGCCTGGAGAAGATTCCGGCGGATGCTCTGGCACACACCAAGCTGCCATGGTAACTCCAGTGGTGCTGAAATTGCTGAGTTAATTGACACTTTGGAATTGGGAAGGAGGTGGAATTTGAAACATTGGGAGGAAACAGCTTTTTAGAGCAAGAATATTCTAGATGCTTCCCTTTACATATTGTGGATTTTGCTTACTTCATCTTTCTAAGACTCTGTTTCACCTCTGAAAGAAATGGGAATACCTGTAGTCATGTTTCATAGGCCTGTTGTGAGGGTTATGTGAGATAATGCAGATGCTGACTTTTAGTCTTATATCATTATTGCTTTTATCTGGAATGTGTCAATTGATTACTATTCATCTTATGCATAGTTTAGAAACAGTTTTTATGTACTAGACAAGGTCAGGCTTGTTTTTTTACTGGTCAAAAAACATGGAGGCTCAAAACTTGCTCCCTAGTTTCTCAAAGTATTGTGAGAAGACAAAATATCAATATCATGGTGCGAGAGAAAGTTGCAATGTTAGGATGCCTCCAGGGTCACATAAGAGAAGGGGCAACAGAATCCATGGCATATTCAGGGCAGGCCCTGGGGAGGAAGGAATTTTGATCTGAGGCTTAAAGATAAACAAGAAGGATGATTTTTTGACTGGTTTGACAGGGAAGACTACAGAGACTTATGCCTTCAGTGCAGGCTTGATCCAGCAGCTCACATGATTCTTTCAAGGTCTTAGATTCCTTTAGTATTTTCACTTTGGCTTGTGCAGTATTGGCTGCGTTGGGTTCCACATGGTGTCCTTCTAGTCTTTCCCTAGACTCTCACAAGATCTGCCCAGTTTTGAAGGAAAGGAATGGCTCTCATGACTGGATGAAAAATGTGTTGAGGTTGGACCATGAGACAAGCACGTGGGATGGGGGACAGTGTAACATACAGTGGGCTGGAGATGGAGAGAAGAGGGTGGACTGTGGTAGTGGGGGGGGGTGACTTCCTGCTGGGGGCAGGGCTTGAGCTGTGGTCGGAGAGAGGGTGGCTGGACACTAGCAGGCAGGGTCGGGTGGGGAGAAGATAATGCACACGTGCTTCGGGTCAGAATGGAGGGCTTACTTATGTTCCTTTTGGGGTCTTCCACATCAGTCTCCTTAATGCCAAAGTCAGCTACATAGGGTAAAGAGGAGTTTGCTGTTGCCACATTTTGGGGGACACCAAAGCATTCAGTAGTTTTAAAGCAAATGGCTCCTTTCCAGATATCCTCCCTACAAACACACTCAACCCCAGGGTGAAGCCCCCTGAGTCCCCCAGGCTGATCAGGCCTGTTGCATTTCAGAGCCATTTCTCTTGATTTTGCCCCTTGTGTTCTGGGGTGGGAGGAGTCACCAATGACCTTGAATTTGCGTAAGAAGTGCCCTTCTTGGTGTGAAAATCACATCAAATCCAATGTGTGCTCCTTTGCCTCTCCCCCCACCATTCAGCTGAGAGTCTCTGGAGAGAAGAAACTAGGTCTACCCTGTCCAGCTTCTAGAGCAGAGCCAGGTGCACAGGAGCTGCTCAGAGCAAGGTTGTGTGACCTGAATGGAGGTTGCTCACTCCAAGCTGAATGAGAGCAACTCTGAAGCCTGGTATTTTCATACCATTCCAGTCTAGCATGAGGCCCAATTCTGCTCCTATTTTTTAAATTCCTTTTCTTTGTCTCAAAATCTGACCAGCAACTCTGTGCTCAAATTTTCTTTTCTGTATCTGACAGTCCAGGTCTCAGATCTGAGGCTTTAATTCCCAAGCACACCTTGTCTGCTTCACATCACTGAGGGAGATTGTTTAGCCCAGAGTCAACATACAAGAAGGACTGCTGTGTCTCTTTCCTCCTTTTCTTGGCAAGTTTCCTGGTCTGGACTCCCTTGCTATAGCTAAGATGTGTGAGGAACTTATTTTTACAGAGATATTTTGCAAAAGATAAATTTCTCAGGACTGTGGCCATGGATTCTTAGGAAAGAAGGACAAGGAGATATGATCAAGTGTGTGCTGGTGAATCAATACACATAAATTATATGTTCTTTGTTATTGTGTCCTGGGCTACACCAGAGAGGGCTCTTAAATCATCCACCATCAGCTGCTGGAGGTTCCCCTCCTTCCCAAGGAGTTATAAGCCCAGGCCTGTTATTGTAGGCAGTTTAGGTGGCTTTCTGGTGGGAATCATTGCTAGGCTAGTAGAGGAGTGCTTTCTCTGTAGAAGACTGGAGGAGAGAAGTTCCTCTCAGGGTCTGCCATGGCCTTCAAGAGCTTGAGCAGATTAAAATCTATACCCTGTCCCACTTCCCCAAACAAGTGGGTGGTCCTGGGATGGGGCTGTCATGGTCCAGTTCTCTTCCATTCTGCATTAATACCCAGACCAAAGCTAATGTGAGGAGACCACCACGGAATCTGAGCAAGGCAAGACCCAGGCCCGTTTGTGAAAGGAGTTGAAGATGTGAACACACATTTGGGTGAGGCCAAGAAATGTTACCCTGGATAAGGAGATTCCCAGGAGGTGAGGCCATTGTGCAGTAACAAACATGCCCATCATCCCTTAGGCCATGGGGTAGAGGGAGACCTGGGACCATGAGCAGGTTTCTGGCCAGGCCTACTATAATCCCAGTTATCCTTTTACGGAGAAGAATGAGGCAAAAGAGATAGAACTATGCGGGGTGAAAAAAACTCAACCGGCCAGTGCAGACTTTGAAGATGGGAGGGAGACCATGAACAAGGAGTGGTGGCAGCTCTAGAAGCTATGAGTTTGAGACAGTAGATTCCCCCTAGGACCTCAAGCAGGAATGTAGCAGCAAAGCCCTTCCACACCTTGTAGCCAGTGAAACCGATTTTAGACTTTTGATCTCCAGAAATATAAGAGGGGACATTTGTGTTGTTTTCAATTTGTGGTCAGGTGTTATAGCAGCAATGAGACACTGATACATCCAGTATATAAAACCATTACCATCTGGCTGCAGTCCACCTCCCTCTTCTCTGTGCATCTGAAGCTCTAGCCTCTGCAGACTGCTCCTGGACCACAACAGGTTATTCTAGCCTCCTCGTTTATGCTCATGCTGCATCCTGAGCCAGAAAAGCCTTTATCCTTCTTCATGTACTAAGATGAGCAACTCAAATATCACTTCTCATAGAAATGTTTAAGAAGAGAAATCCTTAGTCTCTCCCCAATTAGGAAGTCGCTTCTTCTTTCCTATGTGTACCTTGAGCCCTTCCCATGAGGCTCACCTGCGACCAGGGGACCTGGGAGCAGTACCTCCAATCCAGCGTAAGCCACACCAATCCTGGCTTTCACTGTAGAAATTATTCAATGTCTGTTTCCCCTTTGCACTCAAAGCGCATGAGGTCAGGACTTTGTGTCTCTCATCTACGTCCCCCACAGTGCCTGCCATGGTGTGTTGCCCATAAGAAAGACTCTAGTCACTTGAGGATTGAATAGGAGACAGTTGTGATCAATGCCAGATCACAGAGTGGGCGATGGTCATTCACTCCACCTTTGTTGACAAGGGATCACCAAGCTGCTGGGCACTGTCCCCGGTGAGGAGCTATAATAGCAAATTAAACAGATGTGGTGTTGGCCCTGAGGCATTTTACAATTCAGCCAAGTCCCTGCCCTTGATCTCATCTCAAACTAGCAGCCACTTCCAATCTGGGGAATTGCTGATACCCAGATAATCCACCGGGATCAGTGGCCAACAGGGTTTGGCTGAGAACTCTTTAAGATTTGGGGACTCAAGAGGGAGCGCTGTTCCTGTCCGGAGTGGGAAAAGGAAGGGGAGTGAGTGCCTGCAGAGACAGCCCCTGGAATGAAAGAGACAAGCGCAAGGATCACACACCAGGCACCGTGCATTTGGATGGAACTGTGATCTCCCATTGCCGAGCCTGTCAGTGCGTGTCCACACAAAGCAAGCACTGGCGCAAGGGGAATTCTTGGCTTTCATCTCTACATCAGTGAGAGGCCTGGTAAGGCTGCTCTCTGTTTTATGAGCTCTAAGTTGTCATCATTGAAGAAATGACATGTCCCTTCTTGGGGACATGGCATTTCCCTCCTCAGATAGCAGATCACTTGCTCTGCTCAGAGATACATGTTATGTATATATTGTCCGCTGGGGCTCTCTGTGCGCCCTGCAGTAAGAGACCTTTCATCCGGTCTTCACTATAACCCATTGGAGGAAGAGACACAGGCTCCTTTTCCAAATGAGGACACTGAGGCCCTGCAGGGTAAGGCCCTGGCCTAAGGCCACAGAGAGTAAGCGACAGAGCCTGGATTCTACACCAAGAATGTCTGGTTTAAAGCTTTTTACTCTTTTCCCAAAGAAGCAGGTGGCTTGTATTTTCTTCTGCATTGATGATTATCTTTGGAAGCTTCACTTAGTAGTGTAGGAATCACAGTTTCATCAACTTCTATTTCTGCCCTTGGCCGTCTCCTCAGGTTGGTATAGGAGGTGGTCAGTTGGAGGGAGTGATGGGCAGACAGGAAGACAGGAGCTCAGATTCCTTCTTAACGGTCCACCTTTGGAGCTAATTAACCCTTGTTCTGGTGTGCTGTCACCATGGAATACAGAAATTGGCAGGGAATTCTGGGGTCATTTGGTTCCACCTCTGTTTCTGGGCTGTATGCTACCTAAATCATTTCCAGGAGATGGCTGTCTTTCTCATTTTCTAAGTCCCTTGGGGAATAAGAGCGAATGGATTTTTAATTCATTTTTAATGGCTTGTTACACAAAACCAGAACAGCACCCCCGCCACTATTCAACAGCCATTTTCCCACAAGCTCCTTGTTTCAAAGCCACCATTTCCTTAATCTGTCACTTGCATTTTATCAGTCACCAAACTTGAAAAGTACTTTCTTAACAATGGCTCAGCTTTTAAGGATGACTAACGCTTATTAATTTCTATATTTCTTTTCCCTCCCTCAAATCATGTAGGAAAACACATACCTGTGTTTGGGTACTGACTCCTAATTCTTTCTGCTACACGACCTGTACCTTTTCTCATATGGGCAGTATTGATAAGGCTGTTCACCTTTTATCATGGATGCACCCATTTTCCATGAGCGCCAAGCTCACGTAGAGCACCAAGCATGGTGGTTGGTACTTAGGAGGTACTCAGTAAATGTTAGTACAGCCTTTCTGTATTTGTTCTCCTCTTGTCTACATGACTCTTTTCTATCACATCATGCTTGTGTCTAGAGACCTAGTGTTTTCTTTAACCAACATCCGATCAAGTACAGGTATACACCTTTGTCTTCTCTAGAAGTCCCTAGAGAATAACAACTCCTTACAACTTAACACAGTCATATGTCCTTATCTTCCCTTCCTTCCTGGTATGATTTTTCTTTTGCCCTCTTGTGAACATTCTTGAAGTCCTTTCAACAAGCCATCTTGAATCTCCCTTCTGGAGAGGGTAGGCAGACTAGCTTATCGAAGGAAAAGACACCCTTGAAAAACAATATTCCCAGCAAAGAAAGGACTGAGAATTTAAATTTTCCCATGTCTTCTGATCTGCATGGGGATGTCTTGGTCAGTCAGGCCCAAGGTCATCATCTCCTATGACACCTGTTTCAATTAAGTATGTGTGTCTCTCTTATTAACACGTGCTATGTTAAGGAAGTGTATGATAATACTCTTAGCATTTCTGTCCTGAAGGAACACATTGTCTAATGGTGGGGAAACATATGCAAGTAGAAGATTACAAGATGATAAAGAGCATAATTGGAACTTATTCCAGATTAGGGGAATTTAGATCAAGGGGAGATTATTTCTGTCTTGGGAGACAACAGGGCATGGCTGGTATTCAAGCTGGGGCTTGAAGGGTGAGAAGGAGAGCCTCAGGTGGTTTCGAGGAGTGTGCACAACAGATTTGGGGATGAAACGGGAGAAGAATGGGCATTCCAGTGTGATTGGAATTTAGAGATCATTTTGGGAGAGTGGCTCTAGAAGAGGTTTAAAATGACAGTTGGGTCCAGGTTAAAAAAGACTTTATGCTATGCTGAGGAATTTGGCTTTGATCCTGAAAGCAGCAAGAAGCCACTAGAGGATATTTGGCCTGATCTCTACTGTAGACAGGTCATTCTGGTGTAAGAACGGACAAGAGTGAGGACCGGAAGTTAACTGAGTTATTTTGAAGGCTTCCAAGTCATCTAGCCACTGAATCCAGCGGTCCATTCTCATCTCCCTTGCGTGTGAGATGCCGTAGCATTTCACATGACAGGCCACTCCCTTCTCTTGAAATGCTTTCTTCATGTGGCTTCTAGAACTTATGCTCAGCTGGGCTTCCCTGGGTCACACAGACTCTGCTGGGTCCACCAGGGTTTCTGACTCTAGATATTTCTAAAACAAGAGACTGACCATAGGAATTAATTATAAGGGTCCTCGAAAGGCCAGAGGAACAAGAAAGAGAAAGGCAAAGTTGCTCAGTATGCTGAGGTGCATGAGAGGAACTCAGGAGCCCCCACTGCTGTTGCTTGAGCCCTCTCTGGTTCTGCTCTTTGCTGTCACCAGACACCAGACACATGGAAGGAGAGCTTCTCTCCACAGGCCACATGAATCCCTTTCCTTGGCAGAAAGAAACTGGAAACTGGCCTATGGGAGAGTCTCGGAAGGCAGTTTGCAGGTCCAGTTACCTACCATGCACAGGAGGGACCGTGGACTGAGAGTCCACAGACAGCACATGCTGCCCTTCAGCTGCTGTGAGCATCCTTCTCCACCCTTCTGCTCATATTAGACATTGTGGTTCTGCCTAATGTAAAGCAACAGCTTCTTAATGCAATGAAGATGCTTTCACTCTTCTAAGAAAGCGATACACAGGATCTCATTAGTCACTGCACCTTCTCTGGGTGATGGTAATTATTTTTGCAGTCCTGTCACCGTCCTGTGTAGATATTCTATAACCTAAACTAGTTGTGAAGTTAACCACCACGAACATTTTTTTTCCTGTTTAAATAAAAGGCATGGAGAGTAGGAGGAAAGAGAATAATTTATGGGTACATTCTCTGTCTCCGTTTCTACCTATTATTTTTCTCTCTCTCCCCCTCCTTCTCTCTCTTTCTATCCATCTACCTACTTATCTACTTACCTACATACCTGCCTGTCTGCCTATCAAACATCTATCTTTATCATCTGAATAATAACATACACATAAAATGAGCAAGGAAAAGATGTGTAGTTGCTGTGTGCTCATTTCTGATACTAGTCATGAGGCCGTAGTTGACAGGTCATCTTGACTTTCTTCTTGAGCTACTCATCTCCTATCTCCTATGCCCCTAGCAAGTGCTTCAGCTACAGAGGATTTCATCTGATAGTGTGATGCATCAATCCAGACCTTCAATCCTGCAGGGTCTGTCTGAGTCCCTAATAATTTTGCATTCCACAGTCTTCCATTAACTTTTACTTGGGACCTGAAAATAATAAGAGGACTTGAAATTAACGAGAGGCACAGCAATGAGAGGTTTCAAACACCATTCTCCCTGTCCTCATTGTGTGTCCTCATTATGTGTCCATCTGTGTCCTCTTGATAATAGGGACAGATCACCCCAGCCAGTGTGAACACTATTCTTTGCCCACTTGTAGCATGAGAATCCAAAAGCAGATGGATTCTAGTTTCAGCCTTTAGTTCAGTGGAACAGAGGCCTTGTCTTCTGTGACAGTTCCTATTTGGAAACCAAAACTGCTCTATCAACAGAGCCCAGAGTTGGGGTCCTGACACCAGTATTCTGGTGATGGCTTCTTAGGCATGACAATGAGAGGAGCAACCCTACTTTTGACCCTGGATTATCAGACCTTCATGTTTTGGCCATATTTTGATCACGTCTCCATCCTGGAAGACAGCCCTGCAATCTCACAGGGCGAGTGCTGCTGTTGAGTCTTCAAAAGTCCCTGCAGCCATTGTATCAGGCCAGCTGCTGCTGGGAGATCAGGTTTGGTAAGGTCTAAATTCCTTGAACATGCCTGGTACTGAACTTCATCTGCTGTGACGGGAGCTCCTTGTCAGAAGTGATGTTGGGTGGGACACCGTGGCAGTGAATAAAGCTTTCTGAAATGGAGATGTTTGGGCAGAGAAAGCAATTCCAGTGAGAACTTGCTCCTTCTATGACATGGGAGGGGCGCAGGATAACCACCTTGCCACCAGGTGCCATGTTGAGGCTCAGCATTGGTTTCTCATGTTAGCAGCCTGGGGACACAGCAGTGACAATATCCATGTCAGCCATGGTGAGGAGTGTCCTCATTGAGCCTAGGCAAAGCCTCCATTTCTGCCACAATGACCACTTCATGCAGCAATCCACAGAGCAAGCAGGGGCCAGCTGGGGAAGGAGGCTTGGGCCTCTGCAGAAGAAGCCATTTTGAGCACCTGGTTGAGAGTTTTCTGTGCGGTGAATACCACTGGGGAGCGTCCGCACAGGACGCAGACACCCAATGCATCAGTTTCAGAGTCCTAAACATTGTCTTCCTGCATCAATGCCCCTGCTTCCAGTCCTCACATCTCCACTCTATCCTTACTCTGTTCTCTCGGTGACTGACTGTCTTAAATCCCGTCGAGTCACTGACAACTCTCAAAGGATAGTTCTAGCTCAGGCTCTCTTCCCTGACCTGAATTTAGCTCACTCTTTTGACTTTTCCATTTGAATATCTCTTAGGCATCTCAGACATCATGTCCAAAGCTAGACTTCTAATCTTTCCTCTAAACCCTCTTCTCCTACCATCTTCATCTCCCGAAGTGGAATCTCCATGTTTCCGTTTTCTCAGGCCGAAACACCGAGGGTCATCCTCATCTGTTCTCTTCTGTTCACACCCTGAATCCAGTTAATCAGCAAACCTTCTTGGCTTTGTCCTCAAATATATTTAGATTCCACCTTCTTCATCCACCCTCCCCCATTGCTATTGCTATTGCTGTGTTCCAACCCACACAGCTCTTACAGTGGCCCGGGAGTAAGACTGAAACCTCCCAATCTCTCCTTAACCTCACCTCCGATGAAGTCTCTCCCCCTGCTCTTCTGTTCTCAAACGTGCCAGACACACTCCACCTCAGGGTCTTTGCCTCCTCTGCTTCCTCAGCCTGCAATGCTTATTTCCCAGAGTCATGTGACCTAATTTCTCACCTCATTCAGAAGTTTGTTCAAATATCAGTTTCTCTTAGAGGCCTTTCCTGGGCTCCTTAGTGACTTCCGCCACTTCCATGCCCCCCAGGACCATCCTTGCCTGTCAGCACTTTCTCCCTTCCACCTGTTATCCTCCCCTCCCCCAACCTTGGCTCTCACCTCTCTCCGGTGGGCAAGTGTCACCTATTTATCTCCCCTGCTAGAATGGAAACTTCCTGAGGGCAAAGTAGCTGGTTTCTTTTCCTCACTGCTGAGCCCATAGCACTTGACAGAAAGAAAGCATCCCATCCATACTGGTTTGGTGAATGAAGAAGAAAATAAAGGAGACCTGAGATTGGGCTATGCAGGGGAGGGCAACCCATTTTAGGAAACTCACTGTTTGTCTTGCCTTGTGTGGGATGAGGAAGGAATCAGGGGTTACACTGAAGTTTTGACTGAAGCCACAGAGTTGATGATAACCTTTTTTAATAAGCCAGGGAGAGGGGTTTAGCAGTTTTGCAAAATTTCATGCACATACACACACACACACACACATACATACACACACATACATATACATACTGGTGAAGCTGGTATCTCTGTCACTATTTAATTTCTTGTCCCCACTGGACTGTAAAGTCTGGATGGGCAGGGAGCACTGTTTAGATTATTCTGGATACCAAGTGAGTTCCCAAATGTCTTGGTACCATGGGTCAGTTGGGCTTGGGATTATAAATGTTCAGTTACTACTCTGTGGATGGGGAGGCTCCTAAGTGGGGAGAGGATGCCAGAATTCACAGGACTATGCTGAGACTTAAGTTTAGTATCTTGTTTATGTTGCTATTGTTGATTTTTTTTATTTTTTTATTTTTTTTGATACTGGGGATTGAATGCAGGGACACTTAACCACAGAGCCACATCCCCAGACTGTTTTTCAATTTTATTTTGAGAAGGGTTTTCGCTAAGTTGCTTAGGACCTCACTACATTGTTGACTACTCTTGATAGAGAAAGCCAATGTGTTCCTCTGTCAACTGGCAAGGGGCAAAGAACTGTGAAGTAGGGGCAGGATCAAGGAGGTAATGTCCCTTCATTTCTGATTGCCTTGATCATGCCGTGACCTGCTAGGACCTTAGCTCAAAGGCCTCCCACATAAAGAAGTGATAAGGAGAAGGATCCTTATTACTCTGATAGATTAGTATGAGCTATGTACATGTGTTGAAATACCATGCTGTACTCTGTAAATATGTACAATTATTATATGTTAATCAAGAAAGAGAGAGAGGAAGAAAGAGAAGGGGAACTGGAGAGGGATGTGCAGAGCTCCATGGATTTAGAGGCACCTAGATTTCAGAAAGGTTTAATGAACTAAAGTAATTTTCCTTCAGAGTAAAATTTTACAGGCATTAAAGGTCCTCACTTCACTGAATGTGCTCACGGGCAGGAACGTCCTAGTGATTTATGAATTTGCAGATTATGCATTATCCTTTCAGAGGACAGGAATCCCCCGGGGCTTCCTGCCTGCCTTCCCCAGCTGAGTGGAGCTGGTGAACACACCAGCTCTGAGTTGTAGGCCCCTGTCTTGCAGCTGGGGTCTAGAGCAGATGGGCATTTTTTTTTTTTTCAGAGCTTCAATTCTGGAATCGGACTCCCCTCCCCACCAAATAAAGTGTATCATTATTCCATTTTCAGGGAATCGGGCTGGGTCTTGAGTGCAGCCCTCTGGTTCAAGTTCTTTCCATGTGGCAGGGCAAGCCCCATCCAGGAGGCAGAGGATGGGGACCAACAGGGTCAGTGAACTTAGATACTGGGAAATCTGGAAGGATTCTTGGGTGGAATAGAGACTGAAATTTCTTCATATAGGAAGCCCCTCCCTCCAAATATCACTCTCCCCGATGGATGATTCTGGAAGGTAGCAGGGAAAGATGACTGGATATTTTATGGCAATAAGAACTTTTACTTTTTCTCTTTTGAGCACAGAACATATTGTGCATAGCACAGGGAGGGAATAAAAAGATGAAGGAAGAAGAAACAAGGCATTAGTTGCTTGTGTTGCCTCTGTCTGTAGCTGGCCTGAGCATCTGGGGGCAGCAAAGACTCTAGATGCTTAGGGACAAGACAGTTGGAGGTGGATGGTCAACATAGTGACAACTGATTTTGTAAGAGGCCAGCTGTGTCCTTTATTGTCACCTTACTCTATAGTTATTCCCCTATTTCACACATAATATATATTTAATATATAATATATTTATATGCATTACTGATATAATATACATGTTGTTTTATTTTTGTATACATATTATCTACACACACACACGCACACACACACATATATGTATAGATAGATATCTATACACCGTCCCTTATTATACTCCTTTATTGTATACCTTCTTTTTGTTTGAAAACTTTTCTTAACCCATAATTGGCCACACCAACTGGAGATGCCTCTGTTCTTCCCGTGCCCTTCTGCTTCCCTTCTGCCTCCTTTCCCACCCTGGCACAGCCTGATTGACAGCACCCAACACACAATTGCTCTCCCCTCTCCAGGGCATAGACAGCTCTGCCTCTCTGCTGTTTCTCATCCCTGGAATGGAGTTCCTTCCTCTGCTCTTTTCTGTTTACCCCTGTCCCATTTTAGAACAAAGAAAAACACATAAGGCTGGTGAACAAGCCAACTCAGTTTCAGCGTATCCAAATTCTGACCATGCTCCAAGGCCAGCTCGCACACTCCTCCTTCATGAAGACTCTGCTGATCACATTTCTGGACTTAATTGCTTCCTCTCCTCAACTCATACAGCACATTATCTATACCTCGCTCATGCATTTATCATCTCATCCCCCCCCTTTTAAAAATTGTCATCCATTTAGAATTCATCTGAAGACCTTGTGTAGCGTCTGCTGTGTGTGAAGCACTGTGTGTGGCATGGGGGATGCAGAGTTGAATGAGACCTGATTTCTGACCTCAAAGAGGTCACAGTGTCACAGAGAAGACAGGCATATGAAGGTGTCACATTGACCCAGTGTGAAAAGAGCTTAAAGTGATGGATGAAGAGTGTGATTCTAGAGGAGATGTGAGGTGCCAATTTAAAATAAGGTTGTATATGCCTATGTCTATATTTTTTGTAAATATGTATGAACTTCTCCAACTGCATTTAGACACACACGTGGGCTTCTTTCCCATTCTGTGTGTATGTATGTGTGTAGAGAACTATGAGGACAGAGAAGTGCTATTTACTCATGAATTATTCCAATTTATTTTCATTTCTCTTACTGTCTAAAATCCCCCCAGGACTGTAGCCAGTTAGGTCAAATAGGTACTTATTTGATAAAGCTTATTTGACAAACCTGGGTCTCCTAACAATTTGTCTGGCTCGTTTCTCACCAGACATCTCTGTTTACAGTTTCTTTACCCAAGAACAAAGAAAACCAAAGTTATCTCCATCCCTGGGCCTTCAGCTCTGTTCTATCCCTAATTCTCAGAGTTTGGCAGGTGCCTTTGCAATTCACATAAGTGGTACTCAGTGAATATTTGTGGAATTCATGAAAGAATGATAAAGTCCTTGATGGCAAGGGATGTTTTTCTCCTCTCCATGTTGTGGTCATTAACTTGCACACAGGCCAATCAACCCTGGCTACACAGAAAGCACTACAGTGGAGGAAAATCAACAAGGCTGGGGCAGAAAAGCCCAGCTGGGATGCTGACTCTGCCTCTTGCTGGTTGGGTGCAATGTATTTACCCTTGTGCCTCTGTTTCTTCATCTGCAGGATGGAGATAAAATATAGTACCTATTCTGTCCCAAAGTCTGTTTGTGAGGACTGAGAACGACTCAATGTAGTATTTAGCACATAGTAGGTGTTCAATTAATATTTGCTCTCTGCTTTTCCTCATTTGAATTTACTGCCTGCTTTCATTCTGGGGACATCAGCCTGTCTTTGCTATGGGTCCAGGACCAACCCTCCCCCTTTCTGCATGGTGTTCCTGGGCCAAATCTCTTGTTTCTGATTGGAGTGCTTGCTCAGTAGCCTGGGCCTTGTTAGGTGAGTTTGGGGACATCTGTATTCAGTTTTCTTCACTGGTAATTCCTGGCTCCCTGGTGGCCTTTGGGAGGCTCAGTGTGGTGAGGGAGGCTGGGTAGGCAGGCTTTCTTTCCTTCTTGGTTTCATTTGCTCAGTACAGAATGTCTTAAGCCTAAAGGTTACATTATCATCTCTTCATGACTCTGTTAATGTCCTTCTGTGCCGGACTCCCAGGGAAAAGAAGCATCGGCCCCCAATTCTCAGCACTCTGACCTTTCTTCTGGGGAAGGCTGGTGTGATTTCACTGAAACTTTTTTTCTTCATACCTCCCCAGCAGTCTGTCTTGTTCATAAAATTACATTAAAGTTAGAGGAAGGGGTGCTTGGCCAAATCAGGATCTCACTAGGGTGCCATTGCACAGAGGGAGGAGAGGAATTGTGGTGTGATAGAATCTTTCTCAAAGTGTGGGCCCTGGTTACCCCAGGAAGATTTCTGGACTCTGCCCAGGATCCATTGAGTCCAACTTGTGGTGGGTGAGGCCAGGGAACTTGCACTTAACCAACCTTGTAATGACTTTTTGGCTTTAGCCTACTCATGGAACTGGCAGAACATGACACTGAGGCACTTAGGCAAGGCCAGACACTGCTGAGACTTAACCTTGAACCAGGACCCCATTTGAAATGAACCTCTGTTTATTTTATTTTATTGGTGTTCAATTAATGTTCAGGACCCCATTTGAAATGAACCTCTGTTTCATTTCCTTGTCTCCAAAGTGTTGGCAGTCAACTAGCTTGACACTGTCTCCTGCTGCACTCTGTGAGTTCCCACCACAACATCATCAATATCTTTTGTTGACTCCAAAGTGATTATTTTGTAAGAACCTTCAATATGCCGAGTCTGTCTGTGAAGAAGACAGAGGTCCGACACAGGATCCACCCTCAAGTCGTTCACAGTCTGGTGGAGACAGCAACTCGGGTGACATCAGAAGCTTTTGAAATAGTGGTTAAGTGCTACATTATGTGACTCAGTTTTAGAAAAATGGAACTTCAGAGGAAGAGAACACTTTGATGGCTGGGGTAGTTCAGGGAGGCTACCTGAAAGAGGTGGGCTTGGGACTGTTTGTTGAACACAGGCAGTGACACAAAGTGTCCCTGGCAATGATATGGCAATACCACATGGAAGAAAATGGGAATGTATGTTTGCAAAACCCGAAGGACCTCAAGAAACCTAGATGTTTAAAGCAAAGGACAGGATTTTGAATCCTAGTGTAGAAGGACTGGGTAGTAGCTTGGGCTGGACCATGCAATGTCTTGAATATCTTCTAAAGAGCCTGGATTTCTTCTTTCAGCAGAAAACACCAGTAAAGGTTCTGATCAAGAACATTCATGAATTAAGGGGCAAAACTGAAGCAATCTATCATGAAGGCAGAAATAATATTCATAGAAGTATGGAAGGATGTGTTAGTCTGGATCCTCCAAGAAGCAAAGACCCAATGTCCAATAAAATTATTAGAAAAAATATGCCTATGAATGCAAATGGGAAAGGAGCCAGAAGAGATTGGAACAGCTGCCAGACTGAGATGCAGGCCCGACCTCACGTGAAGGAGACAGGTAGGAAGGCAGGCTGAACACTGAAAGGGAACCTTCAAGTCATTGTCACCCATCAGAGGAGTCACGTGTTACCCAGAAGTGGTCTGCCTTAGTATCCCTTTTGTACTGTCATCATCAGCTGGAAGCAGTTCTTGGGAGGTACAGACTTGACATGCCGGAAGCAATGAATTTAGGAGCACACAGCTGCGGTCTTTAGTCAATTGGAAATTGTCCTGGTGCCATCTTGTGGCAGCCACTGAGGGGAAGAAGGGACTAAGGAGACTCTAACAACATTCTCTTGGATGGGTTGCCTCCAGAATGGCTGAGTGTTTGTGGTGGTGCTGCCTCTGAGCAGAGGTCTTCCCCAGCCCTCCGTGACTTGGTCGTTTCTGCTCTTAGGTATCAGCGTGCATTAGGAAACCTTGCCTGGGTGCCCTCACCCCATTCTCTGGATTTGGTGCCTCAACACTGCCAGGCGTCCGTCTGTATCTTCCACCATAGCCCCTGTCTCTCTGTGCAGGGAATTGCTTGCTCATTTGTGGAGTCACCCTGAGGAGACTGTGGGCTCCACAAGAGCAGGACCTGGATCTTTGGTTTCTGTATCTCCAGTGTGTAGCCTGGTGGCCAGAATTTCAGCTATTCAATAGACAAAAGAGAAGGAAAGGACAGAGGGAAAGAAGATGGGTGCTGTAGGTTTTAGATAAGAAGAATTTTCTAGATCCAGTTGCTAGAAGCTTTGTTAGTTAATTGGAACCCTTATCCCCAACATCTCCTCTTTCTACCTGAATTTTGTGCTTTTGGGAGACTATTTGATATCCCTGAAGCCTTGATATTTGGAGAAAATGAAGTGATCTGACTTGCTCCCGCAAGGGCCTAGATAGCTGTTCTGACTCATTCCTAATAGATGAGTATAGTTTGGATCTTGTTCTTCTAAAATTTGGGATGTCCTGCGCTCAGATACCTGAGCTTTTACAAGGTAACTTTGAGAATGACTTGGTAGATGAAAGGTCACCAAATGAAAGGGAAAAGAACTCAGTTAGATGTGTGTACATGGGTATATGTGTCTCTGTGTATATATGATTATCTGGCTTGTTGCTAGGTATTTGGTTGGGGAGATTATGGATAAGGATAATTCACTACATGTATGGAGATTCCTTAGAAAACTTGGAATGGAATCACCATTTGACCCCACTTTCCCACTTCTCAGTTTATACCTAAAAGACTTAAAATCAGCATACTATAATGATGCAGCCACATCAATGTTTATAGTAGCTCAATTCACGATAGCTAAGGCATGAAACCAACCTAGGTGCCTTTCAATAGATGAGTGGATAAAGAAAATATAGTGTATATATATATATACACAATGGAATATTACTTAGCTATAAAGAAGAATGAAATTATGCCAGTGACCCGATGGAGCTGGAGAATATCATGCTAAGTGAAATAAGCCAATCCCCCAAAACCAAAAGCCAAATGCTCTCTCTGATATGTGGATGCTAACATATGAGAAGGTGGGGAGAGGGAAAATAGAAATTCATTGGATTAGACAAAGGGGAATGAAGGGAAGGGAGGGAATGGGAATAGGAAAGACAGTAGAATTAATTGGACATAACTTTCCTATGTTCATATATAAATGCATGACCAGTGAAACTCCACATCACGTACAACCACAAGAATGGGGTCCTAATTAGAATAAGCTATACTCCATGTATGTTTAATATGTCAAAATACATCCTACTGTCATGGACATCTAAAAAGAACAAAAAAAAATGTAAAAGAACAACCTCCAACAACTGAGCCAACTAATTAAAATTGTATGCCCAGTTTTTCATAATCTCATAATTTTTCATAGGAACATATGAAATGAATAGGAAGCTCTAATTCATCGATTGAATTCTATATATTAACAGGGCATCTCAATGTATTATAAATTTTTAATTTTTATGCAAATACAAATGATTTATTCCTTGCTTTAGAATATCCATATGACATGAAATATTTGGTATTATTAAAATAAAAAGGCTAATTCACTGCAGAGGTTAAACACTCCCTTTGGTGTGCTGTAGTAATAAAGCAGCTTGGTGGATTCTCCTACTTTACAGATAGCCACGCCACTGAGGGTATTTCTTGCCCGCCTGCCATTCGGCCTCTCACAAAAGTTCAATGTCCCAATCCAAATTTGCCATGGACTCCTTTTGATCTGTGATGAATCCCATTCTCGCCTTTCATCTTTTTCTTAGTCTACATAGGAGAAATAGAAATGGGGCTGATTGACCCCATGGAGTGCTGGATGAGAATAAATCTCAAAAGTGAGCATTTTGTTGTTAGTTAAGTGCCATAAAAATGTTCGATATAATGGCTGATTATTTTTCTTTAATCTTAAATGGATACCTAGAATGGGAAAGTCCCATCTTGGTAGCAGAAATTCATTATCTCGGAAAGTGTTTAATGGCTGCTGTGCAAATGAACTGGAGGAAGTTAAATTGTGGAATGAGAAGGAGCTGAGAAGAGTGAAATGAGTTGTGCATTAAATTTAGATAAACACGATTATGTGTAACTGGATTATCACGCGTGCAGGAACGCGCTGTGTATTACCCACCTGCGTTTTGATTAAAATAGACTCAGGTGCGGGCACTTAGCATTCTTAGAGGTAGAAGGTTGTACCTAAGCCACTGTCCAGGGCACCTGAGGGGCGGGCCAGACAATATCTGATATTCAAGTCCCCAGCTGGAGGAGACTGAAGGGCACAGGAACACACTCACCAGCCCAAGACTAGTTCAGAAAACCACAAAGCCTAGCTCTCTGGCACATACAGTTGCTTCTGGTTTTCTTAACTTCAGCTGCAGTCAGGGGAGTAGTCCTGGAGTCCTGTGAAGTCCAATGACCTGCTTACTGCATGGTAGGGCAGATGCCACATGATCAATGGCAGACGGCATCAGAGGATGGTGGGGACCGAGCCTACTGTCATTCAAGTATTTATGCCTGCGAAGGCCCTTACTGATGGAAACACAAAGTATCTTTGAACCCCTTCTGTAGACAGACAGAAGCAGACCCAGTTCCTTCTTCCCCTTTTAGATCCAGTTCTGTACATCAGAGTCATCTTGAGATCAAAAACACGTCTGTCCCTGATCTCTGGGTGACCTTGGTAATGAACAAAGCCAGCTGGCCTGGGCCTGACCTTGAGGGGGGGCAGATGTGGAGAAACAACTGTCAATGCCCAATTAATTCCTGTTGCATGTTTTATTTCAAATGAAGAGCACTGCCAGGATTAAAATAAATGCCACCAGTTACAGAGATGTATCAAATTAATAATCCCCCTCCCCCTTGCTTGATCCTCTAAAACCCCTCAACTTAACGGATAAATACTAAGCCCTCCTCTGGGTGATACGAGATGCATTGTATACTGCTACACAAACTAAAGTAAGCTTCCTTTTCCTTCTTTGTCCCTCTCCTCTGCCCTCATCCTACCCCTTGCAGGTCATACTGATCCTGACGAAGCTGTACGACTTCAACCTGGGGAGCGTGACCGAGAGTTCTCTTTGGCGGTAAGTGGATTAGAGATTCTTAAGGAGGTGCGCTGCTTTGGCTCTGGAGAAATGCAGCCGGAACAGTTAGTTGGGAAGCCAGTTTCAGAAGGAGCTGAAGATTGGCCTCCTCCTGGACACCCACTTTAAGGCACTGGGTGGAACCAAGCACCTACCTCCTCCTCTGAGTTAATTCCCTTAGCTCTCTGCTCAGATCTCCTGAGGCCAGGCACACATTCTTGGCACCTTGGCACCTTGTTGCTTCTATAGTGTCATTCTACCTGAAGAAGGAGGAATCTGGCCAGAGAGGTCAGATGGGCATGGCTTAAATAGGTAGAGACGCTCTACAAGGGGGACTGCTGCTGCCCAAGGGACTCTTGCTATGGGTGTCAGTCTTGGCCTAGGATGGTGTCCAGGCCTTTGCATGTGGAAGGTGTTGTGGTTCTGGAGCCCCAGATCCAAGTCTGCATGGTCACTTTCATGATTCCTAGGCACTTTTACCTTTAGGGGCCTGTCACGTCCTCACGACTAAACACTTAAGGTCACTCCAGGTGAACTGGGCTGCATGAAATAACCAAAGAGAGACAGAAAATCATCTTAATTTTGGGGGTCTTTTGACAGCTCCTCTTTGACCTTAGGGGTCTGTGGAAACTAAGGGAAAAGATGCCTGGAGCCCAGTTTTATTGGAGAGAAGTCATGCAAATGAAGCAAGGGGTCAGGCTTCAGGGGGTTGAGGCTAGCTTCCTGATGTCTTGCTGTCAGCAGGTTGACTGACATCTAGGAAGGCCATGCCCATCTCATGTGCTGAATGGGGATCAAGAGCAGAGCAGACAAAGGGAGTTTCCGTAGAACATTCTATCCCAAACAGGGCAAAGGGGTAGGATACAAAGGACAGGTGTGGGTACCCTCTGGGTGAGTACCTCTAGGGCCAGGAGCGACAGGGAAAAGCCTTAGGCAGGAGAGCTCTCTCAGTTCCCGTGCATCAGGAAAGGCAGGTGCACCTAGAGTGGCTTCCCACAGGGCCCTTTTCCCATAAAATAGTATTATTTTATTATAAAATAAAATTTAACAATAATTGGTAGCAAGACAAATACCTTAATATCATGTATTAAGATTGAAGCCTAAAACTTATTTTTTGTCTTTTTAATTTAAAAGAACTTAAAATATTTTGGGGCCCCTGAACGTATTGCAATTGCTAGACACTGCACCTTCTATGCCTAGTGGATAAGACCACCCTGGTGGCCGTGCTGGGGCACGTGGGATGAGGGAAAAGAGGAATATGGGTGAGTTAAGAAGGACTTTAATGAAGCTGAGACACTAGGAGTTCCTCTGGACAGGAAACTATGTGTACGCCCTTACGTATACCTCCTTACACACCCACATACCTACATTCACACTCAGACATCCTGATGTATAGTCACACTGAGCAGCAGCAAGTTCCACCAGCTACTGTGACTTGGTGCTTCACACGCTGTGCTCATGGCTGTGGGACTCAAGGGGTTGTGCATTTTCTCCTATTTTCTTTATCATGTGTTAACACTGGAGAACACTCATCACAGAAGGCCACTTTCTAGCTGCATCCTCATTCCTGTGCTATGCCCTAAGAATTTCCTAGGGTCTTAGATCTGAGGGGTCTGGAGTGCGAGATGCCTCTTCACCTGACCTGCTTGTTTGCAGAGAAATAGCCAGAGCCTCTCTCCCCAGGAAGGGGAACAGTCATGGCATCTATTATATATTTGGGGGCTACCTGCTCAGATTGATGGAGGCCTGCCTCTCTTTGCACAGGATGTCTCAGACCTAATTTTGCTGCTCAGTGAAAATGGGCAGAGGTGTAAGTAACCAGCGTGCCTCTGGCGGAGGAAAGCCTGACTATTTCCACTCGCACGGTACTTCCCAGAGAATTAGAGCTCAGAAACCTTCCCTCACGCACGGTGATGCCGTGTGATACTTTGAGCTTCACTCCTGTGCAGTCTGCCAAATCATGAAATAAGCCACAAAATCCTATCCTTGTATCGGAAAACAGCTGTCCCAGCACCCTGTGCTTCAGAACAAGTTCTGCTAATTCTAAGAACAAAGCAGGCAAACCCAGGGATCCTGGACTAGTTGCTACATGCCTTAGTCCAAAAGCAGAAAAAGGGCGTGCCCACAGTCACAGAGACCAGTGAGTTCACCAACACATGCGGTACGCACTGTGGTGGCTCCAGGGCTCCAGGGATCCACTAGCCAGAACTCAAGTGCCCGTTTGTCCATCCCAGGAGCTCTGTAACTCTGTCCACTTTACTTAAACTTTCTGTATTAGTTTCCTGGGGCTGCCATAACAAAGTACCACAAACCAGGGGGCTTCAAGCAGTTATGTGTTAACACAGGAGAATACTATCACAAAAGGCCATTTTTCTAGCTGCATCCTCAAGGACTGTGGACATCCTTAAGTCTCTGGACAAGGTGCTATGGAGGCCACCCTCCCTCTGGAGTCTCTCTGGGAGAGTCCTTTCTGGCCTCTTCCAGCTTCTGGTGGCTGCTGGCAGCCCTTGCAACTGCATCCCTCCCATCCTGCCTTTGTCTTTTAATGGTCTCTTCCTCTGTGTCTGTGTCTTCCTCTCTTCTGTCTCTTATGATGACACTTGACATTGGGCTCAGCTTCCCCACCCTGATAATCTAGGATGATCTCATTATGAGATCCTTAACTTGAAGGCATCTTCAAAGACCCATTTGTCCTGTTGCAGGTCCTGGGGGTTGGGGTGTGGTCATATCTTTTAGGGGAGACCGATCTTTCATTTCACTCTCTACACCCTCAGTTTCCATGTCTGTACATTGGGGATAGCACAGAACCTATCTTTGCCTTTGCCATATTTTCCTTGTAGTTCTTCAGATGCACCCACCATGCTGCTTCCTGGAGTCTTTATGCTCATCTCCGTCTACCTAGAGTTCCCAGGGTTCAGGCAGATCCTTTGCTTCCTTACCTCCTGCTCACAGGTCTCCTAATCAGTAAGACCTGTCCCTAGGACTTCACTGTCCATCACTTGGCTACGTTTTCCTTCTCAGTACTTCTCCCCATCTGGAATGCTAGGTCTTTACTTATCGATTTATTTGTTGTCTACCTATAACCCACTAGTATCTACGTCTTCGAGAAAGGGAGTTTTTTTTTTTTTTTTTTTTTTTTTGGATTTTAATTCGATGCTGTGTCCTCAGCACCTAGAAGAGAAGCTGGCACACAGAGGTACTTAATAAGTGTTTGCTTGATGAATGAATTAGTGAATGGCTTCTTGAAGGATTAAATAATAAATGTGAAAACACTTAGCACAGTAACTCACGTAGGAAGTGTTTACTTCATTGTAATTATTAATGATTATTAAAACCTGGGTGTTTGTATTAGGTTTTTGTTCCATTATTGACTTTGTTTTAAAGGATCCATTGCCACAGAGGTCCATGGGAGGGAAATTGGAGGATACCAAGGTATAGTCTGTGTTCTGCGGGAGCTAGCAGAGACTTTGAGCATGAAGGAGGGGAGGAGGTGAATTAGAATGCTGTCCCTTTTGCCAACTGGGGGGGGGGATTGGAATATCAGTTTCTACTGGGTAGAAAATTTTTTTATGTTGGAAAGGTGTTGGAATAATGGGAGGCATTGGCAAATGGCAAGTGGAAAAGTGTCCCTAGTACAGACAGGGCAAAGACCAGGCTGTGCTGGCCTGCAAAAAAGAGGGGAGCCAAGTAAGAGGCAGAGAGTAGCTGAAGGTTGGACTGGATAGCAAGTTTCAGGGACCCCATGTTTTATAGGAGCAGCCCCGTCAAAGGTGGTTCCTCAAAGTGCACTTTACAGAAAACAGATTCCACGTGGTATGTAAAGCTGGTGGATATTACGGGTTTTGCCTCTGGATAAATGTCATCTATGAATGTGGTTCTGTGCTAGGTTTCTAGGTGTTCATGAGCCCAATAAAGCCCAGCTTAAGGGCTCTGGATATAGGAATGAGGGAAGAGACTACTCCTACATCTTGTGGGTTTCCCCACCTTGCTAGGGCCTCACAGGGAGTCTTCTTTTCATTATCTTCACCATGCTTCCCCTAAAGTTCTCCATCTCCCATCCTCCTTTTCTGTACTGATAATGATGACATTTTACTGTTGGAGCCTAGAGCAATATGATTTTCCTTCCTCATACAGTGGGCTGAGAAAAGAAGCTGAATTAAACATCCACCCCTTTCACTTTGTGATTTGGCCCAACATGCTTAACCAACTTGAAATTGAACTGGGTGATTCTTCTTCAATTTTCTGTACAACAGGAGAAGCCCCGGAGCAGCAGCTGTCATGACAAGATGACACCCCCTGCCAGGTTTCAGTGTGATATAATTTATTTGCCTCACTGGATTAATAATTCAGAGGTCTTCTAAATAGACAAAAGACGGAAACATCAAATAGGGCGGCAGTCTCTGTGTCCTTGTGACATTCTTTCTGGAACTCTTTGGTGCTGTTACCAGGATGGCTGTACAAGTTTGTCATTTAGCACGACCATCTGGTGGCATCCCTTTGTCCAGGAATGCTACACACATAGGCTTTCAGGTTTAGAGAATTAAAGAGGTGGGACTGGCTTTTTTTTAAGGGACCCAGGCCTTCCCTGAGTTACCTAGGTCCTCAGGCTGCGATTGGGAGGTCTTCCCGGCTTTGACTTGAGACTCCCATGTTCTGCACTCTCCTAAATAGAAACTCTGCGGCTAAATAGAGGCAACCTTCCCATTCATGTCTCCTTCATTCTCACCAAACATAGGCCACTGTCATGTGGTGCATGGGGGCTGTGGATTCCAAGGAAGGGCTGCATCTGTGTAGACTTCATGCAGCGCTTGCTCTGGCGCCTTATTATGCCCCTCTGCACACATGGGGCTGTGTGGGTCTCCACCTCCTTTGGTGGCATTCATGGTCTTGCATTAGGGAAATGGAAACTCAAATAAAGCCAGTTAATCCACAGCTCGTGACTCAAGTATTAGATCTGAACACAAGTCATGGTCAAGATTTATGTTTCTGACTGGCAAATCATTCCTTGGACTTAGTTCTTTATGTCTTAGACATTAGCAGTTGGGATAATGAACATGTTACCTTTCTCTCTCTCAAAAAAAAAAAAAAATTAAGGTATTGTTTTCTGGAGAGAGATGAGTTAGCAAGCAATTGTTTTAGCTTCCATCTTCCCCATGCCAAGTGCTTGTCTCTAGTAAAGGTTCCTGAATGGGACATCTTCAGATCAAAAGAGACTGTTCATGGGTGAGGTCTCCACAGGTGCTTTCCTTTGGCTACCGGATTAGGGTCCTCACAAAGGTAATGAATTTGCAATTATCTAGGCATAAGAGAAAGCAGGAATGCTTTACAACGAATGGTTCTCCTCATTTGGTGGACCCTAACCCTAACCCTAGCCCAGCAGTATGGGAGACATTCTGATCTAAGCAAAGCATCCAGGTGGCACAGATGTTCCTCTGGGTGCCTGGCTTCAGGGCCCACAGAGCGAAGGGCCTTCTTGGTTAGATTGTTTCTAGAGCAGACAGATTCCCAGGTCCGTACTGTTGGAGGCTTGCTCTGATCCTCTCCCCGGGTGGGATATCCCTTCTCTGCTGAGCAGTAGCTTCACATCCTTACACAGTACTGTGATTTGGTCTCAGCCTGGGAGCTTTTCAAGGTAGGGGCCACATGCCTTAGTTGTTTCTGGACCTACAATGCCTAGCCTTTAAGCTACATCTCATAAGGGTTTAGAGAATTGAATGAAAGTTTCCAATATCCCCCAACCAATCTCAGCACCAGCCCTGCCTCGCCCTGTCCCTTTCTCTGTATTGAGTTGTCTTATTCTCCTGCCACTTGGGAATCCTGTGACTTTTCATCTGGTTCACAAGCTGTTGTCTGAACCATTTATTTTCTCCCTAATTGTTCTGTCAGTGACCTTTCTCAGGGATGCTGCTTTTTTAATAGAAAATGGAGACCTTTTGGATTTATTAATTTTTTGTTTGCCAAGAAAACCCTGATAATAATTGCTAAGACTTCCCAGAAGTTATTAGTTTACAAATTTTAATGACACTCATGATTTATTTATGTGCTTCCCTCCCTGTACAGCTGCTCACCCCAATTCCTTAGTGGAATTCCCACTGAATCTGAGTGAATTAATGGAAACAAAACTGCAGATTGGAATGACATTTTTTTGCTCGGCTGTTAATTAAAAGCTTTCCACCCCATTCGCTAGGCTCTTCACATGTGAGGTCCCGAAGGCTGGGAAGATACAGACTGTGAAACCTTCCTTCTAGGACCGGGACCTTCTATTTGCTTTCAGTGGTTATGAATCTAGTGAAAACGGAATGGGTAACAGAACATCCAATTGAACAGATATTAGTTGAGCATCTCGGGCTCATGGCTGGGAGGCGCAGAGTAAGTGTGTTATGAGCGATATCCTCAAGCAACACTCAGTTTGTTTGAAAGATGAGATTAATCTATGTGGGAAACATGAGAAAATGTATGCAAGAATATGTATACATATGCAAAGTGCAGTGCCTCCTGCAATGAGTGGCACCAATCTAGAAATACTATATATTTTTATTATTGTCACCCCACCTCATTCCATAAACAATGCAAAACTGTTCTAGGAATCCGTTGGAGAAGTGTTCAATCTGGCACATATATTTTGTTTAACACAACACATCTTATTTCTCCACTAGGATGTGTGCCTCTGAAGAGGAATGACTCCAGCCATCCTTAGTGCCTGTGGGGAATTTATTGGATGCTGGAGCCCTTATAGATACCAAATCTGTGGATGATTAAATTCCTTACAGAAAAGGGTGTATCTTTTGTATATACCCTATACACGTCTTCCCTTATACTTTAAATTATCTTTAGATTACTCATAATTCTTAATACAAAGTAAAAATTCAGTGTAAATAGTTGTTCTACTGTATTACTTAGGGAATAATGACAAACAATCTGGACATGTTCAGTTCATATGTAGTCATTTTTTTCAAATAGTTTTGATTTACTGTTGGTTGAGTTGTCAGATGTAGAATTGCAGATGTGGAGGGATGATTGTACTTCCTATGCTAATAGTTCCCAGAGTTTTCAGAAATACCTGGTGATGAATGGGATTAAGTATGTGCAGTGTGTAGAAAGGGTGAGTCCTGTTTTCGATTTTCCTGGATGTGAATCATGGCTATGCTGCCTACTAGCTTCACCATTTTGAATAAGCAATCTTTTTTGATTTCTCTAAGCTTCCGTTCGCTTATCTATATATTGGGACAGTAACTAGACCTATTTTATAAAGGTTGTGAAGAATCAGCGAGATACTGCATGGACTGTAGAATGCTAGCAATCTAGCAAGTTACTTAATAAAAGAATGCTTATTATTTGTTCGTAGATCTATATCCTCTTAGCCCAGCAGCTTTGACCAGGTTCCAGATGACAACTACATTAATATCTTTAGGAGGAATGAGTCTAGAACAAATCTAGACACATAGTGCCTGGAAATTCTGCATTTTTACTTGAGAGAGTATTTCCCAAGGCTTCTCCTTTGGGACAAGATGAAGGTTAATATATTTATTGGTTTTTAAAATCAGAAAATGATGATGACATTGACAGTGACGGGGATTTTTGATGTAAAATGCAAAGCACTACCTTATTTTCAGTTTCTCCAACCTGGTGTTGATTTACTTTGTCTTTTACAGCTTTCTTCTTAATGCACTTTTGGGGGAACTAAACTCACTGAAGAGCTTTTCTACTTCTCAAGTGGTTAACATGGAAGTCAGAGTGGGGTCATTTATGTTTCTCAAATTTGGTGTATCCACCAAATCACTTGTGGAATATGTTAAAAAAAAATATCTAGTTGTCTGGGCCCTTCCCAAGAGACTCTGACTTAGTAAGGCATTTATTACTCAGGCATTTATAATTTTCAATCCTCAGATAGAATTGGGAACCACTTGGACACTTGGGTTTTAGGTACATCTCTGCTAGTAATTAATTGGATTGCTGTGCTGCCCATCTTTTTCCTCATAAATATATTACATGAAATGATCTCTCAAATCTCTCTCTCTCTCTCTATCTCTTTTGGTACCTGGGATTGAACTCAGGGGCACTCAACCACTGGACCACATCCCCAGCCCTTTTTTGTATTTTTATTAGAGACAGGGTCTCACTGAGTTGTGTGCCTCACCATTGCTGAGGCTGGCTTTGAACTCACGATCCTCCTGCCTCAGCTTCCCAAATGCTGGGATTACAGGCGTGCGCCTCCATGCCCGGCTTCAAATCTCTTTTGACTCTGAATCTAAGACCCTCCCACATTAAACAGGAAGCACAGACATGATTTAGGATGCCCAACAGATAGATGCCTTTTATGAACTAGCAGCATTTGTCCTGATTGTTACCACTCTCCTTAAAATATCTGTTGCAATCTAAGTGTCAACAGCTTAGCATACTCTGTTAACTTGCTGTTCACTGAGGGGTGTGAGCCAGTTGGAAGGTATTAGCCAGAACACTTGTCCAGACTACTTAGTTTAAATTCATTAAACTTAGGGAGCATCAATCTATGAAAGTCTTTGTTCCAAAAAGATAGACTAAGAAAAGCTTTTGCTCTAAATATTAGGTCATCACACGTCTTGCTTTGCTAGAGAATAGAGAAATGAGAACGCTGGAGAAGCCGATCTGGATTACAGATTTAATGTTCTCCTATTTATTATGGGAAAGAGGGTTTCTTTTTATGGCCTAGTTTTATTTATTTATTTATTTATTTATTTATTTATTTATTTATTTATTTATTGGTTCCACTAGGCAGGACCCCGACGTGCATAAATCTTGATTTTTGTCCAGTGGCTGAGAGAATGTAACACTTTTGTATGGATTGTGTCTGTTGATTGTTATTTTATGTTGTTTTTCTTTTCCTCCAAATGCAATGCCATTTTATCACAATCATAAATAACCCCGCCACTTGGAGAAGGGGTGTGAAATTCTCCCCCTCCCTTTCTGCAGCCTGAGCTCCCTCTCATTTTCCCAGCAGTAGATTCATTAGCCTTCTAATGGAGTTAATAAGTGCACAGGACCAGACAGTCCCTTCCAAAATAACATTTATAAATGAATGTATTCCCCTTCTCTCTAAGGTAGTCCTTAATTTCTTTCCCTGCCAGATGTCCACATGTGTAAAACTATGATAGGTGGGTCCTTTGAATGTGGTTTGAAGCCAAAAAAAACTTTTTTTTTTTAAATTCACAGAGAGCCTATTTATTTCCACATTTATAGGAAAGTGGATCTTATGTACCCCATTCCTACTTATATAGATAACGACTATAAAGATTAGGCAGTCAAGCTTTCATTGTTACTTTTTCATCATTTGGTGGCCAATTACATTGTCATTAGGAGGCTTCTGGCAGCTTCCCCACAAACACCACTGCCATCACCATTATTTGGGGAGCAATAAACTGGTAAGAAGACCTCCTTTCTATTTCCCCGAGTCTGTGAGGTTTCTTTCAGGAATCACTGAACTTATGGAGGAAGCATTTTATATCTTGCTCTTCCTTCCAGATGTGCCTGAGTTCAAGCTTGAGTCAAGTCTTCAAATGCAATATGTAAGGTTTACCTTTTAAAAAAAAATCTGCCTTTCAGTGATACTAATGTCTTGCGTTTGTATGTTTGTAATCATTGCTTACATGAACGTGTGGCACTTCTCATTTCTGGGAGGAAGGGGAAGCCTGTGTAATTGGCTACTCCATTTCACAGATGGGTAGACTAAAGTTCCAAGTGGATTGGTGGTGACTGATTTCTGATCTGGGACCCAAAGCTAGGTCTCTCAATTCTCAGCAGCTGTATTAGCAATCTCTCCTGGCCTTTCTTGCTTAGCAGCCATTCATATTTCATAAGAGATCTATGGCCGAGGGACTCCTTCAGGGAATAGGAATGGGTTTCCTTGGATATTTGTCTAAGTGATTTTCACTTCAGGTGAATCATGAGAATCACCTGGGAAATTTAAGAAAAGTCAGTTTTCTGGGCCTTATTCCAAACCTACTGGATCAATTTTGGGGATCAAGATCTAGGAATTTATAGTTTTAAAGAGCTCCCTTCTTGATTCTGATGTAGACACCGACCTGAGACTTGATGGCCATCAGGGCTTCTAAAAAATCCACGAAAAGGGCGCACGCTACCTTCCCCTCTACCCATTTTCTTTACAGCTGACTCAGAGTGACAAGTGCAGTCATTCATGCAAAACTCTGTAGCTGCACCTTCATCTTTACAAATGACAACCATAAAGGTTAATAATTGGAATGAGCTCTGGCACTTACTAATTAGCTCACATTATGTCAGCATCAGGCCTGTCTAATTGGGCAATTAGCATTGATCTTAGAGAGTGCTGTGACAAGAGTGGTTCTAAGGTCCTGCTTTCCATCTTGAAAGAAACCATTTGAGGGTGTGTTGGAAGCTGGGATTCTAGGCTCCATGCAGTATCAGAGCACAGAAATTAGGGAATTGGTTTGCAGGTAACATTGGAAAGCTTTTTTCATCTTAAAGAATTTTTGGTCACAAGTAACAGAAATCATGACTATCTTAAGCAAGGTATAGGAGTCATTAGAAGGACACTGAGATAACTCAGCATTTGGGGAAAGAGATGAAAAGCAAATCTCCAGAAAGACAACATCCTGGGTCTCTCCAGGCACCATAGCAGCTCTACTGGATGTCATGGCTCTACTCTTATGAATGGACAGCAGATGACAGCTGTCTTCTCTGTGGTTTAAGTTGCTGCCAGAGAGACTTGAAGGGACCAGTTGGGTCAAGTAGCCATGGCTTCAACTGTGTTCAGGGTTTGGGCATTTATGACTATCTCAACTCCCTTGGTCATTCCTATGCATAAAGAGACTGGAATCACCAGAGGAAAGGTAAGGAATGGAACTGGGAATACCAGATCAATAGACTTCACAGATCACATGGTTCCTTTGGGTTCTAACATAGAGGTGACTGAAAATATGCAAAATGTTAAAGAACATCCCTTCAATGATACTATTGATTTCCAAAGCTGTCTGATATTTTGTGTCAAGGAGCTCTCTACATAAACAACCTTGCAAGGATTTTGTCCCACATTGGTGGATGATGAACCTGAGATTCTGGTAGTCAGTGGGTAATGGAGATTATTATGGTTTAGGTGTTAGGTGTCCCCCAAAGCTCATGTGTGAGACAATGCAAGAACATTCAGAGGTGAAATGATGGTGGTTATGAGATGGGGGTTAACTGAGTGGTAACTGAAGGCAGATAGGGGTGTTGCTGGAGGAGGTGGGCATTGGGGGGTGCCTTTGGGGCTTATATTTTGTATCTGGTGAGTAGAGTCTCTCTCTGCTTCCTGAGATGATGTCCTGGGCTACTTCCCTGTACCTGACTCTTGCACCATGATGTTCCTCTTCACCTCAAGCACTGAGGAATGGTGACTGCTGTCTATGGACTGAGACTTCAGAAACTGTGAGATTCCAGATAAAATTTTCCTCCTCTAAAATTGTTCTTGTTGGATCTTTTTGTCACAGCAGTGAAAAAGCTGACTAAAACAGAGATGAAGTTTGGCTTCAGGTCTGTAAAACTCCAAAGTTCATGCTTGTCTCACTTGGTCATCTGCTTTCTTAAATAGCTTTTAATTCAGGGTTTTGTTAGTGGTTATTTATTTATTTTTTGATAAGTGGCCCCCAAAGGCCTATGAGTTAAGTGCTTGGCCTCCAGCCTATGGTGCCATTGGAAGGTGGTGGAATCCTTAAAAGGTGGAGCTCAGTAGCCAGCTCCTTAGAGCACTGGGGGTGTGCCCACAAAGGAGATAGGGGAACCACAGCACCTTCTTCTTCTTCTCTTTTTCTTCTTGGCTATGAGGTAGGTGATTTTGCTCTGCCACATGCTTCTGACATGATGTGCTGCTTTGCCACGGACCTGCAAGCAACCAGGCCACCCAAAGTCTCCAATACTGTAAGCTGAAGTAAGCATTTTCTCTTTATAAATTGGTCATCTGAGGTATTTTGTTATAGTAATGGAAAACTGCCTAATATAGTGAGTACTTTTTCAGTCCTGGATTCTGAATTTTCACATCTGTTTTCCTTCATCTTAGACAATGTACCATAGTTTTAATAAGGTTTTCATAAATGAAGGTGATAAAGTTCAGATTTGTTCTTTAAAAATTTATTTCTTCTTGTGACACCCCTCCCCTTGCTGCCCCATTCGCCCAGAGAGGCAGGAATGCTCTTAGTCATCCACATTATCTCCATTCCTCTTTTGAAGAGTGGTTGTTGATTGCTGAATATTGTTATGGTTTGGATATGAAGTGTACCCCCAAAATATCAGGTATTAGGTAATGCAGGAATATTCAGGGGTGGAATGAATAGATAATGAGAGATGTAATCTCATTGGTGGATTGATTAATTTGATGGGTTAATAATTTGAATGGATTACTGGGTGGTAACTGTAGGCAGATGGGACATGGCTGGAGGATTAGGTCAATGGGGGGCATACCCTTGGGGATTATATTTTGTCCCTGGCTCACCCTACACTCTCTTTTTCTCTGTTTCTTGGCTGCCGTGAGCCAAGTAGCTTTCTGCCACCACACCCTCCATCACCTCAAGCCCAGAGCAATGGAGCTGACTCTCCATGGACTGAAACCTTTGAAACCGTGATCCCAAATTAAACTTCTCTCCTGCTATGTTGCTTTTATCAGGTATTTTGGTCACAGTGATGGAAACAACTATTTTTAATTGGAGTTTTCAATGAATAATTTAAGATTGGTAGGCAGTTTTGAAAGACAATGCAGAGAGATTCTATGTATAGTTTACCCAGACTCCCCTGATGGTCCCGTAACCATGGGGCTGTCTCATATTCTCATGTTGGTTTTTCCCTATTACTTCTACCTCCCTTACCTCTAACCTTAGTTGCAATAACCTGGAGACCACTCATCTGGTCTTCATTTCTAAAATGTGGTCATTTTAAAAATGTTATTGAGAAATGGAATCACATAGTGTGTAACATTTCAAAATTGACTTTTTTTAGTTTGCATAATTCCATGGAGATTCATACAGGTTTTTGCATATTTTTTAAAATATTTTTTTTTAGTTGTAGATGGATACCTTTATTTTATTTATTTATTTTTATAATGCTGAGGATCGAATCCAGTGCCTCACACGCATGAGGCAAGCACTCTGCCACTGAGCCACAACCCCAGCCCCAGGTTTTTGCATATTAATAATTAGTTTCTTAATGTGGCTGAGGAGTATTCTATGGCATGGAAGCACTACAATTTGTGTATCTGCTTACTTCTTGAAAGGCTGTTTCCGTTGTTTCCAGTTTTTGTGTATTGCAAATAATGCTTTTATGAATGCTTGAATCCAGGTTTCTGTGCAAACGTAAGTTATGTTTTGGATCCATGTATAAGAATGTGATTCTTAGGTGATGTGGTAGTTATGTATTCTGTTTTATAAGACGCTGACAAACTGTTTTCCAGAGTGGCTGTACCATTTTGCAATCCTACCAGCAATGTACGGGTGATCCAGTTTCTTTGCAAACTTGTCAGCATTTGTTGTTCTGTTTTGTCTTGTTCATGTCTTTTGCCCATTTTCAAATTGTATTCTTTGTTTTACCACAGAGTTCTAAGAGCTCTTTGAATACCCCAGGTGCTAGTCTTTGTTGGATAGGTTGGAAATTATTTCCTTCAAACGGTAGCTTGTACTTTTACACACATCACATGGGCTTTTGCAGAGCAAACTTTTAATTTTGATGAGGTCCACTTTGTAAAATTCCCTTTTGTGTCTTATGTTTTTGGATCAAGTCTAAGAACTTCTTGTACAGTCTAAGGTTTCGAAGATTTTACCTTATTTTTTCTAAGTATTTTATAGTTTTATGGTTTACATTTAAGACTTTGGTCCATTTTGAGTTCATTTTTGTCTAAGGTATAACATGTATGTTGAGGTTCATTTCTTTGCCTATGCATGTCCTGTTGCTTTAGCACCATTTTTTGAAAAGTCTGTCATTCCTACATTGAATCATTTCTGACCCTGAATCAACAATTGGTTGGACATATTTATATGGAACTATTTCTGGGTTCTGTTCCACTGGACTTTGTCCATCCCTCTGCCAATATCACATTCATAATACTTACAGTGATTTTGTAGAATATTTACTCCCTTTTTCTTCTTTGTTAAGATTTTAAAAATTATTCTATGGTCTATAATTTTTCATATGTATTTTAGGTGAATAAACTTGCCTCTGTTTGCCAAAACAAATACCAAATCAAACCAAAACAATACAAAAGAAACCTTACTGATATTTTGAAAGGATTTTTGTTAAAACTATAGATACATATGTTGATAATTGATATTTTTAATATGTTGAGTCTTTGAATTCATGAACATGGTTCATCTCTTTCATTTGTTTGGGTCTTCATTTTCTTTCATCAGAATTTTGTAATTTTCATCATATAAAATCTATGCATGTTTTGTTAAGTATACTTCTGTATTTCATTTTCTTTGAAGCAATTGTGGAATATTGTTTTTAATTTCAGTTGTCATATGTTCATTTTCAGTGAATAGAAATATATATGAGATTTTTGTTGTTGATCTTGTATGCTGTGACCTTTCTCAATTATCTTTGTATTTGCCTTTAAATGCTTACTGTGAACTTCATCATGGGACCAAGTGAGTTTTCTGAATGAAGGCTCTGGATATAGGAGATTTTACTCTACTAGGACCATACATTGACTCAATTCATTCAATGAGACCTACGTTGTGCAATACTGGTGCAAGGCACTGTGGGCCATTCAAGGATGCAGAAAAGCTTTTCTTGTCCAAGAACCTCTAATTAGGAGTGAGAGATGAAGATAGAGATAGGAAGACTGAGAGAGCTAAAGGAAGAGGGGTGGGGGGGGGGAGAGAGAGAGAGAGAGCTAAAGAAAGAAAAGAGAATAGAAATCTTTCATATGATATTCTATAAGAAATTATTATTATTACAAGTTTGAAACAAATATCCTAGTTCTAACTTGGTAAGATTGGAAGATGCTTAGGCAATAGGCACTATATGATGTGGGCCTGGAAGGGAAAGAAGGACTTTGTTGGATGTTATGAGGGGATGGACATGCTAGTTAAACAGATTAAATTCAGGAGGTGAGAAGGACCAGAGAATATTTAGAAAATGTTATGAGACTGTGGAGTTGAAACGTGTGTGCAATTCAGTGAAGGTGACCAAGGGAAGAAACTGGACAGAAATTGAAAGTCACATTGTGAAAGCCTTTGATGCTGAATGAGCAGTTTGGAACATTTTGGGTGGGGTAAAGAGGAAGGAAAAATGGTTTGTGAACAGATTGTGGAACAAAACACATTTTAGAAAGATGTGTTTACCAAGGGTGATTTAATGTAAGAGAAATTATAGGCAGGAAGGAAAAGTTGGAGACTATGACAGCTTTACTGCTTTTCCCTTCTTACTTATTCCTTCATTCATTTGCTTGTGTGTTCATTTATCTGCTGATTCCTGTAGAATGTTCAATGACCCAATCTCTAATTCATCAGGTATGAGGAAGGCAGGAAGCCTAAGTTTGAAGCCTTTTTGTTGAGGGAAACAAGATACTGACTTTTCTCCCAGTTGAATTTCAGTTGTGTGAATATGGATTCTACCCCTTGGGACTAGGTAAGCTGACTGACCTCAGTTAGTCTTACCTGGAGGAGTCATTAGGTACCAGGCTTCATTGGTTTTCTGAACCAGAAAAAGGTCAGACTTCAACATTCTGGAGGTGAAAGTGTGGGATCCCCTGGGGACATGAAGCAGAGGATAAAGGAAGTGATGTGTCTTCTTTAATGTCCTCCATGGCATTCCTCAACATGTGCTTCCTGTGGAGATACAGGCAGTGGGGTGGTAGGTAGTAACAGTGCAAACTGGAGAATTTGGGATTGGACTTAATTCTGATGTGCTTTGATGTTTTATATTGTCATCTTATTGAAACACATCTGCCTGCATTTCCTAAGACTTGAGGATTAAGATGTATTAAAATGTTTTACAAGGTTTCATCTAGCCAGCCAGGAAGAAACAATCCGTTTTCTAAGCTTTCAGTATTTTTCGCATATTTAATTTTTATATAATAATTTCACTAGTAGAAATAATTTCTCAAAGTTTGAAAAATGAAGAGTATTCTTAAGAATACCAACCATCTAAATCTAAATTTTACTCAAAACCATTGTGAAGTTTTGGTATATGCATACTTACATATTTTTGTACCTGTATATCTTTACATAATTGAGATCCACGTGTATAACCAATTTGCCTTCCAGTTTTATATAAAGTTCCACTAAACATCCTCCTATGTTATTCAAAATGTTTTGCAAACATAATTGTAATGTTGGCATAATAGTGTGTTATATTGCTGTTCCATAATTTACTTAACTATTTATTGCTCTATTTTTGGAGATTCAGATTACTTTAGTTTTTTCACTATTTAAAAATGTTGAAATGCATATAAAGATACATAAATCTTTGTTTTTATCTGCATTTTGAGTCTTTACTTAGGATAGGCTTCCAGAGGAGGAATTTTAAGACTCTTAGCATGCATCATCAAATTGATAATGAGAGGAATATTTCTGAAATTCTTATTCTTAAAAAGCCAAAATATGAGATTTAAGGAGACGTGTAGACACAGTTTGCTGTGTGTACATATGCATGTGGCATGTGTATGTTGTTCACATGCATTTACATGCTTTAGGGTAATTGGTATACATGAAAGTTTTGCAAAATTATTGCTGAGACTTTGATAATCAGATCCCTTAAAATGATGCATCCCCAGATTCAAATAAAAGCATGTATGTCTCCTGTCTACTGAGAATATTTGGGCCCATCTGATCTGAAAAATGAGACCTACAACAATGATAATAGTCATTCAAATTTATTGAACAATAATATGTGCCAGGTGCTGTTTGAAGTGCTTCATGTATGTTTAACTTATCCTTATAATAGGCCAGTTGGGCAAATACTACTATCATCTTCATTTAACAGTTGAATAACCTAAGGGCCAGAGAGTTTAAATAACTTCCCAGAGAATATGCACTTAGTAGGTGGTAGAGCCAGGATTTGATCTAAGCCCACTGATTCTAGAGCCTGTGCACTTGAGTAAGGCCTCACCTATGGTGGAAGTTGTCATTGGGATTCCTGAGAGTCCAAAATCTATAATCCCTTTAGTGTGAGGCCCTGATACAATATCAGGCAAAGGACTAAGATGTCAGTGAAATCTGTCCTGGTTAGAACTGTGTCTTCTCCAACCCAAGGCACTCTGTGTTACGTTATCATTAAGGGGTAGTACACGAAGGGTCTGGCCTCTTTTTTTTTTTTTTTTTTTTTCCTTAAAGATTTAGAGTTGATCTCAACTCCTTAATTCTTTTAATATAACTACAGAGGCACTTGTGGAACAGGTACCTATCCTACCTGTTACCTGGACCTGCTTACCTGTGCACTCTTGAGAGTCACTATTCAGAGAGGTTAAATGCATGTGCTCTGATGCATACTGCCTTGGTTCACATCCCAGTGGTGCCACTTTGGGCAGAACTTTGGGCAGTAACTCCTCCGGGCCCTACTTTCTCACAGCTGAGGTGTGGATGATGATGGTACCTACCTGGTAAGCTGAGAGGATACCCTGTGTTAATTATGGTACAGTATTAGGGATGTGCAGGCTCACATAAGTATGTGCTGTCTGAGGGTTTGCTACAATGTCTGTCGGAATTATTCTGCCTTTTGTGCCAATCCCTCTGGCCAGGTTGCATACCTGACAGGGCTATCCCCATGTTTTCATGGCATAGTAGACGCTCATGGAGTGCCCCTCTTGTGCCCGCTTCTTTAGTGCTTCAATGCACAGCAGAGGTAGCCAGTGATCAGGTGCCCTCTGAAGTGGCTGCAGGGAAGGCACAGGCTTCCTGAAAGTGATAAGGTGGCGTCAGGGAGGGCTTTCCTGGGGCATTAGTGTACTAGGGCTGTTGTGTCATAGTCCTGCAAACTGTCTGGCTTCAACAACAGAAATGTGTGTTTCATAGTTCTGGAGGCTGGAAGTCCAAGGTTAAGGTGTCAGTAGGGTCGCTTCCTCTGAGGACAGTCCCATGCCAACAGCATCTCTTGGCTTGCTGCAATCCTTGGCCTTCCTTGGCTTATAGAAGCATTGCCCCATCTCTGCCTTCTTTTTCTCACGCTCTCTGTGCGTATCTGTGTCCAAATTTTCCTCTTATACCAATCTTATTGGATTGGGAGCTGCCCTATTCCAGTAAGGCCTCACCATAACTAATGCATTTGCAACAGCTTTGTTTGCAAATAAGGTCCATTCTGAGGTTCTAGAATGAAGGCTTCAACATATGCGTGGTTTTCAGAGACATAACTCATGCTGTAACGTTGGTGGTTGGTGGAATTCCCAAAAGTGGGACTGATGGATGAGGAAGAATTAGCCAGGAGACAAGGTGTTGGGCAAAAGAGAGGGGAAAGGATTCTAGGCAGGGCTGTGCAAAGATCCTGTGGCACCTGAAAGCTTGCTCTTACAAGAGCTAGACTGAGTCACTGGGTGAAAAGAGAGTGGTCCAAGGGGATGGGGAAGGGCCAGAAGACAAGCTCTGTGGTTTCTTGCCAGCCATTTTCAGTAATTTTTTTCTAGTTGTTGTTTCTTTGGTACTAGGGATTGAACCCAGGAGTGCTTTACCAACTTAAACACTGAGCCATATCCCCAGTCCTTTTTTTATATTTCATTTAGAGACAGGGTCTTTCTGAGCTGGTTAGGGCCTAGCTAAATTGCTGAGACCGGCTTTGAATTCACAATCCTCCTGCTTTAACCTCTGGAGCCACTGAAATTACAGGTGTGCGCCACTCCACCCAGGCAATTTTGGTTTTAATTTGGGCATAATGGAAAATAATTAAAGGACCTTATGTAGAGAAGTGACATCATTTAATGAATGTTTTAGAGATTTATGATTGTTGAAATTTTATTCATTTTTATCACTGATTTTTATTACTGAGAATAGAACATTTCCCCCTCTGTTTTATATTTCCTCATATGTGTTTTCTTTACGTGCATTTCATATGTTTATCTGTTGGTGACTTATCATTTTGTACATGTTTTTAAATGTAACATGTAAACTGGAAGCACTGTTGAGTTGGATGCCAATATATTCCCCATTCTGTTTTGTATCTGTTATCAGTTTTGTTTTTCATAATGTAGGAGTTTTACATTGTGCAAATAATCACATATACTAATTTTATTTTGAAAAATGTAATTTTTAGTTTTATTTAAGTTTGAAGAGTTGTCACCTTTAAATTATGCTTATCATCAGAAATTCCATTTTTCTTTTTTTTTGGTGGAAAATGTGTGCTACAAATTGCCGAGTGAGCAGTGACATTCATTTGGGAGAAACATCTACTTGTTTCTTGCTTAATTATCTCATCAAATCCTTCCCTGAGACTTAAGAAGTAGGTATTATATTCTTCCACTTTGCAGATGGGCAGGCTGAGATTTTAATAAAACGGCTAATCTGCTGCAGGTCACGTAGGTAGATTTGAGCTATTAATGCAGATGGCAGACTCGTGACTTACCACAGAAGGATTTCTCAGCTGGAAGTGTTGGTTGGTTTCTTGAGTGACTTCCACTCCATTCTGTCACTTCAGAGCTTGGTACCCACTTCTCAGATGAAGACTAGGAAATTCTTGGTAGAGCAGATACTTCCCCAGAGCCAGTCTAGCCAGGCTACTGCCTCCCTTTCCATCATCTCTGCCTTTACTGATGCCACATTCCATTCTAGAATTTCTTCTCTCCTTCCATTCATTTTAGGGCCCAGCATGTATTCTTTCCTCCACAACTTTTCTTGAACACCCCAGCCCACCACTCTCCCTCTTGTTTTCTTTTCTTTTGGGTCCCTAGAATTTGCTTTCACACCCACTCTTTTGCTTCTTGGTCTGACCATGTGGAGCTTCTTGGGGTCCCTCAACCTGGCTCTGTGCTCTGGGTATGATTTGTGCTCAGTAAATATCTTTACAGTAGACAGAGGAGCAAGATGCATTTGAATCTCCTTGGCCTTGATGTTGGGGGTTGTTGAGAACTTGGATGGTTTCTGGCATCCCAAGCCCTGCAGGTGCTCTAAGTCTTGGGCAGACTCCCATGGACACTTGATTCTTGGTGCCCTACCTGATCCTGTCATCAGTTTTGTAGTGACAATGTTTCCTGCTTCGTAGCATGTACTCTGTCACAGCTGGATGGTGTAGGAAGGGATAAATGGATATTTTGGAGTGATGGCATATGTCGGGAGCCAGCCAACTGATAACTGAGAGTGGCACATACAGAATGCCACAGTTATCAAAATTCACTGGGTGTTTTGAGGCAGTTGCCAGATTGCTTATCATAGTTGACAAAAGGGACATTTCCAAGAGATCAGAGGATAAGTGGGGGCAATGTGTGTTTGGGAGAAGTTATCGTAATTTCTAACATATATTGAATGGCTACTATGTACCAGAAATAGGTACTTTTCACTATTCTCTCTAATCTAAACATCTTAATGGCAAAGATGTTTGTAAAAGTGGTATGGTATGAGCTGAGCATGATACTGTGAATATATGGGGCTAGCATCTATCTTTCTGGCTTTGCCTTGCCCAAAGAGTCAGGAATTGTTATATTTTATAAAAGTGTTAATTAAAAAATTTAAATGATTTTTCTGTGCTAGAAACTCCTGGGAGTTGGGAAGAGATTAGTGTTATTGCATCCATGGCCCCAGCTCTCCAATGAGCATGGCCTCCTTGGGATCACTGGATGAATACAGTCACAGGAGGACCATCCAGTCTTGGGCATGTTAGGAGGCCATATCGACTTTTTAAAAAAAATTATTTTAATTAAATATATATGACAGCAGAATGCATTTTGACTCATTGTACACAATTGCAGTACAACTTAACATTTCTATGGTTGTACATGATGTAGCTTCGCACCATATGTGCACTCATACACATACCTAGGGTAATGATGTCCATCTCATTCCACCATCTTTCCTACCCCCACACCCCTCCCCATCCTCCCTCCTCTTTTTACCCCTCAAAGTACCTCCATTTTACCCATGACCCCCATTATGGATCAGCATTCACTTATCAGAGAGAACATTTTACCTTTGGTTTTTTGGGATTGGCTTACTTCACTTGGAGTTGGCTTCTCCAACTCCATCCAATTACCTGCAAATGGCATAATTTTATTCTCTTTTAATGCTGAGTAATATTCCATTGTGTATATACACCACAGTTTCTTTATCCATTCATCTACTGAAGGGCATCTAGTTTGCTTCCACAGTTAACTATATTGAATTGAGCTGCTATAAACACTGATGTGGCTGCATTACTATAGTATGCTGATTTTAAGTCCTTTGGGCATAAACCCAAGAATGGAATAGCTGGGTCAAATGGTGGTTGAATAGCTGTGTCAAATGGTGGTTCTATTCCAAGTTTTCTAAGGAATCTCCATACTGCTTTTCAGATTGGTTGCACCAATTTGCAGTCCCACCAGCAATGAAGGGGTTTGCCTTTTCCCCCACATCCTCACCAAAATTTATTGTTGTCTGTATTCTTGATAACTGCCATTCAGATTCGGACTGTGTGAGATGAAATGTTAGAGTAGTTTTGATTTGCATTTCTCTAATTGCTAGAGGTGTTGAACATTTTTTCAAATACTTGTTAATCAAATGTATATCTTCTTCTGAGAATCTTTTGTGCACTGGAACCAACACCACACTCAGTCCCTTCAGGATTCAGCTTACTCCCACTTCCAGTGCATACCTGGGGCAGTGCCTCGAACTAAGTGTCCGAAAGTGTTCATAAAGCTCTCCATGGGGTGCCACCTTCCTTTTGTGGCTACTTGGTGTACTGTTATAGGCAGCATCATTCAGTGAGTGCTAGACCATGGTTCCCACATTCTTGTAGCAGAGACATAGGTGGGCCAGTTATCTACGCCTCATTGTCCACTGTTAAGGTGTGAGTGATGAGGGGATCATGCCAAGTTTGTATCAACCCACCCAAGAGTGCAAGTAATAGGGTGATAATGTGAGATACTAGGAGAATTCAGATCACCAAAGGCAAACTGGGCCTTGTTCAGTCTCTCTGGAACAAACCACAGTTTCTTGCCTGGGGGCTTCACAACTGACTGGAACATTCTAATTCTCCTTACCAACTTTCTCCCTCAGCCTCCAATTACATTTTTTTCTAGAAGCCTAGTTCTTTTTTTTTTTTTTTTTTTTTTTTTTAACTTTTTATCCCTTCTCCAGAGAGACATCACCTGGACATCCTGTCTAAGAGAGGTTTCTGGGATGATTGGGCTCTCAGTCCCTTGTTGAGCACTTATTATTGTACAACTTGCAATCATTTAATTTTATGACTTATGTAGGAGGTTTTTATTTCTAAATTTATAAACATAGATTCATTGAGAGTGGGGATTGTGTTTGCCTCATACAGTCTGATCCCTCACTGCCATGTACTGTGCTGTGCTTGGCACATGGTAGGATCCACGTGGTGGAAGGAAAGAAGGAAGGAAGGCAGGAAAGCAGGAGGGCCAGCAGGAACTCCATAGGCAGGAGCCAGGGCGGGTGGAAAGACATGCTTCAGGTGAGATTCCCAATTTCCCGGATGGCAGATCTTCACCTGACACCTTGTAAATTTCTCCTTTTTAAAGTTCTCAGCTAGACTGCTGATATTTGATGATAGGAGAAATGTAGATTATCAAGCCTTCCCTAAAGATTTTAGGGATGAAGAGAGTGAGACTCGGAGAATGGAAATGATTTGTTCAATATTTCTTGGCTAGGGAAAGAGTTTGAACCAAAACAAACAAACAAAAAAATAACACATTTTTCAGACAGGAAGATGGACAACCCAGAAAGATCTTGAGTCCAATCTTCAGGGATTTGCAGCTAAACCTTTTGCTTTTTAGAAGAAGAATAGAGGAAGTAGGAGACTTAAGGTATGAAGACAATCAAATGCTGGGCTTATACCAGGAGAAATTTGTGAATCTGCAAAGCCATTCTCCAGGCAGGACCTGGAAAGGAATACTTTTTTTTTTTTTTTTTTTTTTTTTTAAGGTGAAGCTACAAGTTGAATGCAGTTCATCTGACAATGGAAACCAGGCTGTGCCTTCAAGGGCAGTAGGGGGGAAGACTCATGCTTTCTGTCCTGTGTGTGCAGGACAGTGCTCTATACCCAGAGGCTGACTTTTCAGTGCTTCTGTCCTTGGTTCTGAGTTGTCATGAGAGAGAGGTGCATAGTGGACAGGAAACAGTTCTCTGTTGGCTTCCCAGGTGTATTAGCTTGGGTTTGACATCTCATCTGTATTATCCCTGGAATTTGTAAAGAGAGGGAAAGAGAAAGCACATTTAGAACAGAGCTAAACAAAGTGGACCAAAGAGTTAGAAAAAGAGCCAAAGAGCAAATAGGGACAGGATCTGTGTGATTGTTGAGGAAATGAACTGAAGGTGGACTTAAGTTTTGCATTCAGGGATTTATTCTGAACAAGAAGAAATGAACACAAGAGAGAGGTTTATGTAACAGAAGTTAGGACTATTATGGTGGAAAATAGGATGGATATATAAAAAGATATGTATTTCTGAAAAAGCCAATTTTCTAATTATGTTGACTACTCTGAAAGAAAGATTTGCTGGGATTTGTTGATACAGGACTTTTTTTTTTTTTTTTTTTGAATAACCAGAGTTGGGAGGATTAGTCAGGACCATCAGTAATTGTTATGTTTATACTCTGAGTCAAGTTAATAAATCTAGGTGCTTTGTTAGGCCATGTAATAGAATAATATTGCTGCCTGGAGAGAACTGGTTTTGAACATTAGTTACCTCCATTATTCATGATAAATTCATAAGCAAATTATGTAACTTCTTTAATCCTCATGTTAATGTCTTTGTTTGGAAAATGGGAACAAAGTTTGCTTCAGAGGGTTAAAGTGGAAGTTAATTAAAATTATCTAGAAATACTATTTTATGTGAATATACTTTGTTCATTTCTTTTTTCTCTCAGTGATTTAAGAAAAGGTGTCCAGGATACTTGTGAAGCTCATATATTTTGATTTACTCTTTACCAACTCAAGTTCTTTCCTTTTGTCTGAAATCTCTTTTAGGGTTTCTTAAATTCTGAATATTCAGCCATAGCACTGGCTGGTGTATACTTTAATATGAGCATTCAGGAGGATTTTTTTTGGGTTGTCTAGAGCCATTGAATACCGATCTCATGGGAGGCTTTCCCATCTTTGTTTCATTCTCATCCATGATAGCCTGATGTGTCCTAGACACCATCCGAGATACTAGGGACATGGGGGCCAGAGAGTCCATCTCTCTGTCTCAGGGAGTAGATAGATCAGTGGGGACAAGAGACCACTGATAAGCAACAAACCAAGTAAGACAATGTGTTGAGAGCCCCAGGGTGGTATGAAAGGAACTAGGTGGATGTTGGAGAAAAGGGGTGAAGGGGGGCGCTTTTCCTCAAGTGGTTAGGGGTTACCTCGCTGGAAACAGGCTTGAGCCTATGGTGAGGCAAGAGAGACACCAGTGTAAGGAGGTGTCTGCTCTTAGGGTCCTCCAGGTGCCCTCTAAATTTTGCATCCTAGATTCCTTGCCTGCCTGCTTTACCTTAGTCTCAGCTCCTCCTGTCACCTGGAAGGTGACATCTAAGCTGGGGCCTTAAAGATAACGAGGATGCAGAGGTTCAAAGAGCTGCTTGGGCATCAGCTAAACAAGTGAAGATTGTGTTTGCTGTGCCTCATTTCAATGTGGTGCAAAGATATCTACATAAATCCTGTAATTGCCAAAATTGACCCATCAATGTTAAAGACCCTTTTTAAGTGGATCATTTTCTTCCTTTTACACAGCTATCAAATGCGGCACTAATGAGGGGTGGTATTCATCTTGTTTTACAACCCTGAGCTTTTCTGTATTCATTAGCATGCAAGAATCTGACTCTGTAGTTCTTAGAAACACAACCCCCCATGCTTGCTTCATATTTTCACATTCAGTTGTTTTTAATTGCCAAGGAGCTTTGTGGTTCAGCTCAGGTGGTTCTATTTCCTCCTTTCCTCTGACATCAGAAAGCTTTTGGGCTTCTTGACTGCCTTCCTGGGATGGGGTGGTGATATCTTTTTTCAATAACACATAAAACTATAACCATTAATTAAAAGCATATCAATTATATTAACATGTGATTGAAAACTATCACATTGCAAAAGTTCCATAACTATGAGCAAAGTTCTGACTCCTGAGCAATATATGATATATTGCTCTTTCTAACGTGGCCTGCAGGAGAAGTTTTCTGGCAGAATCTTGCTGTATTGTAAAGCTGTGTTCTCATGACACCAACCACCTGCTATGCTTCATGTAGTTTTCCAGGGATACTCACATCTTTCATTTTAGATAGAGGATCCCTCAATTTAGTTAGCCAACAATTATGGCTTTCAGGCTGAACTTTGTCTAACTAGTCCAATGATATTTATCCATGGCTGTTTCCATAATAGCATCTCAGCCAGTTGCAAGATGAGATTCTGTGTGATTTTCAGCAGGCTCAGTCCATATGACTATCAGAGATAAGTCCTAAGGTCAAACACAGACACCTTCAAGGCAAACTGCACTTGAGTGGGAATTCAAGTTCTTGAACTTATTCTTTTCTGTCACCCATTGCCTAGCAATATCAGGAGCAACTAGTCAACCTCATTATAATCATTAGTTTTCCAAAAATCTTTGAAATTATCACCCAGCTCTGTGCTTCTTATATATGGTTGGTTAGGAGAATATAATGAAGATATTTTGTATATCTTACTACTAGTTCATGTCATGGATTATCACTGCTCTCCTTACTACTGGTGATAGAGATAGTAGCCTCTTTAAATCTAATTTGATTAGAGAGCAAATTTCAGGAACTTCAGAATCAATTCAGAAAATGAATTCTTAAAATTCAGTGCTTCTAGAATGACCATATCTCTGGTACCAAAATATTTGTTTGAGGCAGGGTTCTCCAGAGAATTAGAGCCAGTGGGATATATCTCATATATCCTCATGATGCACCATAAAGTTTTCACCACCTTTCAATAGCACCACAGGCTGGCAATCAAACCTTTAGCACATGGCCTTTGGGAGACATTGTAGATCCAATCCATAACATTCTACCCCTGTTCCCCAAAGGCTCATGTCCATCTCTCAATGCAAAGCGTAGTCATTCCATCTCCAAAAGTTCCCAAAGTCTTAAGAGTTTTAGCATTGCCAAAAAAGTCCAAGACCAAAGTCTCCTCTGAGACTCAAGGCAAACTCTTAGCTGTGAGCTCCTGTAAAGAAAATCTATATACTTACAACATAACAATGGTATAGGAAAAACATTCCCATTCCAAAGTGGAAGAATAAGAGACTAGAAAGAAGAAATTTGACCAAAGCAAGACTGAAACTCAACAGTGCAAATATTAAATCCTACAACTCCATGTCCGGGCATCTAAGGCGTTTGGTGCTTTGATGTGAGCTTCAAAGGTCTTGGGCAGCCCCACTCCATTGGCCTTGATGGTTATAGCCCATATGGCCCCTCCCTTGGGCTAGCTTTGCTCATTGCCTGTGACTTTTTACAACAGGCATTCCCAATTCCTGACATTTTTAACTTTCTTAGATTTCTACTGTAGCTTTGGCTTCATTCCCACAGTGTTATATATTGCCATCTCAGGGACACCCACAGGGATTTTGACCCTGTCACACATTACCTAGGCCTTCCTTTGAATTTTCAGTAGAAGTCTCCATGACCTTGTAACTCATATTCTTCAGGCCTGCAACAGCAGCCCCATGTGGATGATGTCCATATCTGCTGCCAGCTTGAGCAGTATCTGGGCTCACTTGGACTATAGCTGTGGCCGTCTCGAGTGCCTGGGGGAAGCAAATTCCTAGAGGCCCTGTGGGAGCTCGGCACCCAGCACTTTCTTCTCAAAGCAAAGTCTTTCAAACAAGTTTTCACTTTTATACCATTGAGCCTGTGATTGGTGGAGTCTGGCCAATGCCCGAGATTCCCTCCAGGTGTATCTCCTATTGTCCATGTATTAAGTCCTTGGCTTCTTTTTAAGGTTGCCACTCTCTTCAGCAGTCACACCTTCCTTCCTTTAAACAAGCTCATTTTCTGACCAAATTGCAAGATTTTCAAATATTTATGTTCTGCTATTTGTTCTCAGTTCTCACAGTAAACCTGTATATAATCAGCCAGTAATACTCATGCCACCACCTGCAAGCTATGGATGCCAGATTAATTAGTCCATTACCCTTATGTTTAGACTCACACAAAGTCTCAGGGTGTGGACAAAATGTAGCTACGTTCTTTGCCAGAATGTAATATTTACCACTTCATTTTCCAATACAGTCCTCATTCCCATCTGAAAGCTCAAGAGCATTGTGTTTACTGCCTGCATCCCAATTAGCCTTCCAATCTTTTGGGATCACACAAGATTCATTCCTTAAGCTCTACATAACATTTTAAGCCTTCTCCAGCCTGCATCTTTAAACCTTTCCAAGCTCCTCCTGAAAATCAGTTCCAAAGGCTTCTGAACCACTCAGTCAGAGATAAAGTCACAGCATCCATCTCACTTAGTACCAAATTTAATGTTAGCTTTCCAACCACTGTGACAAAATATCCAAGAAAAATAAATTAAAGAAGAAAAGATTAATTTTGGCTTGCAGTTTCAGAGGTTTTTAGTTCCTGGTCACTTTGCTTCATTGTTTCTGGGCCTCTGGTGAGGAAGAACATCATGGGAGGGAGGGTGTGGCAGAACAAAGCTGCTTACTTCATGGCAGCCAGGAAACAAAGAGCAAGAGAGAGAGGCCAGGGGTAAGATATAGTCTTCTGGGGCATTGTCACCTCCTAAAATTTTCACCACCTCCCAATAGCACAGCAGGCTGATCACTAAGCCTTTAGCACATGGTTTTTGTGGGACATTTTAGATCCAAATCATAACAACCACTTCAAATGCTAATCTTTTCTGGAAATACCCTTACATACACTATTTAAATACTATTTAACCAGATATTTAGGCATCCCATGGCCTAAGTATTTTATCCCAGGCAGACATAAAATTAAGCATTACAGAATCAATCATTTTCTAGGTGCGGCCACCAATCATTTCTTCTCAAACCAAAACAGTTCACTGTGCACTGTATTTAAGTGTGCTAGATTAAATGTTTGAAATCAGGACTCAATTTGTCAGGATGCAATTGCTGCACCTGTTTTGTTCTCTGGCTGCCTTCATCATTGTTATCCATGCCACATGACTTGCCATCACTGTACCTTGGTTTTGTCATCTTCAATATGAGCATAATGATCCTCTCTCTCACATAGAATTGTGAGGAGTAAATGAGCTCATACACAGAAATTTCTTGGAATAACGTCTGTCATATCATAAGAGCTCTGGAAATGCTCTCTGTTGCTATCATCATGATCCTGGTCATCATCACCACCACCATATTTCTGTTCTCACAAATTAATGCATATTATAAGTGTTAACAGCTGTCATAAGAGGATGCACATTTTACTGTATCTTTTATTCTGCAGATGAAATGTATGTATATAAAACCACACATTTAAATTAATACTTATTTTTTTCCCATTATTGCCCCCTATACACTAGTACTGCCCCTCTGGGCCAGTCTAAATCTTTAGGAAGGAGAAACTGAAGCACTTCTAGTAAGTGACAGTGAGTGAAGAGTAGTTCATCCATTCATGCATGTACTTACTCAGTAGGTATTTATCAACCCCCCACGTTTTGCAGGATCTTTGCCCCTTCTTGAAACTGACATATCTATATTGTGTTTAGTCAATATTTTCGTTCTTATTGAAAACTGTTGTATTACTTCAAAGAAAGGTAACAGCTAAAATTGCCATTGACTTCTGATACCTCTGTGAGAGATGATTTTGAAGGGGCTCTGTGGAAAGTATTGGGGTTCAGATTACCTTGGGCCTGAGGACAGCAAAGGGCAAAGGGCAGGTTGTCTAGGAGGGTAGACCTCAGGGTGATCAGGGGAGTGCAGAAATGAGAAACAAGCTCACCTAGTAAGGGAGAGGCTGGCCATGGGTTGGAGACTCCCTTGCATTGACAGTGACCCTACAGGGCCTGTGCCCAGACCGATTTGAATGGCACAGCCCATCCCACATTCTCCTCTCATTTCCCCGCTGTCATGTGTGATGATATCTCTCACATAGAGTTGTGAGGAGTAAATGAGCCCATGAACAGAGAGTTCTTGGAATAATTCTTCATATCATAAGAGCTCTAGAAATGCTCTCAGTTTTTGTCATTGTGATTGTGGCCATCACCATCATCCTATTTCTGTTCTCACAAATTAATGCACATTATAAATGTTAACAGCTCTTTTAAGATGGTGCACATTTTATTGTATTTTTATCATGTGGATAAAATGTATATAAGCAAAATCATATTTAAACTAATACTTATTTTTTCCACTATTGCTCCTATATACTGTTACTGCACCTTGATGTCCTTCTTGGAAGACATCTTACAATGAACCCATCTCTGAGACATCTTTATATTCTCAACCAGTCTCTTGGACATCTTTTATAGTTGGAGACCAGATGAGTTAAAGCTGTTAGCCCTCAAGGAGCCTAGGGCAGTGCAGAGCACAGGAAGCATGAAGAAGAGTGGACAGAACAGCCCTATGTACTCATGGGGAGCAGAAGTGCCCCTGTCCTTGAGAATATGACCAACTGCAGAAGAAGGAAAGAGAGTTGGCCAGAGGAGCCAGAAGACAAAATAATATTATCTGTCTGTCAAGAGATTACTATGTCCCATGCACTGTTTGAAAATTTCACATGGATTAACTTCATAAATTCTCATGGTAATCCAAGGAGGTGAATAATTATCCCTGTTTTGCAGATGAAGGAGTTGAAACAAAGAACAAACAAACAAACAAATAAGCAAACAAAAAGAAGTCTTCAAAAAGAGCTTCATTGTGAATTAGGCCTGGAAGGAAGCCCAGGGTTTAGTTATATCAAGAGAAAGGAGGGAGTGTTCCAGGAGGGAGGAAGACAGGCATGTGGTCCCTTCTAAGCTAAACCCAGGGTGCAAACTAACTGTAAGCATTGGGAGCCATCCACAGTGCAGCATCCTTGTTAGAATTCTGATACTTTAGAAATCTTGAGCCCTTGGCTTTCAGACCCACTGTGTGTACCTTTGGCAATCCAGGTGGACCCTCAAATGCAAACTGACAGAAAGATGAATGAGAATTGGCAGCTGTATTTAATTAAGCAGGCTTCTGCAACATGTCTACAACAGACATTTTTCTTATGGAGAGTAATTATTCTTAGCATGCCCATCTGAGTGAGATTATGTTTCTGTAATTGGTTTTGAATCCTCAATCCATTTTTATTGGAGTTGTCTTGTTGGAATTACTTTTTGTGTGTGTGGTGATGGGATTAGAACCCAGGGCCTTGTGCATGCTATTTTTCTTTTTCTTTTTCTTTTCTTTTCTTTTTAATCAATGCTTGTGAATTGAGTCTGAGGTGTACCTGTCAGAGACATTGCTTCAAGTGGTCTTGTTGGGGTCCTTCCTAGAAACATGCTTAAGTGAGAGCAGCGAGTTCCCTGGGCAATGGCCCTAGACTGTGAGGTGTGCTTGCACTGAGAGGTCTTGATTTCACTCCTTTGTGTCTTATTGTTGCTTAAAGTCCTAATTGATTGGAGCCCAGTTGTACTTTATGCAGAAGTGACTTCTCTGCTCTGTCTCCTCCCCATTCTGCTTGGCTCACTACCATCAGCCAATCACAAATGTAGCCTGATTCACATTGACATGGCTGAATAAAGCACACAAAGCTTTCATCATGTCAACCAAATCCTGCTCCATTCCTCTATACCCATGACAGTAATGTAAGTGTAGCAATAGCTGTTGCATGAAGCTTGTGACACAGCTGTCCTTCCGTATCCATGGGGAATTGGTTCCAGGACCCTGGGCCCTGGTCCAGATACAAATATCTGTGGATGCTAAAGTCTCATATAAAATGGTGTAGTATTTCCATATAACCTTCCCACATCCTCCTGTATAAGTTAAATTATCACTAGATTACTTATGATACCGAATACATTATAAATGCTGTGTAGATAGTTGCTTTTTTTTTTTTAAAGGTAATAATGGCAAGGACAAAGTCTGTTCAGTACAGACTTCTTTTTTTTTCTGACTATTTTGGATATGTGTATAGTTGACTGGATGGATGCAGATCCCACAGATACAGAGGACCAACTATGTGCTGTGAGGAATGAACCAGATACTAATTGGGGATGTGCTTTTGAATTTTAAATATATTTATATCATAAATGGCAGGCAGTGTCATCAGCCTGGATTGAATTGCAGCAGCGACTCCTATGTGACCTTTGGCAGGTTGGTTTTTCTTCCTGGCTTTTAGCTTCATTGTCAGGAATATGAGGGGGTTGTGTCTGATGAGACTCTGACTAGTATTTTTGAGAATCCATTTGCATACTGGAGTCTTTGGCCAGGGGACGGGAATAGAGGGCTCTGTCTTGATTTCAGTGTGCCTCAGGATAACCTGTCTACAACAGACCACAGTTCTACTAAAATGCCAGCTTGTGGGTCCCATTCTCTAGGGAACCTGGTCTGGGAAATTGGAGATTGAGGATTGAGATTGAGGATCCTGGTTTTTCAGGATCCTCAGTTTTTGTTTTCAGCCACCAAAGAGGTTCTGATGCAGTTTAGTCCTTGAACCATAGTTTAGAAATGCCTGAAACAGAGATGGATAACAAAGGAGAGTGAAGGAAAGAGCCCCTTGCAATGACACCTCCTTTGGGCTTCTGAGTTTTTTGATGAGCTCCCTTTCTTTAGCTCCCTTTCCTCCTGTGTGTCGAGTGCTTGCCCAAATGTGCAGGCTCATGCCCACTCCCACGCACCATTACAAACAATATGGGTTGAAAAGTTTGTTTTCTGAAAAGCACAATATGCTGGAGTCTTGGCAGAAGGGAAATTGTGTTATGTGCTGAAAGCATCATCATTTGCTATGCGTGAAAGCTTATGGCTGGAAGGACGGATATTCCATTTGCAGGGCATGATTTATAATCATGTACACAGACACACACAGGCACACACACACACATGCACATACACACACGAGTTCTTGCAGTAAATGTGTTAAGAAAAGGGCAAAGAAAGATATGAAGAATCCCTGCCCTTTTTGCAACAGAGAGCAGGGCAGCCAATGTGTCAGTCATTTTCACAAGAAGGGCTTTTGTTTCCTATCTGCAGAACCAGCAGAATATAGAAATGTAGCAAAGTCTTCTGAATCAGAGTGAAGTAAGGGGTACGACATGCTGGATTTCCTCATCTAGGACCTATCTCCCTTTTCATCAGCCAGTGGGATAAGGCCCTGGTTTTTCACTCTTCCTTAGTGGCTGACAAGATTCCTCCTTGCTGGGGATCATTTGTTTCCAAATGGGAACATCAGCTTCCCCCCTGCTCCAAAGTGCTCCCCCTTGGGATGTGCACCATTCTTGAGCCATGGGATCAGTTCTGAGCACTGAACACGGAGAGTCAACAGCCCCATTCACTTTTCAGCTGACTGCAGAAGTACTGTTCTACCTGTTCAGAAGAAATGTGTGTGTGACAGGTAGTTTCCTCCTCCCTTTTTCTTATGGTGGAAACAATTGCCTTTTGGGGCAGAGCACCAGAATTCTCTTTTGGATGCAGTAGTCACACAGTCACTGTTTGGAGATGCGCAGTCTCTCATTTTTATTATAATCGTGGCATATCTTTAATTTGCATGGCATAATGCTCTTAATCCATGATTATAAAATATGCAACTAGCCTTTGGCCTCATTCTGCTCTCCCACCACAGAGGCAGCTTGGTGTTTTTATTAATTTAACTTTATACAAGCTAACAGATTGCCATAAAGGAAAACAGAATTTCTCAACCAGTCCAGCTAAATAGCTGTGCTTCGGCAAACGGCCCCATGGTATGTGCTGAACAATAACTACCTCTCTCCAGCACTACTTGCAGGTTTTAATTGAATTTCTATCCCATGGATATCATGTTGAAACTATTCATCTGCTCCACTAAGTCTTCTGATATTAAACAAGTTCTCCCAGGTTATTATTGTAATACAAATACTGTTAGACAGTTGATTTTCATTAAAAATTCACTGCCATGGTGAGGCTAACACAGTTAAGGGAGCTTATCCTGAACATGGCCAAGCAAAGAAATCACATAAATAGGGGTGAAAATGCAGTGTGCTTATCTTGTTTGCTTCCTTCACACTCCCCCTCCTTTGTTTGAGTGAGAGGATTTGGTCCTGCTGACAAATTTTGATAAATGACAAAATAGTGGGCATTTCCAGATCGTCTTTGGTTGGGTGTTAGATATCTGCCATTCATATCTGCCAAGAGGCGGCACAGTCAGCCAGCAGGGTTTCTCTGTTACCTCTGTTTTTCTTTTGCTATCTTGTCTCTAGCACACGTTGCCATTCTGGTCGACATTAGGAATATCCGCTGCCAAGAGCTATTTTTTGGACTGTTGTAGGAAGCATTTTACAGGCCTTACTGCCCTTTGAATGGTATATGCTGCTGCCTTTCTGCGGTTTGTCATTTGCACCTCCTGATTTGTGCTTACTGACTAGTTCACCAGGTTTTAGCATATCCAAATTGTGGAGGCTCCTCTAAAACTTCCTCAGAGGATTTTTTTTTTTTTTTAAGTAAATGGAGGCAAACTTTCTTTGTAATTTGGATGAATGAAATTGGCAAAGTATTCCAGCCCTGAGATGATCTCACAATGAGGGAAAACTACTGTCCCAAGGACTGTTTGTTCTGTGAGGCTGTAGCACCTCACATCGAGTTCTTCTGCATTGTTCGTTACCATGTCCCCAGCTTCCAGCTCTCTTCTGCCACATGTCCTCTTGATTACTCCTCCATCAGTATTAGAAGATGCCTTCAATACTCTGATCTCATAGTCTTCAGTTCTATTCTGCAACAACCCGCATTATTAAGTCTTTGTCTTTATCATCATTTGGAACTACCTTACCTGTATAACTTAAACCCTGAGATTCCCCTATCTAATCACATTCTCTGATATAATTTTCTCACCCTGTTACATTTACTGAATTTGTATTTTTAAGTCCATGATGTCTTCCAATTTTTCAATTTACCCTTACTCTCAAGTCCTCAAGACACATCTATCTTCCTTAAAAAAAATTGAGTGTCCTTCAAAGTCAAGAAAGCAAGCCTTTTACAGACATAGTACTTGTTTAGGAAGAGATGCTCGGTGAATATTTGCCAGCTGGTAAATATTTCCAAGTCAAGAAAGAGTGTTTAGTCAATCAAGAAGAAAATTATACTCTGGTTTAGGTCTTGAGAGATGCATTGGATCAAGGATGTCATCTTGGGATGTGTGCCATTATTTGTGTTTCGGTTTTACACCAGTGATTTACATGAACAGTTTATCTTGAATTCAAGTCCTGGCGGTGTCACTAAATAGCTGTGCGATCTTGGGTAAGTTACTTCTCTTGGTTTGAATTTTCTCATCTGCAAAGTGGAGCATAATGATAGGGCCCAACTTGTTAAGTAACTGTGATAATATTTGTAAAGTGATTAGCATATACCTGGAACTTAATGAGCTCTTGAAAAATAGTTGGTAATTAGTACTATCAGGAGTCATTGACTTGCTAAAGTTTCAGATTAGTATTTGTTCAAGATGAACCTTTGAAATTTTAAGTTCAGCTATGAAGTATGGAGACTTTGACTCTATAAATTGTGGGTGAGACGCAGCTGCTTTAATGAAATTCCTGATAAGTTTTTGCCACTGGCCTGCCCATGTCTATGAAAAAATGGATGGTCTCACAGGCTCAATGGTGCATATTAGAGATGTTTCTAAATTGTAAAATCTGCACACCTGTCTGAGTGAATAAGTGCCAGGCTGATGGTCAATGCAAAGCTTTACAACAGATATAATTATTCATGTTTTTGAATCTCTAGACCCCATCACACTGATGGGCAGGCCTTAGAATGGCTGAATAGACTCACATGGCAGAAATAAAGTGACTCTTTTTCACACAACACTGCCAAACATGAACCCACAGGCTGTTAAAGTTTATTTGGGAGTTTCTGAACCATGTCTTTCCCCCCCAGTTACTATTACTCCATACATCAAGGTCAAATGCCAATAAGTAGCAAATCATATTTCTCACCTTAGCATGGTTGTTAGACCTGACATTTCTCAAGGGAAACAACAAAACCTGCTGACAAAGTGGGGGTGTCTGTGTGACTTTAATGTTGTGAGTCACTAAGGGCAATAAACATTACTGAAAGGAATTGCATTCAAAGGGCTGCAGACATTTCCTCTTGCAGCCAGTTTGTGTTGGATAAACCTGTCATCATATGCTAATTACTTGCCTTGATTTTTCTGGCTTTTGGAGGATGCTGCTTATTTTAATATGATCATCCTGATCTTGGATTTCTCCTTTTCTTTTCACCATTAGCAATGCGAGCCAGGTTCCAAAATATCTTATAAATACACAGCTTTCACACTAATTGGTAGAAGCATAGAGATGGTTCAGCATATATAGATCTGCTACATGAGCACAATGCCAGAGACCCCAATAGGCTTTCTGATCCTTCCTGCAAGTATTAATACTTTATAGTATGATATAAAAGAAGGCACCTTGAGTTGGACATTAGAAGTCTGGGATAGGATTTTGCATGGCCTGACCCTTGTTGGCTGTGGGATGGTGAGACAACGCCTTCATTGGCCTCCACAACTCGTCACAGAGGTCAAATGCCAGCATATCACGCGTACCACGTGCTGATCCAGATCTTCTCATTTTAATCCCCTCACCTACTGTGTCTCAGTGCCTGTGACCCACACTTCGGTGAATCCACCCACTACCATCCTGCATGCCCTCTAGTTTCCCACGGTATTGTTTGCTCTTAAACACCTCCCTTCTCATCCCTTTCTTGGCATTTTCACTTTCATCACCTTTTCCTACCCATTCCTTCCAGCCCCTGGTGATTGGTGTGATCTTGGGTAATCTTATTTACCCCTTGGAACTGGTTTTCTTGTCTGAAAATTGAATACAATTACAATCCCTTTCTTGAGATTTCGATTAGCCAGTGAAAAGGTATTTGATCCACAAATAGAGCTTCCCACCACTATTCATGTACCTCCTTGTCATTTACTGCTTTCTTCAAGTCCTGTGAATCTGGGTCCTGGTCACACCCTCAAGAGGCTCAGAATTAAATCAGGAAGGGTGCACACGATTAATTTCAGTGCAAGGCCATTTAAAGGAATGCCTTAGGAGAGTCAGAAAACAAGCCAAGATAGGAGAGGAAAGGTAATTGTACAGAGTGATAAGGCAAAGGTCTCCAGAGAAGGAATCAAGATGCCATATAGGGCGTTCCTCTCTACTCACATCTGCAATTTTCCCTAGTTCAAACCATAGAAAATTGTGTCTTTAACATTATGATTTTGAAAGTCTTCTCTAGTCTCTGCATTATAAAAGTTGTTTTATTATGGGGTCTCTTTGGGAACAGCATTTATATTTTGAGATATTTTTGAAAAACTTATTCATACATAATACCTTACCAGTTTCCAGAAAGGATTTCAGGTAAGGCTACTCTGAATATTTTGACTATCACCCCACTGCATATGTTGAGTCCAGCTTCCAGGAAACATACACAGGTTGTTCAGCTGCATTTGTTCATGAAGTTCTCTTGTCCTTTTATTGAGCAGTAGCTCAGGAATAAGGAAATAGCCTTGGGGATTTTCACAGAGAACTACATTCAATCAGTCCACAAATATTTGCCAAACCCCTACTCCAGTCCAGAGCCCTCGATGACATGGATGTGCATGAGACAGTCATGTCTCAGACCTTAAAGTTGACAAGCTGCTAGTGGGAAAGCAGGTAACAAACAGTCACATAAACTAATAAGCAACAGAATTGAGGCTGGCAATAAATGTTATGAAGGAAATAAAAAGGTGTTGTGATAGGGAAAGGAGGGGGAGGGGCAGGGCTGTGGGAAATTCCATTATATGAACATTCTGGGAAAGGGTTTGATGGGTTATGGAAGGGACTTGATGTTCCAGAAGATTTACATAAAACGGCACAGAATTTGAGCCATTGCTTTCTGTATTTTTCATCTTTATGTGTGTGTGTGCATATGCCTGGGCACACAGATGTATGTATTATTTATGAAAACATGTTGACAAGAATAAAAAGGAATTTTTCAGCTGAGGTTAAGTAACTTATTTTATATGATGAAATACTATGTGAGCATGTAAATGATTTCACAAAGGCTTTTTAAATACCACACTTGTGTGAAAAAATTAATAAAATTATATAGTTTGAGATATTAATACAGGTGGGCACGGTGGCACACACCTATAATTCCAGTGGCTTGGGAGGCTGAGGCAGGAGGGTCGTAAGTTCAATGCCAGCCTCAGCAAAAGCGAGGTGCTAAGCAACTCAGTGAGATCCTGTCTCTAAATAAAATACAAAATAGGGCTGGGGATGTGGCTCTGTGGTCAAGTGCCCCCTGAGTTCAATCCCTGGTATCACCCCCAAATAAAATAAAATAAAAATAAAAATAAAAATATTTATACATGGAACTAAACCGTTATCAGTCATGTTTCAGTCTCTGGGGAACACAGCTGTTTTCTAAGTGTGGAGAGTTTTAATGCAGAGGATTAGAGGGACTAGCACAAGCTGTTGGATGTGCTGGGGAAGAGAGGTCACAGATACTGCCATGAACACCAGCCTGCAGTGTCCTAATGGATTCAGTTCCTGAGCTCTTTAGGATGGATAGACTATGATGGATCACACACATTTTGGTTTTCTATTAATACCCTGACAAATTACCACAAACTTAGTGGCTTAAAACAACACAAGTTTATTATATTGCAGTTTTGTAGGTTTAAAGTCTGACACAGGTTTGATTGGGCTAATGGTGACAGCAGCGGTAAAGGGTAATTTGCTTCCCCCTTTTTCTGGCTTCTGGAGGCTGCTTGTTTCTCTTGGCTCATGATGCTTTTTTTCTGTATTGAAAGGCAGTGATAGCAGATCATGTCCTTCGCATTCACTCTCTCTCTGACCTGCAGCAAGGAAAAGCTCTCTGATTTTAAGGACTCATATGGTTACATTAGACTCAGCTGTGTAGCCCATGATAATCTCCCCATCTCAGTGTCTGTACTCTCAAAGAGATCTGCAAATTCCCTTGGACATGTGACGTATTTGCAAGTCATAGAGATTAGGGTGTGAACAGTCTTGGGATTATAATGTTGAGTAACACCCTGCAAATGAAAAAGGCAGTGGGTCTAGGCACCACTAGTCCACTGATTACCTTCGTGCAAGCTAGACAAAGGTGTTCTTCTGGTTGGATATAGTCCTTTGGTGAGCAGATGGAGCCTGCACTCAATTTGGAAAAGGCTTTTGTGTTAGTCAGCTTTCTCATTACTGTGACCAAAAGACCTGACAAGAGCAATTATAGAAGAGGAAAAGTTTATCTGGGGGCTCACATTTTCAGAAGTTTCAGTGCATAGATGGCTGCCTCCATTGCTATGGGCCCAAGGTGAGGCAGAACATCAAGGTGGAAGAGTGTAGTGAAGGAAAGCAGGTCAGAGTGACACCTTGGATAGGTGGCTCTTTCTTGGCTCCAATCCCATTCCCCAGGATGAAGCTACCTGGATTTACTTACTCCTACTTCATTTATGCTTTTACATACATGCCTACCCCTCTGACCAGGCTACCTACAGGCCATCAGCTCACACTCTCTTCCTCTTATGTTCCTTATAGCTCAACCTCATTATTAAATGCTTTATGACGTGTGGCATTAATGAGCCAAGGACTGAAATAAAGTGTGATGGGAGTTGTAAAAGCCTTTTGAGATTTAACAATGCAAGCCATCATTATCTTGCTCCTCTAGCACTACAGAGGAAAAAGTAGCTGCAAAGCTTATTTTCCTTGCTGTCTTCCCATTCCTTGAACAATCCTTTCCTCCGTGGGACCTCTGTCCTTCCCATTTGGCTGCTCTGTGCTCTGTGCCTTTCCATTCCTGTGGAACATAGGTCAGTGGTACAGCACATGCCTCACATGTGTAAGAACCTGGGTTTGATCCCCAACACTGGAAAAAAAAATAGAGTCTGCTAGCTAGTATTGATGGTCAGGAATTTATCACTGCTCTCTGTCTTTCATGAATACATACTTTCCCTAGTTATAGGACTTAAAGTCTGCTTGGTGTTAAAGGAATTATCAGACTTGGTAGAAGCATTTTGGGGTCAGAGTCTTGCTTAGTACCTCTCACATCCTCTCTTGCTCTCTCCTCCATGGCCACCTGCAGAAGGCCCCTCCCCTACCTCCACTGGGAAGAGCCATTCTGCAGAACATTCCAAGCACATTCTCCAGCCCCAGATTAGAAATTCTGCTCCCCCACCCCAAGCCTGGCCTCCCTTTTTTCTATAGTATTACAATGCAGAGAAGCACATAGGTAGCGTATGTTGATGGGGTCATTACTGAGCTGATCCTGCTTCACAAGCCATCCATTTTACGGTGGGAATGTCATGATGTGAGTCACAATGGGATTTCAAAACCACATGTTTGTCACTCCACATCCAGGCGGGAGAGAGATTAATATTTCAAAATTCCTGAGATGGTTCTGTGGATCCGACTTGTTAAAATATATAATCTCTGAAGCCTGAGAGATAATGCCTTGAAGTTGAAACCAGGATTATTTATTTGCTACAACTTCAGCATCATTTATGCAGCAAAGTATGAAAAAAGAGTTACGCTACTCGATAACATCACTAAACCCAAATTTAATGCAGATTTAAAAAGACAGCTGCTAGTTTACTGGTCCCCCTGATTATTACAAACACACAGAGGTTTAGCAGCTGCGCGAGAGCTATGTGCACAGTACAATAAGAGATACAAATATGGGTGAGTGCATATAGATTGTAGTTTAATCTCCTGAAATATTTCTGCTGATCAATTACTGTAGCATTGTGGTATGCAATTGTCCTCTTTAAATCAAAATGGCCTGCCTATTTGTGAACTCCAGCTCAGCGCTTTGCTGGGGAAAGCAGTAGGAAGGAAATGTGTTAGTAATGCATAGAGCAATACTTTGTAATCAGAATATTAACATTTTGATTGAATTGATGGAGCATTTAAATGGAAATATTCAATTGCCAAGACCTAGCTGGGGAGGAAACCTACAATATGCACATAGAGTCTGAGCCTTTTCCCCTTGATTAAAGAGAATTCTTTTGATACAGAAAAAAGTAACAGACTAAGGAAACCTCATATTAAAAATGGAAGGGAGGGCACTGTTCATTTCTCAGTTGCTTATATTTAAATATAGATAAATGCACACATTGACAGTTATAAACACAGAGGCTTTGATCTACGGATGGGTGAAGAAGTGTGTAGTTGTTTGTATCAAAAATGAAGCAGAAAATAAATCTCTTTATTAAAAAATAGGGTTGGTATGTATGTGTGCAAGTGAGTCTTTTAATAAATCTGTGTTACTACTCTGAAAAAAAAAAATGAAGCAGAATAGCAGAGGAGAAAGATCATGGGATAGGGTGTGACATCAGCTATAGATGTCACCTCCATCCCTGACTAGCCATGGGACCTTACGGACCAAGCCACTTTACTCTCTTGGGCTCAGTTTTTCACCCTGGTCAAACAGAGGCAGTGACAGTAATCTTAAGGAATTCACATGGTTTTCAAGTGGATTGAATGGGATGAAAGCTCTTTGTGTCTTCAGCAGTTGATGGGGCATCTCTACTCCTCACTGGGAAAGAGGAAATCCCCAAGTGGGATCAGAAGCCAAGGTGAAGAGCAACTCAGTGGATACAGAGTATAATTCAGAGGGCAGAATTTTTTGGGGGGGAAGGGTTTTGACCCTTGACTTGTCAATCTGAAATGAACGGCAGAGAGAATGACTCTCCCAAACAAAGATTGTCTTCAATAATGACAGAGGGATTGCCGTCTGGGATATGTGTACCCCAAAAAATGGTGGATTGTAGGCACATCCAGGGAGGCAAAAGAAGACAAGGGGTTTTTAAAGGTAAAATGAGGAAAATTATATGGATTGTTCTGAAACAATTATCCTTGGCTACAAGTTACAACAAAGTTGAACAGGCATTTGCTGTATTGGCGTCCACGGAGAAGCACTGTTTGGGTGCAAGGTTGCAGAAGACTTTGTGTAAGGTTATGGCTTTGACTGAATCTCTTGTGATGGTTCTTGTTATCGGGAAAATATGTTTGCAACTCCACCCCATACCTTCATGGCCTCCTGCTACCATTTGTTAGAATTTGACATAATCGACTCTGTTTTGATTCTGTCCACTGTCTCACTTGCTACTGCTCCATACCTCAGTTCTCTGGAGGACAGACCTGAATCTTCTTTTGGCAACAAATTGTAGGTAGAGACCCACCTGATTCACCTGGTACCTCTGTTTTGTTCTTGACTCATCTGGCAGTGAAACATTTGGTTGCTTTTGAAATACCCAGATTTTTTTTTTTTTAAATATATAAAGGTAGTTCTCAAGTTATATTTGGGGATGGGGTGTGATTTGGCTTTGATACATGATAAAACATGTGACTATTTCCTTGGCCCAAAGAAATCTCCTGGCTCTAGACATTTTCAGGGCAGAACTAGTATTTGGAAAAGCAAGGAAAAATGACTATAAGTACATAATCTTAGGAAGCAGGTGTCCTAGGATGGTTAAGGTGTTGGAGGGCAACCCTGAGAAGTAGCTCATCATGTGTGATGAGGAAGGAGGAAGGAGCACGGCTGCTTGGAATGAGAGAGGGTGGGGAAGGAAGAGAATGAGAATGCATTGAGGAATGAGTTCACAAATTCGACCCAACACTCGTATTAAGGAAGAACCATCTGGATGGCCACTCATAGACCCATAAGGAAAACTATGATTTCTTATTACCTTAGACAACATTCCAACTTGATGCCACCCAGAACCGTTGCCTATTCCAACCTCCCCATCCCAGCGTCCCCTCCCAGCCATAGCTTGGGATGAGAATCCTTGCAGGTGTCTGAAAAGCTGGTGAACATTTAGACTGGAGAAAGGAATGCTAATCCACTATTTCATCACCACATCACATTTCTTCTCTTGACCTCTCTCTTGGACTTCAGGGAGATGGCTGCTGATTTACAGTGAGATGTAGAAGAAGGCTTCCTGGTCCTCAGGAGACCAGCATCAGTTCTAGATAGAGAGTAGACCTTCATTTTTCTATTCTTGAGCAGAGCAGTGCACGTGGAAAAGGTGCTTGAACTTCATTCAAGCTGGTTGCCACAGGGTCGGAGGAGCCCAGCAGTCTCCGAGTTGGGGCGAGCGGGTTTGACAGCAGAGGCAGAGAGTCTACGGGAAAGGGCTGCTCAATTAATCACCAGCTCTCAGAGCTCTTCAGCAGCAAGAGTCCCGGAGGTCTTAACGACACCCCTCAGTAATGTTAAAACCCAGCTTGGTATGACTTCATTTTCTTAGAGACACATGATTGATCTGGCTATTGGTGAATGGAGACACTGCGGCTTCTTTCCATAGACAGTGTCATTAGATGAGAAGATTAAGTGCCTTTGCACAGTGGCTGAGAGAGGACTGTGATTCATTGTGAATGGAGGAAAGACAAAGAAAACTCCAAAATGTGTATTTTTAAAGGCAAAACCTTAGACTTGCCTCATTTATTAGCATCATGAAAAACTTGGTGGATAGTCTGAGCTAGGAAAAATACCCCTGGGGGTCAAGTCTTCAGGACATTGTATGAAGCAACCAACCAGAGCTAGCATCTAGGAGGAATGTCTTGTTTCCTATTGGTGGTCCTACTCTGTGCCCCTTCTAAGCTTTTCTGATCTCTGAAAGGAAGTGTGGGTCTTTTTATTTGGAGTACCTTAAGTATTAGTGAGTTGGATTGGGCCAATTCACCTTCTTGTCCTCCAAGGAGTCTTCTGGGGGTGGATTTGTTAGAGTATCCTGAGTCTGATACTCTACCTTTCTCAGGACTTCCCTGGAGTTCTTACAGAGGCACGACATCTAATAACTGCACCTTCCATTCTTTCTGCATGCAAACCACAGGGGAAACAGGGTTCTCTACTTCTGTAGATCCTACTGTCCAGTTGCTGGTGATAATGATTGACACCATTGAACTATTAAGTGCATGACACCAGGCCCTTCCTTTTGAGGACGAATGTGTATAAGGGGATAGTACCTGCAAAGTACCTGGAACAAATTCTGGCACAAAGTAAACATTTAACAAAAGTCAGTTACTGTTAAGATTCAAATGTATGTAAACTTGAGTTCAGGGAATGCAGAATCAGATAAATAGAGTCAAGAACATTAGTGAATCAGGGAAGGGAGTAGGGGAGTGGTGGCTTATTGTTAATAGAAACATTTGTATCCCTCTCGGAAGTAATTTGGATTAAAAATTTTAAATATCTTTTGAAAGGCCCAATCAAAAAATTTTTTTGAAGGACTTTCCCCATCATTTCCTAGTTTGCAGCTCTACCAGTGATACAGGTCTTTGGAAGAGAGAGGAAATATTTAGCATATGCTTTTGTTACTTCACTCATTCTTCATTCATTCATTCATTCATTCATTCCTCAAATAGGGAAGGACTTCCAGTTGCCAGGTTACCCTAGAGGAGGCAGAAAGAAAAATAAGATCTAACCAGTGCTATAAAGCAATCAAGCATCCAGGCTATGTGATATAAAAATCAGTTTGTTCTATTAGAGACTTTTAAATGCAGCACTGTAAAGTTCAAAGAAAAGATAGCATAATGGGCTTTAGGTCCTGGTAGCAGAAGCAGTCAGCTGACCATGGGGAGTTGCTGAAGGCTTTGAGCTGAATGCATGAGCATTCGGGAAGAACAACCAGGGTATGCTGCATGAGGTGTGTGTGACAGCTTAGTCTTAGGAGGGACCAGGTTCTACTAGACAAGAGATGACCTTTTTTGATAGATATGTGGATACAAAATCTATTTCACTTAATACAACACTTGGTATAAGGGAGAAAATAAAAGACATTTCCAAATGAAGTTTTCAGTTCTTATAGGTAGCTATTTTGGGGAAAAAGCACAGTTCTCCGTAATCTGGTCCTCTGCACCGTCCTAGCTTTTCCTCATTCCCTGTCCCTCCAGGGTTGTGTGCTACCAGTTCTAGTAGACCTAGACTAGTTACCCTGCCCAGACTGTTTCTTATATTCTTGCTTCCAGATTGTTTCCTAAACCATTTCTTTTGTTGCATTGAAGCCGATAGGAAGTCAGGAAACTATGGGTGGACTAGCAGTAAATTCCCAATTCAGTGTTTTAACAGAGTTCCCGAGAATCCACCAAGTGCCAGGCATCATGCCAGGGGCTAGAAATACAGCGGACAGGCTGATCTCTGCCCGGAAGCCAGGCTGATGAAAGAGGGACTGTGCTGCTGCTCAGCTGTGCTGGAGGCATTGTCTCAGGGACCTCTTGAAGATATTCATGATCACAGCCAAGTGGAACACTGCCTCCTATGTCACAGTACCTCTCCTGGACTTTCTGGGACTGCAAGCCTTCCCTTTATTGAAGTCTTGTCAACAAAGATCTCAGGGACAGCAGATTTCAGTTGGTGTTGTCAGGAAGACTTAGTAGACTTCAGAGAATATACGTACTTGTGTTTCAAGTAGGTGAGAAGTACTTTAAGAATGCTTAAAATATTCCTTTCCATCCCAGAGACCCTGGTGTGTTGGGAATCCTTGTAGCAATATGGTCTTAAGTACTCATAGGGACTTTTAAAGCATGTCTTATATACTTTAATTTTGTTAGGATTAGAGTAATGTTAGTGGTCATTATCTTTTTTTCCACGTTTTATAGTGGTGCATTATAGTTGTACATACCAATGGAATTTGTCATAATCTTTTAAAATGCTTGTAGGGTATTACTGAGCCTTAGGACAAAAGGATTCTTGCTCAGGTATAGAATGTATAACCAAGAAAGTCTTTTTTGTTTTGTTTGACTTTTCTCCCCATACTATCCTGCTGTGTGAGGTGTTTACTCTAAAGCATATGTCTGTGCCCCCAGCAGAACATGCATATGATGAGTATCTCATTTTTCTAGGAAAGGTGTGGGTTCACATCAGTACTATTTGATTTTTTTAAGATTTCTACTTTCTATTTTTTTTCCTTAATAGTTCTGAGAATTTCTCTCCATTCACATGATCTGAAGCTGAACAATAAAGCCAGTAATGTCAAATGAAATGGTGGAGAGAGAGAAATAAAAAGACAACATATTTGTAATATGTTCTTTATGAGTGAGGATTTGGTGATACTCAAAGTACAGTAAGAACATCAGAGCCAGAAAAGACATTGTAACCATTCATCCCATTTAACAGATTGGAAAACTGAGGAGCCAGAAATATCAGGTGATAGATATACTGCTGGATAGTGTCTGGGTCAGGATCAGAATTTGTACCTCTTGGTTCCATGTTCCATAATCTTTAACCCCACTTTTAATATTTTCTTCTGGTAAGACTAACTTGGTCAATGGCTTTATTCAAGGTGGTGAGGATGGAAGCTGTTATTTGGGAGATTATCAGACACAATGAGTGGCCATCCCTGTATAGAAACAGGAGACTCTATTTGGATCCCCTAACAGACATTCTGAAATTTTCTTCTATAAGGCATGTTTCTCTCTTCAGTACTCCTGGAAATTGCATTTGAATATCTTTATCATAAGAATAATGTTAAATTATTCCATTATTTTATGGACAGTTTTATATATGTTCATATTTGCTCAGAATAGGCAGATACATGGAATTTCTCTTGATGCCACATAAATTATATACATTTATGTGTGTGTGTGTGTGTATATATATATATATATATATATATATATATAAAACATTCATTTTATACAATAGCATATACAGCAGTACACATAATATATAATAATATTTAACTATATACATATTCACATTGCTATGTAGACATATTTACATATGTATATTTATATAGATATAAATATACCCACCTAAACATAGATGTGAAATTAGACTCTTTCTTTAGGTTGGGGCTCCAAAGTCACCAGCCATTAATGGGAGACGTCTTGCAAGGCAGAACCTGCTTGCCATCTTATTATTCATTTAAATTAACACGTAAAATTTATAAGAAAGTGAGGGGAATATTTGTTAATAGACTTCCTGAATAAAATGCTTTTCTTTTATCCATGGTGACAGTTTTCAGGCTTGCTTTGGTAGTTTTTTTTTTTTTTTTTTTTTTTTTTCTTTTTCTTTTTTCACAGTTTTCTCACCAACTTCTTGGTCCAACTCTTTTGAGTAATCTCATTGGAACATATGCAGGTTATTCACTTCCTGTCTGTGAGCTCAGTTGCAGTACTAGTTGCAAGAAAGTTTTCCAAAGGAATATTTATGTGGGAGTATTTGGGTAATCCTAGGGATTCAAATTTCATCATTCAGCAAGTAATTTAGTGAACACCTCGCTCAACATAGTAGGGAAAATAATTCATTTTTAGAGTGTCTCTTTTACATGAATTTATGATTTAGTCAGGGAGACAAAAGATTCACATAAATGGTGCTTATATTAAAATTTAACACCCTCTGTGCACAAATGGCATAGCCACTTTACATTTCGTAAGTGTGAAAAGACCTCAGTATAAAAAATGATAATTGTGGACTGAAGTGGTTAGGAAGATCCTTGGGTAGAGGTAGTTTGAGCTTAGCCTGAAAGGATGGATTGGAAAGAGCTGGGCATAGAGGAGGCATGGAGGAAAGTCTAGAAGGAGGAATGGCATGAGCCAAGACTTGAGGTCAGAAATAAGCAGGAAGTGCAGAGGTATAGCCAAAATGCAGTTACTGGCATGGAGGTGGGAAAATGGAGATATCACAGGTCTTTAAAGGTTCCCTTTAGAGTTTAGGGTTTCTTATTTGAGCGTTTACAGAGACTGCAGCTCCCAGACACGAGTCTAGTGTAGGTAGGTGTGGAATTGCAATGCTGAGTCAGGGTTGATGCTCACTCTGGGATCCTCTCTGCCACAAATCCCAAGGGCTGATGCTGGTGGTGGCAGTTCTCTCTGAAATTTTAGCTGGATCTCACAGAGAGCTGGATTACTTCTACCTGGTACCACTTTTGAGAATTATGCTCACTAATTCCTCATCATTGTTCCTTTATTCTTTTGCTTATGCTTCTATGGATGTTTTAAGCTCTGCCACATCTGTCATGATTTGCAATGGCCACATCTGTACAAACCATCTAAGGGCAGATGCTGGGACATTTCATGCTAAGGCCAGCTACCTTCTTTATTCCCTGTGTCTCCCGGTGGGATGGGGAGGCCAAGCCCATGGAGACAGCATGAGGCCAGTGAGAGTGCTTCTAAGAGTACAAGTTGATGGTCTGCTGGTTTGAAGGCAATTGGGAAACTGGGCTTTCCCCTGGGACCTCTTTTCCTCTTGCTTGTAGCATTGAGACATCATAGATTTCTTTTAGTGAGCATTGTAAAAACCAGTCCCCTTACTTCACTTTTTAGAGTCTCATACAATTGTAACAGTTAACCTCTTTTAAACGCTTTTACTTTGACTTTTATTCCCCTGCTGCTGAGAATAAAACTGAAAATTAAACGTTGAAATCAAATCCATAAATCCCAAGCTACCGCTGGAACAAAGTGACTGGCCAAGTAGTTGGACTGAGAGACTCAAATGCTGGCTGATCCCAAGAACTGAGCTTAATTCTGTTTCTCTGCTAAGCATCAGACTTTGGTGTGCAATAAGAAATGCCACGTGTTCCAATGCAAGAGGCCCGTGTTTTCAACATGTGCTACCAATGTAAGGATGTTATTCATTCTTGTTTCTCTATTTTTAACCATCTCCCCTCAGTACTCAATTTTTTTTTCTGTGTTGAGCCAACTGGAATAAACGCTATGATAAAACCTTGGAAGTGGAAGGAAATTAGGACATTTCTTTCATCTAATCCCAGAGGTTGTATTTAAAAACTGAACCATATGCATGGTAAGGTACCAATCAATCAAATCAGTGAATGGTTAAAGGATGAGAACAGTTAATTCTACTTCATGTTTTCTGAAGATCTGTTAGTAGATGAGATATTTATGTTAAGTTTATTTATGTTAAGTTTATATCTCCTGTAGAAATGTTAAGTTTATATCTCCTGTACAAATTGAACATGTTAACATGATGAAATCTTTCCTGCTATTGGTATAGCCACTATGGCCTTTTTTTTTTTTTTTTTTTTGATAGGTACATCTTTTCCATCCTTTTGCTTTTAACCTATTTGTGTTTTTTATGCTTCAAGTGTGCTTCTTGTAAACACCATATAATTGGGTCATTCCTTTTTATCTAATCTGACAATCTTTGCCTTTTAATTGAAATATTGAGACCATTTACATATAATTTGATTATTGATGGGTTTGGATTCAAGTATATTGCCTTCTTCTTTACATTTCATTTTTTTGTGCCTTCTTTTTGAATAGAATATTTTTGTTATTCCATTCTATCTTCATTTTGGCTTATTGGATATATAACTTTATTAGTTTAGAGGTTGCTTTCAGGTTTGTGATATTTGTTTTTAACTTGTCATAGATTAGGTTTATGTGACATTTTATCACCTCACATATGGTATGGGAACCTTAGAAAATATATTGACATTTTCCCCTCTCAGTCCTTGGACCATTATAGGCATGCATTTTATTTCCATGCATATTATAAACCTCACAAACATTGTTATTACTTTTTATTTAAACCAGTATTTTTCTTTTAAAGAAAGACTTCTGTTTATCCATGCAGTTACCATTTCTGGTGCTTTTATTCTCTTTGTTAAGCTCAAGATTTTTATCTGCCACCATTCTACTTCTGTCTGAAGGACTTCTTTTAAACTTCTTGTAGTGCAGGTATACAGGTAATAAATTCAGCTGGTTTTGAGAAAGCCTTAATTTTGCCTTTGTCTATCAAAGAGATTTTTGCTAGGTATAGAATTTGATAGGCAGTTTCCTTTTCCTTCCACTATTTTAAAAATGTTCTTTCTTTTCATTTGCATTATTTCTTGCTGTCATTTTATCTTTGTTCCACTCTATGTAACATATCTTTTTTTTTTTCCCTGCATCTTTATGTCTTTATCATGGGTGTTAAGAAATTTGATTATGATGTGCTTTGATGTTTTATTCATGATTCTTGTGTTTAGATTTTTTTTGTACTTCTTGGACATCATCTTATCATTTTCACTATATTTAGAAAATGATCAACCATTATTTCCTTTGTATATTTTTTTCTGTCTCCCCTCCTCCCACTTTTAGAGACTCTGATTACACTTGATGTTGTTCTATAGCACATTGAACTTCTGTTAATTCTTTCCCAGTTTTTTTCTATCTTCCATTTTGGGTAGTTTCTATTGCTTTGATTTCATTTCTCTTAACTTTCTTCTGGAATGTCTAATTTATCATTAATCTCATTTAGTGTACTTTTCATCTCATGCATTATAATTTTTACCTCTGGAAGTTGGGTTTGTGTCATTTTTATATCTTTCATATCTCTACTTAACATGTATACTTTTTCTCTAGGTTCTTGAACATATATATGTTACATATCTTGAACATATATATGTTCTTCTGGAACATATAAAGTTATGATAACTATTAATTTTTTAAACTAATGACCTGTATCACTTCTTAATTGGTTTAGAATAAGATTTTTTTAGCAGTGGAAATATTGACATTTTGGATTGACTAATTATAGGATATTTAGCAAAATTTCTAACCTCCACCCACTAGATCCAGTAGCATCTTCAGTCACGACAACTAAAAGTTTCTCCAGAATTTGACTAATGTTCCTAGGTTAGAGGTGGTGTAAAATTAGCTTCAGTTGAGAATTACTGGTTTAGATTGATTGATTTTTCTTCTCATTAGGGGTTGAATTTTTCTGTTTCTGTGCATGTCAAATAATTATTTTTTTATTAAATGTGATGAAATATATTGGTAGGTACTAGATATTTTTGAATTCTTATAAATGTTATTAGTTTTGTTCTGTGATATAAAGTTAATTGACTTTGTTAAGTTACAAGTTAAGCAACTTGGAAATAGTTGAGTTCCTTTAGGTGTTGATTTTAAGCTGTATAAAAGTGGAATCAGGGAACTATTTTTTGTTTAGGGTTAATTTTACCCCACAAACAGAACTTTTCTGAGGTTTTTCTCTCTGGTTCACCATGATTTATGAGGGTTACCATTCTGGTTGGTGGAAGTAGTAACTGTTATTGGGCCTGTGTGAGCTTATTCAGTTGTTCTTTTTAATTTTTTCAAGTGACACTTTGCCTTGACCTTGGGTAATTTTCATTTGGATGCACTGATTAATACTCAGCTGAAGACTTTGAGGGGAGATCTTCTCATGTATGCAGAATTCTCTGCACTTTTGCTGTTGTCTCTTCTCCAGTGCTATTTCTTGAAAACTTACTTACTTTTGCAAGCTCTACCTGTACCTGCCCAGACTACCGAAACCCCTCTGTCCCATCTACTGAACTTGGAGCTTTTCTTCTTGACATTATAGGGTTTTACTTAATTTTCTTTCCCTGCTTGCAGTCCCTCGGGAGAGCAACCTGCTCCATGCAGTGGTCTGGGGCACTAAGGCTTACTTCTCTTATTTCCCATCCCTGGGAGTACCTCTCCTGGATTTGCCTGTTGCTTAATGACACAAAAATTATTGTTTCATATACTTTATCTGATGTTGTTTCATCTTGGAAGGTAAATTCAGTCTCCATCTTGTATAGAATCAGAAGTAACTATGCCTTATTTGATACTGATAAAACCAAGGTCAAGAAGGGTGACTGTATACCTAAAATTTACTTGAACACATTAATGACAGGACTGGCAATGGACTCCACATATCTCTCTTCCATTTTGGGGCATTTTCAGTCATGTCACACACTGAGACTCCCACCTCCAAAGGTAATATTCCACATATGATTAGATCAAAATGAACTCCACTTTTAGGTATAACTGTAAAGCACTAATAGAAACATTTTTTAAAAGCAAGAATGTCAAAATTTTATTTGTTGCACATAAAGTCTGTAAGACTTCAGAAGAAATTATAATCAAAGAGACCAGGAAAGGAATGTTAGAAAATGTTCTAATTAGAAGGACTCTTAGAATTGTCATTTCAGAACATCTACCAGTGTGTGAACAAATATTTTTTTAATAAAAACAGATTTAATTGCAAACAAACAAACAAACAAACAAGAAACTGGAGGCCAGGGCTATTTACCCAGATAGCAATATTCCTATTAAGCAATGTGTAACTGCCCACAGTTCCCTGAAGCATTTGGTATATATTTTGCACAGATAGGAGAAGACTTACTTTAAAATGACAGATTTTAACTTGGGTCTTTTAAAACCCAGGAAAGGTTGGGCATGGTGGCACACGCCTGTAATCCCAGCACTTTGGGAGGCTGAGGCAGGAGGATCGTGAGTTCAAAGCCAGCCTCAGCAATGGCGAGGCACTTAGCAACTCAGTGAGACCCTCTCTCTAAATAAAATACAAAAAAAGAGCTGGGGATGTGGCCCAGTGGTCGAGTGCCCCTGAGTTCAATCCCTGGTACCAAAGAAAAAAAAAAAAAAAACAAAAAACAAACAAACAAACAAACAAAAACCCAGGAAAGTTCTCTGTTCTTTTTTTTATTCAAATTTGTTGTATTTGTAATAGTAGAATGCATTACAATTCATAATACACATATAGAGCCTCTTTTCACATAACACTGTTTGTATACAAAGTATATCCATACTATTCAAGTCTTCAATCATGCATTTAGGATAATGATATCCAACTTATTATACCACCTTTTCTTTCCCCTCCCATACCACCCTTTCTCCCTTCCTTCACCTCCCTCCCCTTTGACCATTCTAGTGTTCCTCTAATCCTCCTATGTACCCCAACACCAAACACCACTATGAATCTGCCACCTTATATCAGAGAAAACATTTGGTATTTGGATTTTTGAAATTGACTAACTTCACTTAGCATTATATTCTCCAACTTCATCCATTTACCTGCGAATGCCATTATTTTATTTTCTTTTATTGCTGAGTAAAATTCCATTGTGTGTATATGCCACATTTTCTTAATCCACTCATCTACTGAGGGACATCTAGGTTGGTTCCACAATCTAGCTATTGTGAGTTGTGCAGCTACAAACATTGAGATGGCTCTGTCACTGTAATATGCTATTTTTAAGTCCTTTGGGAATGGACCCAGGAGTGGGATGACTGGGTCATAGGGTGGTTCCATTCCCAGTTTACCAAGAAATCTTCATACTGCTTTCCATAATGGTTGCACCATATTGCAGTCCCACCAGCAATGTATGAGTGTGCCTTTTTCCCCACATCCTCTCCAACATTTATTGTTGTTTTTGTTCTTAATAGCTGCCATTCTGACTGGTGTGAAATGATATCTTAGGGTAGTTTTGATTTGCATCTCTCTAATTGCCAGTGATGTTGAGCATTTTTTTTCATGTATTTGTTGATTGATTGTATATCTTCTTCTGAGAAGTGTCTGTTCAGTTCTTTGGCCCATTTATTTTTTGGGATATTTGTTTTTTTGGTGTTGAGTTTTTTGAGTTCTTTATATAGTCTAGAAATTAGTGCTCTGTCTCATGTGCATGTATTAAATATTTGTTCCCAGTTAGTTGGCTCTCTATTCACCTCACTGATTGTTTCTTTTGCTGAGAAGAAGCTTTTTAGTTTAAATCTATCCCATTCATTAATTCTTGATACTAATTCTTGTGCTACAGGATTCTTTTTTTTTTCTTTTTCTTTTTTTTTTTTTGTGGTACCGGGGATTGAACTCAGGGGCACTCGTCCTCTGGGTCACATCCCCAGCCCTTTTTTGTATTTTATTTAGAGACAGGGTCTCACTGAGTTGCTAAGTGCCTCGCCATTGCTGAGGCTGGCTTTGAACTCGCGATCCTCCTGCCTCAACCTCCCAAGTGCTGGGATTACAGGTGTGCGCCACCGTGCCCGGCAATACAGGATTCTTATTAAGGAACTTGGGGCCTAATCCAACATGTTGTAAATGGGAGCTTACTTTTTCTTCTATTAGGCATATTGTGTCTGGTCTAATTCCTAGGTCCTTGATCCACGTTGAATTGAATTTTGTGCATGCTGAGAGATAAGGGTTTAATTTCATTTTGTTGTATATGGATTTCCAGTTTTCCCAGCACCATTTGTTGAAGAGGTTATCCTTTCTCCACTGTACATTTTTGGTGCCTTTGTCTAATATAAGATAGCTGAAATTATATGTACTAGTCTCTCTGTCCTCAATTCTGTACCATTGGTCTACCACTCTATTTTGGTGCCAATACCATGCTGTTTTCGTTACTATTGCTCTATAGTATAATTTAAAATCTGGTATGGTGATGCCATCTGCTTCACTTTTCTTGCTAAGGATTGCTTTAGCTATTCTGTGTCTCTCAATTTTCCAGATGAATTTCATGACTGCTTTTTCTATTTCTTCGAGGAATGTCATTGGGATTTTGATTGGAATTTCATTAAATCTGTATAATGCTTTTGGTAGTATGGACATTTTGACAATATTAATTCTACCTATTCAAGAACAAAGAAGGTCTTTCCATCTTCTGGGGTCTTCTATAATTTCTTTCTTTAGTGTTCTATAATTTTCTTTATAGAGGTCTTTCACCTCTTTTGTTAAGTTGATTCCCAGGTATTTTATTTTATTTTATTTTTTTGATGCTATTGTAAATGGGGTAGTTTTCATCATTTCCCTTTCAGAGGATTTGTCACTGATGTACAAAAATGCCTTTGACTTATGGGTATTGATTTTGTATACTGCTACTTTGCCAATTAATTTACTAGTTGTAAGAGTTTTCTGGTAGAGTTTTATGGGACTTCTAGGTATATTATCATGTCATCGGCAAATAGTGCTAATTTGAGCTCTTCTTTTCCTATGTGGATCCCTTTAATTTCTTTTGTCTGTCTAATTGTTCTGGCCAGAATTTCAAGTACTATGTTAAATAGCAGTGGTGAAAGGGGGCATCCCTATCTTGTTCCAGTTTTTAGAGGGAATGCTTTCAATTTTTCTCCATTGAAGATAATGTTAGCCTGGGGCTTTGCATAAATAGCTTTTATAATTGTTGAGATATGTTCCTGTTATTCCTAGTTTTTCTAGTGTTTTGAACATAAAGGGGTATTGTATTTTGTCGAATGCTTTTTCTGCATCTATTGAGATGATCATATGGTTCTTATCTTTAAGTCTTTTGATGTGATGTATTATTTTAATTGATTTCCTATGTTGAACCAACCTTGCATCCCTGGGATAAACCCCACTTGATGGTGGTGCACTATCTTTTTGATATGTTTTGTATTCGATTTGTCAGGATTTTGTTGAGAATTTTTGCATCTATGTTCATTAAGATATTGGCCTGAAGTTTTCCTTTTTGCCTGTGTCTTTGCCTGGCTTTGGAATTAATGTGATATTGGCCTCATAGAAAGAGTCTGGGAGAGCTCCTTCTTTTTCTATTTCTTGAAATAAGTTGAAGAGCAATGGTATTAGTTCTTCTTTGAAGGTTTTGTAGAACTCTGCTGTAAAGCCATCAGGCCCTGGGCTTTTTCGAGCTGGTGGTTTTTTGATGGTGTCTTCTATTTCCCCACATGAAATTGATCCATTTAAATTGTGTATATCCTCCAGATTCAGTTTGGGCAATTTGTACAACTCTAGGAATCTGTCAATATCTTCAATATTTTCTATTTTATTAGAATACAATTTTTCAAAGTAATTTCTAATTATCCTCTGTATATCTGAGGTGTTTGTTGTGATATTTCCTTTTTCATCACAGATGTTAGTGATTTGAGCTTTTTCTCTCCTTCTTTTCGTTAGCATCCCTAAGGGTCTGTCAATTTTATTTATTTTTTCAAAGAACCAACTTTTAGTTTTGTCAATTCTTTGAATTGTTTCTTTAGTCTCAATTTCATTAATTTCATCTCTGATTTTAATTATTTCCTGTTTTATACTGCTCTTGGTGTTGGTCTGTTCTTCTTTTTCTAGTGCTTTGAGGTGTGATGTTAAGTCATTTATTTATTGTTGTTTTTTTTTTTTTTTCCTTTTGAGGAATGAACTCAGTGCAATGAATTTTCCTCTTAATATTGCCTTCATAGTGTCCCAGAGATTTCTATACGATGTATCTGTGTTCTTATTTACCTCTCGGAATTTTTTAATCTTCTCCTTGATGTCTTCTTCAACCCCTTGTTTGTTAAGTAGCATGTTGTTTAGCTTCCAGTTGTTGGAGTAATTTTTTTTTATTTCTTATTTTATCATCGATTTCCAATTTCATCCCATATGGTCTGATAGAATGCATGGTAGTATCTCTGCTTTTTTATATTTGCTGAGGTTGACTTGTGGCATAATATATGGTCTATTTTGGAGAAGGAGCCATGTGCTGCTGAGAAGAAAGTGTATTCGTTTACTGATGAATGAAATATTCTATATATGTCTGTTAGGTCTAAGTTATTAAATGTTTTAATGAGGCCTAAAGTTTCTTTATTTAGCTTTTGTTTGGATGATCTAACCAGTGGTGATAGAGGTGTGTTGAAGTTCCCTAGGATAACTGTGTTGTGATGTATTTTACTCTTGAACTTGAGAAGGGTTTGTTTGATGAATGTAGGTGCTCCATTATTTGGGCCATATAGATTTATAATTGTTATATCTTGTTGATGAATGTTTCCCTCAATCAGTAAAAAATATCCATCTTTGTCCCTTTTGATTAACTTTGGCTTGCAGTCTACCTTATTTGATATAAGAATGGAAACCCCTGCTTGCTTCCATGGCTCACGTGAGTGGTAAGATTTTTCCTAGCCTTTCACCTTCAGTTTATTGATTGAAAAATATTTTATGAAGGTTAAAGTTAAAGAAATTAGTAAAATGATAACAAACAAAATAAAGGTCATGATTGGGCTCTTGGGTTGTCAAAGACATGATTTAAATCTACAAGAAAGGTTCTCAGGGAATTCCTGCTTCTTCTCTTGATCCTTATTTGTTAAATACTTTTTTGTTGTTGTTGTTGTTTTGTATACGGGGTTGTGAACCCTGGAAATATGCTGAAAATCTTTGCATGAATCTCTAAATGAAATTTGTGAAGATTCTTATTTTCAGTTTTTGTTTGAAGTTGTAAAAATATACTGAGTTATTGGTGTATCCTTAAAGAAAAATCCAGATTGGTTTAAATATCTCTTCAAGGTCCTGCCCACCTGTATAGTTGTGAAACCTATACTTTAAGTATACCAGGAACTGGGATTAGGTGTTATTTTGGCTGAGGTTGCAAAGTGAAATTGTACCTTATCCACAAATTCTTACCAAACCAAGACCAAGAAAATTATCTCCATTTCTTCTGGCTAGAGAGGATATGGCAGAAAAAGGAACTCTTTTTATACTGTTGGTAGGATTGTAAATTAGACAACTCCTATGGAAATCTGTATGGAGGCTCCTCAAAAGACTAGAGACAGAACCACCACATGACCCACCTATACCATTCCTTGGTATTTATCCTAAAGAATTAAAGTCATAATACTATAGTGATATATGCATATTGATGTTTATAGTAGCCCAATTCACAGTAGCCAAATGGAACCAGCCTAGGTGTCCATCAACAGACTGATGGATAGAAAATAATGTGGTATAGGTACACAATGAAGTTTTATTTATCTATAAAGAAGAATGAAATTGTGTCATTTGCAGGAAAATGGATGGAACTTGAGAGCATTGTGTTAAGCGAAATAATCCAAACTCAGATCAAGGGTCATATGTTTTCTCTCATGTGTGGAAGATAGGAAAAAAGGAAAAGAAAGATGAGGGGGAGCTGTGGTTTGCTGCTTCTGCCCAGCATCATAAGGGAGTATGGTACTACATGTGACTAGTTAAGGAAAAATAAAAATTCAAATTTTGACCTGTTAAAAAAAAAAGATGAGGGGGATAATCTAATGAAAATCAAAGGAGATCAGTAGAGGAAAGGGACCTGGCAGTGGGAGGTGGGAAGGAGGGGGGAAGTGCTGGGGAGTGGTATTGGCCAAGTTATATTGTGTGTATTATGAACAGGTAACAACTTTACAAATATATATGAATATAAATAAATATACATATACATAAATGTTCAACTATGATGCACCAATAAACATGCAAAAAAGTAAGCAAACAAGCAAAGAAAAAAAAAAAAAACCCAATCCCCACCATGTTAGATCTTTCTGTGAGCTTCTGCAAGCCAAGGCAGAGGCTGTGATTGAAAAGTATCTCTCCAAATGCTTGAGACAAAGAAGGTGCCTTGTACATGCCAGTTCCTTCCTCCTGGTTTGTGTTCTCCCCTTGCAGAACACCAGGATGTGCCACATAGTGAGTTCTTGTCACTTGCCTCCCTCCACCTTGATCCCTGTACCCCAGCCTTCATGCCAACCTTCTTACTTGCCTTCCATTCATTCGTTTTTTGAGAGACTGGGAATTGGACCCAGGGCACTCTTCAACTGAGATACACCTCCCACCTCCCCAACCCCTATATACACATACACCTTTTGGAAACAGGGTCTTGCTAAGTTGCTGAAGCTGGCTTTGAACTTGTGATCCTCCTGCCTTAGCCCGTTATTGGGATTACAGGTGTTCGATGCCACACCCAGCCTTTCTGCCTTTCTTTAATCCTGTAGACCTCTTTCCTGTTTCAGGACCCTTCCACACACCTTTCCCACTGCAGAGCTCTTTGTTTCACTCTCTGCATGATTCCATTCCTCAGGTCCAGCCTGGAAGGCTTCCCTTCTTAGAAGAAGTGGCCCTCTCCGTCTCCACCATAGTGCCTACTTACTTCCTTCATTGTGCTTCATTGTTTCAGGTTTTCAACTCATTTATTAGTGTACTAGTTCATTGTCTATCTCCCACTTTTCACTGTGAGTCTCATTAGAACCTGGACTTTGTTTGCTTTTTCACTCATGGACTAGTTGATTTGGGTCCTAAGAACAATGGACAGGTATTCAGTTTACACTTGCTGGGATTCATGTTTATAAGATAGTATCATCACCCAAGACAGATGGAGATACTCATCTCCAAGGGCAGTGAGTCAGCCTCTTGAGCATTGCTAAGTACAAAGGATAGCCTCATTCTGGGCATGGCATGATACATGACAATGGCTTCTTCCATCCAATCCCCATGCTGTCTGTCTTGTCACCTTTGGTGATCAGAACAATCGCCCCTGTTCACTGCAATTTGATACAACTTGTAGTATGATTTTCTGGCTTTGGAACTATCAATGGCGTGTGCTGCTGTTTTCGACGTCTTTTGTCCTACTTAACTCTCTTTTGTGCCTTGACTGATTTTGGTTACCCAGTCCCCTGATGGGAGACCTTTAACTGGTACTCTTGGAGATTCTGTTTTTATGAATTAGGGCTCCTTTCTTTCCAGATGCCCAAGGCTCCTTGCTATACCTGCTCTGCATTTTGAAAGGAAGTCTCAATGGCAGGATGAGCAGCTCCTTGCTTTTCCAATTATTTCCTTCTCAGGCAAGCCCTGCCACACTTAGTAGTCTGGTCAGCCTTCTGCTCTTCTGAGATTCTTCCTCACCCGTTCTGATAAGGACCTGGTTTTCTCCTGTAGCAAATTTATGCCTCTCTCCAGCACCTGTTCCCTCCTCCACTTCTGCAACACTCCTAACCGATGAGTTCATTTCATTGTTTAGCTGTGTCTACTCCCTGTCCATAAATTACTTCTGCACAGCTCATCCATTTTGTCCACAGACTTTTTGGGGAACTTGCTCTTAATAATTATGATTGCTGACTGACGGGGCTTCTTCTCTTTTGTCAATGAACTCTGGTGTAATCTCCTTTCTTCTCTCCACCCCTTGCTTTCTTGTCATTGTCCTACACACTTGTAACTGTCAAATCAGGTCAGTTTTATAAGCCCATAGCTTCCTCTCTATTGCAGTGTTTCTCTCCAAAAGCCATAGAAGAATAGAATAAAAACATGGCTCTTCTCAGTACTCTTCATCCACCATTCCTTTAGTCACTAAACGGTGGGTGGGATTCAGCTGCGTGCAGCACCCTGGGCTGGGAATGGGAAGTGGTGATGGAGACGGAAGCCAGGGCATTGCATCAGAGGGTGATATTTTATGGCAAATATGGAACCATGAAAATTCTTGAGCTGGAAAATGACTTTGTGCTCATAGCTGTGCTTTAGGAAGGCAGACTTGGCACCATGGCAAAACTTGCACTGAGAAGGAGGATGTTCAAGGATGGGACGACAAGTGAGGAGAGCATCAGAGCATCCCCAGACAGCCTGTCCCACAGCCAGTCATACTGAACTTGAGCTGTGCAGGGGAGAGAGAAGGACCAATGCACAAGGTATTTTAGTGTTACAGCTAAGAGGACTTGGCAGCAATCAGGGGTGAGGGAGAGGAGAATAGTCATGATGATTCTAATGCTTTGGACTAGAGGGAAATGTAGGGTTTGGTCCCATTACCAGAAGTGGGGAGTGGGAGAGGAGGAGGGAGGAAGGGAGCGGGGAGCAGTTGCCAGAAAGCTGTGATGGGAGAAGTCATGAACTTCGTTTTAGCATCCTGGAATCGAAATGGCAGCAGTTTGTTGCACAATATTTGGAAATGTAGGACTGGAGCTCATGGAAAGGCTGGAACTGAATATATTTTGGGAGTTATCCACGTATTTGGGGAGGTGAAACAGAGGAGCAGCCACGTGCATATTAAAAGGCAGCTTGGTGTGGGGGCACAGGCCGGTAGTCCCAGCTACTCGGGGGACTGAGGCAAGATGGTAACTTGATCCTAGGAGCTCCAAACCAGCCTGGGTAACATGAGATCCCATCTCAAGACAAACAAACCCCAAGCCCCCAAACCCAAACCAAAAACAAACAAAAACCAAAAAGTGAAAAAACAATAAAAGGTAACTAACTGCAGGCAGCAGGTGCAGGACCTGCATGTGGCATGGACAGTCCCCGGGGCTCTGGATACTTAGGGCCTGATGGAACATCTTGCACAGGAGCTGTCAGGGAGAGCTTCCTCAAAGAGGTTGTATTGGGGCTGGGGCTTCCCTCCACCCTGACCCACCATGCCATTTTCCCCCAGTGTTGGGGATGAAATCCAGGGCCTCACAGGTGCTAAGCAAACATTCTTCCACTGGGCTGCATCTCCAGCCCCATGGTGTCATTTTTATTGTTTGCATTCTTCTCCATTTTCACATCTGGACACTGTTCTCATTTGCATTTTTAGTCTTTAATCCCATTGTTTTCCTTCGTTCTCATTTGTCATTAAACTGAAATTAGCAGAAGAAAGTGACCATCCGGTATGTACTTGTTCTGTCCCTTAAGAGCAGTGAGTTAGAGCCTGTCTTTGCAAAGCTCTAAGACTGGGCAACAGAGACTGACTCAGAAATTCCTTTCTACTTCCCATTGACACTGGGATGAAAAAATGAAGCAAAGGTATTTGAAAGGCTGGTGTGAGCTTCCTTCCTATGAGTTCTCAAACCCTGTGTGTCTTACTTACCCTCCTGAACACTGCAGTTTGGTAGCTCTCAGCTCCACTCTCCATGCCTTTTTGTTCCTCTGTGTCTGCATCTCCACACTGAGCAAAAATACAGACCCCTCCACTGGTCTCATTGCTGTTCTCATTCCACAGCACTGAGTTGTGGCTTAGCTGCTCAGACAGGGGCTCTCTCTGCTTCTCTGCCTGCATGCCTCCACCTCTGGATAGGCTTACACATGTGCTGGGGGCAGAGTTTGGGTGCTCTCCCTGCCTGCTAGCTTTGCCAAAGCCATTGAATTAAGCAGGCAATTTTCTCTCACTTTGTCTCTGTAAATTTCCCAACCATATGGTATGATGAGAGTTCCTGGATTATAAATAAACAACACTGCTCATAAATCTCAATGGTTTTTGTTTTTTCCTCCAATGGGAATAAATAGAACCCACAGATTTGTAACTTCAAAATATGTGTTGGAGAAGAAGATAAAATCTCTCTCTATATGTCTATAAATATTTTTCTTCCATTTCTCCTTAGGTAGAATCTCTTTTTGCTGGAAGTCATCTATCTAGCAAGATCCCATTTTTTCTTTCTTTCTTTCTTTCTTTTTTTTTATTGTTGCCATTTTCCAACCTGGAGGCAAACTGTTGCTTTAGGCAGCATGGTTATAACCCCCTGGGCCTGGCCAGATTGCACTGACCGGATGGATTTGGTGCCTCTTCCTCTGCTGGGGGTGTTAGTCTCTTCTTTGTAGGACACACAATTCCTCACTGGTCTGTGGCAATGGAAGTAAAGTGGTGGATCCTTCCCATCCCCTTCTGGAAGAAGCCCAGCTTGGGCATCTTCCATGTGGGAGCTGGAGTGCTCAGCCATTGGGTAAGTGCAGCTTGGCCATCCTTACACTGCAGATCTTTTAAGGCATGAAGAATCACAGCATTTGGCAGCTCTTTTGTTTGATGTACTGCCACTAAATCAAGTGGGCATGCCAGCCACCAAGGACAGATGCCAAGCAGGATAAAGGCCCTGGGCCGAGGGGAGAGGAAGCTCAAGGAAGGCAGAGCTCCAAGTGTGAGTGCAGATTTTGGTCTAAGAAGAAAGTGGTGTGTTGGTGCTGGTAGTTCATTAAGAGCAGTTGTGTGATCCAAGAGGTAATGGGAGCCCATTGCAGGAATGAGGCAAGTGCGCAGGGCCTGAGGGCTGAGGTCGGCAGATTGTGGCCAAATCTAACCTAACTCTTGTTTATGTATTCCCCAGTGAGCTCAGAATAGTTTTTATATGTTTAAATGGTTGGGAAAAGTATGTGAATAGAACATTGTAACACTTTAAAATTAAGATGAGCTCAAACTTGGGCTGGAACTCAGCCATCCTCATTTGTTTACATTTGTCTATGGCTGCTTTTGTGCTACAGTGGCAGAGCTGAATTACTCTCAGAGACCATAGACTCCACAGAGCCTAAAAGCGTGCTATATGCCCTATGCAGAAAAGTTTATTCTACCCTGGTCAGAGGTACCAGGGATTATGTCTGAAAAGCATGTTTAGGGGAGGTGATGATTTTGCACTGGGCCCTATAGTATGCAGGGCTCTACCCACACAGTGAGGTCAATTAAGGGCTGGCTGATACATTTTACGTGCAAAGCTGAGCTGAACTCTGATTCCTGAGGATGTCAAAGCACTCCCAGCTTTGTTGGGCTTTAGGAACATGATTAAATTAACTCTTTCAGACAGAGTTTGTCCAAGAGGGAAAACTCTTGAGTCTATCATATTGCATTCTATTCTAGATTCCTGTCCTCATACAAAACAGTTGTCTAATAAAATAATTCACATGAAGACACTGAGCATTTAACTACCTTCTGGGGGATTTGCCACCAAAATGGTAACAATAATGAATCAAGATATGCATATTTCTTAACTCAAAGGAATGAATATTTAGACAAGAAGATTGGGGCCCTGACAGGCTACTGGGGAACATTTTTGAGATCAGAAACATTATCATATCCAACCATGAAGAGCAGCTCTACTAAATGCTTCAAAAGGCCATTCACAGAGAGTTGAAGTGATCAAGGTGTTTTGTTTTGTTTTTTTTTGTTTGTTTGTTTTTTTTTTTTTTTTACTAGAAGGGCAAAAGAGTTTTCACATTGAATAGATGTATTTTCATCTAGGATTTTAATTACTTTGGAGCTAATCCTGTACATTCAACCAAATGACTTTCTCATCCATTTATGGTACAACATTATGGAACAACAGGGTAATTTTAGAGGTTGGTGACAGAGCTAGAGAGAGCACTCTGTTTTATCTTCCCCTGTGAGTGCAGAACATGCTGTTCCTTGCAGGCGACAAGGTTGAGGTATTGGAGTGCTTTGAGCAAGGTTCGCTCTAGCCCCTGTGAGTTGAATGGTTCCTCGGCCACTGAGAGCAGGGGTGCGGGGATCTGCAGCCCATGCTGATTCTCGTACTCCCTTAGTCCCACACGAGGCTTCTGGCACAGGTAGGAATCAGAGGGTCCATCTCCTTAGTTGTACTTCTGCTCCTTAGCTCCATTAAGAGCCCTGGGTTGTGGTTCTTTCTTTTAGGCAGCCAGTCTTGCTGGCTCTGTGAAGAATTTCCTGAGAGTCAGTGTGTCTGACTGAGTTCTGAAGGCCAGGAGACCTGGTTTCAAACACTCATTTTGGCCCTTATGAATAAGTAAACCTTAGCACATCACTTGGCCTCTGTGACCCAGTTTTTCACTTGAAATATTGAGATAAAAGTAAAAATGCTTAATAAAAAAGTGCCCAAGACATTCTTTGTTTCCTTTCAGTGTGGCATTCTGAGCATCAAGAATAGTGTCCGGGTGCTGGGGTTGTGGCTCAGTGGTGGAGTGCTTGCCTAGCACATGTGAGGCAGTGGGTTCGATCCTCAGCACCACATAAAAATAAATAAAATAAGGGTATTGCATCTATCTACAGCTAAAAAAATAAATAAATAAAAAGAACAGTGTCAGACAATTTGCAGGCACTGCATAAATATTTGGCAAATGAATGAGTTGTATGTACTCCACAGATCATAGTTCTTTTTCTATTGGTGGGTGGGATGTGTTTCTGGGTGTGTCATGTTATTTCAGAATCTCTTGGGGGACAATAAATCATTGGCTGCTTTTTTTAAAAAATATTTTTTTTTATTTATTAGTTGTACACAATGCCTTTATTTATTTTTACGTGGTGCTGAGGATCAAACCCAGGGCGGCGCACGTGCTAGGCGAGCGCTCTACCGCTGAGCCACAACCCCAGCCCCCTCATTAGCTGCTCTTTTATGTGTAAGACAAAATTCTAACTTCAAAATTCTGGAGCCTCAACAATACGTTCCTGTGGTGGAGACTGATCAAATAATCCCTAAACCTGTTTCCCCTTCACCCAGGGAAAACAACTTGACTGTTGGTCAGCCTCATTGACCTAGGTGCAGCCACGTGACTGAAATCTGGCTGATGGCAGGAGGGCCGACCTAATAGATGCCACTTTCATACCTGGCCCAGACACTTTATCATTCTTCATGTTCACTTATTTTCCCATCCACAATTCCAACTGGGAATTCCTCAGACCTAGAGGAAGCAGACAGAACCCTGATCTGAAAGGAGCCTGGGTCTCTGAAGCACTGCATGGCATAGTGCCCCTCTCTGATTCCCCTTGCCCCACTGGCTCATATGAAATGTGAGAAACACACGAACATGGCGCTAGGCCACTGGAATGCTGGTGGTATCGGCGACTGCAGTTAGCTGCCTCAGTGAAATATACACAGGCTCTGAAATGCACATGCAGCCCTCCTCCTGCCTTCACCTTGTTCTCTAGCCAGAATATCTATTTACTATTCTCAAGATGTGCTGAATTTTTCTAGCATCCAGCATAGTGCCCTTCACACCATAGACACTTACTAAACATCTGTTGATGGATTTCTGGGTCAAAGCATGAAACAGCAGCTTCCTATAAAATATAAGCATGTTTTATGTGGCACAGGCCTGACATTTCAGGGGAAATATACATTGGGCTGTGATTGTTTATTATGGGTTTTAGTATTTAGCTCTTAAACAGATAGTGCAGCTTACCTGGCACATTAAAACTAACAGATTTACATATGCATTTTGAGGGAGACGCCTGTCATATAATAAGGAAGTCTTGATCCATCTCATCCTTGATATGTTGGAGCATTTCAGGTAGGCCACATCCTGTAGAGAGGGGCCCAGTCCAGGGATACATGAGTTAGCAGTGAATGTCAGGAGCCGGAAGAAATGGAGCATCCGTTCCAGGTTTTCTCATCCATATTCAAGTGCTTAATATAGAAACTGCCTAACTTTTCCCATTTTTAGAAAGCCTCACCTAACTTTTCTTTTATGCTCTTGCACCTCTGATGAATTGCATGGCCAATGTTGATAACCCAGAAAATGACAACTACTTAGCTTTCGGCTGCTTCCACAAAGTAGGTCAGGAAATGGAGGGGCTGGGAATTACACTCCTGGACAGAGGTTATACCACAGCTGAGAACAGTAGTTGCCCAAAGTTGTTTTCTTCCATCCATCCAGTATCTTGGACATCTCGCCATCATCCTAATGCTGACAGTCATAATAACAATAGAAGCATGCTGTGTCTTAGGTGCACCGCCTTAGGTTAATGTTCTCTTTTCTCATCTGCCAGCTGCTGTCAGTGCTGTGAGCTTCTCCAGAGGTCACCACTTTCCTCTCTCTAGGACGGCCAATCAGTAATTGAAATGGGCCACAAAAGCCCCGGGCCCCTCTCCTTGCAGTGGGACAAGCATGTGGGGAGGTCATATGCCCTGAGTCCCCTGTGGGCCTGACTTTACATGAAGCCACATCCATTGGGCTTCCCTGTCTTGCCTCCCTCTCTCCTTTTAGCTTCTGCCTGAGAACATTCCATCAGAATTCCTGAGCTTCCCAGTCCCAGACTCAGTCTTTGATTTTAGGGATCCCAGCCCAGGACATTTTTTCTTTATCCTCAAAGTCAGTTTATCATCGGCCACCAAGATGTTGGCTCCACTCTTGTTTCTGTTAATGGTGACACTGTTCTCCCAGGCACTTGGGCTTGGCTTCTGTAAGTTCTGTTTCTCCTCCTCCGTCTCTGCCCAAGTCCAGTAAACAGATGGCATTTCTTCTCTCTTATGTGTTCTCGTTTCTTACAACCTATTGTTCCTCGGGCTAATGAGATGAATCCTTGACCAATCTTTCTACTTCCGGGAGGACGTGCATCTCCAAACCATCATACACATCACCAACAGGTTAGTCTTTCCATGTGGGTTCTGTGTCCCCTATTCAAGACACTTTTGAGATCTTATGAGTTGATTTTTGTGCAGGGTGAGATAGGGATCTAGATTCATTCTTCTACATATTGATAGGTGGCTTTTCCCAGAACCACGTGTTTCAGAAGCTGCCTTTTATCGAACATATGTTGTTGACACCTTTGTCAAGGATCAGATAATTGTAATTACGTGGATTTGTGTCTGTGTCATCTATCGGTCCTTATGTCTGTTTTTATGCGAATACCATGCTGTTTTTAATATGATAGCTTTGTAATATAAATTGAGAGCAGTTATTGAGATGCTGCAGCATCACTCTTACTGCTTAGTAATCACTGTGTCTATTCTGGGTCTTTTATTCTTCTATATGAATTTTAAGACAGTTTTTTCTAGTTCTGTGGAGAATATCATTGATATTTTGATGGGGGTTGCATTGAATGTGTATATTGCTTTGGGTAAGGTGGCCATTTTGACAATATTGATTCTGCCTATCCAAGAAAATGGGATGTCTTTCCATCTTCTAAAGTTCTTTGTCCATGTACAAATATACCACAATGGATCTCACTTTACACATAATTATAATGCACTAATTAAAATTATAATAATGATAATGACAATAATAAAGAGATCAATAGAGCAGAGCAAGTGGATCAGGGGAAAGAGAAAGGGAGGCAAAGAGAAGGTAGAGGGGAATGAAGTTGATCAAATTGTGTTATGTGTGTGCAAAAATATTGCATAATACATCCAGCTATTATGTATAATTATAATACACCAATACAAAATTTAAGAAAGAGCTTTGAGGTCTTCATTTCTTATAGCTCAAGCTCATTAGCAGGCATTTGACAGCTTCCACCTAGTCTTTTCTGCTTATTTGAACTTATTTCCCCTACGTAAGAATATTTCATTCAGATCTGGTCATTTTCCTTAATTATCTCCTGAAAATATTTGCATTTTTCGGGTTCCAAGCCTTTGGACACACTTGTTGTCTTCCTTTGGCTTTCTCGTCATCAGCCTTTTCTTCAAAGCCCACCTCTTCATTTTCTTTCCTTTAATCTTCTGTGTTGCTAATAAATGTTGTCATCACCTTCACCATTGGCACTGTTGCCGTCATTGTCATCATCTTCATAATGGCCACCACTTATGAAGCACCTGTGATGCACCTGACGTGGAGATAAGTGCTTTATGTGCATGTCCTCACTGAGTTCTCCAACCGCCCCAGGCGGTACTTAGTTTAGGCAGCTCTGCACATTTTACAGATGAGAAAACTGAAGTTTGAAGAAGTTAAGTAACTACAGGACTAGTAAAGGGTGAGTCCAGGTCTTGAAACCCTGTCTCTGGCTTTAAATCTTGTCTGGCTAACTACTAGTCTACTGCATTTGGTCTAACTGCTTCCCACTTATTTGCTATTTATTTATTAACAATAGTGGTTGAGTTCCTGCCGTGTGCCAGGGAGTAAGCACTAGAGACTTCATAGGGTTCTTGTCCTCACAGAGTTTTGTTTAATAGCATTCTTGAGCTCCCTTTCTCTTCCCCACGCTGCTCCCTCACCTCCAGGCTATCCAGGGGAGGGCTACATCAAAATGTCACTGATGTGCTATGTCATTTTGAGCACCATTTCCTGGTGCTCCAGTTTTGGGGTTTTGAATGATGTGTTTTAGCCCTTGGCCTTCAGGACTCACTTGTGTCCTGCTTTCTAGCTTAAATATGAGAAATGGCCATGTCTCCCCCAAACCTTGTGATTCTTTCTGACAGTGTTCCTGATGGTGCCTAGATTAGTGGTCCCCAGGCTGGCCAACCTTTGGGCAGCTGTGTGCTTACTCGAGAGACATTCCTCTAGCTTACACAGTTTTTTCAGGACCTCAGTGGCTTCTCAGTGGTGAGGGGTCTGCATCCTGGGAGCAGAGCTCTGCAGTTTGGAATTAGCCAGAAGCCATTTGGAGTTGGATCAGATGCACAGAGTGTTGGGATGGCAGGAAATTTTGAGGTCATTGATTCCAAACTTCTCATTGTAATAAGAAACTGTGAAGCATTGCTTTTAGTTGGAAACAAGGAGGGTCTGTAGCAAGACTCCCCAAACTCAATAGACCAGAATTTAATGGGGCTTCAGAATGCTTACGTTTGAGTGACTGGAGACAGTCAATAGGATCACATTCCTGCCAGCCCTGCTGTGTTAACTGTCTGAAAGGTACTTTGTTTTTGACCAGGCCTGTGACTCCTCTCAGTCCCTTGACTTTCCTGATCTAGCACTACTTCCCTTAGGGGAGCAGTCTGTATAATGATAGGTGCTGAGTTCCAGTGACTCTGTGTGTGTTGAGGAGAGTGGCTGTGGGGACTGGCTTTCAGTGTCAAGGCCCCTGCAGGCTCCTGCATGGCTTCGCAGTGAAGGTCTTTGGGTAAAAATATTTGCCCTATTGTTCCAATTATACTTTTTGCTTGGACTTCCATAGCATCTATGTTCCAAAGATGCCAGATTAAGGTGTCAGGGATAAAATATTTCTGTTTAATGGTAAGATTGCTCAGACTATAGGTTATGCCACTCTACATTTCATGAAGCCATTCTTGTTTCCCTGGGGAGACAGGAGAAATAGATGATGGAGACAAGACAGGCATTGGAAGGAATGGAAACAGAGCCTGGAACTAAGCCGGCTCTTGCACTTTACATTGTGTGGATTTTCCAATGTATTCCTCTTAATAACCCTGCTGGGTGGCAATTATTATCCCTATTAGAGTTGGGGAAACTGAGGCCCAGAAACATCAGAACATCAGTTGATATTCCTGGTGTCATGTTACTGTTAAGTAGGAGAGTAGCAATTCTATCCTAATTTTGACTCCAGATGTTCTCTTTGTACTATCTGAGACATGCCACCTTATAGGAAATGCCCATGAAGGTCCCCTGAATGGAGGGTCAGTGAAACCCTATTATGTGATATCTTGTGAAGCAGACGCTCAATGGCTGCTACTTATATCAATGACCAAGTATTAAAGTAGTTCACGTGGGATGTGAAATCAGATGACCTGGATTCAGACTTAGCACTGTCACTTAGCCTCGTTCAGTCGTTCAGTCTCTATTTCTTCACTTTTATGACAGAGATGAAATACCTCTGTCAGAGGGTCATTTTTGAGAATAAAGTGAAATAGTTCAAGAGAAAGTGTTTTGTGTAAAGCACTATGCAAATGTTAGTTACTTAAATGCCACTGTGATTTAGGGTGACCATCTTCTGAGAGATCAATTACTTATCCGTGTATGGGCCAGAGTCTTGACCCCTGACTTCAAGAAGTTGAGGATTTGGGTGGGGGCAAGAAACTATGGGAATCAGAGGGTACAGGCCTAAGTGTGCGGCAGAGATAGAAAAGCCAGAGGAAGTCAGAGGAAGCAAAGGTCCCTTGAGGGCAGGGAAGATTCAAAGGCTTCATGCAGGAGGCTGCAGTTGAACTTTAAAGGGTATGAAGAAGAAGGATGTTTGAAGTGAGGGGAGATTTGTGAGAATTCCATAGAATTAAAAAAAAAAAAAAAAAAAAAAAAAAAAAAAAAAAAAAAAAAAGACTAGGTTCCAGTTCTCTAAGGTCCTGGAGGTGAATTGGCATAGAGCATTAGTTCCCAGATTGTGGTCTACTCTGGGATACCTGGGGGTCTCCATGATTCTTTTCAGGAGATTAACAAAGAAAAAAAAAACTATTTTCTAGTAATAAAATGTGATTTTCCATTTTAACTCTCATTTTCTCACAAGTAGCATACAGTTGAGTTTTCTAGAAGCTACATGACACATGTATTCTCATAACAGATTGAATGTTGAAACAGAAAGGAGAATCTAGTTGTCTTTTATGAAGCCAGATGTGAAAGAGCTTTTGTATACACAAATAAAAAAAGTAAAACAATGCCAGTTTTCTTTTATTACCTTGGATTTTTTTGGGGAATGTAGTTGTTCTTGTTAACACTTAGTAGGGGTTATTATTGTTATTTTAAAATAAATTAGAAATAATATAAACTTTTCTCAGAGGTAATTCATAATATGATACATATTAATATGATACAACTCATGTGAATTAAACCTCTTGGGGTTTTCAGTAGCTTTTGAAAGTACAAAGGAGTCCCAAGTCATAAAAGTTTGTAATGTATATTCTGGTGTGAAGACATAGTAAAGGTCTCACAGATTTTATTATGCTTTGGCATCAGAAGTGTATGTCCCTTTGGTATCTTAAACTACCTATGTCTAGGAACTCCAAAATGATAAACAGTGTTGGCAAGCGTGCAGTGAAACTGGTACTTATATACATTATTAGTAGAAATGTAGACTGACCAGAATATTTCTTTCTATAGGGCAGTTAATAATAAGAGACTTAATGATAATTTTTACCCTTTGAACTAGTAATTGCACTTATGTCAATCTAGTCCAAGGAACCAAATAAAGATACACACAAAGATTTATATACAGCAATGCACATTAAAGTTATTTAATGTAAAATTTTGGCCAGAAATTGACCAACTAGCCAAAGAAGATAGTTAGAGTTAATTATGATACATTCATACCCTGGAGTGTTGTAAGATTTTTAAAACGGTATTTTTGAAAAATAGAGAACAGCATGGGGGGGGGGGAAACACTTATACTATTATGTTAAGTAGAAAAGCTGGAACCAAACTACTTATAAAGAATGATCTCAAATTTTGTAAGAGAGAAAACATACCAAAATGTTAACCAAGATTTTCTCTGGATGGTGTAGTCATAGCTGACATCTGTGTTACACATTATTATTTTTTTCTGTATTTTAAGATGTTGCTGCTGTAAATTTTCAGTACTTTCATCTTTCAAAAAGACCCAAGGGTATGACATTCCTTTTATACAAGGCCATGGGAACCCTCTACTGAGCCAGCCAGGTCACCTGGGCTCAGGTGAGTGCTGCCTCTGATCCTGGAGGGGACCTTTCTCTATGGGGCACAGTGTTGGTTTAAGGAATCCTCTGTGACTGGAGAAGAAACCCAGTTTTTTAGCTCATTTCTTTTTCTTGCGTAGCCTTTCCAAAGAAAAAGAGAATAAACCCAGGTTTTTAGCTCATTTCTTTTTCTTGCTTAGCCTTTCCAAGGAAAGCATTTAAAAACTGAGATTGATTTTCATGCTTTACAGCTCTAACCCATTGTCAAGAGCATCTGGAGTGAGGAACATAGGGTCCAACTGGGCAATTGTTTATTTAAATAATGTCGTGTAACTGACACAGTGCAGGGGACATGGCAGTCACTCAATGATTCTTTTAAAGGACGGGATGAATGAAACTTGGGGCTTCAGGCCCATGAGGAGATGGATCAACAGGGGTATCAGAGCCTCACAAAGGGTAGCAGCAACAGTTCACTCTTGTGCTGGGGGCCTTCCACTGCTTCTCTCCTAGGTTGGAAGGAGTCAGGTGTTGAAGCCCTTAGTCTTTGTTCTCCCCTGGTTGACCAGTAGGATTCTGATAGAATTGGCCCTGCACAGAGGAACATCTGCTTTGTTCTTACTCCCTGGAAGCAGAGCACTTTTATTACAGTCAGAAGGAAATCTGTCTGTGTGACTCTCTCAGTTCCTGGAATGCATGTCTCAGTTTTAGTATTAACCTTGCATGGCATCATTCGGCATGTGGGAGGAGTTAAAATAGACATCCAGCCTAGTCCCTTGGCCTCAGAAGACTCTAGAAAGAAGCCCATGTACAAGAAGCTAAATAGTGGCAGAAAGCAACGGCAGAAGGGATTATGTCCCCGGAGAACAGACACAGTGCCCTGTGAGAGTGACACGTGCTGGGATCTGGGAAAACAAAGGCTGGAGGGACAGAGGCCTCCTGGGGGAGGATGCAATGAACAGAGACACTCTTCTCCCCAGAGCTGGCTGCTTTGGGAAGGGAGGGGCTTGCATCAGTGGATCATGTAATTAATGAAAGCACCGAGAACCTACCATGTACAAGACTGCAAGACATTTTGCTTATCGCCGAGGAGGAAAATATTTAAAAATGAGTGGGACAGAGGCTTGGTAGCGAGGTGATGTGAAGACTGCCTCAGTTCCTGTTCCTCTATGAGGAGGCTGTGTGTTTTATCCTGGAGGCTTCTGGATGTGCACACAGACATAATTACACATGTGATCTAGGGCCCCGGCTGGCTGCATGGAATTTTAAAGGAAAATGGTAAACATCTACTCTCTAGACAGGCATGCCTTCCTGAAACTGTCTGGAACCTTCTAGCATGAGCCTCATTATTTTTTTCCTCAGGAAAACTTGGTGAATAAAGTTGAGTCCATTTTCCCTAGACTTTAATTTGTAAGTGCCGACCACCTGCTGGAGGCTGTCTTTGATTACGTGCAGCGTGGCTCCTTCTCCCCCTGTGCCTTTTGGAAGCTTGTTGCTGATGCGGTGAGGAATGAGATGGCGGCTGTCTGTCCACTGGTGGTTATGTGTCTATAATGCAGCTGCTGTTTGCCTGGAAATGCACGGACATTGTCCTCTGGTGATGATATTGTTGGTCTATCAGGGGTCTCCCAACAACTGACAGTGAAATGAATTCCCTGATATTAGGGCTATTTAAGCATCACAGAAATCCTATGGAACAATATTTATATTCCCTTTGAGCAGATATGAAACATGAGACTTATGTAATTAGCCTGAGGTTCCACAGGCTGGATTTGAAACCAAATCTGCTTGACTCTGAAATGAATCCTCTTATGATTATGTTGCTCTGCCTTTTTGAATCCAAATGCTTATCTATAATAGGATTCCCTTGCAGATGTGTTAATTTGCTGATCTGCATTGTGACTACTCAGTAACAATCGCTTTATTGCTGTGATTTTTAACTACACAAGTGTTACATGGATACAGTTTTGTTTTAAAACATTTTCAATGTTACAAATAAACTCAAGTTCTTATATACCCACCCCACCCTAGTTCAGAGTTAAACTTCATTTACCAGTTATTTGTGTTTTTAGCTAGATTTTCATATGCATTTTTATGCACACTTATATAATAATTAGTGGAAATATGTTGTTTTGTTGCATCCACATATAACTGGATATATGTTTAATATATTGTTATTCTTCTTCAGGAGGCTTTTTAAAAATTTTAGGATTATATGTTAGGGTTTTTTCAGGTCAGTAACCTTGATATTTACCTTATTCTTGAATGCTGCCATATATGTGTGTGTGTGTGTGTGTGTGTGTGTGTGTGTGTGTATACACAATAGACTTTATCTGGTCTTTCCCTTAATGACTGTCATTCCATTTCATATGAACAAACCTGCAAGTGATTTATAGGATGTCATGCCTTCTTAGAAGTCAATTTCTTTCTTTATTTTTCTTTTTTTTTTTCTTTTTCTCTCTACAGTAGGGCTTCCTTCCTTCCCTGTATGATACAGACAAGGCCTCTTGGCTTCTAGGTTGGGATCTTTTGGCCTTCTTGAATCCTATTAAATACAGCAACCCAGCAAGCCTGTTTTCTGAGCTGAGCTGTTTTAGTGAGCTTGGATGGGTTCACACAGGGCTCTGCATGTTGGTCCCACTCCATGCACCTCTGCCTTCTGTCCCAGATGAGGTACAGTCTGTGATGGTGGTGCTGCTGCTGCGTCCACATTTTATCTGATCTAAGCCAGGAATTCTGCACCATTCTAGTCGGCTAACCTCCAATTTTCTGCATTTAGAACATGGTGATGGCTCTCATTCCAGTAGCTGGGGCAGGAGGAAATAGAGGTGAATTAATTATCTTGTGTCATTGTGCTCTTCTTTGTGAGACTAGATAATGTGGCCGTGGAGTCCTACATGAGAGGAGGTCCCTGGGAGCGAGCTCTGTCTTGGCATCAGCCTGCCTGTGGTTTTTCTAAAGCAGAGTGGGACAGCACACACTCAGAGAATGAAGCTGTTTCAATCATTTGCTTTTGGCTTGAGGTCTGGAATTAGTTATCTGGCTAGTTATTTGTGGTCAAGTTGGGCTCCTGCCATTGCAAAGATACAGTTGAATGTGGCTTTGGGCACTGGCCCTCAGATGAGGCGGGAGCAGGCCAGAGGGAAGTATCAGTGGTTTTCCATCACAAATAGTCTCTGGGCAGTGTTTATCTGGTACTATGCTGTGGATACTCTTGACCCTGACCTTGGAGTGGGCTGTGGCTTGCCACACACTGGAGCCCCTAATTGACTGTGGGCTTGGATTCTTGTATCTTAGTGCAGTGCATATAGCAGAGTGTCTAGGGGCTGCTTATCAAGACCTGGCACTTTTAAGCCCTATTCTTTCTTGATTCTCAGGAGCTGGACCATATTATTTTTTCATGCTCACAATTGGAAACAGTGGCCAGAAGTCCTCTAATGATTTATCGAGCATCCATGTGCCTAACCTCTGATTAAGTATAAGGAGTATAAATCAGGAAAAGAAAACAAGGTGATTGCCCTAAGAATAATATAATCTGAGTATTCATAAAAATGACAGCCACAGGCATTTATGGAATAGGGCTTTTGTCAGAGGCAAGGTGAGGTGGCTGACTCCTCTCTGCTGAATCCGAACCCCAACTCTGATGTCTGAGTTGAGGTTCAGCGATGTGCACGATAGTGAGTCCACTGGTCTTTGCACTGCTCCAGTCTTGCTTTCTCTCCTTAGAGCCATGCCCTGTACTCCCAGACACACACACACATACACACACACACACACACACAATTCTTATTTTGCTTTCAGCAATTGCAGAAAAGAACAGAAGCACTCAACATATATTCAGAGAATAAATAGGGTACTCCTAGGTGCTGTTGATATAAATGCAAAAGAGGATGTGGGCTGGAGTTGTAGGAAGAGTCTTCACAGTGAAATCAGTGCTGGAGCTTGGGAGTCATAAAGGAGAAAGTCTAGACAGTAGCCTGCATGAGAGAGGGAAAGGGGAGGCAGACCAAGGTAGCCTCAAACACTAGGCAGGACAAGCATTTGACCTGATGTGGCAGCCAGGCAGGGATGGAAGAACTAGGCCCTCAGTGATCCTGGAAAGACTCTTGGGAATTTGTCTTAGAGTCAAAGCAGTGTTGGAGCCTGGCTGGGGCTGGACAGAGGTAGGGGCTCTCATTGCAGTCAGCTTGAGTGGTGGCCACCACATCATACCCCTCTGCTCCTGCACATGCAGCCTCCCTGGAACACAGCCACACCTGTTCCCTCATCAATTATGGTACATTGTTTGGGTTACAAGATAGAGCTGAGTGTAAAAGCTTCTCAACTTACCATGGGGTCACATGATGATAAATTCATTGTAAGTGGAAAATGTCACAAGCAAAAAAATGCATTGAATGCACCAAATGCAGGAGACACAGAGGGGTATGTTGTAGACAAGATGGGATGCGAAAATACAAATACAATCTCCAAAAAGCACGGGGTCACAGGGCCATTTGTTTCTCCTCGTGAGGTCTGTGGACTGGGTGCCATAGCTGGCTGTTACTGCTCAGCACCAGGAGAGAGTATCCGGGCATATCACCGGGAAAAGGTCAGATTCCAACTACAAGTAAGGGCTCTTTTTAATGTGAGTCTCCTTTGCACCATCGTGAAGTAAAAAATAGTAAATCAAACCATTGTAAGCCAGGGACCACTGTAGTTGTGGCAGAGGTTTGCAAAATCTAAAATATTTACTGTCTGATCCTTTTACAGAAAAAAAAAATAATAATCTTTGCCAACCGGAGCTATATCTACTTATAATTGGCCAGAAAGCAGAAAGGAGAAGCCTGGTATGTGGTAGTTGTTATAACTGATAGATATGTGATAATCAATGCACAAAACAAACAAAAAGTGCTAACAGGAAGAGGAACTATCACAGCTGTGGTCATTTGCTCGTTTTTAGATTCCATCACCCAGAAAGGAGTCCAATAAGAAGAAGCAGAGACACTAGTAAGAGACTCAAGGGGTGAGGATGACTTAGTTTTCCAGAGCTCAGGGTCAAGAGAAGGAGAGAGAGAAAGAGAAGGGGGATGAAGGGCTCAGGGTTAAGCAAGGACAGTGATTACGGGTTCCGAGGAACAGTGTGCCTGCCCTGATGCAGAACATCTGGCAGCCCCCTGAGAACTGGCAGAGAGCCTTCCAGAGCCCTCTCACCTCTGGCAGGAACGTGGCATTGGGAGCAGGGGTGCTGGGCTGCAGCTCAGCTCTATCAGGAGGCTGACTGGGCTACACTGGCAGAAAGTTTTTCTTTTCTTTTCTTTTTTTAAACAGCAGCCCTATGGCCGGGCATGGTGGTGCACACCTGTAATCCCAGCACTTGGGAGGCTGAGGCAGGAGGATCGCGAGTTCAAAGCCAGCCTCAGCAATGGTGAGGCATTTAGCAACTCAGTGAGACCCTGGCTCTAATAAATAAAAAAAAAGGGGGGGGGTTGTGGATGTGGCCCAGTGGTCAAGTGCCCCTGAGTTCAATCCCTGGTTAAAAAAAAAAAAAAAAAAAAATAGCAGCCATATGCTGGTTGCCACCTCACCATCCTCTCCATCAGAAGTTCATAAGGGGAGTGGGAGCTTGATGGGTAGATAAAAACTATCCCACGTTCATACCTCAATTCCTTCTATTGTCGCTGGGAGCCCTAGTAGAGGAACCAGGGCCAGGGCAGGGCAGTTGTAGACTGGCAGCTGCTGAGGCCTTCTGAATGCCTATCAGGAGGAGATAAGGGCTGAGATGGTTGAAGGGCTCAGACTAGAAACCAGGACCTGGAATAGCCCCATGCACCCCTGGAGAGTTGGAGAGGTAGGTGGGTGGACGTCCCATCCACCAGGCAACGTCAGGTGCCTGAATAGTGTGAGTGATCAGCCAGAGATGCACAGGCCCCTGAGCAGATGGAGGAGCCAAGAAGGAGCATTGTCTCTCTGGAGTTACCACCTCTTTGGAGAATATGTTGTTAATAACCAACAGGCCAGGAGTTTCACATAGAGTATGACACCGTGATTTCACATGAAGAGGTCTCCCCAGAAAAACTTATTTGCACAAATGCATAAGAAGCCTTGCATAGCCATGTTCATTATACCATCATTTATAATAGCAACTTTTTTTCAGAATTTTTAAATTTGATTGATTTATTTTTTTATTTTTTTTTTAATTTTTTATTTTTATTTTTTTTGGTACCGGGGATTGAACTCAGGGGCACTCGACCACTGGGTCACATCCCCAGCCCTTTTTTGTATTTTATTTAGAGGCAGGGTCTCACTGAGTTGCTAAGTGCCTCGCCATTGCTGAGTTTGGCTTTGAACTCGCGATCCTCCTGCCTCAGCCTCCCAAGTGCTGGGATTACAGGTGTGCGCCACCACGCCCGGCTTGATTGATTTATTTTTATTGCTTCTTTTTAGGGATGGAAAAAAGAAAAAACGGTGGAATGAGTCTGACATAACTTTTCCATGTCCATATAATAGTGAATTTTAAAAGGAAAAAAGAAACCCAACAATATTTCTAAGTGGTTGAATGGAGAAGCAGACAGTTTATTTGTAAGCTGAAATGCTGTACAGTAGTTTAAATGAACGAATTATAGTTGGGTATGTCAACATGGGTGTATCACAAATACTGAATGTTGGGGTAAATGACCATGCTGCGGCACATAGATCCTATGCAATAGCATTTACGAAAATGTAAAAGTAGTCAGAAATGTTATTTTTCCCATGAACACAAACAAGTGTTTAATCTTGTCATTGCCATGTGATTGCCGACTCGTTGTGCTTTTCTGTGCGTTCGAAATAATTCATAAAAAAATACAGAAAGAACGAGAGAGGGAGACACACATGTGCGTGCACAGGCACACACAGCAGTGGAACGGAGCTGGAGGAATCAGAGCCAAGGCACAGACGCCAGAGCTCTGTGGCTGCGTGCATCTCACGTTGTCTTCCAGGCCACCTGTGTGCACCAAGCAATGGAACCTGGCGTAGTGCCGGGCTCATGGGGTAGAAGGGGCGTGCTTTGCACACGTGTGTCATGGTTCTAGCCATCGGAACATTTCAGCTTTGTGAACCTAGTGTCAGGGTTTGGGAGGCTGTGGTTTTACAATAGGCAGGATGAGCCTGTTTCTTCTCTAAGTGACCCCCTTTCCTGGCAGATGTCTGGATCTCCAAGTAGAGGATAGTCTGCTTTCTTGTCAGAGTGAATTCTGCAGGTACAGTTGTCTCCGGCCATGAGGCCACACCTCTCTGCCATCTGCCCCTCACCTCAGGCCAAGTGGGCCTACAGGACGCTGTGGTCAAAGCGCTGTGTGGTGTCCATGCTGGAAAGGACAGAGTCAAGGGCACCTTTGATTCCGCAGGCTCACTGGCTCCTTGAGGTGGGTTCAATGAACAGCACTTGCTTCTGTCAGAATGAATGAGCAGAAACTGCCGGAGGCCTGGAGGAGGCTGAGCTGTAGAGAGCTTCCTTTATTGGGAAGTCCCTACTCTCAGCAGCCACTTTTGGAAAATAGCAAAGTCAGTGTGAGTCTGTCGTGCAGCTTGCAGCAAGAGAGAGCATACACGTGGTGCTAAGCACACTTCCTTTGATGAGGGTTATTTGGATTCTAGAAGAAAGTTTGTTGTGACATCAGTCATGCAGGGAGCCCTGAGAATTTAGCTCTTACAAGATGTTTGCTATAGATAGTATGAGGAAAGTCTCTTCATTGGAAAACAGCTTAGCACTATGTTGGCGAGATAATAAAATTTAAGGTACAGAAGGGGCTGTATGATTATCTGAGTTAAACCTCCTGTGGTAATGATAGAATGGGACTTGACGAAGATTCTCTCCTCCAAATTCTGGTCAGGCTCTTCTGAGCTCTTTTTTTTTTTTTTTTTTTTTTTTTTTTTCTTTTTTTTAACAAGGCCCCAACCTTGGGCAAGTTCTCAAGAGCCCAATTTTAGCAAGAATCCTGCTAAGTCAGGTTTGTCTGAGAATCCCCTAGCCTTGATATCTGATCAAAGTCCTCATTCTCCACTGTCCCCCCAGGTAACATCTGATCACCCTGGTCTGCATTTAACAAGAATCCTATTAGGATTATTAGCAAAGAATTACCCTACCCTGTCAGTAATTTTCCATCCACTGACGCTGCCCCCCACTCCTTGGCTATAAATTCCACATTTCCTTGTTGTATTTAGAATTGAGTCCAATCTCTCTCCTCTACTGCAAAACCCCATTGCTGTAGTTCTTATACCTGTGGCAGTGGTCTTGAAATAAAGCCTGCCTTACCATTTTAACAATAATTGTCAGAATAATTTTTTTCTTCTTTAGAGAAGGGGCTTGTCCAGGGAAACACTTCGAATCATTTTAGAATCAGTCCTAGAGTCAGATTTTCAGATTTAACATTCAGTGTTCTTTCCCCATACATGCTGCCTTTATGCCTTAAGGAACATAAATCAAGAAATAATTCATTCTATAAAATATTTTATTTGGATTAATAAAAGTATGCAACTGACAGCCTCTAAAGATTAAAGTTGGTCTCTTGCACTGCCCTGGCAAACACCATTTGCCCAGGGAGGTGGTTGATTGGTCATTTAACATTAATTCTAGTATGAGTGAATTACAGAGACTTCCCTGGCAGTAGACACTGCTGGACTGCACCATTCTGCACCAGTTGTGCCAGCATCCAAAGCCTGGGTGTGGCTGTTTGTTGAGCGACCACTAACTTTAGTAGCTGGGTAAAAAACTTGTGAGTATGTTTGGAAAAGCTTATTCATTCATTCATTCACTCTCATAAATAAAAACCAAGCAAACAATATAAAAACCAACTTATCTTGTACTTACTTTGCGCGGAAGGGAGTTACAGCCAAGGAGGAGGTCTCCGAATAAAGATAGTGCCACTCAAACGATAGGATAAGTGCTAAAATAGAAATATGTGCCAAGGGTCACGAGAACACACAGGAATTGTGTTTAAGCTCCCTGTGGGACAGTGAGAAGGGGCACGGGGTGAGAGGTAGATGTTGAAAGCTGGAGAGAAATTTGCCAAGGACAGGAAGTGGGGGATGGCTGGTTCTGGCAAAGGGAATGAAGGGTGCAGAAGTGAAGGGAGCAGAAACACAGGGCATGTTTAGAAAAGTTTGGTGAGGCTTCAGAGGAGATGTAGAGAAGCAGGTGGCTGGAAATGGGTCTAGTGAGGGAGGTTGAAGCCAAATTTTACAGGACAATGCTTGCAAGATGAGGCTGGACTGCACACATGCGGTAGTTAATTACTCCCAAGGAGCAAGGTGGACAGATCTGGGCCATTGAAATACAACCTGTTAACATCATGGAGAGAATGGGGAGGGAGAGCACCCGAGTTGGGAGTTGCTGCAAGACTGATGGCATGAAATTGGAAAGGACAGCAGGGACTGAAGTTATTTAGAAGACAGAATCTTTAAGAGTCAAGGTCTGAGCTGGTTTCGAGAGATAAAGGCAAAGAGCAAGATTGGGAGTGGAGACAGAGCACGAGGAGTCAGCTTGGGGTGGTCTGATTATTAAAGTTAGCAGAACCAATGCCCCCACGGAACCAGTAGCTTAAGGAAGGAATTTGAGATCCTGAAATTTGCTTATTCAGAGAGTGAGCTGACTGTGTGTGATGCATAAGGCCTTGTTCTGTACCTTTTGGGAAAAGAAAGAAATGAACAAGAGCCTTTTAATTTTTTATTTATTTTTTTAACGTTGCAGTCATTTACATTTACCTGCGTTCTGTTAGGAGCTTTCTCATGTGTGTGTGTGTGTGTGTGTGTGTGTGTGTGTGTGTGTGTGTGTGTGTTTTATCATTTTTTAAAAATTTTAAAAATTTTTAAAAATTATGTATGTATGTATTTATTGCATCCTCATGAGTGCCATGTGAGATTAAAGTATTCCCATCTTTCAGGTAAGAAACCTGAGGCTCCAGCAGGTTAAGTAATTTGCATCTGGTCATGTGACTAGAGAGCTCCAGATCTAGGAATGAAATGGATTTTGCCATAGCCACTGTTCACATTCTTCCTTCTTATCCTAGTGTTCTGTGATGCTCCTTCTTGAGGAGTTTATCTTGTGGTTGGGGAAACAGAAAGTAAAGGAAATAATCATGACACTGTGGCAGAGTTAGAAAAGAGGCATATACAAGTATACCCTGGGTGCAGAAGGATGGGGGCAATGTGTGCTGGTACAGAAGAGAGATGAATGGTATGGGAAGAGGGCTAGGGAAGCCTTAACAGGGAAGGTGAGGGTGAGCGTTTTAGCGGGGCTTGAAGACAAGAATCCACCAGGTTGCATGCAGGTGGAGATAGTCATCATGTAGTTCTGATAACTAGTCTTCTTGAGGTAAACCATGGCCTAAAGCAGGATCACAGTAGAGAGGAAAGGTGGATAAAGTCTCAATGAAAGGGCAGGAGTGGGTGGTTCCAAGAGCTGATGCCAACATCAGGGGAGGCTCAGAACCAGACTTGGGAACTGAGAGTGAGGCGCGATGCAGATGCTCACGTGGTCATTTGATCCCAGAGAAACTAAGTTGAAACTAAGTCTAAAGCCTGAGTTGGAGAAATGTGTCACGTTGAGTCAAGGGAGGTGGGAAACTGAAGACATGGCTGGTCTGGGAAGAGGGAGGTGTGTGGTGGGTGGGAGTGGGCTAGGTGGAAAATATGGCTGGATCAGTGGCCACTCAAGTCCCAAGTTTGGCACCTTCTTTCCTTTCTCCACCACGGGAGGGCAGGATGGAAGAGAAGGAGCCAGCAGAGGTTTGCCTGCCTTTGTTCCTTGAGCCTTTACCTGTGTTTTCAGCAGTGAGGCCAGTCCACTAGAAATTAGGCTCCAAGGAGGAGCAGGTAGCCCGAAGGATAACTAGGATGATGAACAGCTGGAAGCAATTCCAGGCCATCGACTTTTCACCTTGGCCCACCATTGTCCCTAAAGGTCTAAAGCATCGGACCTTCTACCCAGCAGGGTTGTATTTGGCCATTGGACTGCACAAAGTCTTGAGCACTTCCTGCATCTATGAGGGACCCCTTGCTTCAGGATTGGTAGAGGAGGTGTGAAGGTGATTGCACTCTATGACCTTAGGAGACAGGCCACTTTCCCTGTGGCCGTCACTCGCCACCCTTGTATGGAGGGCTGCTGGTTGGAGGGAATTTATGCCCCTGCTCAGCACCCTACAGAGAGCCACAGACTGAGCCTCATGGGAGGCAGGCAGTCTCCAGTGGCTCCTTTTATCATATAACTTCACAGAGGGCAAAAAAGTAGGTCTCCGTGAAAGACTGGGAGAGAAGGGGAGCAGGCTCAGGTAGTAAGCAGGTGCATTAGTCTAATTGCTCTTCTCAAATTAATGGGGCTTTTTATCTCTGAAGAACACTTTTAAGCACTCATGTGATTTGGGAACAAAGATACAGGTCAGGGGACAGCCTGGCTCCCCTTTAAACACGAACCCCATTTGATAAAACAATCTCTCTCTCTCTCTCTTTTTCTCTTTTACTGCAGGTCAACAGATTATGGCACTACCTATGAAAAGCTGAACGACAAAGTGGGTTTAAAGACTGTCCTCAGTTACCTCTACGTCAATCCCACCAACAAAAGGAAGGTAAGAGGGAGGGTCAGGAGGCCCTGGGCTCTCCTGCTGGGTAGCAGGGCTGCTTAGGGACAGGAGTTAAGAAAAAGCCCAGTAACCATGGAATCACTTATAGAGTGCCTGATTTATATGCCCGGAACCTCACATACAGTGTAATTCTAGCAGCCTGGAGAGGAATAATAATAATATCAACAGCAGCAGTATAGCCACCTCTGAAATTATATAGCCATGCAAAGGGTTCCCCTGTGCCAGGCTCACTGCTGAGTGCTCTTGTATGTCTTATCTCATTTGTGCTAACTAGGAATCTATGGAGTAGACATGATTCTTATCCCTCTTAACAGATAAAGAAAATGAAGCTCAGAGACACTAAGTAATACTCTAGCTTGAATCAGACAGTTCTAAGGAGCAGATCTAGAATTCAAGCACAGGTCTGCTGGACTCTGATTGATTCTCTGTTCTGAGAGAACCTTATTCACAGGGAGCCCCTTCCTTGCAGGGGAAGGAAAGGTGGCTTCTGGATCCTGAGCTAGTTCTGAGCCAGAGGGCAGTGCTGGTTCTCTGGACCCTTTGCTTCTTTCCTTCTTTGGGACTAGCAAGCAGTAACATCATATAAGGTCAGGCCTTGACCATGAGGACTTACTAGGAGGAGGAGGCTTGGATTTCATGGAGCAGTGGTTTGTTATAGCAAATAACTACTGTATCATGTATTGAATTGGGCTTAATGTGGTATTTCCCAGCTAGGAAAGCTCTTCTGTTTAGAAATTTAGGCAGACCTGCACCAAAATGACCATTTAAAGGTTTTTTTTCAATTTTTCTAAAAGGTCAAAAAAAATTGCACCTTCAGGCTTTCCCCTTGCAGTTCAATCTCATTTCCCAGTAGTTTTGCAAACCCTTCCTCCCTCCATCCAGGTAAGCTCAGGAGTGAACGTCCACATACAGTGCACACAGCCCTGATGCCTGATTCCAACATGATAGAATCCAGACTATGCTAAGAATGATCACTTATGCAGTTCAACACAGAGCAGCTCTGACTCCAGTCTTTATCAGCTTAACATACATCCCATTTCTTCTCCCCTCAGTGCCCCCTGAATGCCCACAGCAAGGAGAGGAAGCAGAATTGCTGGCTCCTGGTTCAACACCAGTGATTGATAGCCCACAAGTCCTGCCACCTCCAGTGCTCTCATACCCCAGACTATGCCCACTGGCCAAATGTCAAAGCCTTGATTATTAGGATGGCTGTGGAGACCCCTGTTACTGGGTTTAGTTGAGCAGTTAGTTTTCTGGGTCCCAAAGGGTTGTCATGTTCACGTTTTCAGTATTGTTATTTGAGTTATTGGATTTAGAGCTGGAAAGGATTATACATTTCATCTATTCAAGTGGTTATTAACAGTTTGTGAACTGTGACCATTTTGCAAATATGAGTCAAGTTCTAGGCCTCCTCTTAGAAACTTGTCTCTTCTGCTAAAGTTTTCATGTATTTTGAGGACTTTGTGAATACCCCAAATCCCACCCATGAGTCCAAGATGTCCATGGAGTCTCGGTTAAGGATCATCCGTCTAGGCTGGGTGTGGTGGTGCACACCTGTAATCCCAGCAGCTCCAGAGGCTGAGGCAGGAGGATCACAAGTTCAAGACCAGCCTCAGCAACTTACTGAGGCCCTAAGTGACTTAGGGAGACCCTGTCTCAAAATGAAAAAAAAAGGGGGTGGGGTGGGGCTGTGGCTCAGTGGTAAAGCACCTCTAGGTTAAATCCTCAGTACCAAATGGAAAAAAAAAAAAGAATCATTTGCCTATAATAACAGCCTCATTTTACAGATGAGGAAACTAAAGCCAGAAATGCCCATGTGTCCAGGTAGAAAAAAGAATCAGGATCTGAACTCAGGACTCTTGATTCTCAGTACAGAGTTATTCACATCAGCCCACACTTTGTACCTTTTCCTTCTACCTAGTGGTAGCCCAAGGGGTCAAAACTCCTTTGTGATCTAGAACTAACAGTTGGTACCAGTTCATGATGGACACATGATGAAAGTTGACTGAATCAAGTCAGCGATAATCTGTATTAGTTCTCCCTCCACCCTTCTTTCCTCATTGAGAAGGAAGCTGAGGTTCACCCAGGTTACTCAACTCATCAGTGGCAGCTTGTCTCATGACTTCCACTCAGGTCTTCCTCCCATCTCTTCACTAGTGACTTGGGGTCAAATGGAGCCCCAGTGGGTGTGTACCTTTTTGGCGGAGCAAGAACTGGGTAGTTGGCGTATGGAGGAAGCCCATTAGCCCTGATCTCTAACCTCTAGCTGCATAACAGCAAGACGAGTCATATTTTCATGGAGACGACAGATCAGCTGGTTTTGGAGGATGTTTCTCTGTGGCACACGTAGGGTTATTCCTGCTCACATCTAGTTTGGTTTCCATCTGTCCTGGGTGTCCTCTCTTGGAAACTATCATACTGATGCCTCTTTGGGTCTTTTGTTCTTTTCTTCTGCTCCTGACTGTGAACACTCCTTAGCATAACTTAGAAATGCTTAAAAAGTGAGAGAGAGGAAGGGCAAGTAAAATCTGGTGCTGTGGTCTGGAAATCACCAGCACAGAAATGCAATCCCGATTTATCCTTCCCAGAAGTGACAGCCAGGCTTCGGGCTTTCTGAAGCAATTTCTCACAGGGATTATTGCCCAGTAAACAGAATTCAGGTCTATTGTACTCGTCTAATCTGAGCAACATCACTGAAGTACAGCAAACTGCCACCTAAGAGGCACTGCCACCCAGAAAGTTGAAAGTACACACACACACACACACACACACACACACACACATACACACACACATTCACTTGCGGAAAGACAAATGACAGGCTGATGCTATGGACTTTATATATATGTGTGTGTGTGTGTGTGTGTGTGTGTGTGTGTGTGTGTAGACTTTATATACATATGTGTATATACATATATATATACATATCTCAATAGAAATTAATGTTCATAAGGATGCTGTGTGATACTGAAGCACTTTCTGAATCATCCAAGGAAAGATGAAATTAGATCTGTTTTATTTCACCAAGTGGCTTAGATTGTATTTGGAGCCTCAGGATGTGAATGTCACACACATTCTACATGATGGCTTTGTTTTAGAGTGCTGGTTTAGCAGAACTCCCCTTTTTCCACCCTCTTAGACAAAATGGCAGGTTGATAGAAATGAAAATGTTCTCGTTTATAAATTGAGAGCTTTGCATCATTATGACTTTATAGTGCATTTTTTGAAAAATTTTTTTCCTTCTTATATTTATCTGGAAGGGTAAACCTGTGGTCACCTGGATTCTTTTGATTCTTTCAGTACCCAAATTATCTTTAGCTCCCTGCGTTCACCAGCCACTAATGGCAGTGGGCTCCAGCAGATTTTTCAGTTAATCTTGTGGAAGCACTTGCTTTTCACCTAATGAGTTATTTATTTAACAGATGGCTGCTGCTTTCCTTGGAGGCTATGAATACATCAGATGAGATCTGTTGCCCCTGGCAAAACAGTAAATTGTGCTTGTATTTATATAGTTGCTCCCAAAGCTAACTGTTGACTTTTTTAACACTTTTTTTTTTTTTTTTTTTTTTTTTTTAAACAACACAAAATCTCCAAGTACAAGTAGCTAATAAGCCATTAGGTAGAAACAGAAGTGTTTACTTGCGTATAGTTTCTTTCCACCAGTAATACTTTTAGTTCACAATAACAGCACCTACTTTACTAAGCTCCTTTTCAGGAGGTTTAGCTACATTGTACTCTAATCTCTCAGCCACTTTAGAAAGCAGGCATGATGAGGAAATGGACTCTGGTAAATTACTCCGGGGCTCTATTACCATACATGATGGATCTGAAACAGCTTTCCCAGTGGGGTTTTTTGGGGGACAAATTAATCAAGATACATTCTGTAATGCTGGCTTCCTTATGGGAGTTGGGGTGTGGGCTGGTGGCACTGTCTTTCTCACAGGCAGTGGGTGGGGGTGTGTTATTATATCATATTTCTAAATGAGGGTATTGATATGAAATGCTCAGAGCTGCTCCAGTTGGAGTTGTTCTAGATCATCCTATGATGTGGTGGCATCAGCATTATTTTAATGACCTTGACTTGGCCTGACTGTATTTGACGTGAATTCTGCAACCTTGGCTTGTTGCCTTTCTCTGGTCATCAGCCAATTAGCTCATCACCTGGGTATGAGCCCAACTTTGTTCAGGGAGCCCCGCATCACTGGATGTTTCTGAGGTTGGCACTTTGAAGATGAAGAGCAGTGCATTAGTTCTGGAAGCAGGAGTATGTAGGGTTTGCCTCCCAGAGGTAGGACCCTGGTATGATGGGGCTGACCAGTTCCTTCTCTTTGAAGGAGATAAACATCCCTGGGTCCAAAGAATTCATTACTCCTGTTTGAGTCTTGTCCTTGAGCTCATGCAGGATGGCAAGTGTCAAGGTCAAGTCTGTGTTGACCAGAGCTATGGTCTGTACAGTCAGGCTGAGGGCTGTGTGCGTCCACCAGGGAGGGGCTTGACTCCCAGGGGTGAATCTATTTGACAAAGAACCCATGAGTGGACAGGGAAATGAAGGCATGTTGTGGTCTATTTGCTCTGGCTCAATGGCGACTGCCACCTGCAGCTTTGGAAACAATGTGTTGGAAATGGCAGAGAGAATGCACAGGTCTGACTGCCAAGGAATGTGAGCCCAGGGCAGCAGTGGAAGTGCATTGCCTCTGGGTGCGTGGTTGGGGCTGCCATGTCTGCTATCAGATTAGAATAATGCCTTCTTTTTACTGATCTCTGATAGTTTCCAGGCATAGCACTAAATTCACTAATATATACTCTTTTTTTTTTATTGGCACTACTATATACTCTTAAGTTTCAGTTAGTCCCTTGAGCCTGTAGCTTCATCCCCCTTTGACAGATGAGGAAACTGAGGCTCAACAGGTAGCCCACTTGCTTTTTTGTGAAACTATTAGTAATATGGGGGTCCAGGACCCTCCTTCACCACTCTGACTACAGAAGTTGGCTGCGGCAGCACAGGTACCAAGAGGAGCAGGTGAGTTGTAGTCATCCTGCTATTAGGAGTCACCTGTATTTCCTGGCATCTTCTGCTCATTAGTGATAAAGGATTAGCAGCTTCTCAGAGGAGGAGGGGAGTGTGAGATCCTCCCTTCCTAATTGATTTGCCGTGAGAAGGATAATTACTTCCAGGCTACCCTGCAGAAATACAGTGGGAATTACCAATCCAATTTCTCCCATGAGCAAGCCTCCTCTGTCAAGCTCTCGACAGAGCACTGTGTGTAGGGTCGGCGCTGGGTGTTGCCCGCGTGGTTCTCCAGGCACAGCAGCGAGAACTTGAGCTCTCTTTAACACCTCGGGGAAGCCTCTGAACAAAATGTAACACAGAATTTTAAAGTATTGGACTCCTGCTTTCTCTGACCCATGTTTCCCAGGATTGTTGGAGGGTCGGGGAGAGTAAACAGCAGGCTCTTACTCCTTCCACTCACAGATATTAAAGTCTCTTACACAAGGCAATGCAGGGGAAAAAGTGAATGTGGAAAGGTAATTTGAGGCTGTTAAGCGATCTGTTAAGTGTGTAGCTCTGAGCAAAGTGTTTTGAGGGGGAGGTTCCGGCTTTCAGAAATGTGCAATCCACCTGGGCAGACAGAATGTACGAGGTAAAATGATTATATACGTCGACCTGCAGCCTCAAGTCCAGCTCATGCAGGGGCCAGTGGGTACTGCCAGTGAGGATGTGGGCCAGGCAGGGGCTCAGGCAGCCCTTCCACGAGGGCCTGGTGTAGCCAGTTATTTTTGATATCCTCATTATATTCTAATTTTAATAAGAGATTTTTCTATATAGATTTTGATACTAAGTTTTTTGTAGTTTGAAATATTTTCAATAGATTAGGATGTGGAGATCAGGGCTTTGGGTCTGGAAGGCTATACCAGATCTACCTTGATCCTGTATTCTGGGCAATAAGTCAGTCTACGGGTGAAAGTTTGGTATTTGCAAAGTGTTCTTTCGAGGAAAGGATAACACTGCATAGACTTGCTTGCTGGGGCCCGGTGCTGATTGGTCCTACTTGGCTGGTGCTGGCATCATGATTATAGACTGGAATGTAGGCTCCCCCACCCTGCTACCTGACTGTGCCTCTGGTGCTGACCACAGGGAGCCTGGCCTCCTCTGCCCCGCTGCCTGCTTTCAGACTTTGGTGGAGAGGATGCAGCTTCAAGAGTCTTTGGGCTTTTAGGAGCCTCACATCCTGCCTTGCCTGGGAGGCACGCTGCCACCTTCTCTTTTTCCATCTTCTTCCTTGTCTCTTAAAACTAAACCTGCTGACTGCCTCTGAGAGATTGATTGTTCCACTGACGGAGAAAAATGGTCCCACTCTTGTTAATTCACAGCCATCTCGTTTTTCTTGCCGCATAAATCAACATAGTTACCAAGAGGTCAGAGCAACATGTTGGGAGATGTGTTTAGAGGGAAATATGTGAAAAGAAGAACTGAAGGAAGAAAAGAATGGTGCTTGGATCAAACCTCCTTTGTTTACCAGTTCCTAGCGCATATCTTTTTCTTCTTGGCATGTCCACCACCTTCCACATTTCCCCAAAGGAAAAGAATCAGACCTCATCAGAGGCTAAGAAGTCAGAAGAAAGGAGGATCAATGAGGGAAAGGCACTTGGTTCAAAAGTTTCCATCTGCCTTTGCGAGTGTGACCCAGTGATGGAGAGGCCATGAAGCCTGGTTCGATTCAAACTAATCACTTCAAGGAAAAGGAATCTAGAGTAATTCTTGGAAATTCACTCTTTAGTCACAAAGTCCCTTTCTCAGCAAATATATGTATGTGGTTCCCTGTATAAATTACTGCAGCATGCTGTAGCCAAGAATTTATTTAAAGGCTCATTAAAATGATTACTAGTTTTTTTCTTTTGCATTTTATTCGAAAATGGGAAGAATATAAACCTACAGCCTGGCTTTTCTCCAAAGTGCCCTTTAGGATTTGCATTGAGTATATCATATTATTTAAAATAAAGATAGAATTTGCACTAAGATTATCCACACGTTTAAGAGGAATAATAGAAATTAACCACTTACTATACTTTTTAGGAGTTTGTTTGTCCAACATATATTTTTAATTTGATTTTTATTGATTTGAGGTTTTATGTGTGTCTGTATATGTGTATTTCTGTAAGTGTATAGAAAATTTTCCATAAAGAGTATTGTGGAAGTTTCAGAGCTAAAAAGTAAGGGGGAAAAACCCTCTCCAAATTCTGGTTTGAGCTGAAGCAAGAATGTAAAAGACATTTATTTGCTGGCAGGTGACATGCTGGTCCCATTTCACTGCTGGGGGTCACTGAATGGACTTCATTGCTCCAAGACCTTGGAGAAGGGATTCCATTCTGGGTTAGCTATCAGCCCAGAGCACAGGGTAATGACTAGGCTAGAGGTGGTAATAGGAGCAGGAAGTTGTTTCTTCAACTGCATCGTACTTCAGTTGAGGGAGAAGATAGCAAACCACACCTGATCACCAGTGGAGAATCATGGCAATTCCATTCATTGAAGGCCCTTGACAGGAAGGTAGCACGTCTTCATCTGCAAGAATGGATGTGGCACTGAGCTTGAAGAAAGATGCCATCCTGTGGAATAACCAGAGCCTGTGAAGTTGGAGCCCAAACTGAGCAGACTTTGGAAGAAAGTCTGGGATTTGGAGAAGGAGGGAGAAGAAAGGATGATGGCATGGGTAAACGAGGGCAGGGGAGTTTTAGTGGGCATGTTGGGGTTGATATTTACGAGTTGGAAGAGAGATCCAGTAGGGCTAGGCAGCATAGGTCACCAAAAGCTCAGAGCTGGAGTTAGTACTCAGGGAAGAAGCCAAAGCAAGCTTCAAAGGAGGAGCTTCATAGCACCAGAACCTTGTATAAGGAAGGCCAGGGACAGCCTCTTGGACTGGGGGACACCTAGTGAAGCTTTCCACCCCACCTTGTGTTCCTCACCGGACCTTCCGGGCGTGTTTTCTGAGCATCACAGACAGGAGCGATTTTTAGCACAGAGCTTGAGAAGGCAGAGTGTTGTGTTCGTCCTAATGTTCCAGCGCACACTTACATAGCAAATGGAACTCACTGCCCTTGAGGTAGATATCGCTGTAACGAAAACAACCACCACCACCAGAGAAAGAAATGACTCTATTTTTGTCTTCCTTGGTGAGCTCAACCAAGCAGAGAGATTGCTACTGGCAAGCACATCTTGCCCCTGGCCGGTCCCCCCCATTACCGGCCCAAGGTCAGAATGAGGGGAGTCGGCTCTCAGCACACATGCTGCTGGTGAGCATTTCTGGGTAATGAGGGGCAAGCGTCCTGGGAGCCACAGGTCTGCCAAATGGCTCACAGGCAGGTTTGGAGCCAGCGAGTCTCTTTCCTCCACACTGGGGTCTGGCCTGGTTTGGCAGGCTGTGACACTGGCCTCCGTGATGAATTGGAGGTATGAGTTGGTGCGAGCAGTCCCACGTGGAGGGGGCCTCCTGAGAGCAGATGCGGACAGTCAGCCCTGACATTCCACAGCACGTGTTTAACTCAGAGAAATGGCTCAGACTGTCTTGTGATGACCAAACAGAGGAAAGAAAATGATCTAGAGAGGATGAAAGCTATGAGAAATGCACATGATTATCTCCCCTGCTGGGCTGCCAAAGATGGGAAAAAGCAGTGGTCAGTTTAGAACTTGTTAGCCATTTCTGGTTCCTCGCTAGTGCCCAGAGAGGTGGAATGATGTGGAAGAAAGAGCTTCACAGTGCATCCCGTACCTCACTGTGCAACCTTGAAACTATTATTTAACTTGTCTGAGCCTTAGTCTTCTTGGCTGCAAATGGGTACTTTATTATTACTACTATTATTTTAAAGCAGTTTTAAGAATTAAATAATGCAATGCAGGCAGAAGGCCTGACACAGAGTAGGTACTCAGCAGTCTGAAATCCTTTCCCCCAGTTAAATGCACCTCTCTGGCTTTCTCTACTGAATGATGTCTCCGTTTCCAACCACCTCATACCTTTCTATCTGCACCCTCAAATCAGCATCAGGCAAAGTGCTTCCAAATGAAAACTTCCCCTCTGTATCCTTCTATTTCAGTCTCTATCCACCCTTCTCAGGAATCTATTAATAGTTTATATCTCATTTAATTTAAAAAAGATGATTGCCAATCCCTGTGTAGTGTGTGCAAAATAAGTTTCCATCCATATTCTCCCAATCTCCATAAGGCAGGAGAGTTGGTAGGACAGGAACTCATATTTAGGTCTGTCTGCTCCAGAAACCAGCCAGTTCCTCCACCATCAAATGCCCATGACACTCCACCTCCACCTGTGGAGTCGCCTCAAGTTCATTGCTACTTCTTGGTGTAGATTAGCCTCCTTGACAGCACATGTTCATGGATCCTCTTGTGGGGTGGAGGGCACTGTGCAGGCATTCAAGGTCTGCACCCTGGAAGACATATTTTAGTGGATGTTCATTTGGGAGTGAGAGCTAAGAGAGAGGTGGGGGCTGGAGACCCGAGGGACCAGTTATAGCAGCAACTACTGGCCAGACATGGGGACTAGGGCTCATTCCAAGTCAGACACAAGAAAGATCACTAGTTGCTAACATATATTGAGCACTTTTCTCATACAAAAAGCATATAGGTAAATGCTTCTCTCCTCATTATACAAGAGAGAAAGAGAAAGAGACAGAGATAGAAGAACCAGAAAGAGAAAGAGACCTATGGAAGCCATAAGACTCAGCCCTCCCAGCTGGGCAGCAGCTAGGCCAGGACACCCATGCTGATTGCCCATCTTTGGAGCAGTATGTTCTTAAGACTGTGTCTTCTTGGCCTCCCATGGCATAGATGGGTACCCTGACCTTCCAGAGCCTCTATACGTAACTACAAAAGGAGGATAGAAATGGAAAGGGATGTGCTTTCTTCTAGTCCAATAACGCTATGGTCCTGTGCTCTGAAGTTATGAAAAATGTTCCTTGCTGAGAAAAGATGTCCAAAGTACTGCTCAGTTTTCTTAATCATAGGACAAACAAGTGAGTGTGGTGAACAGGAGCGGTAAATAGCCTGTGCAGAAAGCCTCAGCTTTCACTAATTGGCAAGGGCGAATGCCATGCTCTGGCATTTCCACTTGGTAGCCCCACAGGGAAGGGGTGGCTGCGTTCTGGAGGGTCTCTTTCCACTTGGTCAGGAGGCTGCTGTGTAGAGAACCTGGCTCTGCCTTTCAGCAGCTATGGCCTGGGCACGTTTTTAAGCATTCCCAAGCTTTTCTTTCCTCATCTATGCAATGGGATGATACTAGTCTCCACCTCAGGTGGTGGGAGGATTAGAGAAGTATTTGCAAATGCTTAGCAGTGATGACCATGGTACCCCGCTAATAAATACCACTTAGTATCACTCTTATCTATCTATATCATAATCTCAAAAGACAACGAGCCACTATGAAGAAGAGCCATTTCATGTTGGATCTGCCCATTTGGGATAGACACTCAGCCTGGGTACTTGTGACCCTCTCTTGGCATCCAGTGGTCTGTCTGGAGAAGTATGAAGCAGGCAGATGACTCCAAGCTTGTAGGGTTCAAATCTCCCATTTCACAGGTGAAGAAACCAAGTCCCAATTGGGGGAGCCACTTAGGAAGGTTTCATGGCCACTTAAGGATAGAACTATGGTTTTGGAAAGTAGATTTCTGCCTTCGAGCTTAGGCCTCTTCCTATGGAATGACACATAAAGACACTGCACAGTGTAGGCAGACCCCGGGCAGAAGACAGTGACAGCTAAGAGCTTTGATGTGCTCCTTACTTTGTCCAGTAAGCCTAGAGTTTCCAGGACACTGGAATTAGAAGAGGCCAGGTCAAGCTTTTGCACTGGGTTTGCCCTGTTGGGAAACCTACCCAAGGGCATGTGATCATGGATAAATAAGGTCCCCAAAGTCAAGGTAGGCTCAGAGCAGCCATGGGCAGCAAGATATAAAGAACGTCTGAGTCAAGGTTGAAGATGGAGAAAACCTCCAAATTGGAGAGGGTCTGTTTCTGTTTACATGCGAAGGGTGAGAAAAGGCCCCAAATAGGAAGACCAGCCTGAAGGTAAGAGACTGCAGGGACATGTCAGGCCACAGAGAGCAAGGCAAGCCCAGGCCAGGGCTCAGGACTGAGATCATGGGAACCTTTTGCTTGTAGAGGATAGTAGCAGAGAGGTACTTGACTGATTAAAGCAGCCAGGTGGGGCCAGACAAGGAGGACAATCACATAGGAAGAGTAGCAGAGAGATGGGATGCAATTATCCAAAGTGGTCTTTGGCCTGAATCTCAGCTCTTCAATCATTTCAGAGGAAGCAGAAGAAATATATATATATATAAATATATATATATATAAATGCACGAAAGATTCCTGACTCCACTCTGGACCTTTGGAGAGGAAGGAACTGATAATGGAGCAGAAACTTAGCACACAGATTAGTTCTGGAAACTGGACTTGAAAAATATGGAACTGCTTGTCTCCTGGTCTCAGCTGCCCCACCTTGATTGCAGATCGTAGAGCATTAGCGTTCCAGAGCTCAAGGGAGAACAGCCTTGCAGACACAAGGCTGTAAAATGTTATTTCTCTGAGATTTCTTGGCAGTAATGGCTTCTTGACATGGCTGTCTGGAAAACTTGTCTGGCTTTAGCTGGACCCTAAGCCATATTGTAAATGTTTTGGGGCATTTGCATCATGCTCTTCTCTTGAGTAGCTATTGGAATCGTTGCAGTCTCCCAGCTGCTTGCATTTGGACCTATGCATGTTGAGCTTACCATGGAGTCTCAGGGCAAGTATTTGGGGCCTGAAACTTCAACCCCTGGAAATGAGGAAGGAAGGATGAGGAAGTGGACTGCCACCCAATTATCCTTTTAAAAATGATACAGTCAGAACATATCATTTATCTTCAGGAATTGTCAACTTTGATCATGTCAGTCCTTACTTAGGAACCTTGAATCGCTCCCCAGTGTTCATGGGAGAAGATCTACATGATTTGTCTGGTAGAGCATGTGGTCCTGAGCTTATCTGTCCAGGCTTTTCTTTGACCTGCTCAATAGCATCACTTCTGTGCCAATGGACAAGTTTTAATTGCTCCAACCTTTGGCCATTTTTCTTTCAAAGGGGATCATAACTCCTTACACCAGCTGGGATGCTTTGATGCTAGGTCATACAGAAAACCCTGCTGTACCTGGCAGAAACAGGGGAAATGTGTTACTTTTCATGATAAAGTTGAAAGGCAAGTAGCTGCAGGTGGATAATTCTTTGGTTCAGTGTCATTGTCAAGGACACGGTTCTTTGACTCTTTCTACTCTTTGGTCCTTGTCCTCAGGCTGATTTCCATATGATGGATATGTTATGGATGGGATCCTTGCAGAGGGTCTAGCATCATACCCACAAATGAAAACATCTGGAATAATGAGACAGCTCATTTTCAAATAAAGGAAGGCTTTTCAGAAGCCCACAGCTCCCAGCAGTGCATCGTGCCCCGGCTAGGACTTGCCCTGCAGGCTGGGGGAGTCAGCATGGGCCATGCACAAGTACACACAGAGTGGGATACTGCAACAAAATAAGTGTTCTGTTAAGAAGGAAAAAGGAGTGACGCAAATAGAAGTTGTGTTGGCAACTAATGAAGCCTGTCAGACTGCCTTCTGGGGGGTCTTTTTAGCATCAATGAGATAAGCCATGCAAATCCTGTAAATGTTAGCATCTTTCCTATTTCCTGTCTTTGTGTCTTGCACATTGGTAAATGTGCACTCTATGTATACAATCTTATTCTTCTTTCAACATTTGGCTTCAGTCTTCCTTTCACCATGGAGTTTTCCACTCCAATATCTTAACCTCCCATTTAAAAAAAAAATCCTAAATAGAGCTTCTTCTCCCAATTCTTGAAACTCTATAGCAGTCTATGGATTAATGGCATTAGATAACCTAAGGGAACTTGAAAAAATACTGGATCCCAGACATTACTTACCCCATGCTCCTCTTTCTTCCTAACAGAACTTTTATCTTGGTTCTACATGGCTAGAGAAGATCTAGGATATGTGTTAGACAAGAGGTCTCCTAGGCATTCCTGATGGACAGTTAGGTTTGGAATAATGTCTAGAACTAATCTCTGGGCTTCATCACTTCCTTCAGATAGTGGATAGCTTTTCAAGTCCTCCAGTGTGGAATTAGGACTGTTTTTTGGGGTCCCTGAGTATTGCCTAATGCACAGCCTGGGCATATGTATGATATAAGTAGTTTTAAAATGATTGTGTTTTTAATGAATCTTTTGAATGAGATAATATTTAAAAATTTCCCCCCCGTTTTTTTTGTGGGGATCATGCAGGTAAATGCACTCATTCTGTCTATTCCCCTCTAAAACTTAAAAACCAAAAGAAGTTTACTGGCTTACTCCTCTGCTACTTCCTGCCAAAGAGGTGGATAGATCTGCCTCTGTATGCTCTTTTCCAGGCTTGCTGACTGGCATTTGCATCCTGCTTTGATGGTTAGCATTGATTTCAAAGGCCTGATTATGGTTTCTTTTCAGCTTGTAGAGTTGGAAGAGGTCAAAATCAACTTCATATTACCTCTGAAAGCAGCCAAGACCTAGAGAGCACATTTTTTGTACCTTTATCTTTCTACTAGGATGATCTTAGCAGTATGTCACAGCACTTCCAGTTAGAATTTCAGGGAGCCAATGGAAATTCTGAGCAGCAGAACATTCAGCTGGTCCGTGAGCATTCTCTGTGCCAAGGGAAAAATGATTTGGGTACTGAGGGGCACTTGAAGGGCAAAAATCACACCGGAGATAACTGTGCATCCAAGAGATTTATTCACCAGCCTTTATGGCTGGTCAGAGGTAAAGAAGTATGGGGAGAGAGGAGTCAGGGAGAGGGAAGTGTGCAAGCTCTGGATGGAGGGTGGGTGCCTGGTCCTGCTGGCTGTGGTCTCTGGAGCTTTTGTCTGGGGCAGCTGCCGTCAGGCTGGAGACTGTGAGTCTGGAGCTGTCACAGTGGCTGCCTTCTCTCAGCAGGGAGGAGCTGTTGTGTCTGAGCTCTGGGGCAGGCAGGGGCTTTAAGTAGGGATTTGGGGGGGGGGGGGCGTACCAGAGCGACGTTTAACACTATTGGCTCTTTGCCCAGGGAACAGGGTGACCTTTAAGCCGATTGGCTTCTGCCTGGGGAACAGAGCGACCTTTAAGCCAATTGGCTCCTGCCTGGGGAAAATGAAACCAGGTTGCTCCTTGTGAAAATTTCCATGGGGGAGGTGGCCCATCCGCCCAAGCCTATCTATCAGGACTAATAAGAAATAATAAGTACTCAATGTTTGTAGCTGCACAATTCACAATAGCTAGGTTGTGGAACCAACCTAGATGTCCCTCAGTAAATGAGTGGATTAAGAAAATGTGGTATATATGCACAATGGAATTTTACTCAGCAATAAAAGAAAACAAATTAATGGCATTTGCAGGTAAATGGATGAAGCTGGAAGACATAATGCTAAGTGAAGTTAGTCAGTCTCAAAAATCCAAGTACCAAATGTTCTCTCTTATATAAGGAGGCTATTTCAAAGTTAGTTGGATGGGGGTACATAGGAGGATTAGAGGAACACTAGAATGGTCAAGGGAAGGGAGGGTAAGGGAGGGAGGAAGAGGGGAGGGAGGGGGGAGAAAAAAAAAGTTGGTTGAATGAGACGGATATCATTTTCCTTAATGCATGATTGAAGACCTGAATTGTACGAATATACTTTGTATACAAACAGTTGTATGTAAAAAGATACTAAATATATGCACTATGAGTTGTACATATTAAAAATTGTAAAAATAAAATTAAAAAAAAAAAAGAAATAATAAGTAACAGCCTGTAACATGCTTACTGTGTACCAGAGCAGGGCAAATTATATGATTAACTCTTAAAATTAATTCTTTGATCCTTATTAGCTGATACTATAATTACCCCCATTTTTTCAGTTGTGCAAACTGAGACTGAGTGAGGTTTAATACTCTTGAAAGTTGGTGACCTATATTTGAAATGAGGTTTGACTCAGGATTCTTTACTGGGACCCACTATACTCTACTGAGTTCTGGAAAACATGTATCACTATTTTCAAAGGGCTTGGAATTGATTTTATTGATTTTCAACTCTGGCGGCCCTTCAGGATTACCTGGATTTACACGATTTACACGGGTTGAGTATCCCTTGTTCAAAATGCTTGGGACCAGAAGTGTTTGGATTTCAGGTTTCTTTCTGGTTTTGAGATATTTGTTCATTTATTACATGATGAATTATTTTGGGAATGGGTCCTATTTCTAAACAAAAATTTTATTTGTGAGATATATATATATATATATATATATATATATATATATATATATCTCTATCTTATACATAGTGCCTGAAGGAAGTCTGCAAAATAATTACCATGTGCCTGTGTGTTGACCATGACAAGAGGTTGGTGTGGAATTTTCCACTCGTGGTGTTATATTAACCCTCAGAAAGTTTTGGATTTTTGAGCATTTCAGATTTTAGATGTTTGTGTTAGGTCTCTATAACCTGTAATTTTATAAAGGTTTCATAATGATTCTGTCATGTTGCCAGCATCAAGAACCACTAGACTAGCTGGGGTGAAGAAAAATTCACTCATCCATTTAATATTCTTTGGTGTCATGGGCCTTTGCTTTCATGAGGCATAAGAGTGACAGGTGCCCCAGGTCCTAGGAGGAAGGGGGTGTTGATTCTGCCTGGCAGGTCCCGGAAGCTCAGAGGGAAGCTGATATTCAAACTGTGGTGGCACATTATTAGGGGGCTGCTGAGGACTAAGGGTGGGAGTATGTGGGGGGAGACCTTCCCAGCACAGGGTTGAGAGACAGCAAGGTGTGCTTAGGGAGCCCCAGTGAGTTTGGTGGGAGTGGAGTGAAAGCACATGTGAGGTGGTGGCTCAGGAGGAAAGAGGTGGTGAGGGGGTCACATGAGTCAGGGTCTCCTGGGCCATGTACTGGGCTAGAAGTTGGTGGCTTCTAGGCTTTCACCTCCAGTGAGTGGGGAAGGGGGAACTGGGTGTGTCAACAAAGCATAGGTGGACTGCAGAGAAAGTAGAGATTTTTGACAAAAGATAATCAGTTTGTTTGGGGAATCTCATTCAGGTGAGAAGACCGTCAGGCAGCTGGATTTATGGGTCTGGATCTTGGGAGACTGGCTTGAGCTTAAGAGCACACATAAGTCTCCTTGGCAAACAAAGACAGATTTAACCATGAAAGCTGTTTGGGACTCTTGTTGTTGAACATAGGATCAAGTGCAAATAAGCCCAGCTAGCTACCAATCCAGCAAACATTTATTGAAAACTTACTCTGTGGTCAGCGTGGTCCCAGGCACTGGAATCCAAAGGAGGAACAAGACTCCATCTGTGTCCAAGGAAACATAATGTAGCAGAGGAGGGAGTGGTTAACTCTAGCATAAATGGTTAGAGGAGGACACACTCTTTTGAAGTGTGGCCAGGCTTTGGAAGATGAGCTAGAGTTTTTGCCAAGTGGATCAATGATTTTTATGTATTGCCCTTGCAGTTAGACTTCACCTTAGACATTAAGCTTCCTTCAGAAAACATGGTGTTAATTTCAATGCCAGGAAACCAAACATTAAATTCCTTGGAAAAGTTCACTATAAAATCCAAACAGTTTTATGATAAGAGCTAACACACACTGAAGAAGTGTTTTGTAAGTCAGTTTAAGTTCACTTCCAGCTTGACTGGAAGCTCAGATCACCTTCACTCTCCAGAAGGCAAAGCAACATTGAAATCTGAGTCAAGAAGGACACAGTGTTTTCTATAAGCTAGAGTGGACGAGTCAAGCTTGGGTCTTGGAAGAACACCCTCCCCAAGACTCTAGGCAGATGTCCATCCCCAGGGCTGCTTAGATAATAGGAATGGCTGGGTGGGTGCTTACCCCAAGGGGGCTTGTTGAAGATCACTCAGCAAAGTTGTGCCAGAATCCCACGGCTGTATGCACCTCGCCACGCTGATGGGCACTTCCAAATGCCGTTTCCCCACGTTTGGCCTTTCTCCTTTGGCAGCACTGTAGTGTACTTTTACCTTTAATTATGAGGCACAGCAGTGTGCTGTGGTTTGGATTCAGGTGCCAGTGGGGATGGAAGCCAGCCAAGTGGTAGGTGCTTGACCTGGTGCTGAAAGATGACTGATTGACAGAGGTTGGACTCCAGTATCACCCTTTGATTGTGCGGCAGCTTAATGCGTTTTGTGCACTTCCAGGACTCCCTGTGCATCAGGAACCCATTCAACCTCAGCTTGCCTTTTCCTCTACTGTTGTTAGTGCCTGGAAGTTTTGACTGGGGAATAAATATAGCGGAGAGACCCAAAGCTTCTCAAGCTGATATGCCTCTCGGTAGTTGGCAAGTAAATTTATAACCTGGGACTAGGCTGTGCTTTGACATCTTCCAACTGAATGGCCTTCATTGGGAGAAGTGTTATGTGAGAGCATTTGCTTTTATTTAGTCCCTACTCTGCTCAAAGTCTGGCAGCAATTCCCATCACCTGCAGGATTCAGGGCAAACTTCATTGTGTGGAACTGACTGTCCCCCATAGCCCGTTACAGGCAGTTTCTCTTGCCTTAGCTCACTCACATTCTCCTATCCTTTTTGAATTCGGACTCTCTGTGTTATCTTCACCCGTTCCCACCCCGCCCCCCCACAACTCTAGCTTATGCCTCTGGTATATTCCCACATTGTACCTCTCTGTCCTCAGATTGTACCTCTCTGTCCTCTCTCCTCTTTCTGAAATTCTAACCCTCTTCAAAGTCCTATGCAGAAGTCACCTGTCCCATGAGGGTCTTCCTCATCACCTGACCCAGTGTTCCCTCCCACATTCGCTGGCTTTTCCACTTATGTGTTATCTTGCAAAGTTTCCATTTATATAATGAATGTGGCTAGCTCTTTTGTGGAAGGCACTGGATTTCCTCCATTCTTGTACCCGTCCTAGCTCCTGGCATGAGGTCTTGCAGGGTCTAGAGCCCAGCATTCTTGCTGTCCTGGGTGGGGAGGGGGTGATGCAGGTGTTCAAGGCAGTTCCAGGATGGCTGGATCACAGCCACCTGTGGATGGTTCTCAAGCTTTCCCCAGGCAAGGCCTGTGAAAGGCTAACGGATGCAGGAGGTTTTGCTTCAGGCTTTATCCCAGCTTGCCAGATCTGCTTTCCTGGTCCAGATGGCACCTGGGCTTGGCGGCACTGTCCTGGACTCACCTTCTGTGTTCAGCATTCTGCTGGCCTCTCCTGTCACTGCAGCAGGACTAATGGCTTCCAGCTGTGACAGCTTATAGTCTTCCTGTAGCATCCTCTGCCAGGATCCAGAGCCTAGTTCCTTCTGCTGGGGGAGGGAAGGGCAGAGGGACATTTATGCTGGAATTGATTACTCCCCCCACAGAGCTTTCACAGCACTCCGTTTATCTCCTGCCCTAGCGTGTCTCTCCCTGCAGGTCAGCCATTTATTTCTCTGTCTCCCTTGCTAAACAGCGAGTGCCCTGGGGCAAGGACCATGCATCATCTGCCCTGACTCCCTGGTACCTAACACAGTGCTTGGCACTGGGTTGATATTCATTTCAACTAAGTTGAAATCGATAAGCAATTACTAAGTGGGAACAGCCTCAACGTGCCCAATCAAAGCAGGTGACCATCTCAACCCCATGTTGTGTGCCTTTGGATTATGCGCTCTTCTTTTAAAATCTTTGAGTGTCTGATTGGCCCTGAAGCTCCTGCACATTTTCAGTTCTTGGAATGGTGATATGGGGGACAAGGGTCGTCAAGCTAGGCCAGACTGTCTCCAAGACTCTGTCAAGCAACAACTCTTGCCAAAGGCCTAGGCAGAAAGTTAGTTTACTTGTGGGTTTCATGGTAAGCCTATTCCAAATAGCCCAAAGGTAGACTATAAATGATTTGGGCATGGTTTTCTCTTGTGCCTTAACTTTCAGGGTATAAAAGATAAGCCACATATGTGTATTTTTAAATGAAAACTGAGACAAGAAATTGGGAGCTTGAGCCCTTAATCATCAACATATTGATTTATTTTGTATCAGTTATTCTTTCGGTCTCGCTCCCCTGTGCTCCTGGGTCATGTAAAATTGTTGGATTTTATCCAATACTGTGAAGAATGGACTTTGACTTAATTTGGGGAAGGTCTTTGCTGAACTTGGCTATTGCCAAATATCTGTCTGGTTCAGCCAGAGGGGGCTGATGCTGAAGACATCCCCCCCAACCTCTCTCTCTCTCATTTTTTTTTTCTCTCTCTCTCTTCATTGTTACTGGGGATTGAACCCAGGGCACTTGACCACTGAGCTAAATCCCCAGCCCTTTTAATTTTTATTTTCAGATGGGGTCTCACTGAATTGCTTTAGGTCCATACTAATTTGCTGAGGCTGGCTTTGAACTTGCCATCATCCTGCCCCAGCCTCCTGGGTGGCTGGAATTACAGGCACATTACTCTTCCGTGTTGAGCTGCGCTGTGCACAGCTCCTCCAGGTTCCCATGACCACTTCTCCATTTGCAGGGGGACCCCCATTTGAGTTTCTGCCATTCAGATGCTGTTCTTCCTGCTCAGAGAACTACAACTGAAAGTTTAGGGATTTGGACTCTTCTTTTCAACGACAGTACCAAATTTGGACTGTCTGGCTGCATTCCCTGGATGGATCTAGACTGTGGAGAAGCAATGATGACTGTAGCACTGGAAAGCCTATTTCTCTTCTTTTCTGGCCCTGACTCCAAGTAATAAAAAGGCTAAATGCCCACAGGGAAAGAGAGCCCAGGCTTTGGAAACAAAGACAAGACCTGGCTGAGGGTTTGGAAGGTTTATGTGGAGTATTGAGACTTTGCTCTTATTTTACCTTGATGAATCTGGAGTACTGAGGGGGGAAAAAAAAAGACAGTGTGATGTGTTACTGGGTATCCTCTGTATTAAATTATATGAAAATTACCCTGCTCCGTGGACAGGGGTTTTCTTTTCATTTTTGTTTCTTTTATCCAGAAACATCTTGTGTTCATTGGAGAGGCTATGTGTTGACAGGGATGATCCAGGAGACCTGGCTGTGAAAGGCCAGGGCTTTGGAAGGTGTCATGTAGACGGATTCTGACCAGTGATGTGTTTTGCAGTCTTTTCCATGGACTTTTCAAAGTCAAACCCCACAATTTACTGGAAGAACTGCTTAAGTATTTTGGAATACTGATAATTTGTAGTCCAGTATTTATTAGCTGAAGTGAATCTGTGATTAAAACTCTTCCCACCAAGAAATCACCAGGCCCAGATGGCCTCACCAGTGAATTCTTCCAAATGTTAAAGAAAAGTAACATGGATCCTACAGAAGTTCTTTCAGAATAGAAAAAAGAGAGACTTTCCAGCTCATCATGAGGACAGTTTAACCTTGACACTAAAACATGAGAATGACACTAAAAGAAATAAGAATTACAGATTAATTCTTTCATGAATACAGATGCAAAATCCTTAACAAAGCACTAGCTAATTAAACCCACCAATATATTAAAAGGGGTAGCATATTACAACCAATCTGAGTTTATTTCAGGAAGACAAGATTACTTTAACATTTAAATATAGAATGTAATTGACAACAATTATGTAATAAAGGAGGAAATCATGATTATCTCAATTGATGCAGAACTAGTATTTGATAACACTCAATACACATTTGTGATAATGAATCTTAGCCAACTAGAAGACAGTTATTTTAATGAGATAAAATATTTTCTGAAACCTACAGCGAACATCACAGTTTGTGGTGAAATTTAGAAAGTTTCCTGTTAGGATTAGGAACTGGATAAGGGTACCTGCCTCTTTTATTCACCCTTGGAAAAGGCAAGAAATAAATAAAATGTATCAGGATTGGTGAGAAAGAAATGATAACCTACTGTCTTTGTGGAAAAATTTAAAGAGCATATAAACAAATCAATGGTAGTAATAAATGAATATGAAGATACTGGATACCATGTCAACATATGGAAAAAAAATTCTATACCATGGCAACAAACAAATATAAAATGGTCCTATTTATGGTAGTATCAAATATTACATGATTAAATATGTAAGTAATATGATAAAATAATGAGTAGAGTAATGAATGATGATCAAGACCTCACTATAAAAGACTAAAAAATGTTGTGGGGAGAAATTAAGGAAGGTCTAAATGGAGAGAAAGCCATGTTTACAGGTAGAAAGACTTAGCATTGTAAACTTAATAATTTTTCTCCAAACTCATCTGTTGATTCAAAACAATCCCAATAGAAATTCCAGTGGATTTTATCTTTGGAATTTGAAAGCTGACTCTAAAATTTATAGAGAAATGTGAAGGGTCAAGGATAGACGATAATGTTTTAGTTTTGGTTTTGGTGCTAGGATTGAACCTAGGACTGCTTGAATGCTAAGTATGTGCTCTACTACTGAGCTACAAACACTCGTCATAGACAATCTTGGAAAAAGAGTTGGAGTAATTCCACTTTAGATAACAAGACTTATGGAAAGCTGAAGTAATTAAAACAGCATGGCATTAGCCCAAAGATAGACATGTAGACCAGTGGAACAGATTAGAGTCCAGAAACAGAAACAGAATATACAAGTAGCTGTATGATTTATAACAAAGAATAACATAGAAACACAGTGACAAAACTGTGCAAATGTAATTATATACCCAATAAACCTGTTTTATTGAATATACTAAGAAAAACCAAATAAACTTTGTTCACTGAATATACTAATATTAGAAGAAATGAACCTTACTCTCACAAAACCCATTGCTGATGGATTTCAGATATCAATATGAAAGTTGAAGGCATAAAGCATCTCAACAAAAGCATAAGATATTATCCTTCTGCCGGGCATGGTGGCACATACCTATAATCTCAGCACTTGGGAGGCTGAGGCCGGAGGATTGCGAGTTCAAACCCAGCCTCAGGCACTTAGCAACTCAGTGAGACCCTGTCTCTAAATAAAATACAAAAAAGGGCTGGGGATGTGGCTCAGTGGTCCAGTGCCTCTGAGTTCAATCCCCAGTAACAAAAAAAAAAAAAAAAAAAAAACCACACACACACACACAAAAAAGTTTGAATTGTGAACAAAAAAATTGATAAATTTAACTTAAATGAAATGAAGACCCATTCAGCAAAAGCATTGTGAAAGAGTGAAAAGACAAGCCATTTAATAAGAGAGGAGAGTTGTGTGTATATCTGGCAAAGGACTCCTGCCTAGGGTTTATGAATAACTCCTTAAAAATTACTGATTAACAAAACAAAACAAAACAAAAACACAGAGGTCTAGAACCGATCTTTCCCCAAAGAAGATATCTGAATTTTGGTCAATAAACTTGACACCTAGCTCAGTTTCATTGGTCATCAGGAAATGCAAAATGAAACTACTTTGAAATGGCTTTATGTAACTAAGATAGTAGCTAAAATGGAAAGACTAAAGTGAAATAAAATACTTAAAAAAAATCCTACAGCAAACATCATACTTAATGGTGAAATGTTGTATTATACCCAGTGTTGACAAGGATATGAAGCAACTGGAACTTTCAAGCACTGCTAAGAAGGATGTAAATTATTATAACCTCATTGGAAAACAGTAAGTTTCCACTAATTCTAAATCTATACCTATCCTATGACCCTATAATTCTACTCTTTATCTTTTTATCATACAGAAATGCAGGCAATATGTGCACCAAATGAATTGTGAAAAAATGTATATAGCAATAAAAGCCACAAATCAGGAACACCAATGTCCATCAACAGTAGAATAGACAAATCCTGGAATATTCATACAATTGAATATCACACATTAATGAGAATGAATTATCACTTTGAGCAAGCCACAAGATATATTAATTTCATGGAGTACTGAGCCATAAAATGTTACAGCATTGAGACAAAAAAAAAAAACAACAACAAACAAACATATGATATGACCCTGTCTGTATAACACTTAAAAGTAGTCAAAACTAATCAATGTTAGTAGAAGGAATACACAGGGAAATTCACCTGTGAAAATCCATCAAGCTATATCATTCTGATTAGTGTACTTTATGTTTGTTGACTTTAATACAACGTTTACCTTAAGCTATTTTATTTTGTAATGCTAAGGAGGCATGTCAATTCAAAAAGAAGAATATAGCTATTCTGTTCAGCAGCATATACATTTGGACAAAACCATGCACAAAGGTACAACCAAAATGTTTTTTAAAAGTGTGTCTGCCCCATGGTGGGCTTGTCTCTACCTTGGGGAAGTTGAGGTATTTTAGTGGATACCTCAAGATGCTGTGGGGTTGGACTTTGACTTAGGTGGTTGCCATTCTTCAGCCCTTTGATATGATTTAAGAACTCCCATCTGGATTTCATGAAGACCTGAGGTCTAGGCCTAGCTTAACCACATATTAACATTTATTTGGGGTGAGTAGTTTGAGTTCAATGATTACCTTATCTTTTTTTTTTTCCTGTAAAATGGGGAAAATACTCATTCTTACCCTACTGGATGTTGAGTGAGGTATCTGTGAGAGTGCCTAGCTCAGTGTCTGCCACATCAAGTAGCACAAGAGATGGCAGGTTTGGTGGTGGTGGTGGTAGTGATGGCTATTACAACTATTAATAATAATTGAGGGGGTGAAGGGCAATTTAAGACCCCTGTAGGTGTTGCCAATAGAGTCACAAGTGTAGGACTGCCAATCTGTTTCTTCTTTTGGCATTCCTTGACATTTCCTTGGGGACACTTCTTTACCCTCCTCCCCTGTCTTTTCATCTGCTCAGTGAGTCCAAGCAGTCTGTGCCTTGACACACTCTTGTCCCTCGCTCCCCTCCCTTGCATGCCATGTGTGGAAATGCTGGGGAACTGGACTGTTTCTCTGTTACCAGCAGAAGCCAAAATTGTTTGATCAGCCCTCTGACATGGCCACACTAGCACAGGAGCTTTGATATGGAGGTAGGCACTTAAAACCCACTGCAGGGTTTCAAGTGAAACCAGAAGCTGTTTCTAGCAGCAGAGAGTGTTCCCACACCCAGAGTCACTCATTTCGGCACCCCTGCCCCCACTTGCCCTTGGGTGTGAAGTTAACTGATGTTGTTCTTTCCCTCCTCTCCTTCTGTATAAAAGGCCATCACTTGTGGCCCAAGGGAGCGCAGGCATCAGAGCATGCTTCTCTTTACTTGGAGTTAATAGGTTTATGTTTCCTTAGTGGGATTTCCAAGCCTAGAGAGCCCCCACTCTCTCTGAGCTCCCAGCCTGTGCCTTTGGTGTGGCAGTGTGGAAATGCAATTGAAACGGGATGGCAGGGAAGATAAATCTGTGCTCAGACTGAACTTGAGTGGGGAAGCTTGGCAGCTTATGCTTTGGGAAAAGCAGGGGTATGTTCTAGAAGTTAGCACTCATACCTGATCTAATCTGCTATTCCACCCTCACTGCCCCCTCGAGTTTTCTTTTGCTCCATATAATATAAAGAGCTCTTCCCTTTCTCCTTCTGGTAGGGAGAAGGGATGTGATCAGCCCAGGAAGGGCTCTGTTGGAGAGAGGTTCACTTCAAACAAAGAAGTTTCCATGTAAGGGAAAGGCAGTAGGGTCCCTGGATGCTGTGGTTTCTGTAGGCAGGGCGAAATTTCCCCTTCTCTCTGGTTATTAGAAAGAAGAACCTTTAGAAAAAAATGATCCTCCACCTGGGGCAGAGGGAAGCTCAGGAAGTGCTGGGATTTAGAGAGAAGACCTTCATTCTTTATCCTTTTGAGGGACCACAGGCATACAAAACTAGAAAGGGTCTCTGAACATAGAGGTGGGGTCCCTCCATTGACTGGGAGACTGACTTGCCCTGCTGGAATACATCAGCCACAAGGACAGTGCTTACACACACTGACCCCATGACTCAACACTGGTCTTATGGTTTTGAAAGACCTTGAGCTTATGCATTCTAAAACAAGACTGCTTCTCTCTGGGCACCAGCGCTCTTTTTGTCATGGTAAAAGCACAAGAATGGACCTAGGATTCAGGAGTAAATAACACATATGCCACCTTCGTGCCTTTCCCCAACTGCACATTGTCCACCTCTCTGTCTGACCCAAGCTCCATGGATACTGGTGCCTCCCTGATCCTGATTTGATTTCCCTGGGTCTTGCTGACCTCAGAGGAGTATCAGCCATGCCCAATGCACTTTTTCAGTTTGTTCACAGTTACACTGCACCTCATGGAAGCTGCAAAGGGAAGCATGCAAAGTGTGCACATGATGGCTCTGCCCTCTTAGTGGGTCATTGCCAAGAGCCTCCCAAGTGGCTGCGTCAGGCCTGATGTAGTAGGAGCATCAAGGGGCTTGGCGCCAGACTCAGATGTCACATGGGCTTCCCATTAGGCATGCAACTAAGAAGACTGGGTATGGAGGTGATTTTAGAAAAAGGGGTAAGGAGAGTCAGTGTGGAGGTTAAGGGGAATGGGTTGAGGAATTTATCAAGACAGAAGGGGTTCAGCTTTGAAAACTGAATTTACAAATGCATTAATAGCATCTTCAGGGGCGCTAGGCCCTGAAGATACAGTGCTAAAACCCAAAGAGAGGTCTACCCCATGGAGCGAGCATTCTAGTTAGACATCTATCAGTGTCTTTCTTTTCTTTGGCTCATACATGCTGCATGTGTCCAAAAGAAGAGTCTTCCAGGGAAGAAACCTGAGAAAGTGAATGAATGAACATTGGATTTGCCTTTTCTTGGCAGTTGTCAAACACAACATGCCCACCATTACCCCACTGTTGATTAGTCCCAGTAGGGTTTCTAGGGGAAGTATTTAATTATAGGCAACTGATCTCCTAGTCTCTTTGCCACCACCCTTGTTCCTCCTAGCTACCCACTAAATAATGGTTTGTCAAGGAATACAAATTCATGCTAATAGTAACCCAAGCTAATTCAAGTTAATTGGTTGCAGAAAAGACACCCTCCAGAACATATAGAAAACAAAGGCTTTGATTAGTCACCATTTGGGATTACAACCCTCCAGGTCTTCCCCATTGTAGGACTAACCAAGCTTTGACAGTACAGACAGGTTGTTTTTTTTTTTTTTTTTTTTTTAAATCAATAGGTGCCTACAGCACAAGTAATTCCCATCCCACTCCAGAGGCAGAAAATAGAAAGTTAGCTTTATTTAAAATTGCTATGTTTGTTTTGCTTTTAAATTGCAGTGTTTCTCACAGATACTATGTTTGCATTTGGACATCAGTAGGGAGACATGGGTGATGGAAGGAACATTTGCTTTTATGCCATGGGAAAAGAGAAATAGTGTTGAAAGTGGCTTGAGCCTGGGAATTCAGACTTTTGGTTTGAATTGGCAGTTCAAGAGAACGATAGATGAACTGAAGTATTTTTTTTTCCCAGTAAGAGAGTAAAACACTTCAACAGAGAAGGCATTTTTTTTAAAGAGGCTCAAAGTCTGTAGTATTAAGAAAATAAGTGAAATGTGACTTCCATCTTCTACTTCTGATGAAATTGGATGCCATCTCTTGGAACTCCTTATAGTTTCTCATAAGGACATTCTCTTTTCCTTAAGCCAAGATGGATAATAAAAAGAACCACAGAGCAGCAATTGTACTTAAACTAGGTTTGGGGTCTTTGTTCATTGTGACATTTTGAGTGGAAAAAGTGCCTGCTTGTCTGTAAGGGAACCCCTATGTAAACACATTTTTGATTTGTAAAGTATGTAGATTTCGAGTTTCTGTGTGGATAGAGGCAGGAGGAGTAGATAAAATAGCAAATTTATTGGTCAGTTCCTTGGTGTATTTCACATGCAGTTGCAGATCATTAGACACTTGGCAGAGAACTGAGAGCAGAGAAACTTTAAATTGCACATTGAATATCAATTTAAAGGGAAACGGTAATGAGTTAATGGAGGACTAAGATTCGATTTACAGAAGTGCAATTTCTGTTTAAGCCTCATGAGCCCACCTGTCCAGGTGTCAGGCAAGTCACAAGCGGCATCAATCCCAGACTTACAGCTGAAACCAGCATGACCAGCGTTAAGATGAAGTTGTGAAAAAAATGAAGCAAAGCAGCAAGCAGAGTCGAGATCAGGACTCTTCTGAGCTTCTTCTCTATCTTGACATTTTGGTTCTTCTCTTTGCAATACCCTTCTGCTCTATTTTCTGTTAACCTACGATCGCAATCAAGGTCCTTTTCAAAATGTCACCCTCTGAAATGAAGCCACATGTGATCACTGCCCACAGCCAATGAGTTATTGACTGTTGACTTTTTGACAAAAATTTGCTAATTTCAGGACGGTACATGAGAGTAAATTTGGGTGTTAGAAAAATCCTGTAATGTTACTTACTAGCTGTATGATCATGGATATGTTAGTTAACCTTTCTGGAGTTTGCTTAGAAAACTGTGGTTAACCAAAAGTTCTAACTCATAGGGTCTTTGTGAGGGTTAAATGAAGTAATGCATCTAAAAATATTCTTAGCCTTCAGCTTAGCACATAGCAAATGCAAGGAATATTAGCTGTTATGATTGTGATTATTATTTTAGGGCTGTTTTTAATGGATCTAGTTTAGTTACAAAAAAATAGACTGGGTTTTATAAATTGATGTTGGAGAAAAACCATTGGAAATTTGCATTTGAATAGAAGGGTTAGCACAAGTGGCTTGGAGGGAAGCCACATACTCCTCCAACACAGACTGGGGACAATTTTTCTTAAAAAGAGGGGAAGGGTACATTTTTGGTCTCTGGAGCATATGGCAATGATTCTGAGTGTTCTACCAAGCATCCAGGTGATTCTTATGCTTGCTAAAGTTGAAACCCATAAGCTTATATGTAACTGGATGTTGCCTCCATGTGCAAATTATTTCAGCAAAGTAATCTTATCAGCCGGAGCACCTTAAGTTGAATGTTGTTCTGAAGCAAGTCTATGTTTTTGAGTTGCGTGTCTACTAGAGGAATAATTATTCTTATACCTACCCTTTTGGGCATCTAACGTGGACACTAGCAATATATTTAATTTTCTGTTTATCTTTACTATTTACAGAATATTTACTTAATTTTCTCTAATGAAAACTATTATGGGTATATTCTGATTATATGTTCCCTGTGAATTTTCTAGCACATAACAGGCCCTTATATGCATGCTAATTGGGGCTGAATTTCCCCTCCCCTAACTAGATTGTAAGTTTCTTGAGGACAAGAACGGGTTGCTCAATTCCCAGTCCCAGGCATGCTCACTGGAAGACTCAAGTGGTGTAGCACACGCTAGACTTATTGTGGTTATCTTAAACCCTGGATAAAACTGTCTTTTGATGTGAAGTCTATTATAATTAATTCTAATCCCACAGCATTCTTACCATTCAGCCATTCTTCATTTGGGTAATATAACTATAGGAAGGAATCTCAATAATGTCCACTTTTAAGGGCATAACAGATTGTGCTAAATACTTCACATACATCATCTCCTTACACTTTCACCAAAACCATTCAACTAACTAACAGATATTATCATTCCCATTATTTAGGTTCAGAGAGCTGAGTTGGCTTGCCCAATTCACTGAGCAAGTTAGCAACAAAGTGAGGTCATGAATCTAGATTCCCCTCATTCCAAGTTCAGCGTTTGCTACACCAGTCATTCTCAGGTGTGGTTCCTGGACTAGGTGCATCAATATCTTATGATACCTTGTTAGAAATGCACATTCTCAGACTTTCCCCAGAATTCCTAAACTAGACCCCTTGGGTAGGACATGGCAATGTGTGGTTAAGCAAACCCTTCATATTCTGATGAAAACTGACATTTGTACTACACCCGCTGTTTCTAATATTTAAGTCTTCACTATGCAAAGCATGATCTTAAGTAAAAAATAGTTTCTATTGGTTAGTTCACTGGTTTTGGTAAAAGTGAAAGGAGATGATGTACATGAAGTATTTAGCACAACCAGAGGCATTGGCTTGACTTGGGAGACTGTTAGAAATGCAGAATCTCATACCCCTCTCCATACATACTGAATCAGATCTGTGTTTTATAAGCTCTTCCGTGATTCAGGCACATATTTCATGTTGAAAAGTATTGATATTCACTGTCTTAAACTGACTTTTCCTAGTCTCAATGTCCAGGATACTTGGGGTTTTCATCCACCCATCTCTCAGGAACAAATGCTGGAGGTCCTTGCATTTGTCACCTTGTGCTCAAGTTGAGAGCTGTGCTCACTCTTTTTCTATTTGATTCCGGTTTTCCTCTCCACATGTTGACTCTTCCAGCCTAAATACATGCACAAACTGACACCAGATATTTTTCTTTGTTCCCCTTTGAGGTCACCTTAAGCCAGGCACAATAGCAAGGGAATAGATACAGTTGTATCAACATGTTGTAAACTAGCAGGGATGGTAACAATTGCCTATAAATGAGGAAAGAGAATGGCTAATTCCTACTCATTTCTATTCTAGAAACTAATGTAGGACCTGAAAGAAGCAGCTCATTGTTCCACAGCTGATACTAATTACTTCCCAACCATGTTATACTACATAGGGGGTGTTCAGAAAACCTAAAATGTGGGTTCTTTAGAGGGAAAGACACTCACCTTTGGGGGCTTATTATGCAGTGAAGTTACAAAAAAAAAAAAAAAAAAAATCAATTACCTCAACTCTAACAGAGCACTGGGGAATCAAAGGTCACTCACAGAAGGACAGTTGGCCAAATGGTGTCCTGATTCCTACGTAATTTTTTTTTTTTTTTTTGCTTCGATGCCATAACCATTTTCTCCAGCAGTCCTTGACCTCTCATTGGGTGAAAGACAGTGGCTCATTCTGATGAAGGCTGAATCTGCATTCAACACTTCATTTTAATTAGTACGAGTCTTCCAGACCCTCTGTGGCCACATCCTTGACAGGGGGCTATTAGGCACTGGCATTTTACTTCTATTTTGCAAAGAGCTGGAAGCAAGAATCATTTCCTTGCCGCAGACACTCAAATTGGTGGTGCTTGCACTTCTGGTTACATTAGAATAATCGGATTGCTTGTTAAAAGGCAGATGCTGGGCTCTGCTCCCTGAGTCAGAAATTCCAATTTAGGATGTGGAAAGATCCAGGAAAATGCAGTGTTTAACAAGCACTTTGGATGATACTGATGGTCTTCTCCAAAGTGCCACCACTGGCTAACAATTATGGAGGTGACTGAATCTCTCACGTGCCCTCCACTGTATATTGAGATGTTGGAATGTATGACCTTGGAGTTCCCTTTTAACTTTGTAACTAGTTTTCTCAGAACCAGTTAACTATTATTTCACTCAGATGTATGTGTGAACATCTACAATGTAGCAGACATTGTGCTGGATGCTGGGGATAAGAAAGATAAATCCGACACAGTCACTGTTTTCACAGATATCACAGTCTGCCGAAGACACAAATGCACAGAGCAATAAATGGCTCTGAGCTTCCTGGCTGGTAAAATAGCAGTAGGACACAGGGCACGATGGGACAAGTGGCAGAGAGTATATTCTTACCGAGTTCTGATAGCTTTTTATATTGGTTCTATAAGGGATCTCTAGAGGAAGGGGACTAAGGATCTTAGGAATCTCTGGGTCAGATGAGGAGGTCAAAGGTTATCATAAAAATATTTTCAGTCTGATGGAGATGTCAAATCCAAATATGTTATCAACTAACTTTCCATTAACTGATATGGAGTTTGGTCACTAAGAAGCAAAAATTTTAGCAAAATTCATGCTTCCAAGAGGGAATCTCAAAAGGGACTCTGGTGATCTGTGTCATTTCCAGGAAATATGGTGGTCCTGTTATTAAAAGCTTAGAAAAGATGTGGCTCACTCCATTGCCTGGGGTTTTGAAGGCTATCTGTCCCATTTTTCATGATCCAATAATAAATATCATAGTGAAAGTCACCTTTAACACTTAAATATTGCTGGGATTTTATGGGATTGAATTCAATGGACTGCCATGGTATTAAAGAGCCGTATGGGTGAGATACTTTTATAACACATGCTTCATAAAGCTGTATAAAGCAAGTGCTAGCACACCATTCTTTAAAATGAGAGCATTCAAGCACAGCATTTAGGTATGAGGGGACCTGCTTGTTAATTAAACCTGTTGGTAATGGTAATTTTTAAGAAATAAGAAGAGGAGGCTTAAGGCAGTTAGAGTAGGATTTATTCCTAGAAAGAGCAGCCCACCTGGAACTGTGGCTTACATCAGCAGGATACCTCAGCCTGAGCCAGAATTGGGCACTGTGAGAAGAAAGCAGACCCTAACAACACTCTCCATGACTACTTGACCATAGAGTTAGTACTGCAGCTCAGGCTGTCCTGATGGTGGTCGGCACTTGCTATCTGCTTAGGTCAACTGTATTATTATTATTATTTTCCGTTAACCTGGGTGATGTATTAGGAAAGTAGACAGAAGGCAGTTTTGTACTTACTTGTATCTTTAACTTAACATTATCATCCTGGGTTTTCTTGCTAAACAAGAGAGAGGCTGGAGCCAACTGGTGTTAGTCCCAGATCTTTTGCTTTTTTAAAATTGATATGATCAATTTATGTAACATAAAATTAACACTTTTTAAAGTGAACAATTCAGGGGCAATTAGTACATGCCCAGTGTTGTGTAACCACCACCTCCACCTATTTCCAAAACTTTTTTGTCACCACCTCCCCCACCAAGAAATTCTGAAACCATTAAGCAGTCACTTCCCATTATTGATATCATCAGTTTGGCAAATACCAATCTTTATTATGTCTTGGTCATTTATCTATTCTTGATATTTCATATAAATGGGGCCATATAATATGTGACCTTTGGTGTTTGGCTTCTTTCCATTGAACATAATGATTTTAAGCTTCCTCTGTATTGTAGCATGTGTCAGTACTTCATTTCTCTTTATGGTTGAATAATGTCCCATTGTGAGTACCGAAATGTGTCTATCTAGTCATCCATTGATGAACACCTGTGCTGTTTCCACATGTTTGGGCTACATTTTGTGAATAGTGTTGCTATGAACAAGTGCACATGTATTTGTGTATCTGGTCTTGATTTGGTTATATAGGAAAGAGTGGAATTCATGTGTATAATTTGTACAAAATATTCCTTGCCACTGGGTTTCTCCCTTTGGGAGGATTGACACCTCCTCTTCAACGGGAACAGGGTTGGCTACATGACTGACTTTGGCCAATGCATACAGTGAGAGTGGGGATGGGTGGTGTCTCTCATGTCAGAAACCATAGAAGCCACCTCCAGGTTTTACTTATGCTCTTCTCCCTCATCCAAGAGTCCTGCAGAGAGGGCAGGACTACTGCTTTAGGATGACATCATGAATGCAGCCACCAGGGAGCAGAGACATAGGTCTTTTGAGTCCCCTTTGAAAGCACTAAATTGGGCTTGGTGTGTATGTGGGGGGGGGGGGAGGGCACATAGGAAGATGGGAAATCTCCTTGCCCCAAAAGAGCTTAGAGTTTTACTGTTAACTTAAGCAGGTTGTTGTAAGCTCTACAAAGTACTGAGAATCCTGGGGGAGAGTACACAGAGCTTTCTTGGAGGTGGTTGCATTTACGGATGGACTTGAGGGAGTGATATGAGTTTAAGGATATGGGGTGTAAAGAGGAACATTACTTATGTAAACACTTAACAGCAAAATAGCAAATAACCCAATAAATAAACTCCCATAAATAAATAGGCAAGTGAACTGAACAAACACTTCCCAAAAGAAGAAATACAAATGGCCAACAAATATTTGAAGACATTCAACATCTTTAGTAATTAGAAAAATGCAAACCAAAACTACACTGAGATTTCATCTCACTCCAGTTAGAATGGCAGCCATCAAGAATAAAAACAACAATAGCTGCCGGAGAGGATGTGGGGGAAAGGAATGCTATTACATTATTTGTGGGATTGTAAATTAGTACAACCACTATGTAAATTGGTATAGGGGGGCTTCTCAAAAAACTAGGCATGGAACCACCACATGACCCATCCATACCACTCTTCGGTATTTATCCTAAAAAATTAAAGTTGTCACACTATAGTGATCGTATGATATAGTTGGTTCTAAAGCATTCTAATGTGTACCCATGTTTATAGCTGCACAATCCACAATACTCAAACTATGGAATGGTCTAGGTGCTCATCAGTGGATGAAGGGATAAAGAAAATGTGGTATATCTACACAATGGACTTTATTTGGTCATAAAGAAGAATTGTTTTATGTTGTTTGCAAGAAAATGGATGGAACTTAGACCATTACACTAAGCAAAATAAGCCAACCTCAGAAGGTCAAGGGTTGTATGTTTTGTTCTCATACATGGAAGCTAGAGAGAAAATGGGAAAAGAAAGGTGTGTGTGGGGATCTCAAGAAAATCAAAGGGAGATCAGTAGAGAAAAGGAACCAGGGGAAGAGGAAGGAAAGGAAAGGGGGAAATACTGGGGAATGATATTGGCCAAACTGTACTGTTACATTGTGTGCACATACAAATATGTAAAAATGAATCCCACCATTATGTACTACCACAGTGCACCACCAAGAAAATATGGAAAGAAAGAAAAAAATAAAGGAGCATTACAGAAAGATAAAGGACCTCAGCATTGACATCCAGGTGGAAAAGTAGTATATTTGTGTAATTGAACTGGGTAATTCTTTCTAGCAGTATAGGCCCTCCAGGGGCATGGGAGTGGAAAGTTCTGCTGGAACCAGTGAGGAAAGGACTGTGAGCTCAGATGGAAGAGTTGGTTTTCTGTTGTCCCACGTTCTGAAAGTGAAGGTCAGTAGTGGGTTGCCACCCACCACTCCTTTCTTGTGCTTCAGGGATTATGCATATCCTTCTACTATAGTTATCAGACTTTACACTTTTGTTCATATATCACATCTCAACTGTGCAATCCCAGTGATAATGCTTCTTATACAAACAAACTGGCTTCTACTTTTTGCCCACATCTCAATTGAGAAAACCCCTTTGGAAACACAGTGAGGTGCAGAAGGGAAAGCAAAGCCCAGAGTTTGTGAATGCAGCATGTGTCAAGAGGTTGCCAAGTGCTATTTCTCTTTCTCTTCTCCTCCTCCCAGCCCACCATGGTGGTGGTGGTGGTGGAAGCTGTTCTGCTTTGGATTGTACAGTTGAAAAAAACTGAAGCTTCAAAGACAAGGAGCAATAAATGATGGAAGAGGGCTTTGACTATTGCCTTATTATCTTTTTTTAAATTTATTTTTTATCCAAAGTTGTTATATTTATAATAGTAGTATGCATTATAATTCATAATAAACATATAGAGCATCTTTTTACAAAACAGTTTTTGTATACAATGTACATTCCTACCATTCAAATCTTGCCTCATTATCTTTGTATCCTAGATGCCCACCAGAGTTAGAGCGATAGTAACTGAATGTGAGTGAAGGATTGACCTCCAGCTGCCAAAGCCAGGCCTGTGTGATTCTAGATCCAAAGGTGATGAGATTCTGCAAGACTTCAGTTTCCTCCAGGGCTCTCTGCCATCACAAACACCAAAATAAACACCCTGGGGCTGTGGATGGTGTGTCAGGGTATGATAAAGCAGCTGTGTTTGGAAAGAAAAAGGCTGACTCCCAGGGGCTCCGGGATGGAGTTGGCTCAGCTAAGAGAATCGTCCACTTATCTCTCCCCCAGCTTCTTGGGCAGCCTGCTGGGTGCAAACAAGTCCCTTGGGTGATCCTTCTCAAGCGCATTATCAAGGACATTCTCTGGCCTTTTGCTATGGAATTAGAGCTTTTCTAAAACCCTAGTTAGTAAAAGGGGGAAAGGGGAAGAAAACCAGGTGAAATGCAATTTCCTCTTCAATATAGACCATCATTTAATCTAATATTATAGAAAATGATTAGATCTTAAAAACCTATAAATTACATTTGACAACTCTCTGGTGTGTCTCTGCTTTCCCTTTCGGCAGTTATGCATGGTGACAGTGGGTTGTGGCAGCAAGGAGCTCTCTGAATACAGTGTGTTTATTGGCTCTTAATGAGAAGCGATTAATCTAAATCACCATAGGGTGGATCCTTTGCAGAGCTCTGGAATCAGAAGTGGCAGTTGGACCTTTTTGACAAATGTGCTGCTCCATCCTCAACAACAACAAAAAGTTAGCGGGGATGTGCATGTGTTGTTTTCTTTCTTTGTGCAATGAGGAATCGAAACACACACACACACAAACACACACATACACACAAATAGGAGCACACACTCAGCGCAGTCACTGGGGCAGCATATAAATTGGCAACCTCTGGGCACTTCCGTCTCTACCCCTCCGGTCTCTGCTCTCCTGCTTCTTCCCACCCTCCCTGGCAGAAGCAGCTGGGGATCCTCATTATGTCGTTACCTGGAAGGCCCTGTTCTCCTTTTATTACTGTTATTGTGGTTTTCTCTTCCCTGCCTGTCTGGGGACCACCTGGCACAGGATGGTGGATCATTACAGCGAATACCTGCCTGGCAAAATTGCTACCTCTCTGTCCCCTCCCCTTCTGCTTCATGTTGAGAAAGAGGAAGCAAAACCAAACACCACCAACACTGTAAAATCCCAACATGAACAATACACACAGACAGTCACAGGCTGTTTGGTTTGGGGGTGATGGGGTTCAATTTGCTGCTGAAGGGATGGTCCCACAGAAGTGGGATGGCAGCGGGTAGGGCAGGACCAGAGAACACCCATGGAGGAAGGGCTTGGGGTAAAAGCCATGCTCCCTCTCTCCCCTGGCGGTCTCCTGCCTCTGTCTGCACTAACTCCTCTCAGCCTTGCTGTGTCCTCTTTCTCCTTCACCGAGTCACCAATACAGAGCACAGCATGAAGGATAAAAAGCCCAACTAGGGAGGTAAAGTCCAGAGCTGGGGTCCCCGTTTAGCACTTGGAAACCAGTTGTAACCTCCAGCAAGTCACTGAGCCCTGGGTTTCCTTCCCTGCAGAGTGGGAGTGTGGCAGACAGAACAATGACCGTTCAAAGATATTCTAACCCCTGAATATGCTAGTATGTTAGGTTACAAGGCCAAGGCGAATTCTAGTTCTAGATGGAATTCCTATGTAAGTCATCTGACCTAAAAGTAAAGAGGGTACCCTGGATGATTGAGCTGTGATCATAAGGGTCCTTAAAAATAGGAAAGAGGGAGGAAGAAGGGCAGTGGGATAATGTCCCATGACAGAGACTTGGACGGGCCAGGCCTGTATTTGAAGATGAAAAAGAATTAGCAGCCAAAGAACATGGCAACCTCTGAATCTGGAAAAGACAAGAAGAGCACAGATCCTCACTTGGAGCCTTCAGAAAGGAACACAGCCCTGTGGACACCTTGAGCTTTAGCTAAGTGAAACCCATTTTGGGTCTTGTGACTTCCAAATATGTAAGATAATGAAATCGTGTTATTTAAGCCATGACATCGATGGCAACGAGTTATAGCAACAGCAGGAATCTAGTATAAGAGGCTCATAAATGTTTGTGTGCCTCCTTCCCCCAAAGTTCGTATTTGGAATCCCAACCCCCTATGCCATAGCATTAGGAGGCGAGGACTTTGAGAGGTGATCAGGCCATGTGGCCTAACAAAGGGGATGAGTATGCTCACGTGGGGGACCCCAGAGAACCTGCACACCTCCGTCTTGGACTTCCTGCCTCCAGAACTGTGAGAAGTAAATGCTGGTTGGTTGCAAGCCGTCCACCTGGGGCATTTTGTGATAGGATCTGAATGGACTAAGACACAGAGTGTCTTAGTGGAGGGTGGACCCAGGAGGGGAGAGCTGTGCATGGACTTGGCAAACCGTCAAAGGCAGCCCAGCTCAAAGGCTTTGGTGTGTGAAGGTGTGCAGAGCAGGAGTCTTGAGCCATGGGTAGGAAGCACAGCCCACCCAGCGCTGCAAGCATCCACCCAGCTCCTTGTGTGGCCTGTGTCCTTTTCGTTTTATTCTTTCTGGGATCTAAATGTCTCTCCCCTGGGAGAACAGGTGCAGCCCCTTTGTCCCATCCTCAGGACAGTTCCTGCACAGGTGAAAGGACCCTAAGGTCCTGTGGCTTTCATAGCTTCTTCTCTTATGTGGGCCGACGAGAGTATTGGGAACAGCTGGAAGTTGACATGGCTTTGGGTTCATCAGATCTGGCACTTATCTGTAGGGGGCCTGTCCCTGCCCTCATTCTTGAGGACACTTGCTGGTGATGCGTAGTTGAGTTCTAATGCACGTTCATGTGATCCTCACTCTTGCTGGGCAAGTCGGTGCTCCCAGGATGCAGTGACATTGTGACCAACACTAATGAAGTTCTCGGCATCATATACTCATTCAGCTAGCCCAGGACATAGGATATGCCAAGCTCATGTGCTCCCCCAATTGTTCTCCCTAGAACTTACCTTGCCTCTCCTAAATACTATAATCTTTCCCAAATATTTAGAGTTAGGTCCCTGAAAATAGCCTCAGTTGGAGGCTTCTCCTACAGAGAACTTAAGATCCAATGAGAAAAATAGGGTTAGCAGGTGAACCTATGAAAGCTCCGTCTTTTATGTTTTTCTTTTTGTGATGTTCACTAGATGAGCCACTAAAGATAGCACACTAAATAAATACTGTATCAGTGACAATCTGCAATTCTTAAATTAGTCATAATGGGTACTCTGCAATTAATTTCCGTTTACCATCCCTCGTGCACCCAAATCTTTTCAGGATCTTCCTCCCACACAGCTTCAACAAGATGCTTATAAATTAAATTTGTTTTGTGGTAGATAATAGGCATGTGGGTGAGGATTTTTTTTTTCTTGATCTTTTCATCTCATCATTGCCTTTCTGATTTTCAGCTTTGAAACAGCACTCTTGACTCTGGGCTCCTGCTGGGGTCCCAGACGTGCGTGTGGCAGCTTGGATGCCTGAGAGAGCCAACACCTTGGATGGTCTTGATTCCACTGATTAGATATTTCTCAACACCAAACACACCTGGTCACATACTTGTGCCTACCACAAGGTTGTGCCAAAAGCCACATGCCTTCAACCTGCCTAACCTGTATCTCAGGTCCTGAATCTGCTCACAGAAACAGACGTCTGGGTTTGCATCTTCCTTTGGTGCACCTATCCTGGAGAAAGTCACATCAAACAAACAAAAGCCTCAAATCAAATTGTGACAAAACATAAAAAAAATAAGCAACATTTCTTCCAACCCAGTCCTGTGTCTTGCAAGGTTTTATGATGAAGCTTCATTTCTCCTCTCTCTCATGGTTAAGCTTGTTTTTTTTTTTTTTAATATTGAAAATAAGCATCTTATTGAGAAATCAAATGACCACCAATTGGTTAAATTTGTCGCCACTGGCCTTTTACAAAAGAGGAACATGAGGTGGCAGAGAAGTACTGCCGAGTGACAGTTACTGCCAAGTGGGCTGGTGATGCCTGGGCTGGCAGAGGAGCAGTGCCTCCAGTCAAGGTTTTGCTGACTTCTCTTATGGAGGTGGAGCTATCTCCCTGTCCAGAACACGGGTAAGCCACAAATAGAATGTCCTATTTGGTCAAGCAAACTGTGAAACCCTGGAGTGGCCTTCACTCTGTTGGGCGTCATGTGTGGACTGAGTGCATGCCTCACTCAGTGCAGCAAAGGGGACCAGACAGCGGCAGAACTGGCCTTAATGGATCACAGTGGCAAAACAGGGCAAGTACAAATGAAACGTGAGATAACTGATATTTTAAGATATGTTGATATACCAATGCATCAATATTTTCAAATAAACTTAAACAGAAAATCATAGCCCGATGTGATAGCAGATTTGCTGGTGGAGTTCATGAAAGCAGAGATCATTCTTCTGGAGAATTTGAGGGGCATCACAGAGGGGAGGGAACTAAACTGGGCCTTGAAGGAAGGCTGGAAGAATGCTGGTTTTGAGAACTATCAAACCCATTGACTCAAGGTCACATAAGGTTTTGGCTATTTCAGGCATTATGTCAGGCATTCAAGTTGCTAGCATCCAGTTGGCTAGAAGCAAAAATAGACATGTTAGAATAATCATAGTTATTTAAACACCCCAGAGATGCTGCTTGGCTCCAGCAGGTGGTTGTGTTGAAAAAGTCAATCCTGAGAATGACCTGGGCCACCCACTTGGGAAGTGTCTGAGGTGCCAGGTATGATTTTTATCACACATAGAAGGGAGGTGGCATGGTCAGAGCTGGGCTGGGGAACAGCCATCTCGGTGAGAGGAAAGTTTGGAGAACCAGAGGTCAAGGCAGAAGATTCCCACTCCAGGGGAGAAATCAGGAATACGACTCCCCTGGGTTGGGAAGTGCTCTGGTGGCTGGACCTATCATTACCCCAGCCTCACGACACACCTGTCCAGCACTCTGAGTGCTGCTCTTGCTTGTGGATAGTCATGATCTCACCTCTAAGTTTTCTAAGAGCAGGAAGTGGTAGCTCTGTCTTATTGACATTCTTGAAAAAGGGCCAATGTTGGGAAAGGGGGTGTGTGTGTGTGTGTGTGTGTGTGTGTGTGTGTGTAGACAGAGAATGATTTGAGATTATCAAGGTAATATATGCTCATTGCAGAATATTTAGGAAAAACAGAAGTGGGAGAAGAAAATGAAAAACACTCATGGTATTGCTATTCAGGAGTAACCACCGTTAACATGTGTGTCTCAAGTTATTAATGCATAAATACTAGAATGAAATGTAAGCAATATTTAACAAAATTAAGTTTATGCTTCATGAGAGTCCAGCCTGCTTTTAATGCACTGTTCAGGCATATGATTATTTTTCATGTGTCAGGAAACTATTTGAATTTATGTTTAATAGCTGTGTAATATTCCATTAAATGTATTTAGTCTACTTAATCATTCTGCTATCAGATATTTGGGTTATTTCCAATTTTGTATTATTATAAATAACACAAGATGGACATACAGGTGCATAAACCTTTTATTGGGTCCCTGATGGCTTCCTTGGACCGATTCCTAGAAGAGAATTTACAAGGTCAAAAATATGAATATTTATGAGTCTTGTTCTGTATTACTATGTTGCTTTCCAAAGTGATCATGCCAATTTATGCTTGCATCAACACTGACTCTCTGCCTGCTTCACTCCACAGCCTTTGCTGTGGTCACTAACATCCTCTATGTTGCTAATTTCAGTGGTCAGTTCTCCATAGTAGTTCCCCCTTATGTGAGGGAGTAAATTTCCAAGACCCCCCCTAGTGGAAGTCTGAAGCTGCAAACAGTACCAAACTCTACATATACATGTTTTTCCTTATAATATGCTTATAATAAAGTTTAATTTAAATGAGGCACAGTAAGAGGTTAACAATAATAACTAATGATAAAATAGAACAATTGTAACAATATACTGCAATAAACTAGCCAGTATAATTATTCTTGTGCTTTGGGCCATTATTAAGTAAAATCAGGGTTACTTAAACACAAGCCCCTGGTAGCCTGTGTTCTGAGACTACTTAAGTGACTAATGAGTGGGTAGAGTATATAGCATGGATAATTTGGACAAAGGGATAACTCACATTCTGGGTGGGATGGAGCCGGACAGTGTGAGATTTCATCATACTACTCAGAATGGTGTGTATTTAAAACTTATGAATTGTTTATTTCTGGAATTTTCCATTTCAGATTTTTGGACCACCATTGATTACAGCTGAAATTGTGGAAAGTGAAATTGAGAGTGAGGGGGGATAACTGTACTTATCTTACTGACCATCAGCAGAACACTGTCTTCCCTGCATTCTCCTTGGCTTCAAGGACACCTCATTCATTGCTTTCTTTTGCTTCTCAGGCACCTGCTTCTCAGTCTCCTTTTGTGCCTCCTTATCTCTTTGACCCTGAAATGGTATTCTAGAACTCCATTTCTAGAAATGAGTTCTCTGGACATTTTTTTTAAATTTATTTTTATTCTAATTTGTTATACATGTTTGCAGAGTGTAATTCATTTCATATTACATATAAAGAGCACAATTTTTCAAGTTGCTGGTTTTATATAAAGTAGTTTTACAACAATTGTGTCTTCATACATGTACTTAGGGTAGCGACTACCAGACGTACACCTTTCAGTGTTATTCAGACACTAACCTCCCCTAAAGACGTATAGACCAGCTCCCTCAGCTGAAAATGGGCCTTGTACACCCATCCTCTCACATTGCCATTTGGATGTGTATTAGGCCTATTGGAACCAATTCCTTATAGTCAAAGCCCACAACCTGCTTCTCTTCGTTTTTTCTATCATAAATGCTCATTCCATTTTTTAAGTCTTTCAGGCCAAAAATCAGTCAATTTGAGTTATTTTCAATAATTAATTAGTACGAGCAATGCCAAGATGAACATACAGACACAAAACCTTTTAATGAGTCACCTCACGTCTCTGACACCCACCATAAAGTCTGTAAGCAGACCCTTTCGTCTTTTGTTTCCAAATATACCCTCAAACTGACCACCTCTTAGCACCCCAGTGCTCCATTTGGTATAGGCCATCATTCTGTCCCTTCTGGCCTCCACCTGGTCTCCCTGACTCTCTCCACAGCTCTCAGAGGGAAGTGATTAAAATACAAGCCATAGCCTACCAGTGCCCAGATCACTGTGTGTATCAGTTGCTTCAACATCACTTGGGATAAAGCTAGTGTCTTGTCTCCTCTTAACTCTTGTGTTTCCTCTTCTGTTTACCTTCAGTCTAAAGGACTTGTTAGACTACATATTTTTCTTCTGTGTTTGTTTATTGTTTACTCTTCTCTCGCTACAGTGGAAGCTCAATCTGCTTTGATTATTGCTGTTGTCCATATCCTTTGAATTGAACCTGGAATGTAGTCAAGACTCGGCTAATATTGCTTGGATGAATAAATGGTGTTTATATGATTGTGTGATTAGTTTGGAAGTTTCTTCAACACTTTATTTTATCTCCAATCTCGTGTAATTTTGCATATTGTTTTTGTGGTTTTTAATAGTTGTGGTGATATATACATAAAATAAAACTTGCCATCTTAACCATCTTTCAGTATATAGTTCAGAAGTAAGTATATTCACATTATTGCACAACCAGTCTTTATTTTGTAAAACTAAACACTAAACCTAATAACTTGTAACTCCTCATTTTTCCCTACCCACAGCCCTGGTAGTCAGCACTGTACTTTCTATCTGTATCAGGCATAAATAGAATTATACAGTATTTCTCCTTTAGAGACTTGCATATTTCACTTTGCATAATGTCTTCAAAGTTCATTCATGCTGTCATATGTGTCAGAATTTACTTCTTTTTATAGCTGAATAATATTCCACTGTATGTGTATACACATGTTGTTCATTCATTCATCCATTGATGGACACTTTGGTTGCCTCCTCCTTATGGGTATTGTAAAAAATACTGCTGCAAACGTTAGTTTATATATATATGTGTTTGAGATTCTGCTTCAGTTCTTTGGGATAAACACCCAGAAGTGGAATTACTGGACCAAATAGTAATTCTATTTTTAATAACTTGGTAAACCACCATATTGCTTTTCATAGTGGCTGCACATTTTACATTCCCAGCCACAGAGTAAAAGGGTTCATTTCTCCACATCTTTGCCAACATTGTCATTTTCTTTTTAACAGAATTTAGGGGTGTGAGGTAGTATTTCATTGTGGCTTTTGTTTGTATTTGTTTAATCATTTGTGAGGTTGGTAATGTTGAGCATCTTACTCATGTGTTTATTGATCATTGGCATTTATTATTTAGAGAAATGTCTACACAAGTCCTTTGCCTATTTTTAAAGAAACAGGCATGTTTGTTTAATTGCTGAGTTGTTTGTGCTTTTTATTTATTTTTTCCCTGACTTGCCTCAGTGATGGTTGCTTTCATGTTGATGCTTATATGAAATCCTGAAGGACAAGTAGGAATGGACTTAATAGAGTGTGTTGGGATACAGAGGAAGAGTTTCATGTGGACAAAGAGAGTGGCATGTATAATAGCAGCCGTGAAAGAGAACATGGGCATAAAAATAAATGTGTAATGTGTATTGGTGTTCTATCTTTAAAATTTAGATGTGTTTTACATATTTTGCCCCTAGGTAAATATAAATATATAGGGCATGTATCATATATATATATATATATATATATATATATATATATATATATATGATTTCTCAACAAGATTTCTTGACAGTGGTACTATTGACATTTTGTGTTGAATAATTCTGGGTTTTTTTTTTGTTTTTGGAGGGGGGTTGGTTCTTTCCTGTGCAATGCCACATGCTTAGCCAAATCCCTGTCCTCTGCTTTCTGGATTCCAGAAACTCAATCTTCTGTCCAAGTTGTGACACTTAAAATATCTTCATGCATTGTAAATTATCCCCTTGTGACAACACCTTCTTGCCCCTGAATTGAGAATCACTGTTAGAAGAAGTGATGATAGATAGATAGAGGGAGAGATGAGAAAGAGAGAGAGAGAGAGAGAGAGAGAGAGAGAGAGAGAGAGAAACAGACACAAAGAATATGCTAGTATATTGAGATTAAAAGCCTTATATATAGCAGGCAGCATTTGTGTGGAAGTCAATATTCAACAACATATCAATTATATCCATTGGTTTAGGAGCCAGCCATACTGGCATCTGTTATACTCTTTGCAAATCTATATTGATATTATTGCTTTTTCTTATTGACCACTAACTGTGCTAAGGGTATACCATTAGGACTCAATTACATGGTGAATTATAGTATTTCTCCTTTTCTATTCATTAGGCTAGAGTTTGTTTCCTTGACTTTCTGGGATCTCTGACAGAGCTAGAGACTGAGAAACCTTTAGCTTTTCCCTCATGTTGATAGATTGCAAGGAGAAACAGAGAGAATAGGTAATGAAACAAAGTAACTTATTCATCAATGATATCATTAGGCTCATCCAACGCCAGGAAAGGGTGTACTCCAGAAAGGTTTCTGGGTAGGATATTGACATCTCCAATACTAATTCTGACTGGCTTAGATGTAGAGAAGCCGAAAGGATTTTGAAAGCAAGCTGACCAAGCAGAATCCCTGCCTGGTTCCTAACTTGCATGTGTCCTTTACACCCTAAAATTAGGTCCACTGTTATTATTTAAGTTTACCAGGGTTTCACCAAAGAAGGCATTGCAAACAAACAAAAAATAAATTAAAAAAAAGAAAAGAGATTGTACCATTCATATGTTGGTAAACTCTAAAGCTTATCCATTTCTAATTTGAGATAATTCATTGACTGTGAATGGCCACATTCTTAGAGACTGGTTGTGTTAGAGTCTCACCCCTAAGGCAGCAGCATGCTTGTTCTATCATGGTCTGGAATTTCCCATTGAACAGATGACAGCAACTAAGCAGCAAACTATATTTAACAAATTAACAATTGCCTACTGACTAGTGTTCACTGTGTCAATGCTGATATTTGTTAATAGGGTGTGTTTGTCTTACAGTACTACCAGAAATGCAAAATGCACGTAAATGAATATGAAATGTAGTATTTTTCTCCCTGACTCTTTTACCTTTTATTATTTTTTTAAATCATGGTGAATGCACACATACCCCATGAGATCTTCTTAAATTCCAAGTGTATAAACCTGTATTTTTAAGTGTGTGGTCATTGCTGTTCACCATATCTCTAGAACATTCTTGTATTGCAGGACAATAACCTTACTCATTGGAAAGCAATTCCCTGGTTTCTCTACCTCTACCTCTTTGGTTTTTATCCACCTAGGTCAGGAACAAAGGGAATCAAATCACCTCTGTTTATCTCCAATTTGCCTGGCCCCACTTCTGGCTTTGCATGTGCTCTTCTGGGTGATTTAGATGATGAAGTTCAACCTGTACTTAGCAGGTGTGCACCTGGCACTATCACAAGCCCCCTAATCATTATCCCATTTACCCCTTTGAACAAAATGGAGGGAGGTACAGTTGCTTGCCTTCTCTTAGAGCTGAGATAACAGACTTGGGAATGTTGACTCACTTCCTTTTGTTTACGCATAAAGAAGCAGCCTGAAGATTTGAACCCAAGACACCTACACCCAGCATCTACAATGGCGACCCGCTAATCCACATTTGAAATACTCCCCTTCAGGTACACATCTGTGCCCACTGCATATCTTATGTAAGGACAAGCTGGATAAAAATATCAAGGCAAAATGAATCAAAGAGAAAGCAAAAATCTCCAGTGAGATCTCTGCCCCACTGATATTGTCAAAATCATGTAAATGCAGAACTCATAAATGTCTGAATAGCCATGGCCATAAATTATGCACCTGTATACTGACAATTAAAAACTGAAAGGTAAAGCTTGTAAATATCTTTGTTTTTTAGAAACAATCTGTTGTATTTTTACCAAGAGTCACATGCCTCATCCATAATGCCTAATCCATAGATATGTTTCATTGAGTCATAATGTTTCTACAATACAATTTTAAATATTTTAAATAATATGTTTTCTCCAGTTTGGTATAGTCTTTCCCACTTCTTTCCTTGTCTTTTCTGCTTCACTCATTTGCTTTACCTGCTTTGTCCCTGTAAGTATTCAAATGAAAATCCTGGCTTAATAAATATTTGGGCAAGCACAAGATGATTTTCTTTATATGTTTGGTATATTAATATACAGGACATAGTTTACCTAGAGGCTTAACTTGTGACAAAGCATTTTTTGTCTTATAATCTTTACGTAGATATTATGGTACCCTCCTTCTTAACACTAGCAGTTAAATTGTAGTTCCCTCTTTGATTCCTGTTCATTTAATTATTGATATTGTTTTGGTCAGAAGTAGATACTTGGTTAGAAGTAGTTAGAGAAAGAAAAGGGCTTTCTTAAAGCTATTATTTTTTCTTGGATGGATTTCTTAAAGGTGCTTTAAAAAGGCATCTGACTGTGTGTGTGTGCGTGCGTGTGTGTGTGTGTGTGTGTGTGTGTGTGTGTAGCCAGTGGGGACTTAGGTGGGTTTTGAATCAGAAGAGTAATAGCCAAATTGCTTTCCTTCTGAGCCTCAGTCTCCTTATCTGTAAAATGCAAATAATGATACTTTCTATGGTTTGTATGAGGTTTGTATAAAATATCAGGGAAAGTACCTTGCACAGGTTAGAAATCCAGAATATGTAGGTGTCTGTTTCCCTTCTTTTCCTTCTGCTTGGAAAGTAGGATTGAGTAGAGACATTGTCAGGGATATCAAAGTATATAAAAGGATTTCCTATGAGAATGTCAGAGAAAGGTTGCAATAAAAATCTACTCTCGCAAATGGAAGCTCCATAAAATTGCCACACAGTGTCAACATGCCTTATTATACATTAATTCATTTCTGTATGTGTGCCTGCACACACATGAGGCATCTGTGTGTGTGTTAATGTGTGTGTGCGCACACATCCATGTGGTGTTGTGTGTGGATTAGTGTGTTGGTGTATGCAAGTGGTGTACACAAGTGTGAAAGAAACAGCTAGAGGAAGAGAATACATCGTACACATATTTGATGGTAACCCTTCTTCAGTATATTGTAACACATGGTATATAAAATAAAGTCCATTTATGATGTTGGTCTTATCTTCTAATTAAAATCATAGCCATGAAGCTTCTTTATACCTGCATAAAATAAGCAGTTTAATTTCTCTGCACCAGGGGAAAAATGATTTCATTGCCCGTTATGTAGTCTGTCGGTGCATAGTGTGGAGCAGGAGAGGCTCGTTATGAAAGCTTCATTCTTACTCAGTATATTTGTGCTTTCAATGTCTGCAAGCCCCACAGATGCCTCCCCTGAGGTCTTCTCAAGGGCAGCTGGGTGCTTCTTCTAGTTCTCTCATTCCTTCACAGTGCCAGGGGAGGAGGAGGTTATTCTTTGTCTACAAATAACCCACATAAGAGCTTTTCCCTGGGTTATTCACACATGAATGAATAAAATTATTATACTGCATCCATTTCTTTAAAATGTGCTGATAACTAATGATGACTTATTTCAATGAAGCCAAAGCAAATATTTGAAGGAAGAAAGTAAGCTTGCCTGGGAAGCTGTGAAGGAATAAAAGGGAAAGGACTATGAATCTTGGCAGTTAACAGGCCTAAATTTGTTTTAAAGCTGACTTTATAATACTAATATATGCTCTGGGTAGCATTTTTAAAATCTTGCTTGATAATAGTTTTATTTTATAAGGTATGGAAGTTGTTTGTTTATTGATTTAATTTTGTGCTTCAGGCCCAGTGGTTCAGAAACTGAGATAGAAGTTACCCTAATAATTTGGCGTCAGGATCCCCAAAGACAGGAAGAACTACAATAGGAAATAAATTCACTTGTTCCTTCAGTCGCTTAGCTAACATTCAGAACTCAAAGTTCTTGAATCAGGCTGAATGTGGGCTACAGAGGAAGCTCAAAACATAAAAGGGGGCAGGATTTTAAGGGTGTTGGAGTATGGAGATGTTGGTGATAAGCTGTGAAGTCATTTCAGGTGGGAGAATGTCAGAATCAGGTTTGTATTATAGGATGACTGTTCTGGACATAGTGTGCAAAGCGGATTGGAGGGTACAAGGCCCACATGGCTAGCAGGGATTGGGTGTATTACAGTAAGTAACCCTGTAGAGAGAAGACCGTGTTTGAACTAAGGCAGTCACAATAGATAGAAGAGACTTGATTTTGGAGTTAATTAGGAGGTAAACACACTGATCTCAAAGATGAGTGGATTTGCGGAGGTGAAGGAGAAAGCAAATCAAATTCAAAGATGAATCCTGGGCAGTTTGTTTTACATTATTAGTGGATGGAAACACTCACTGAGCCGGGGAACAATTGGGGACCAATAGGGTTGGGCTAAGGCACCACTATGGGATGTCTTGTGTTTTAGGTGCAATATCCAAATGGAAGAATCCCAATAGTTGAGATTTCAAGTCTGAATCTTTGAAGGCAAATAGTGCTTATTTGGAGATTTCAATTTTGGGTCTTCTCAGGAAGATGGTGATTAAAAAACATAAATCAAAATTGAAGGAGTTACTGAGTAACTGGTGAGTGAAAACAGAAGGCCCAAATGGAGGGTTCAGGAATGGTCATATTTAAAGAAAATCAAAGAAAGTTTGAGTATCCAAAAGAGATGAGAAGGAAAACCAGATAAGTATGGTATTATGGAAGACCCCAGAAGAGAAGGCTTCAAGAAGGATGGAATAGCTCATTGTATCTAAGGTTGTGTCTGTTGTGCTTAAATACTGGAAAGCTGATCCTCTGTTGTTGGTACCATTGTTATTGAGGTACTGTGGGTGGATGCCTGGTTGCGTCAGGTGAAGGGTGAAATTTCAACAGTATTCAAGACCATGTTATGCCATATGCTCAAATCCAGCTTGGGTAGCATCAGACTCTAGTTATGGTTTAAGTAATTTTCCAAAGAGAGAACAGAGAAGAGAGAACTGTCGAGGTGTGAACCTGCTCTGACGCCAAGGCCTTTTCAACACACCATTTCTGTCCATGTGGTTTAGGGACAGAAAACCTTATGTGGTGATGGATTTTGCCTAGCAACCTTTGGGAATATATGCTTTCAAAAATGAAAAAGGGATCATACAACCACTTAAATCAATTAAATCATTGAAACAATTCAGAAACAACAGAATATACAACTGTATCCTAGGGGCAGGGTCCTTCCTTTCCATGATTAAAGAACAATACTATAATAAGAAGTAACAGAAAGATGGAGCCAGAGAGACTGAGGGTTTTGGTGTGAGTGTCCCTAGATCAGGGGACAGAGGACCATAATTCTCTTAGAGCTTTGGTGATAGACCTCAAAAACCAAAACTTCCCAGCCAGGAGTAGTGGTGCTCCCTGTAATCCCAGCAATGGAGGGGGCTAAGGCAGGAAGATCACAAGTTTGAGGCCAACCTCAGCAATTTAGCAAGACCCTGTCTCAAAATTAAAAATAAAACTACTGAGAATATAGCTCAATGGTAAAGCACACCGAGGTTCTATCCCTATACCAAAAAAAAAAAAAAAAAAAAAAAAAGAAAAAAAAAAAAAAAATAAATAAATAAATAAAATAAAGCCTCCTTTAGTAAAAAGACTTAGTTTTGTACCCTGTTTCAGCTCAATTCAGCAATGAGGAAAAAAAAAAAAAAAAAACAACTAAAACTGGAAAGAAAAAAGATAGACCCATTTTTTCCTATAGAGGCCCAGGTGCCTCTTTATGTGCTTTGATATACCAATACAGTTGATTTTATATTTATTTAATTTCTTGTAATTATCCCAACCTACAAATTCTATCTTTTTATTCTCCTCTGTCCTTTCATCAGATCATGCTTCTTAGTGATCCTGAAATGGAAAGCAGCATATTGATCAGCTCAGACGAAGGGGCCACCTATCAAAAGTACCGCCTCACCTTCTACATCCAGAGCCTGCTCTTTCATCCCAAGCAAGAGGACTGGGTGCTGGCCTACAGTTTGGATCAAAAGGTGAACAAATACTGTTTTCATTCTCATCTTGTCACCTGCATCTCACCCTGTGAAAAGCACATGTGGGCTCAATTCAGATTTTGGAAAGGAGTCAATGACATTTATCTATTTCAATCAAGTTGATTTTGTCTGTAGCAATGAACTTTCCTTTCTAGTCTTAAGTATCAAAATATGCAGACTGGTATATTTTGTTTATTGGCAATGTTTTTTTAATCATTTCACAGTTGTAAAATGATTTTCTCTAAAATATACTAATTTGTCCTTATTCTAACTAGCTCTTTGAAGTTAAGTAGGAGATACGTTATTATAATAATTTGATTCTGACTGTGGTCAACAGAGGTGCAGGAAGGCAAAGGTGTTTGTTCCAAAATCTCAGTTGTGTAGCTGGAAAAGCTAGCATGTAAGAAACATAAGAAAAAGGACTTTAGATTATTCTTCATTGTATTTCCTGCTGTCTCCAGAACCTCCGTATAGATGCCAAGCTTTTATGTAATAATGTTGCAGAATCAATCAGTGAAAGGGAAGAGATAATTACAAGCACTGTCTTGCATAGAGATATCCACAGAGTCACCTTAGTTGAAATAGCTTCTTCTCTCTGCACTCTTAATCCTAAAATAGTTACTCTTCAGTATGTATTTGAATATGTGATTGTGATTGTGAATTTGTGTGTGTGTGCATGTGTGATATGTCAGCACCTTTAAACAATAATTTAAACATAACCTTTATATCTCTTGTTAATAGAGCCTCATGGTGGGCATCAGGTGCTTAAGGCAAACCCCTAAGGACACCCACATGACATTTGCAGAGCAAAAGCCACTGCAAATACACTTCTTTCATGGCATCAAGTGGATATTGTATGAAAGACTTAGCCAAATGTCAGATAGTCTGTGGGTTTAGATGCTTAGTAGAGCCAGAAATTTTGAAGCTATATTGAAAAAAAAAAAAGTAAATTATTTGGATGCTATTAAATGGTTGGATAGTAATATATTTAGATGAAGCTCAGAATTCTTAGCTCAGAGTCATGATTTTTTTCAAGGACAAGCTAGATTAGGAGCAACAGAACTCTCCTACCAAGAGATTGATAATCCAAATGCAGTGTGCCTCATGTATATCCAGGCGTATCCTTTTCCTCAATTTCCACAGCACCAAGAACTTCTGGAGCATTGCTCATGAAGTACCCTTGTGGATATAATGCCTTCAAAATCCATTCAGACTTGATGGCTACTTTTTCACTTCATAAAAATATTTGGAAATGTGGCCGTGGGTGTTGATGGATTTTCCTAATCACACTGCACATTCCCAAATACATTATTCCTTCGGTACTCTTTCTTGTTGACAACTTTTGCTAAAAGTGGCTGAATGTTCTTCAGATCCATAAACTTTCTCGCCTGTGCCTGCCCATTCTTCTTGCAAATAAATGGTGCGAGGAGGGAGACGAAGCCCCTGGCAACGTTTGCAGAGATGGCATAAAACACCTAGCCCCAGCTATCCTGGTTGCAGAGGAGTTTTTCTTTATTCTGGGGGTAATTTAGTGGTTTAGAGTCAAGGAGAGTGATGCTATGCAGCAGCAAATGAAGATGCAAGTGTAGTTGAGATTGATATACAAATGTGTTATTTCAGACTAGAGCCTTCTCTGATGTGCATGTATCTAGGCAGCTGTTTTCTTCTTGAGAAAATGAAAAGTGCTAGTATTAAGGTAACTGCAGCATCAAAAGAAGATGTTTGTGGTGAGGAGTGAATCGATGTTTCCATTATTGTGCCTTTGATGAAATGTACTAGCAATTTCTTTAGAATCGGCAAGGCTATCTCGTTATGTTGTATGTATTACAAAAGACCTAATTGAATGATATTTTAAAGGGATAATATCCAATTGCTTTACTTTTCAAACTGCTACCCCAAAGCTGCAGGAGACTTGGCAATAGAGCTGGCTCAGAAAAGACACTGCTGAAAAATTAAGGAAATATCTTCTGGATAAGGCAGAATTGCATTTAGAAACTGAGAGGTGCACATAATGTTCTGTTGGTTGAAGTGCTGGATCATGGGTTGTGAGTTAAGTGGGTCTTATGACTGATAACTGATACCCGTTGAGGCCTGGTTGTAGGGGAAGATCATCCAAGTCTTTCAAAGTTACAAAGGGGTATGAGACTGGAGTGGGGGGCTAAGATGCTTTGCATCTGACCCTACAGGAGGAGCTTGCCTCTAACTCCTGATAATTCCTAACCTTTCAAAGTCCTTTGTTTCCTGACCAGTTTGACTTGGGCCTTTGATTGACTCCTTCCTTTCTGGCCATCTTCATGAGCTTCCCACTTCCTGTTAATTTCTGTGCCAGCTCCTGCTCTGCCCATCAGATTCTTTACTTAGTAAAGACAAGACATTTATTCTTGTCTTCTTGGCTACAGGAATCTTTGGAGATGTCTTATAAGAATCTTTGAGCTTAAAAATGAAAAAGCAGTGGAAGTAATAGGTTATGGTTGACCAAATTGGAAATGATATAAGAAAAGCTACCCCTCTCCCTTAATTTTGGAAACAAAGCTATTTTTTTTTTTTTTAAAAAAAGACTATTGTGCCTCTATCAGTTATTTAAGAGGTGGGTTGCTCTATTGTTTCCATCAGCCTCTGTCTTCATTGGTAACTGAAACAGCTTACATTGTGATGTTTTGGATTATCTGGAGGACTCAATGGTCTTATTAAAAACAGATTGTTTTGAAAGATTTTGAGATGAGTTTTGAAGACAAAGAAGTCCTAGAAATGATAGCTGCTATTTTCATTGCTTTAGAAGGCTGATTGTTTAAACATTCCTCCTTTTAACTAGGGACTCAGTGCAGTTTTGTTTTTTTTTAAAAAAGGTACATGCTCATGTATTCACAGATGTATACATTCTGGTATAAAGGGGCTTCCAAGGATGAAGAGTTGAAAATAGCTATTTTTCTGTATGAAAGGTGGGATTTCAAAGCTGTCGTTATCATTTATCTTTTTGACAAAATGAAATTTTGACCAACACAGCTGATTTTGGAGGTCAGAGATGAAGAACTCAATGGGATTCCAGGTTCCATTGTTGGCAAGCACTTCTGGGCTAGACCGCTCCAGAATAGCCCATAATTTCAATGGGAAAAAACCACTTTCTGAAACACCAGCATGTATAATGAAGGGTTGCTTTTATAGTAGTTGTGGGGGGTGGTGCATGCAGCTCAGGGTATTTTAAAATATAAATTTATTTTTGATTGACCTGTCATAATCTTGCCTGTTTATTGGGTACAGTGTAATGTTTCTATTCATGTATACATTGTGTAATGATCAAATCAAGGCAATTAGCATATCCATCACTTTGATAATTTATCACTTCTAAGTGAACTCTGGGGTGTTTTGCTGATCACCTTCTACCAGTCAAGTTCAATAGTAGCTGGTGGATTGACAAGCTGGCTAAGAAGCTGATGTAAGGTTTCAGGATGGTGACTGACAGTGCCGTGACCAGCAGGGAGAGGTGGATGGTTCAGTGCAGGCTTTGGTGATTGGACCATACCTGAGCAAGGCACTGGTAAACAAGAGTATGTCTGTATTGTGAAGGGCCTCAGAATCCCAACTTGCCCTTCTGGAATGCTAGACACAGGTGAATCTGTGCCTTTCATTAATATTCTCATTCTCAACAGTCAGACTAAAACCATAATTGTATTCAGATCCGTGGGGATTGGTAAGTGATGATAACTTACTTGGTAGTTATTCAGAGAAACAGACTTTGTGTCTCCCCACCTGTTGGAGACAAAGCTGCTGGGGATTAACTAGGGATGGTCATGGGTTTGGAACTTGTTGTCACCCTTGGAGTAGAAATAGAATGGAAGGGCACATTTTATTTAAAGAAAAACATTGCATTTTCTGTAGGTCCTCTTTCATTCTTTGAAAACCTTTTGTTTTGGTCAGCTTTTTTGTCACTGTGACCCAAGGACCCAACAATAACAACTTAAAGGAGGAAAAGTTTATTTAGGGTCTCTTGGTTTCAGAGATTTAGTCCATGGTCAGTTGATTCCACAGCTCTGGGGCTAAGGTGAGGCAGAACATCGTGGTGCAAGGGCACAACAGAAGAAGAAAGCTTAGGACAATGTAACAAGGAAGCAAAGAGGGAGCTCTGTTCACCAGGGACAAAATATAAACCTCAAAGTGTCATCCCTAGTGACCTACTGCCTCCTAATGCTCTCATGTTAGAAAGTCAACCATGGCAGAGTTTTGGGACAGGGAGCTAGAGCCACAGGTGGGTCTAGAAGTAGAGCAATGTTGTGTCACTGCTTCTCCTTGTCACCCATCCGCTTCCTCCCTGGGCTGACTTTGTTTTCTTTATTTTTGGTTTGAAATTTCTTTTTTTAAAATTTATTTATCTTTTATTCTAAGTTGTTAGAAATGACAGCAGAATGTATTACATTTCATATTATACTTATAGAGCACATTTTTACATATCTCTGGTTAACTTTGCTTTAATGTGTGTGTGGCTCCTTTGTGCTCATTCCACCGCCTTAACTCCCACCTCTTTGACCAAATCCTGACTCTAGATTTCTAGTTTTCTAGTTGGATCTAGGAATTTGCTAGCCACTTCCTTTGCAAATGTCTCTGGCTTTAGGGTCTATTCTAACTCCAGGTCATGTCTTTTTTTTTTTTTTTTTTTTTTGCCTCCATTCTCTGCAGCATTTTGACCCCTCACTCTGGTGGGATAGCAGCTGGTCAGAGTCAGGGTCATGTTTTAAGCTTTTTATAGCAAGTTGTAGTGTAAGTGCAGAAAAATGAATGTATTATGATGAGCCTGATGAAACTATCTACCTGAGCAAGAAACTTGTTGCTTCTCAAATAATCACCTTCCATCCTTACTGGAGCCACCATCAGTTAGGGTCATGTTTAATTTCATGCATATGATTTATGACTGGCTAATCTGGCAAGGGAGCAGATAAGGTCAATTCCTCAGAATAAAGGTTAGAAAGTAGCAAGTGAGGCAAATTGAAAAGAAGAAATGTTTTAGCTGAAAAGAACCGAAACATTAGAGAATTTGTCTAAACCAAATGCAGATTAGCTCAGCTACTTAGAAAATTCATAAGGAAACTTTCAAAATATCCATCTGAAATTAATTTAACAGATTTCACTTTTTAAAATGTGCTCATTTTCTATACCAGTTTTGGCAAAATTATGGTGAAACTCATATTCTGAAATAGTATTGATGGACATGTGTAGTTTTCCTTCCTGGAAAATGTCTTGGCAGTGTGTATCAGAAGATGTACATATTCATAACTTGATCCACTGGTTCAGTTACTCACTTCTGAGGCTACGCATGTGAAATAATACCCTGAAGTTCTAAGAATAATGATTCTTATCAAAGTCATTTATAATGAGAAAAACTAAGGCACTTTTAACTGAATGTTTACTACAGAAGGAATTTAAATCATGGAATGTGACATTTGTTGCATCCATTAAAATGGTATTCACAATGACCATATATCAACATGGATGTGTATTAATACCTATTAAATACATATGTGTTTCATGTGACATACATCATATGTACAGATGCATAAATAATAAATAGTAAATAAGAAGTACTCTTTGAATACAAGCATGCAAATAATAAAATAAGACAAAAGAAGGAAGGGAAGAAAGGAAGGAAGGAATTTTTAAAAAGTAAGGAAATATTCCAAAATATTAATTGGATTTATTAGGGTGATGGAATTAAATTTGTGGGGTTTTTCCATACTATTTGTTTTCAAAAATTTCTATGATTTCATTAGATTGCATTTATAATTTTAAAAAAATCTACATGTAATCTACCATGAATAGTTTATATTCATTCTAATTATAAGGCAATGCTTTTAAGAAAGATTTTAGGTGTGAATAGGATTGATTTGGGTAAAATCATTTGAACTCATTATTGAAATCCCATCTCAAGAGGCAGCATGTTGTAGAGGAAGATTTCCCTGAAGTGGGAATATACCAAGCCTGGGGGTATATCTTTTCCTCAGCTTTGTTTTTCACTATGGTCCCCTTAGAACTGTGAAACTATAGGATTTTTTTTTCCCTCCTAACAAAAAGTATGCTCTTGTTGGATATAACCTCCATCTATATTATTTACAACTCAGCAATAGATGTACATTTTATTATTTATAAGGCACCCAGTATAGATAGATGTTAAGGAAGTGATTTATTTTGGTGGTTTTTCAGATGAATTTTCTAGCTGTATCCCAAAATTGAATTAGCGTTTGCTTATTTGATGTGACAACTGCAATGGGAATATACTGCAGCAGCCAAGGGGTGTGGACACAGCCAGTGAGTTGAGGCTTGTGCCTTGTAGCTGCACCTGCCCTGTGTTGCATTACGCACAGTTGGGCATATAGGTTTTTCTTGGAAATGAGATATATGTCCTTAAGTACCTTCTTTTATGTGAGTGCTGAAGTGCTTTCATATACATTATTACATTGAATTCTCCTAGGTGTCAGCAAGGTGGATATTATTTCCAAGTTATAGATGAACAGATGACTCTAAAAGTTGATGCTTACTTGCTCAAGGTTACACAGCCAGTGAGAGGCCTGGTCTGCTCTCTGCTCTCTCTGTCTCTCCTGGGTCTGGCTGTGTTGTGACCACTACTACACTGCTCTCCCTGGAAGATAGACAGCCTTTCAGTTGCCTTGGAACTGACCTCGATACGGGCCACCTTATACTGAACCACAGACCTGGTGAGCATTGCGATAGCTACACAACAAAATCAGCCAGGCCACGACCAAACCTTCAAATGAATGCAGTGTTCATTTGGCTCACTTCTCAACTGATGCACTGTCTGGATGGAACTTTGAGGAGAGAGCTTATCAGCTGTCTGACCAATTGCGCAGCATAGGACTAGTTAATTCTTCCTAGGGCAAAAACAAAACAAAACAAAAAAGTCCACATCAAGGCAGTTGTGTTTCTTCTCATTAATTTGCTCCAGTCTTTGGGTTATTATATAGATTAAACCAAAGCATTTGTCACTTAAAAAGGTAATACTATGATCTGAAGTTTTTAAAGGAAGCTTATGGAGACAACATCTTTAATATGGTAATGAAGATAGAAGTTGAAATCATTTAACTTCATTTACAAATCATGAATATGTATTATGCTTTAAATGAAAAGAAGGACTAAAACAGATATAGTGTTTGTTCAATTTGCTAAAGAGAAGACAATTTGTCAAGATTTTTTCCCTCAAAACTCAAGCAATATGCAAATGTAGGAAAATCAGACCCCCATGTTAATTCCATGGCATGATGAATATTTTTATAATCCTAATTAGTACCAGTCATTTAGTCTAGCAATTTCCCCCAATCTAGCCAATTTGAAATTAAAATAGATGCCTTGATTACAAAACTCATTAGCAAAGAAGCACCCTTCTCACTAACCAGTTCATTTAAAATGCACAAACTGAATGAAGTGTGGAACACTACTGTTGTCAATTGGCATAAGTGAAGTGAGTCTTAATTGGAAGCATTGTGAAGTATTTGTATTGCTGCATGTTTCATTGCAGTATAATATATCATTCATTAAATGTAACAAAAGCAACTTTTAAATGGTTTAATTAAGCAGAGTTTGTGCTCTTGGTAATTTTTTATAAAGTCGAAAGTCACAATTGTTTGCATGTGAAGTACTGATGGGTATTAATGTCAGAAAGACGGAGTCTGACTCTGCATTTATCACTCTGATTATGCAAAGAATGGCAGGTTTAATGTGAGAGGAGAAAATTAAATTATAGAACATTGACTCCTTACTTAACATTACCCGCATGCACATTGTACTGGTGAATTTTGACGTGGGATGTCCAGAATTGTTTGATTTGTGGCTGGGAAGGGAGGGGGAGGACCTTGCAAAGGAATAGGAGTGGAATAAAAGGAGAAAATAACAGTTGGGGATTTCTCTTTTTGTAATTCTTTTTTAATCAAGGGAGGAGGCAGTAGGTGGAAAGAGACTCCATCCAATATATTTTCATCTACTCAAAGGAGCAATAGAGATGTGTAGAAGTGTAGATTGATGTTCTGTCTAAGCAAAACGTGGAAGAAGTCGGAGAGCGGGAGGAAATGGGCTCCAGCCTAGGGAAATGCTGCAGTGGGGGACTCACAGAAATCCTAAACTGGGACCAATTAGCAAGGCGTTCAAGGCCAGTGGTTCAATAGAAGAGGCTGTGGAATGGGGGGTAATAGTGGCAGTTCTGTGGGCATAAGATATGGGGTGGTGTTCCATTGATGTTTATTGTCTGTGTAATCCAGATGTCAGCTATTGCCTCATATTTATGGGTTATTTTGGCCCCACATCAACAAAGATGTAAAACTCAGCCATATCACTGACTTCCATCAGAAATCCAATTTTAGCAGACAAAATTAATGCCCTGCTCATATCCATTTGGTATTTTCCCTCTCGTGTGCTCCCAAAGACTTCTGATTGCCAATATTTGCACTTCTTTCCCCAATGCTTCTAGAAGCTTCTCCAGCCCTCTGTACAGCAAGCTTTACATGTGCCAGAGAATTAACATCTGGGAGAAGCCCTTAACAAATGTCTAACAGAATTTGCTGTATAAATACCCCTCACTGTGCCGTGGTATAACTCTGAAATCAGGGGACGGGGTGGCACAAGAGAAAAGATGGCACCCAGGCCATGGAGACCACTGGAAAGGACTTTGAAGGAATAGAACCTAAAAGAAGACTCAGATGGCAACTTACTTTTGCATGACTATTTGATTTTAGAAACTAGATTTGTTTTGATTTTTGTGTTTTATTTTTGTCATTCCTTTGCATTTGAAAATGTCAGTAGATCTCAGATGGGCCAGAAGTTACAGGAAAACGTTCGGTTGACTTGATTGTGTTCCAGGTCTTCTTAATCATTGGCTCAGTCGTTGGCATCATTGGCTTCCCCTTAACTTTCAGGAGGAAGCGAAAACCTTCAGTTCAGCACATAGACCATTGTAGCTTGGATCCTAACTTTCTACCTCCTCTTCTCAAGCACTCCTTTTACTCATAGGAGAAGGACTGTGTCTTTCTGTTTTGCAATGAAATGTCCTGGCCTAAGTGCTTCCCTCTAGGAGTCCTTTCCCCCTCTTCATCTGACTAGTCCTATTTACCTTTCATAACTCAAAGCAAATAAGACTTTCTAGAGAGAAATTTACCTAGGCAAACTTTATTTATGGAACCTTAATTGAACTTCTTAGATTTTAAAGAAAAAAATCTGAAAAGAAGCTATTTTCCTTTTCAACATACTCAGAAAATTTTTTGTTTTGTGGTTTTATTTATTATTTACATATTATTTATATATTATAAATATTATATATATAAATATTATATATATTATATTATTATAATATATATATATAATAAGTATATTCATATATTTATTCATTGTTTAGTTGTACACAATGCCTTTATCTTTACGTGGTGCTGAGGATTGATGCTGAGGATTGAATCCAGGCTACGCATGTGCTAGGCCAGCGCTCTACGGCTGAGCCACAACCCCAGCCCTGTTTTGTGGTTTTACCTTTTTTTTTTTTTAAGTACATTAGAGGCAACAAAATTTTCCTCTGTGTTTAGGGCATCTAAAGATCTTAATTTGTCCCCGGGCAAGAGACAAAGGTAATAATTGTAGGGTTGAAAAGCAAAGGGAGAAACTTTAGAGTGATTTGAAAATAGAATCAGATTTCATGATTGCCTAGAAGTCCCAGAGGAGGGAAGGCCGCTACTAACCCTGACCGTGACAAAACCCGGAAGGATACCATTGATCGCACAGTCTGATTGCCTAAGGCCTGAGACTGTGCCCGTGGCACATTTCTCTACCGACAGAAGAGTTGCTTATTTCCCACATGCGCTGAGTGGTTGAGGGCAGGTCCTGGTAGGCCTGTTGCCAGGGTGTATAAGAGAGGGGAAAATCCTTTTTTTTTGTGGCTGCTTTTCCATTATCTGCTTTCCTGACATTTTGCCCCACACCTCCCTTGGCTGCTCCAAGTGCCGGAGGCAGCAGCCAGCAGCCGGCAGTGGCTGTCTAAATAAGTTATTGAAACAAGGCTTTTTAAAATGAAGACTTTTTAATTTGAAGTAGTTGCTAGAGATACCAGGGTTGTAATCGGGAAGCTTTGTAATAGGTGGCTGGGGAGTGAGTGAGGGAAAAAAAAAAGATATATTAACTTTTCTTTCTTCAAACACTTTTGTGCTAATATTGGGCTTGAATGTTTTCATCTCGAAGATGCTGAAAGGGGCTGAGAAATCCACTTTTTCCTCTCATCTCTCTTGGCCTGGGTGGTCTCCTGGGCCTTATGGCCCCAACTGTCTCTGAAGGGAGCTTCCAGGTTTTACCAGTAAATCATTACTCTGATATAATCTGCATGCCCTAAGGTTTAGACTGTCATTTCCCTTTCATGATGCTGAAAATGTGAGGTTAATCAGCAGGTAAAAAGCCGATATCATTCATTTAATTCCTTTTACAGGTGTTCCCGTGTAATCATTCAAAATAACTGAAAATTATGCCATATTTCCCCCCAAGTAACTCACTTCTCACTATGAGAATCTAACAAATCCTAACAAATATTTATATTAAATACTCAAAAGATTTTTTTTTTCTGAGTGAATATTGGTGAAATACATGGGATAAAGAAGAATAGAAAGCAAAACCCATCTCCTACCTGTTGGTACATGGCATTGAGAGTGAAAAAAACTTGCCCTTGACTAGAGGTGGGGCTCAGTGACAGAGTGTGCACTTAGCATGCATAGGGCCCTGGGTTTGATACCCAGCACCAGGACAAAACAAAACAGAACCCTTACCCTTTGTTACTTACATACCAAGTGAATACTGTATTCAACAAAAACGTACCAAGCACTAACCATATACCAGGAGCCAGTGATGTAGTAATGGATACTGATAATCATTAGTGCAGTAGTGCAAAGAGAAACACTGATCACATGAGTAAATGATGGTAATTGGGATAAGTGCTACCAAATAGAAGGATAGGTTGTCTATGTGCATCGGGGAGTAGGTTTGACCTAGCTTAAAAAATGTTTGCTCTAATTACTGTATTGAAGAATAAAGGCATTCTCTTGGAGTTAAGCAGTTTAAGTCTTATAAATATTGATTAAAATAAAACAAGGGTCACTTTATGAGTTGCCTTCAGATTTTTATAAACAATTTCATTGAGGCCTAATTAGCATCCCATGAATGCACAAGTTATAGTATACAAATGTGATAAAGTCTTGACAGGAATGCTTACATGAGCTCATCACTGCAGTAAACGATGTGAGCAAATCTGTCAAAAGTTTCCTTGTGCTCCTTCCTGATTCTTTCCTCCCCCTTCTCTATCCCCTCACCACATTCACAGTTGGGGTTTGCTTTCAGGCACTAGAAGCCAATTTGCATTCTCTAGAATTTTACATACAGGCACTGTTTTCCTGCATGTTTTCTTTTCCTTATAATTATTTTGAGATTCGTCTATGTTGTGCATATCAATTGTTTCTTTCATTTTTTCTTGGTAGTGTTTGATCACATGGATATACTACAATTGGTTTATCTAGTCAACCTGTGAGTGAATATTTGAATTGAATCCAAGTTTGGCCATTAAAAATAAAGTTGCTATGACCATTGATGTATAGGTTTTTGTATGGGCTTATGTTTTCATTTCTCTAAGGCAAGTAGCTATGGTGGAATGACTAGATTGCTAGATGTAGTTAGGAATTTTTAGCAAAAGCTTAAGCTATATTCTAAAGTGGTTGTATACTTTTTATTTCTACTAGGAGTGTGTGAGAGATGCAGTTTTTGTATATTCCTCACCAATGCTTGGAATGCTAATCTTTGTAATTTTAACCTTTCTAATACAGTAGTGATACCTCATTGTGGTTTTAATTTTCATTCTCCCAGTGACTGAAGACCTTGAGAATCGTGTTTATTTGAAAATCATATGTTTCTTTGCTATTTATATACTTTCTTTAGTGAAGCTTTTGCCCAAAGTATAATTGGGTTGTTAGTACTCTTATTAAGTGTTGAGAGTCTTTCTTTATTCTAAATAAAAGTCCTTTATCAAATATGTAATTTACAGTATTTTCTCCACTATCACAGCTTGTCTTGTGATTCTCTTAAGAGAGTTCTTCAATGAAAACTTATCATAAAATACAATTTGTCAATTATTTTTCTTCTTGGTTCATATTTTTGGTGTTAGATTTGAAAAATACTGTGCTAATTTACTGCCATAGAGATTTTCTCCTTTCCTGTTTACTAGATACTGCTATAGTTTTAAGTTTATATTTGTATCTATTATCCATTTTATATATGATGTGAGGTATGGATCAAGGTTTACTATTATTATTGCATATGGATATAAAATTATTCCAACACCATTTCTTGAAAAGACTATTCTTTCATCATTGAATAACTTCTACACTCTTGTCAAAAAATCAATTGACCATATATTCGCAGATCTATTTCTGGACTCTATTCTCTTCCATTGATCTATTTGCTTAGCTTGACACCAGTGTCACATTATCTTGATTTCTTGGCCATTGTGGTACTTTGCATTTTCAAATGAATTTGCAAATCAATTTTTCAATTTCTGTTACCACCAAAAGCATCCTGGAATTTTTATTTGGATTGCATTAAGTATATAGACCAATTTGAGGGGAATTGACATTTTAAAATTATTGAGTCATCTGATCTATGAACACAGTTTATATCCCTCTTTGTTTAGGTTTCCTTCAGTTTATTACTAAGGAATATTACACAGTAATATTTTATTCTTTTCGGTATAGATCTTGTACCTCTTTTGCCAGATTTATCCCTAGGCATTTTACAAATTTGATTTTTTGAATGATAATTTTAAGAAGTCCTAATTTTTTGTTGCTAGTACATAGAACAAATAGAAGAAAAATCAATAATAATATAAGAGAATTATACAATATAGTAAACTAACTTGACTTAAACGTTTTCTCTAGAATACCTCCAGCAACAGAGTGCACTTCTTTCCTAAAGCTTTTGGAACATTTACCAAGATAGACCATATTCTGCACACTTGTGACTTAGCACAAATATTATATTGCTTAAGTTGTAAAAGGGAATGATTTTACTAATTTCAGAAATGCGTGGAAACTGTCTAATATGTGAGAAACTATTTTGAAGCTGATAGAGGGATTTTGACAGATAAGAACTAATCTCAGAAAAGAATATTTACTACCAAAGGGTGATTTCAGGTCTAAAGATGTATAGTTTCTTGTTCCATTGAAGAGAAAAAAATTACTTCAAAATAATTTGTAATGAACCTCTGGATTTCAAAAGTTACTATTGTGTTATTTCCTTTTTCATCTCAAATTTTGTTAATTTGGGTCTTTGTTCTCTCTCTCTCTCTCTCTCTCTCTCTCTCTCTCTCTCTCTCCCTCCCTCCCTCTCTCTTTTTCTCTCTCTCTCTCTCTCTTGCTTGGTATGCCTAGGAGTTTATCAATCTTGTTTATCTGTCCAAAGGACCAACTCTTTGTTGCATTGATCATACACATACGCACTCACACGTTTTTAGTTGTGGATAGACACAATACCTTAATTTTGTTTATTTAGTTTTTTTATGTGGTGCTGGGGATTGAACCCAGTGCCTCACACATGTTAGGCAAACATTCTACCACTGAACCTTAACCCCTGCCCCCTGTATATATATATTTTTATTATCCATTTCATTAAGTTAAGCTCTCATATTAATTATTTCCTGTCTTCTACTGATTTTGCCATTAGTTTGTTCTTCCTTTACTAAGTTTTTGAGGTGTGGCATTAGATTTTTTTGAGATCTTTCTAGTTTTTTTTTTTTTTTGTTTTAACGTAGGCACTCAACACTATAAATTTTTCTCTTAAAACTGCCTTCATGGTGTCTCAGAGATTTTGATATGTTGTATTTCTGTTCTCATTTCTTTCTAAGTACATCTTGATTTCTTCTCTCATTTCTTCTTTGATCAATTTTTCATTTAAGTGTATTGTTCAGTCTTCACATGTATATGTGATTTCTATAGCTTTTCTTGCTGATGAATTCTAGTTTTATTTTATCATTATCTGATAGAATTCATGGGATTATATCAATTTTTGGTGTTTGCTAAGACTTGCATTTACTCCTGTAAACTGGCAAATCTAGAAGACATTGACAAAGCTGTAGACATATGTGATCTGCCCAAATTGAACCAGGAATACATAGAGAACCTAAACAGACCAATATCAAAGAATATCAAACAATATGAAATTAAAACATCAATTAAAACCTTCCAAAAAAGAAAAGACTAGGACTGGATGGATTCTCAGAAGAGCTCTACCAAACCTTTAAAGAAGAAATATCACTAGTCTTCCTCAAATTATTCCATGCAATTAAAAGGAATAAACAGTCCACAATACATTCTATGAAGCTAGTATAACCCTGATACAAAAACCAGACAAAAAGAAATCAAGGAATAAAACCTACAGGATCCTTTATGAACCCAAATAAAAACATTCTTAATAAAATATTAGCAAACAAAAACAGCTCAAAAAGATACTACACCATGATCAAGTGAGTTTCTTCCCAGGGATGCAAGGTTGGTTCAAAATATTCAAGTCAATAAATATAATTCTCTAAGTAATTAGAATTAAGGACAAGATTCATATGATTGTCTCATTAGAGGAAGAAAAGACCTTTGATAAAATCCAGCATCCAATAATGTTAAAAACAATGGAGAAACTAGGCATACAAAGAACTTACCTCAACATTATAAAGGCTATATATAAGAAACCCAAAGCTAATATTATAGTGGAGAAAAACTGAAACAATTTTTTTTCTAAAATCAGGAAGAAGATAAGGATGTCCACGTTCACAACTCCTATTCATTGAGACTAACCAGAACAGTCAGGCAAGAGAAATAAATTAAAGGATACAAATAGGAAAGGAAGACATTCAATTATCTGTTTGCTAATGACATGATCCTATATCTAGGAGACCCAAAATCTTCACTAGAAGACTTCAACAAAATAGTAGGATAGAAGATAGATATTCGAGATCCCAGTTCCACCTACGGGCCCTGAGACCTACGGATGGAATTCCCAGTTCAGACTGCCAGCGTAAGTTCCCAGTTTGGCTGCGCCCCCCCCCCCCCCCCCCCCCCCCCCCCCCCCCCCCCCCCCCCCCCCCCCCCCCCCCCCCCCCCGCCCCGCGACCTGTGGGTGGAATTCTCAATTCGGTGGCTGGCTTAAATTCCCAGTTCAGCCTGCCCTGTGAGAGCCTGGTTCAGCCTGTGGGACCTGTGACCTGTGGGCAGAGTCCCCAGTTCAGTGGCTGGCTTGAGGTTCCACTTCGGCTACCCGCGTGAGATCTCAGTTCGGCCTATGGGCCCTGAGACCTACGTAGGGAATCCCCAGTTTAGACTGCCAGTGCACCTGCCCTGAAGGAGAGATCCAGCCGCCAGTTCGCCTGGCCTCCAGGGCCCAGAGTAGCAGCTCCCTGCTGCTGCACGCAAGACTCGACCTGAGGAAAGCCCCCTCCACTCCCGCGGGAAGTGCTACCTGCACAGCTGCAACCAGAACAAGAGGGGAAGTGCGACCTGCCCAGCTGTGACCAGAACAAGAGGTAGGCACCCCCCGAGCCACTCATCTGCTGTGTCATTCTGCAACTGGCTAAAGGTGCAGCCTTGACTCCACTAACAGGATCGCTGACTGGACATGAACCAAGTCAATTGGCTTAATCTGGAAGGGAAAAAAGAAGGGCTTCCCAGGGTCCATTTTGTTTGAGACTGGTTCCTGGGTTCAACTTTTTTTTGTTGTTGTTTGTTTGTTTTCTTGTTTGTTTTTGCTTTGTTTTTGTTTTGATTGACAGTGTTTGTTTGTTTGCTTCTGCTCCTCTTCTCTTTCTTTTCTTCCTTCTCACTTTTGTATTTTTTCTTCTTCCTTCATCTTCCCTATTTACACCCTGCCATTGCATACTCAACAGAGGCAAAAACAAGTTATACGCAGAAATTGGGAGTTCTAGAAGGGGTACAATTGAAATATATAGCAAAGTGGTGTTATATATAGTTCATTCTCTATTTTCTTGACTCTCTCTCTCATCTCTTTTACACTAATTTCTACACCTTTGTGATTTTTTTTCTCTTTTCCGTCTTTCTTTATTTCTTCTCTCAGCTGCTGCATAAGTTAGGTTTATATATTAATCAGACTTTCCACCTAAGTATTCACTCCATTCCCTTTCTTCTCTCGTCTGCTGATACTAAACCACTTCCATAAAACTCTCTTCTCATACTTTCTAAGAACAATTCAATATACTCACTTCCTTCTTCCTAAACATATCACCTCTGTGTCCAATTCTTGAAACTATAAAACCCCATCAGAAGTGTACAGAGTAAATTGGAAACAATATCTGGGTTAATTAAATCTGTACATTGTGATCAAACTGGGATTTTCTGAATAGAGAGTGTTTGATTTTAAAGTGTAAAGGATATATAGGGGATCTGATAGCATTGTACTACAGGAGCAACATAAGGCTTTAAGGTAAAATCAAAATAGTCAAGGTCCCACAGTGCAGGAAGATAAGACACACAAGCAATATGAAGAAACAAGGGAAGAAAGTGACACAAACAAATCAATATATCTCCTCAGTAGATTCCATGGCAAGCACAGTTGGTGAAATGCCAGAGATGGAATTTAGAAATTACATATTCCAAGTGTTTGCGGACCTTAAGAATGAACTCAAAAATGAGATGAGGGAGCAAATACAGGAGGTGAAAGATCATTTTGACAAAGAAGTCCATAAACAAATACAGGAAGTAAAAGATTACTTCAATAGGGAGATAGAGGCTCTAAAGAGAAACCAAACAGATATTCCAGAAATGAAAGAAGCAATAAACCATAATAAAAGCTCAATCGAAAGTATCACCAACAACTGAGGCAAAGACCTCAGTATAGCAAGGAACCAAAAGTGAGCAGCAGCTGGGTGCTTGGAGCACTTTAGAAACCCTGCCATGTGCCTCAGCCCTCTGTCTAAAGTCTCATATCACACAGTGTGATAACAAAACAGTGCACAGCTCTGGAGAGGTACTACTTCCTTAGTGTTTAAAAAGATTGAGTTTAAATTTCCAAATTGTTCAAAATATGTAAAAACTAAAATTGAAAAAAAAATATTTCTATTAAGAGCTCACAAAATAATTATTCGTAACCTGTGAGGATTTGTTTTATTTTTGTCTGCACTTATATATATGAGTATTTTCAAATGGTCTGGGGGAAATATCCTATCTTATTATCTCAAGGATATTTGGATACAACATTTGATACTGTCAAAATGCAGATGATAAAATAAATTACCATGTGTAATATCCAAAAAAAAAAAAAAAAAAGAAAAGAAAGTATCACCAACAGAGTAGATCAGTTGGAAGAAAGAACCTCAGACAATGAAGACAAAATATATATCCTAGAGAAAAATCTAGATTACACAGCAAAAATGGTAAGAAATCAAGAATAGAACATTCAAGAATTATGGGACAACATAAAAAGACCAAACTAAGAGTGATCGGGGTAGAGGAGGGGGCAGAGTTTCAAGGCAAAGGAATGAGTAATTTATTTAATGAAATAATTACAGAAAATTTTCCAAACTTGAGGAATGAATGGGAAAACCAAGTTCAAGAGGCTATCAAACACCAAACATACAAAATCACAACAGATCCACACCAAGACACATTATAATGAAAATGCCTAGTATACTGAGCAAGGAGAGAATATTAAAAGCCACAAGAGAAAGGAAGCAGATTACATATAGGGGGAAACCAATCAGACTATGTTCAGACTTTAAAACCCAGACCTTAAAAGCAAGCAGATCCTGGAATAGCATATTTCAAGCTCTGAAAGAAAAGGGATGTCAACCAAAAATCTTATATCCAGCAAAACTGAGCTTTAGATTCGAAGATGAAATAAAAAGCTTCCACGACAAGCAAAAATTAAAAGATTTCGCAACTTGAAAGCCAGCACTTCTGAACATCCTGGGCAAAATTTTTCATGAAGAAGAAGAGTAAAATAACAACGAAAATCAACAAAGGGAGATATTAAACTAAAGGAAATACCAACCAGAAGAGAAACCAAATCAAACTAAAGACCATAATACAAATAAAAATGGATGGGAATAAAAATCACATCTCAATAATAACTCTGAATGTTAATGGCCTAAACTCGCCATTCAAAAGACACAGATTATCTGAATGGATTGAAAGAAATGACCCAACAATTTGCTGTCTCCAAGAAACACACCTTGAAGAAAAAGACATCAATAGATTGAAGGTGAAAGGCTGGGAAAAGTCTTATTACTCACATGGCCTACAGAAGCAAGCAGGGGTTTCCATTCTCATTTCAAATAAGGTAGACTTCAAGCCAAAGCTAATCAAAAGGGACAAAGATGGATGTTTCTTACTACTTAAGGGAACCATTCATCAATAAGATATAACAATCATAAATTTATATGCCCCAAATAATGGAGCACCTACATTCATCAAACAAACCCTTCTCAAGTTCAAGAGTAAAATAGACCACAACACAGTTATCCTAGGGGACTTCAAACACACCTCTCTCACCAATGGATGGATCATCGAAACAAAAGCTAAACAAAGAAACTTTAGGCCTCCTTAAAACGATTAATAACTTAGACCTAAGTGACATATATAGAATATTTCATCCCTCAGTAAACGAATACACTTTTTTCTTAGCAGCACATAGTTCCTTCTCCAAAATAGACCATATATTATGTCACAAGGCAACTCTCAGCAAATATAAAAAAATAGAGATACTACCCTGCATTCTATCAGACCATAAAGGGATGAAATTGGAAATCAATGACAAAACAAGGAATAAGAAAAACTACTCCAACAACTGGAAGCTAAAAAACATGCTACTGAATGAACAAGGGGTTGAAGAAGACATCAAAGCGGAGATTAAAAAATTCCTACGGGTAAATGAGAACACAGATACATCGTATAGAAATCTCTGGGACTCTATGAAGGCACTAGTAAGAGGAATATTCATTGCACTGAGTTCATTCCTTAAAAGAAAAAAAAAAAACCCAAGAAATAAATGACTTAACATCACACCTCAAAGCACTAGAAAAAGAAGAACAGATCAACACCAAGAGCAGTAGAAGACAGGAAATAATTAAAATCAGAGCAGAAATCAATGAAATTGAGACTAAGGAAACAATTCAAACAATTGACAAAACTAAAAGTTGGTTCTTTGAAAAAATAAACAAAATTGACAGACCCTTAGTGATGCTAACAAAAAGAAGAAGAGAAAAAACTCAAATTACTAACATTCGTGATGAAAAAGGGAATATCACAACAAACACCTCGATATACAGAAGATAATTAGGAATTACTTTGAAAACTTGTACTCTAATAAAAGAGAAAATATTGAAAATATTGACAGATTTCTAGAGTCCTATGATTTGCCTAAACTGGAACTGGAGGCTATACACAATTCAAACAGATCGATTACAAGCAAAGAAATAGAAGACGTCATCAAAAAGCTACCAACAAGGAAAAGTCCAGGACCTGATGGGTTTACAGCCGAGTTCTACAAGACTTTCAAAGAAGAACTAATACCAATGCTCTTCAAACTATTTCAAGAAATAGAAAAAGAGGGAGCTCTTCCAGACTCTTTCTATGAGGCCAATATCACCTTAATTCCAAAGCCAGGCAAAGACATATCCAAAAAAGAATACTTCAGGCCAATATCTTTAATGAACATAGATGCAAATATCCTCAACAAAATTCTGGCCAATCGGATACAAAAACATATCAAAAAGATAGTGCACCACAATCAAGTGGGTTTATTCCAGGGATGCAAGGCTGGTTCAACATTTGGAAATCAATAAACATAATACATCACATCAATAGACTTAAAAATAAAAATCATATGATAATCTCAATAGATGCAGGAAAAAGCATTTGACAAAATACAACACCCCTTTATGTTCAAAACACTGGGAAAACTAGGAATATCAGAAACATATCTCAACATTATAAAAGCTATTTATGCAAGGCCCAGAGCTAACATTATCTTAAATGGAGAAAAATTGAAAGCATTCCCTCTAAAAACTGGAACAAGACAGGGATGCCCCCTTTCACCACTGCTATTTAACATAGTACTGGAAACTCTGGCCAGAGCAATTAGACAGATGAAAGAAATTAAAGGGATCCAGATAGGAAAAGAAGAGCTCAAATTAGCACTATTTGCTCATGACACGATAATATACCTAGAAGACCCAAAAAACTCTACCAGAAAACTTTTGCAACTAGTAAATGAATTCGGCAAAGTAGCAGGATACAAAATCAATACCCATAAGTCAAAGGCATTTTTGTACATCACTGACAAAGCCTCCGAAAGGGAAATGATGAAAACTACCCCATTTTCAATAGCATAAAAAAAAAAAAAATACCTGGGAATCAACTTAATGAAAGAGGTGAAAGACCTCTATAAGGAAAATTATAGAACACTAAAGAAAGAAATCATAGAAGAACTCAGAAGATGGAAAGACCTACCTTGCTCTTGGATAGGTAGAATCAGTATTGTCAAAATGTCCATACTACCAAAAGCATTATACAGATTTAATGCAATTCCAATCAAAATCCCAATGTCATTCTTTATAGAAATAGAAAAAGCAGTCATGAAATTCATTTGGAAAAATAAGAGACCCAGAATAGACAATGCAATCCTGAACAAGAAAAGTGAAGCAGGGGGCATCACCATACCGGACTTCAAATTATACTATAGAGCAATAGTAACAAAAACAGCATGGTATTAGCACCAAAACAGACTGGTAGACCAATGGTACAGAATTGAGGACACAGAGACTAGTACATATAATTTCAGCTATCTTATATTAGACAAAGGCACCAAAAATGTACAGTGGAGAAAGGATAGCCTCTTTAACAAATGGTGCTGGGAAAACTGGAAATCCATATGCAACAAAATGAAATTAAACCCTTATCTCTCACCATGCACAAAATTCAATTCAAAGTGGATCAAGGATCTAGGCATTAGACCAGAGACAATACGCCTAATAGAAGAAAAAGTAAGCTCCAATTTCCAACATGTCGGATTATGCCCCAAGTTCCTTAATAAGAATCCTGTAGCACAAGAATTATTACCAAGAATTAATGAATGGGATAGATTTAAACTAAAAAGCTTCTTCTCAGCAAAAGAAACAATCAGTGAGGTGAATAGAGAGCCAACTAATTGGGAACAAATATTTAATACGTGCACATCAGATAGAACACTAATTTCTAGAATATATAAAGAACTCAAAAAAACTTAACAACAAAACAAACAAATAATCCAATCAATAAATGGGCTAAGGAATTGAGAAGACACTTCTCAGAAGAAGATACACAGTTAATCAGCAAATACATGAAAAAATACTCAACATCGCTGGCAATTAGAGAAATGCAAATCAAAACTACTCTAAGATTTCATTTCACTCCAGTCAGAATGGCAGGGATCAAGAACACAAATAACAATAAATGTTGGAGAGGATGTGGGGAGAAAGGCACACTCTTACACTTCTGGTGGGACTGCAAAATGGTGCAACCACTATGGAAAGCAGTATGGAGATTTCTTGGAAAACTGGGAATGGAACCACCCTATGACCCAGCCATCCCACTCCTGGGTCTCTTCCCAAAGGACTTAAAAACAGCATATTACAGTGACACAGCCACTTCAATGTTTATAGCAGCACAATTCACAATAGGTAGGTTGTGGAACCAACCTAGATGTCCCTCCGTAGATGAGTGGATAAAGAAAATGTGGTATATATACAAAATGGAATTTTATTCAGCAATAAAAGAGAATAAAATAATGGCATTTGCAGGTAAATGGATGAAGTTGGAGAATATAATGCTAAGTGAAGTTAACCAATCCCAAAAATCCAAATACCAAATGTTTTCTCTGATATAAGGAGGCTAATTCACAGTGTTGTTGGATGGGGGTACATAGGAGGATTGGAGGAACACTAGAATGGTCAAAGGAAAGGGAGGGGAAGGGAGGGAGCAAGGAGAGGGGGAAGGAAAAAAAATTGGTGGTTGAATGAGATTGATATCATTATCCTAAATGCATGATTGAAGATCTGAATGGTACTTATATACTTTGTATACAAACAGTTGTATTAAAAAGATGCTATATATGTGCATTATGAATTGTAATACATACTACTATTATAAATAAAAAAAAGAAGATAGATATTCACAAATCAAGCCTTCCTCTACTCCAATAGTGATTTGGCTGAGAAAGAAATCAGGAAAACCATTCCATTTATAATAACCTAATAAAATGAAATAAAATACTTGAAAATTAGTCTAACTAAGTAGATAAAAGACCTCTACAACAAAAACTACAGAACACTGAAGAAGTTGAAGGAAACGTTAGAAAATGGAAAGCCCTCCCATGTTCTTGGATAGGCAAAATTAATATTGTTAAAATGGACATACTTCCAAAAGTATTACACAGATTCAGTACAATACCCATTAAAATGCCAATAACATTCTTCAGAGGACTAGAAAAAAGAATCCTAAAATTCATTCAGAAGAATAAAAGATCCCCAAAAGCCAAGCCATCTTGAACAAGAAGAGTGATGTTGGACTCATCACAATATATGATCTCAAAATATACTCTAGAACTAAAATAACAAAAACAGCTTGGTAATGGCATCAAAACTGTGGAAGCAACTACATGTCCTTCAATAGATGAATGGATAAAGAAACTGTGGTATATATGCACATTGGAATAGTATTCGGCCTTAAAAGACAATAAAATTATGGCATTTGCTGGTAAGTGGATGGAGTTGGAGAATATCATGCTAAGTGAAGTAAGCCAATCTCAAAAAACCAAAGGCCAAATGTTCTCTCTGATAAGTGGATGCTGATCCATGATGGGGGCAGGGCACGAGGAAAATGGAGGAACTTTGATTGGGCAAAGGGGAAAGGGTATGGGGGCAGGAAAGATGGTGGAATTAGATGGACATTATTACCCTAGGTACATGTATGACTGCACATATAGTACGAGGCTACATCATGTACAACCATAGAAATGTTAAGTTGTGCTGCAGTCATGTACAATGAATCAAAATGCATTCTACTGTGATATATACCTAATTAGAATAAATAAATTAATTAATTTATTAATTAAAAAAATATACATGAAGACCAGTGCAGCAGAATAAAATACATAAAAACAAACCCATACAGTTAGTCATCTGATATTTGACAAAGTTGCCAAATGTACATATATACATGTATGTGTGTGTATATACATATATTTATATTTATATGTATACATATATTCTATGAGTTATACATACATATGTTTATATGTATACACACATGTATATACATATATATATATACATATATATATATACACACAAACACACAAACATATGTTGAAAAAAAGACTATCTTTTTAACAAATGGTACTGGAAAAACTGATATCCTTATATAGAAGAATGGAATTAGATCCCTATCTCTCACCCTGTACAACAGTCAAATAAAAATTAATCAAAGATGTAGGAACGACAGCAGAAACTTTGCAACTACTAGAAGAAAACTTTGCAACCCTATGTAACATATTGTGCAGGCACCAACTTCTTCCACAAGACCCTGAAAATCCAAGAAATAAAACTAAGAATCAATAAGTAAGATGGCATCTAATTAAACAATTTCTGCACAGCAGAGGAAATGATGAAGAGCATGAATTAAGATTCTTCAGAATGGGAGAAAATATTTATCAGCTAGTACTCTGACAAGGTATTATGCAGAATATATGAAGAACTCAAGAAGTTTAACACCAAAAAAAACCAAATAACCCAATCAATAAATGTGTAAAAGAGGTAAATTGACATTTATCAAAAGGATAAACACAAATAGCCAACAAATACATGAAATAGTGTTCAACGTCCCTAGCAATCAAGGAAATGAAAATCAAAACTACACTGAGATTTCATTTTCTCCAGTCAGAGAAACAATGATCAAGAATACAAATAATAAATACTGGCAAGGATGTGGAGAAGAAGTTATACTCATACATTGTTGATGGGTCTGTAAATTAGTATAACCACTTTAGAAAGCATTATGGAGATTCCTCAAAAAACTAGGAATGGAACCACCATATGACCCAGCTATCCTAGTCCTAGGTATGTATCCAAAAGAACCCAACTTTCAAAAACTTTTTTATCTTATTCCTGGAAAAAGTCAAGTTAGCACATAGAAAAGATATTCTGGCAATGCCCAACCCAACTTGTGAAGGTGAGAAAGCCTGGTATACTTAGATTAGCAAGTAGTTTACTTTGGCACAAAGTACATGATGGGGAAAACAAAATGTGGTCAGACAGTTGGTCTGAGATATCTGACAGTCTGACAATGGGGTATTTTGGCACTATTCTGGGAAATATGTGCTTTGTTATACAGAGATAGCAAATTATTCCTTTTTTTGACACAATATCTTTATTTATTTTTATGTGGTGCTGAGAATCGATCCTAAGGGCCTTCCATGTGTGAGGCAAGTGTTCTACCACTGAGCTATAGCTCCAGTCCCTCCTTTTGTGATTTTTAAAATTAATTATTATTGCAATTATACAACTTTATGGGGCAAAGTATGATAATTTGATACATGTATACAATGTGTAAAGGTCAAATGAGGGTTTTAAATGTTTCCATTTCCTTAAACATTTCTCTTAAAATGGTCTACCTGGAAGTTAGGAACTTCACATTTAAATACCAAGGTATATGTGGGTAAATAATTTATTTCCCATGAACTAATCATTGAATACCTAAAGGGCATCTTGACTTCTACTTTTCATCACTTTCATGTGAATTTTTCACTTGTTTTGGAACTTTGGCTGTGAAGGTTTCTCTCTGACAGTGTTTCCCTTGTGCTGGACTTGACCTTTCCATTGATACCCTTACCTCAATTAGGAAATCAAGAATAGTGCAAGCAATACTGACTCTAAAACCTCTGCTGTTGTAGTCAGTCATAAAGAACATCTCTTTGTAGATGTTTCCAGTCCTTGGGAAACAGAAAGGACACATCAAGGACTGAGGGTGGGAAAGATTATTAGGTGTATATTTTGTTGTCTTGTGCTCTGTCCCTTCAGATTATCTCTATGGTCTTTAAAATATGCAACACCCAGTACAATCTTTACTAATCTTCTGTTCTTCAATGTCTGTTTCTTGTATATTTCATAATTCTGTAATAAGACAAATTTCCTCATGTCAGAGCCTCTTTTTTTCATTCAACAAAATTTCACTGAGGGCTTGATAAGTTTAAATAATTGTATGCAGTTCTTGGGTGAATGCAATAGTAAATTAATGAAGTATTCCAATGTGGGGAAAGGAAATGTATGATGCCCTAGGAGTCTTAGGGATATGGTAACTCTGAGGTCATCAGCAAGTCAGGGTCTTTGTAGATGGGACAGAACGGGGAGAAGATGGGCTGAATGTGGGAGGCCAAGAGGAATTTCAACAGGGAAAGCAACCTACCCAGTATTCATTAGGTGCTCAATACATACTTGATGATAGTTATAGAAGAAGAGGCTCAGTTAAGAAGGATGTGTAATTTAGAGGACAACGTATAGGTAATAACAAGCTGAAAGTGAACTTCTATGAAAGAGGCAGTGCTAGGCTTTGGAGAGAGAATCAGCCTCACATTGAGAAGGTTAGAATAATTCCTGATTCTGTTTTTTCCAGTTGCATTACATGGGGTAGATGGCTTAACCTCTCTGAACCTTTTCATTCTGTATAATGACAGCAATGATGGGAAGCTGACAGGTGTGTTGAGAATCCCGTGGAAGAAGGTATAGAGATGTACTGAGTTCTTTCTGTTATGAGATCTTTACTTGGCCATAAACCAGCTTTGCAAAGTTTTGCTATGAGGCCTCACAGCTGAGCAGACGACCCTAATTTTCATGCAATTTGACTTCTGAATTGGCTGAGGCAACTCAGATTTTCTTCTCCTTTAGGGCAGTTATTTATTTATTTATTTATTTCCATCTCTTCTTCTCTTGCTGCTGTGAAATATCACTCTTCTAAGTCTTCAGGGTGTGCTTCCTCTTAAGTCATCTGCTAAGAGTCGTTGGACCATCAGTTGCCTTAATGCCTAGCTGTTCAGACCAGCAACTAGAAAGGCCAGGGGTCTCAGGCAAAGGAGGCTGACTAGGTAATAGTTGGTTAATGGGACCATACATCACTGAGAACATTTTTCCAGGGCAGAATCATCAGCCCTTGATTAATACGGAGAGTGGATGTCTGTGACTGGCCCATCTTTACTCATTAAATCACAAACTGGGGGTCTAACTCCATTTGCAATTCATCAGGACCCATGTTCTCTAATTACAGAGATGAAGACAGCAAAATTCAGTTTATCCAGCTCTTTGTCTGTGCAATGGAAATGCAGAGGGTGAAGTTATGACCGTGTGTGAACTACAACATTTTTAGCATTTTAATTGTGCCAGTGACACTTGGTGATGTTCCTTTGGATTGGTTCTGTATATGCACATATCCATGCTCTATAATAAAACTGGAAAAGGGAAGAGAAATATATGTATAATTATTTATTCAGGAAATTCTTTCTTGTTTTTATGAATGTTCCTAGGTGTGGAACTCATTTTATATACTCTCATTGGTAAATATTTTGTAGATATTTTTTGTGATTGTTTTTAATCTGCTCCCTACTTTTCCTTTTCTTGATTAACTCTTACAAAAGGAGCTGGACAGGTCTGTGATCCAACGCCATAATCCTTCATATATCAGCTCTAAGCAGCTACCACGTTGCTGTGATTTACATACTTCCAGTTCTAGAGAGCTCAGTTCCTCAGAAAGCAGACAATCTCAGTTTTAGAGAACTCTAGCTATTATCTAAGGCCTTATCACATGAAAGTAAGATGTGTTCTTTTAACTTGTGCCTACTGCAAATAATTTTTATTTATTCACTATCTTGTTCAAATGTGATTCTGTTCTGAGTCTATAAACAGCAACCCCCACCCCACCCCCATATGGAGGCCAATCCTGTGGGTGACATGGCTTCAACACCTGTTCTGCTCTACTTGTCCTCTCCAAGATGAACATCTCAGCTCCACAGGGCCACTTCTGAAAGCCCTGGACCACAGCTGTACTGCATAAGGGGAAGGAGAGGGCTCCTACCTTGGTGCTCCAGCTGTGGGCCTTGCAGGCACACACAGAGAGTTTGGAAGAAAGCTCCATTCTCTTTCTCTGGGTTTAAGTCATGGTCCAGCCTGCTAGAGCCCACCAGTGACTGGAGATTCCAAAGTGGTTTCTCTGTTCTATCCCACTAGTTCCTTCTCCTACCGGTTTCCACATGGCCACCTCTTGCAGTGGGCAGATGATTTCTCTTGCTGGAACTCCCTGACTCTTGCTAATCCTTCGTCTTTGCCTCTTGTTCTCTTAGTTCTTCTTTGTCATTTTTAATGGTGAACAATTCAGTATGGTGGTAGCATAAAATGCTGTCTTTCTAATGCTCAGCTGTGGTCATGCACTCTCCCTTGCTATGATTAAAAAACAAAAACAAAAAATAAAAATGAATATCCCAAACCACCAAAGAGAGAACAGAATCTTGGAACTAATATGTAGGGTATAGGAAAAAAAAAAAAAAGGTAGGAATAGAAACTTACAAATACTAATATATGCTAAGCACCATACTATGGGTTGTATTTTGCTATCAAATTATAATTTTCTAGTTGTCTCTGTTGGTTAATTCCAAACCTTGCAGTGGTTTATTTGTGTGTGTGTGTTAGTGTGTGAGATCATCTATGCATGTGTTTGTGTATGTGTGTAGTGGTTATGTATGTGTTTTAAGTATTAGCTCAGCTTCACATGGACACCTGTCCTGTTTTGTCAGAAGGTACCCTGGATTATAAAGTATCCCTCGTAGGTGGTTTTCATTTGCTTCAACTGGAGGCCTGAAAACATTAATGGACAGGGACAGTATTATGCGTATTAACCTACTGGGGATTCCTACATCCATTGTGCAATTTGTGTGAGTTCAAATTCCATACCCACAGCTGAAGCTAGACTGGGGTTTTGTTTTCTTTTGGGTGACTGTTCTCATTTTCCCTGAGAGAAAGGGAGAGCAAGGGACAGAGGCACCAGGGTCAACCCTTCTCGGTGATCCATTTCCACCAACTAGGTCCTACCTCCTACAGTTTCTTCCACCTCCCTGTCATCCATTCAGCCAGGATGGATTAATCCTTTGATGAGCTTAGTGTCCTCATGATTCAATCATTTCCTAACAGCCCCACCTCTTTACATGGCTGCTTGGGACCAAGCTCTTAACACATCAGTCTTTGAGGGACTTTCTAGATCCAAACTGTAACACTTACTGAACCCTAACCCAAGTCTTATCAGAAGACAGCTTATCACTGCTTGCCACATAGTGGCCAACACCTCTCAAAAGAATCACACATCAGAAAATACTTCAACCTTTACATATCAGACTAGTTACAGTTATTGACTGCATAAAGCACAAAGACAAGTATCTTTTTCTTGTGTAGTGTTGTAACCCACCCCTTAGTTTCCAGAGCCTACATTTGCTTCCCCAAACACCAGAGATCATTATTGAGTCAGCTCCCCCATACTATGTAGGTTTTGAGTTCTTAGTTTGACTTTGATGGATTGAAATCCAAGGTTAGAAATTATGAAAAATTTTTAAAATTATATTTTATCTGTAATGTCAAAATTTTTGTTGGGAACTAGAATCCCAGCCAGTTGGAAATGTGGCTCTCCTATTTCTCCTACATAACCTTCAAACTAACCACATGAAGTAGGTTAGCATTACTCTGACTATAGGTTTAGTGATACCAAGGTTCAGGATAGTTGAGTTTTTGGAAGTCACACAGCCAGTAAATGGTACAGCAGAAATACACAGGAGCCAACAACAGGAACAGAGGAAGAATGTTCCTGGAAGCGGGAAGAAAACCAAGAATAAACAATGCCATGAAATTTAGGGGAAGAAAGTTGTTTGAAATTTGGGCAAGAATTAACTGCTTTAGAGGGGCAAACTGAGAAAATCATGGGGTTTGGGAATTTTCTAAATAGAACAGATTGTGTCTAAGTGATTCTTTGAAGAGTACCTGGAGGACAGGGATTGTGTTGTCCTGTCTGCTGCTTTTAGAGCCACTTGAAAATATATACTAAAGTGGTTTTTGATGGTGATGGTGGTTATCCAAAAATTCTTCATGTAGCACTTCTCATTTGGAAAATTTATGCAAAAATGTGGGATCACATTCAGCTTTGTGCTCACTTTTCATCCTCTGGGAGAATGCCTGTAGGACCCCCTTAGGAAAAAACACAGAAAGGGATTATCTGTTAGTGACAGGCCAATTAGAAGTTCAGCCTTGAAGAAAGAGGTGGACATTCTTTTTTTTTTTTTTTTTTTTAAATGTTTATTTATTTGCTTTAGTTGTACACAATGCAATGCATTTATGTTTATGTGGTGCTGAGGATTGAACCCGGGCCGCCTACGTGCTAGGCGAGCACTCTATCGCTGAACCACAATCCCAGCCCAAGGTGGACATTCTTTTAGAAGCATGTACAACTTACTCTGTAAGGTATTAAGCTCTTCAGACACAACATCTTGTTAGGGTTTACATATTAGGTGTCCCACAAAAGCTCATGTGTGAGACAATACATTCAGAGGTGAAATGATTGGATTATGGGAGCCTTAATCCAATCAGTGAATTAATCCCTTGGTGGGGATTAACTGAATGGTGGCTGTAAGCTAGTAGAGTGTGGCTGGAGGAGGTGGGTCCCGGGAGGTGTGCCTTTGGGATATGTATTTGGTGAGCTGAGTTTAGTCTCTCTCTTTCTCTGCTTTCTGATCATCATGTGAGCTGCTTCTGCCATGATGTTCAGACTCATCTCAGGCCTGGAGGAATAGAGCCAGCTATTGTTGGACTGAGACCTCTGAAACCATGAGCCCCCAAATAAACATTTACTCCTCTAAAATTCTTGTCAGGTCTTTGGTCATAGCAGAAAAAAAAAAAAAAACAAAAACCTGACTACAATACTCCCTTTCCGTCCTTTGGAAAAGTGTACCATTATTCCCATTATAGAGACAAGGAAGCCAAGTGTTTTAGAGCATCTAAGTGGCCCAAGTTCCAAGAGCTAGACATGACAACATTGAGAGCCACAGGCTTGTCTGTCTCTATAGCAAAGCATCTTAATTCTTCAATCCCAGAGTGAGATCAGTTGTAAGAGATTCTTGTAATTTCCCTGGACACATGGAGAAATGTGAGAATCAAAATGACATTTTGGGGCAGTGTGTTCCAAATTCTCTTCCAGACATTGTGTGTCCAGAGGGAACCCAGTCAATGGGCCATTAAGGATCTTGGTATCTCCTGATTTGGGCTGATCATCTCTCTTTAAGGACCTATGCAGGCTGGGGAAGGGGCGTCTGCGTGAAGATAAAGGAGCACAACCTTAGTACCCACTCACCTTGCTGCACAGGGAGCCACTCCTCAACCTAGCTGAAGGTGACAGGCTCACTCCTTTATTTATTCATTCTTCTTATAAACACTTAAGGGTTCATTTTAACAGAAATACTCTTCATTGAGGACTGACTTACAAAGGGAATAACTTCAGAAAGATGAGAAGAAGGATTATTATCCCAGAGAATGACACAAAGTGTCTACATCTCTATCACACACTGAGCTGGGGTGTAAGGCTAACAGAAGGAATGAGTTAGTGAAGAACTGAGCTGGCCAAAACAGTAACCATTACACACATGTGGCTATAAATCAAATTTAATCAATTAAAAGTAAATAAAATTTAAGAATTCCATTCCTCCATGGCACCTAGTCACATTTCAAGTGCTCCACAGCCGCATGGGGCTGGTTTCTACTCTACTGGGTTGCACAGGTGGAGACCCTTTCCATCATTGAAGAAAGTCCTAGTAGATAGTGACAGAGACAGTGAGTGTTGGCCAGAAGGCCCAGGTTGGAGCCTGGCTCTGTCCCTCAGCATCTGTGTATTTTTGCACACTTGAGCAAGTCCTTTAAGATCTCTCTGCATTCCTTCCCTTACATACAAAATAGGGAGCATAATTGGGACAGCACAATAGGCAACATTTTACAGGGCACTCACTATGTCCCAGGCACCAGTGTAATGGCTTTATTTGCATTAATTAATGTAGTATTTACAACCTTCCTACATGGTAAGTGCTATTATTATCCCCACTGCATAGATGTAGATACAGGAACAGAGAAGTTCCTGCAGCCAGCTGATGTGGGTATTGGGCTGTAAACCCAGGCAGCTGGAATCGAAAATCAGGACTCTCAGTCTATGTAATTCCTGATAATGGCATAAATGTTAGAGTGATGTGGGGGAAATCAAATCACTTACTATGTTAGGATCTTTTTATCTGCTGGCATGCAGTTCAAGAAAGGTTAGTTATTATTATTCTAGTCTATAAGGAAGCTAGAGATACCCTTATTTTTATTCTCTTCTTAAATCCAGGAGAAGTGGACACACTTCCTCTTAGTTGATGGAAAATATCAAAGTATGGCAAGAAAGAATTTCAGCAACAGACAGCAGTCCCCTTTGTCCTTGCTCTTCCCTACCTTGGATATGCTACTTCCTTTCTCTGACTTAGTTTCCTGGTCTTTAATGTGGAGATTGAGGTAGAAAGTGCCTGGGCTGTTTCCTTTTCCAGAGTCTCTGATTCCATGATAAATGGGGCCTAATTTGCATTGCACAATTATAAGTCATGTATAAATATTAGCTTATGCAATTGGCTAATCACTTAATGTCAGATAAATGTGCAGAGCAAGGTGTTTAATATGTTTACATAAACTGTACAAACCATTTTGTCATTAATTGTGCTTATCCAGCCCACTGGCATGAGTGTGTTCAGGCAGAGAACTTGATGTGGGCACCTGTCCCCCTAACTTCACCTTCCCACCTGGTTTTGATTTATGCCATGGGCTCTCTTCCCTTCACTTGGGAGCTAGTATTTTGAAAATGTTTATGCAAACAATCCTAAGAATTGGAGGCTCATGAGGTGTTATCTCTGTCTTCAGACAGGCTGAGCTCCTGTGGGCGCTTCATGTTTTATAGAGTCAGGGAAGAAGATGGAAATTATAACTAGTTAACACCTGGATATCAAACCTCCTTCTCCCCCCACCCCCATTTTACTTTTTTCTCAAGTTATACCTCAGGAAATTCAGGACAATTTCATAGAAGTTAATGGGAATTTCTCAGGTGTGCTAAAGATTCTCTGGTTTTTTGTTCCATTGATTTTTATGGAACTGTGGATGGCTATAAAATCACAGTGGGCACAGTACAGTCATCTACTTGACAGCATGGACTGTGCAGGGAGCCAGGAGGAGCTGAGGCCAGAGCAGGATGGTGCAGAGAAGGGTTGCCTTTGATGCTGTATCAGCTGGGCTTCAACGAGAAGAGGGTTGGCCTAAGCTGGAATTCCAGTGGTAACTGAGTGAAGGAACTCTTCACAGAGAAGAGTTAAGGGAACCAATCCAGTGTGTGCTGTCCAGAGACAGCAGCAGTAGAAAGTTGTTTGAATCTGGGGACTGACTAGGTAGGCAAAGGATACCATTCTTCTGAGTTTCTGGAGAGAGCTGGAGTGGTGGGATTGAGGGGTACTGATAGCTGAAATAGGGTAGGAAGTGGGGAAGGCAAATTTACCTTTCCTCTTCTCAGCTACCAAACTCCTGCTACTACCTTCTTTTGGCTGAATATAGCTAGAAGGCAAGAGGCAAGGAAGCCAGATGGATTCTGCAGGTCTTACGGGCAAGCCCTGCAAGGGCATAGAATAAGGAGAAGAGCAGAAAATGGGATAATGGGTAAAGACAAATGGATACTGTGCTTCACAGACAGATGGGGATGTGAGGTAATGGAGTAAGGGGTAAGAAAGTGGGAGAGGTGGGCATGCACTGAGAGGGGAGGTTCAGTCTTATCATGTGCTGCCAACCCTCTCATCACGTGAGAAGGATTCAGTCGCCGTACTCTAAACAGACGAGCTTCAAATATCTACTGAACCATCACTGTGTAGCAATGACAGGGAATATGGAAAGGGCATCTGCTTTCAATTAGATAGATTTGGGTTTTCTGTTCAGTCCTGGTGTCTTTGCTTATTAGCCAGGTGGCCTTCGACCAGTTACTCAAACTTTCTTATCTTCAGTTTTCATATGTAAAGTGGGACTGACTATACATACATCAAAGAACTGCTCTTAAGTTGAAATTAGACAATGGATGTAATACACCTAGGCCTGGATCTGGTGTTCATTTGCTTAGATTTAGATATGAAGTGTCCCCCAAAGCTCATGTGTAAGACAATGCAGGATTACGAGGTATGACCAAACCAGTGGGTTAATCCCCTGATATGTATTAACTGGGTGGTAACTGAAGGCAGATAGGGTGTGGCTAGAGGAGACAGGTCTCTTGGGATATACCTTTGGGGTTTATATTTTGTCCCTGGTGAGCAGAGCTCTTTCTGCTTCCCATTGCCACGTCCTCGGCTGCTTCCCTCTGCCATGCCATTCTGCCTCACCTTAGCCTAGCGCTATGGAGTCAGCTGACCGTGGAATAAATCTTTGAAATGGTGCACCAAAATGAACTTTTCCTTCTCTTACATTGGTCTTGTTCAGGTCTTTTGGTCACAATGATTAAAAAGATAACTAAAACATCATTCTTGCTTTCATGGATCAAATGTACCCTGGGATGAATGGACTTAGACAGGATCCTTACATTGAGGTAACCAACCATCTAGTTAAAGGTGGGTATCCATTGCATATACATGCAAACAAACATGGAATTATATAAATTTTCAGAGAACTCTGTTTGTATGTGTGTGTGTCTGTGAGAGAGAGAGAGAGAGAGAGAGAGAGAGAGAGAGAGAGAGAGAGAGAGAAGATTCATATCCAAAGTGCTAAGAAGGTATAGACCAACATGATATGTAAGATACGAGGTGGAAAGTTTATATTGGGGATCAGGAAAGTTCTCCCTGAAGAAGTACAAAGGCTGAGACATGGAGGATGAGGAGAATCTAGTCAGAAAAGCCAGTGAGAGGGAATTCAGTGGCAGTAGAAAGAAGAGGAGAGGGGGAGGAAGGAGAAGGGGGAGGAGGAAGAGAAGTCAGGGGACAGAGGGGTTAGAGGAGAAGTAGAACTGTGTGAACCATGGTATCCCATTGTTTGGATCTTCTCCCTCATTTGGCTGCTCCTTCTCAGAAGACTTCCATGGCTCTACCTTATCTTTCTGATCTCTCCAAATATTAAAGAGCCCTTGGGAATAGTTCTTCCACCTGTCCTCACTCCCTTCATGATCTCATCAAGGCTCCCGGTGTTCAATACCATTTATTTGTCCTAATCATTAGCCCAGATCTCTCCCTTGTATGCTGCCCTTATCCATCAAATTGCTACTCGATATCTCAACATGAATATTTCATAAATATGCCCAATATTCCATTCTAAAGTGAAGCACCTGTTTTCTACTCATTCTGTTCCAGAAATTTGCTCCTCTCACAATTCTTTGAATATTTCAGGGCAAATGCTCCGGAGTCTTGGCTCTTATTTCATGCTTTATGATCAATTCCTAAGCAAGCCATCTTGGATGTATTCTAAAAACATGTCCTAGACTCCCAGGACTCTTCACTGCCTCCTGCACTGCTCATGTGTGAGCTGCCCCACCATCATCCCTTCCCTGCATGGGATATTTATAACATCCTCTTCCTCCTTCATCCACCTATCATTGGGTATCTGTAATGCAGCCAGAGTAGTTCACTAACGTGTTAAGTCATATCGTATCACCCCTGCTTAAAAATATCTAGTAGGTCTCATCTCACTCAGAACAAAACCATAAGTCTTCCATGGCTCACAAATCATTCACAATCTTTCCAGCTCTCTGCCCTTGTCACTTCTTTTAACTCATTTCCCACTATTCTTCCACTCACTGGTGGTGCTCCTGCAACTCAGGTTTTGCTATGCCTCCAATTTCCAAACATAGTCCTGTCTCAGTACTTCTTTCTCTTGCACTCCATTGGGGATGCAGGTTATACACCAGGCTCCAGTTCTAGCTGACTTTAGTCTCTGCTTAAATCCCATTATTTTAGAAATGCCTTCGCTAACCATCCTGTGAAAAATTCAGCTTCCTCCCTACCACTTCTGGTACCCCTTTATCCTGCTTTATTTTTCTTCACAACAATTTGCAACCATCCAGCATGTCAATTCTTATCTGCTTCCTGTATTTCCCACTAGAATTAAAGATCTATGAAGATGGGAACTTGGTCTCTGTCATCTCTGGCTATGTAAGACAGGTGCTATATGTAGACTCACCTGTGGACCAATAGGATGAGTGAGTGTGAAATAGTCTTAGCCTTAGATCCTTCCTCTGATTATGACTTATCCTTGAAAGCTCCTTCCCCAAAGAAGGAAGGGACTCAATACAGTGGAGGATCCTCCTAAAATTCCAGATAGTGGTTGGGCATTCTAAACAGTTGGTCAGTTAGCATTTGTTAGGAATCTACCTTCTGTGCAGCTCTGTGTTGGGTGTTATGAGACATAACAAGGATCTTTATAGTCTAATTGAGATGAAACACATACGCGTGCACACACACACACACAGTGATTAATAACACCAGGCATTGGTAGTAATATCAATAGCTATGTTTCAGGTACCTCATCAAATTTTTGCATTCAGAATGTCATTGAATGCTTATGATACTATGATAAATAACCATTGTTTTCCCCACCTCTGGTGGTCCTCACCTCAAAGAAACAAAGGCGTAAATGGAGGTCTGGAGAACATAACTAACTTTTCCAAGTGTGTGTGAGTGTGAGTGAAGGTAGGGAAAGTGAGTGCAGTGGCAGAAGCTGGAATAAAATCTACACTCAGAGCCATAGTTCTAGACCATGGTTTCTGAATCATCATAACACAAATAATTGTTGAGATGATTGTTCATTGGTGGTATATTTATTACGAGTGTTGTTACTAGGTACCAGGCAGGGTGCTTTGTGCTGGGTGTAAAATGATGAACAGCTCCAAACATTCCCTGACTTCTAGGAGCTTAGAAAGTTGGAGTAGAGAAATTAGAAATCAGGACATCAGCTGGAAATCCAGAAGTATGGGAATCTCCATCCAAGGAAGAAGTCCCTCTGGGCTGGAATTATGTAAGAGCCTTAATTGAGGATAGCTAAGATGGCGGTTAGCTGAGAGCCATAAAAGTGTTTAAGTATTTTCTCCTGATATTCATGCATTTATCTAAGAATCTTTTTATGCCCGTGAACACTGTGTGACGCACCTGTAAGCTCGAGCTGTTAGCACTTGTCCTGGTTAAGGCAAAATGTATTTAACCAGGTGAGGTTAGTGGTGGTTGGAGTTGGAGAGGTTGTTGGAGCTGGAGAGAGAAGTTAGAAGAAAGAAGAATAAAATAACTTTTTCATTTCCAGTCTGCCTCCGAGTTTTCTCCCTAGGTATCGTTGCTGCAAGTGGCAATTGCTGTAGGCAGTGACAGAATTATTTGATGTATCACAAAGAAGGAGTAGTCTTACCTTTGACCTACAAGATGGGAAATTTTTTTTCATGTAGTTCAAGAGGAATGAAAAATAAAGGACAAAGAAATTACTTGGCGAAGCATAACTCTGGTTGCATGGTTTTATTTCTGTTTTGCACATTTTCACTTGGTTTACATATCTTAGAAGTCTTTTGGTCTCAGGCAGTCATTTTTTTTTTTTTCACAAGATTGTGATCAACAGTGGAGAAGACACCTTGTCTCTTCTATGAATCCTTAGTACCCATCACATAGTGAATATCAGTAATCAGCTGTTGGATGAAGGTCTGCATTTCACTGATATCTGTAAAAATTCCCCATGAAGGGATCTCTTTCATTTTAACCAGTCTCTAACAGATAAAATGCATTCAAACCTGGCAGAACTTGAAGGCTGTAGCACCATTCTGGATGCATCTGTCATCCTGAAGTGGCTTTAAGCCATCATTTGGTGCCTGGGCTGTGGTTTTCATTGTACTGACTCATGAGAAGAGGTCTGCAGTGAGGTACTTCACAGCCATGGTGTATTTAAAGGGTGCCATCCATCCTACTGAAAGTTACTAAAAGAAAAACGAAGGTAGTTTTGAGAGGGTAAGATTGAGTTGAATTTTGCCTGCATGTTATATTCTTTTTATTTCCCTTTTAACTGAAAGAAAAACTATGCATATAGATATAGTTTTCAGATTCTCAGGTCTAATGCATCTGTATTGAGCAGTTGGTGCATGTTAGACTTTGTACTAAGTGTTTTAAACGTGTGCATTGTCCCTTTTTATATCACAACCGTTAGTGAGTTCCATTCTTTTTTTAATGTCCAATTTGAAGAATTTAAAACATGGCATTGAGAAGTCAGTGATTTAAGCCATTATAAGGAGCCAGTATGTGCTAGAGCCAAATGAGAAGTTAATTTTTTTTAGAAGAATCTGGAAAAGACTGAAGAGCTTAAATTGTTGATGGAAGAATCCAAGAGGCAGAGGAATATGCTTTCAACGTGATTAACAGTGAAAACGCTTTCAATGATATTATATCCTAGCAGTAAACACTAAATGCTGAGCCACATCCAAAGGGCTGTTATTTTGGGTCCTTTCCTTCAGTAATCTAGATGGAGAGAAAAGGTATCCCAGAGATTTAGGGACATTTATTTGGAAAGAAGAACAACAAAAGGATGGACCTTCTTCCCTGTGAGAAACTGCAAAGGGATAATACATCACATGTATAAAATGCATGATTGTGTTAGCCCTGCCTGGCAGAGGTCACAGGGAAATGAAAACAGTTTATCTATTAGAATTATTGATTAATGATCGACTGTATTTTGCATCTGATATTTTATGATGACTGTTTTCAGAAACTTTAGAAAAAAGATAGGTGTAATAAACGAAGGAAAGGCTAGTTTCTCATTGCAGTGCTTCAGGGCCCTGGCTAGAAAGAAAATTAACCATCTTCCTGGATGACCATGGAGTAAAGCTCCCTTTCCCTGGCTTCTCATTTCTTAGCTTATAGAAATATCTAAACTCTCAGAATTTGGTAATTGAAGGAATGTTAAAATATCTCCTCTGTTTACAGATTGAGGAGACTAATATAGCTTCTGGTTCTAGAATTTGTCCCTAAGTCATCATAACTTGTGGCACAATCAGAAGACTCCTTTTCCCCTGCAATGAGTTGGTGGAAACAGTACAGGCTGAGACTCAGAGATGTCACCCAAGTACATCTCTGCTGCTTCTGTGCACCATGGTTACCTCACTTACTGAGTCTTAGTTCCAGGATCAGGATAGGGGGTCTAATGTTATATAACAGGTCCCTTAAGAGGGCCCATGAAGAAATGAAAAAATGCTTTCTGTAAGCCATAAAGTAGCATGCATGGCAGGCACCAGTCCACACCCCCTTTGGAAGGCATTGGACGTTGTAGTATGTTATGTTCCTCTGTCTACTTCTGCGTTTTGGCTGGAAGTGAAAGATGCAGTCTGAGTTAACAACACAAAGCCATACAAGCTCATTTGGAAATAAGAAACTGGTTTTGAGACCAGGTCTACTCAAATTGATGGAGGGCATCTCATCACTTGTAGCCATTAACCAAAATCACCCTGAATATTATCTACTCCTTAGAATCTCCAAAGATCAGGAAACTATAGCTTTAAGTCGTGCTCTGGCTATTATGTGAGTTTCCACTGCATTGCCCCAGCTACTCTTGCATTCAATAAACATGAGGAATTGCACTGTAATAGCAACCAATGCACCCAGACACACGCTTTAATTAAAGGAATACATCACACAATAAAGTGCATTTAAATGAAAAATCTTTCCATTGGAAGTACAGTTTCTTCTTCTTCTTTTTTTTCTTTCTCTTCTGTGGTACTTTTCTGATGGTTAAACACTTCTCATGGAAATGCAGGGCAGGCTAGGGTCAGGGTGAGATTCCCCAGGGACTTAATGGAGGTTGTGGCTGCCTTGGTCCAGATGGAGTATTAGTTAAACCTCATATAGTGACTGGTGATACAAATAACATCTAATGCGACCACAAAGTGAGGCTGATGAATGCAGCTGGTGTGTGCATCAGATGCTGTCAGAGGATTTCTTAGTCTCGGGAGGAGGAGGAATGGCTGGAGGAAGGGGGAAGGCAGAAAAAATCAACTTACGTCCAGGTTGTCGCTGCACTTTGTCAGCCTGCAGCCTGAGAGCTTTATGAAAAGCCTGACCGTGGTTGTCCCTTCGGTTGTTAAGAAGCCAGGGAAATGAGTCTATCTGCCCCTCCTTGTGCCTTCTATAGTATTTTTTTTCTTATAACTTTATTAAAAGTAATTTACATATAATAAACTGTACTTATTTAAAATGCAGAGTTCAGTGAGTTTTGATAGTCATAAACACCTGTCAAACCACCAAGATGTAGACCATTTCTGTCACCTTTACCAAAGACTTCTCATACCCCACTGTGTTCATCCCTCCTCCCACCTGTGGCCTCAGACTCACACCTGTCTGCCTTTTGTCACTACAGAATACTTTGCATTTTATACAAATTATACAATATGCATTTCTTTTGTGTGTCAGTCTTTTCCCACCAAGCAGTGGTTCTCAGACTTCTCCATATTTTGTGCATGCCAAGTAGGTTGGGATGTTTTAAGGTGAGCACAATTCTTGATGGCATGGCTCTTACTGCTGGTTTCTGTACCTGAGAAATTGTGCATATCTGAGCTGATTTGCCACCATATTTTAGGGGTGAAGGGGCTGCTGTGGTAACCAGCAGTGGTCAGTATTTCCCAGTAGGTTGCACAGTCAGAGACTGAGGCTGGCCTCTGTTCCCCTCATACCTCTTCCCATCAATATTTATTGAACATGGAAAATGTCCTAGATACTGCTCTCAGCACTTGGGGACATCAGCAAATAACAAAAATCCCTCCTATGGTGAAATCTGCTATGGCTGTCAAATAAAAAAAATATAACATTTCTTGTTATGGTTGGTCTTATGTAATTGGCCAACTCTTGTTATAGTTGGTCTTGTAATAACATATATTGTTAGTCTGTCGTAATACTGAAAGGAAAATAAATTAAGAAAGCAGAATAGGAAAAGCCAAGATAAGAGAACCATACCTTAGCTGGGTACACAGGGAAGGCCTCATCAAAACAGTGACATCCCAAAGAAGCAGAGTTCCAAAGCAGAGCCTTCAGCCACTTCTCTGGGTCTCCATCCTAACATTAATATTTGCATCATGATTTCTTTTTTTTTTTTTTTTTTTTTTTTTTGATTTTACATTTTTTTTTTTTTTTTATTTAGCATTTTTTTACATACAATTGCTTGCATACAGAGTATATTCGTACAATTCAGGTCTTCAATCATGCATTTAGGAAAATGATATCCATCTCATTCAAACACCTTTTCTTTTCTTTTTCCTTTTCTCCCTCTCCCTCCCCCCTTGCTCCCTCCCTTACTCTCCCTTCCCTTTGACCATTCTAGTGTTCTTCTAGTCCTCGTATGTACCCTCCCATCCAACAATACTATGGACTAGCCTCCTTATATAAGAGAGAACATTTGGTACTTGGATTTTTGAGACTGACTAACTTCACTTAGCATTATGTCTTCCAACTTCATCCATTTACCTGCAAATGCCATTAATTTATTTTCTTTTATTGCTGAGTAAAATTCCATTGTGCGTATATACCACATTTTCTTAATCCACTCATCTACTGAGGGACATCTAGGTTGGTTCCACAACCTAGCTATTGTGAATTGCGCAGCTATAAACATTGAGATAGCTGTGTCACTGTAATATGCTGTTTTTAAGTCCTTTGGGAATAGACCCAGGAGTGGGATGGCTGGGTCATAGGGTGGCTCCATTCCCAGTTTTCCAAGAAATCTCCATACTGCTTTCCATAATGGTTGCACCATTTTGCATTCCCACCAGCAATGTATGAGTGTGCCTTTTCCCCCACATCCTCTCCAACATTTATTGTTGCTTGTGTTCTTGATAGCTGCCATTCTGACTGGAGTGAAGTGAAATCTTAGAGTAGTTTTGATTTGCATTTCTCTAATTGCCAGCGATGTTGAACATTTTTTCATGTATTTGTTAATTAATCGTGTATCTTCTTCTGAGAGGTGTCTCAGGTGAATGTGGCCGACTTTTACCAGCACAGAATGGGTGCGCCTCCTGTGAGGCATTCTTAAGTCTCCCAGGGCTTATGTCTTCCTAGTGCTGGGTGTTATCCCTGGTTCATTTAAGTTCTCTAAGTGTTGGTTTTGGTGACTGAACTTAGAAAAAAATGCAGAGAAACTGGAGCAGGCTGAGAAAACACATTCAAAGTGAATGGAAGTCATGCTGAGGAGGAAATCCAAATGGACTTCTTGACGTGGATGACTCGGTGAGAGCTTGACAATTTTTCCCCCCTGGGGAATAGTCTCTGCCCTGATGTTTCCTATTGCATGATTGACAAAATAAGGGTCCTGACAAGGAAATATGAAGTTATGTGGAGGTGGGCTTGTGCATGCAGATCTGACAGCAAATGCCCTTAAGTCTAGATGAAAAGGTGGTAAGAAGCCGGCTCCCTCTGTCTCTGATCCTGGTCAAATCACCACTCAATGACAATCTGTACAGAGACTAAAGCACCTGCTTCATTATGTAAATATTAAGGGAGATAAACTGACCCCAGCAATGTACACAAAAGGAAATGCATTTTGATTGAATAGATTTATTTCTAGAATGCATGATAGTTAAATATAAGAAAAATCTAAAAGTGAAATTCTACATTAACATTTAAATTGACTCGCAAAATTATTGTATGAAATTCAATACTCCTTAATGATTTACAAAACAAAAATAGGAAAACATAACAAATAAAAAAACTTAGAAAACTAAAAAAAAAAGCGCTTCTTAAACCTAATAAAGATTATCCACTAAAAATACAATGAGTATAATTTTAATATTAGTGGCATTTTATTTAAAATCATGAGTAAGGCAAGGGTACTCACTACTATACTAATAGCTTCAAATCAACATTACACTGGGATTCTTACTCATGACAATGAAAAAAAGAAAAAAAAAATCATTCTCCATAGATAATATGATTTTCTACATACAGACTCTAAAGAAAGTACAGACAAGTTATTAAACTTAATAATTTTAAATTCCTATAAACAAAATAAAGTTGTGATTTATTCTCCAGCAATAATGAGTTAGAAAACACAATTACAATATAATTTATTCCATGTATCTTGTTCAAATGTCCAACAAGAATAGATACAATAAAACTTATATAAGACATTTAGAGAGAAAAATTTAAAACATTATGAAAGGACACCAAAGAAAACCAAATTCAATGGAGAAATTCACCAGGTGTATTTGCTGGAGTCCTCAAGAGCATGAAAACATCAATTCTCTACAGATTTCTTTGTTTGAATACAATTCAATCAAAATGGCAAAAGGTGCATATAGGAACTTATCAATCTGATTTTCTAATGTATGACATACAGCAAAATGTCCCAAGCCAAGTCAGACTCACCTCAAGGGTAATAAAGTATTTGTTGTTGGGATGGGATGAGTCAAATATCAGAAGTGATAGTTTTATTTTATACTCTCATTCAATTGAAAACACACACACACACACACACACACACACACACACACACACACACACACACAGAGGAATGGGCAAATTGAAGAGTGGTGCGGAATGGAGAGTCCAGAACAGATCCACATAAAATGAGTCTGACAACTTGATATAACAAAATTTGACATAGCGAAACAGTGGATATGGGATAAATTAATTATTGTGCTGGGATAATTAGTTATGCCCAAGGAAGAAATAAATGTGAATCTGAACTTCTTAATAGATACAAAATAAAATTCTAGATGGATTTAATATTTAATATTTAAGACTAATATTAACCTTGAAGAAGAAAATATTGGCAGACTATACCTTATGACAAGAGTATCTGCATTAAGATGTGAAAAATCCCAACCATGAGGAGGGTAAATAAGTCATATTAATTAATGTTCATAATAATGAAGAATAGTTGTTCATAAAAACATACCCAAAATGGTATGTAGAATATAAGCCACAAACTTGAAGATATTTGTAATATTTGACCCTATGAAAGGATAAGGATCTATTTAATATAAAAATATGAAAAATTTGTAAGCCAAAAGATATGTAAACTATCAAAATAATTTTCAAAGTGGAAAGGTATTCCATTGGAAACAGTAATTGGAAAGTGCTGTGGTCTGAATTTTTGTGTTCTCCAGATTCATATTTTTAACCCAAGTCTCTAATGAGCTGGTGCTAGGGAGGTGGGGACATTGAGAGATGATTGGCTCATGGGTGGAGCCTCATCAATGCCATTAATGCCTAAGGGACTGAACATGGCTCAAGTGCTTTCCTTCCACTGTGAGGACGCAACTCAAAGGTGCCATCTATGAACCAGAATGTGGAGCCTCACCAAACCCCAAATCTGCTGGTGCCTTGCGGTTGGACTTCCCAGTCTCCAGAACTGTGGGAAATAAATGTCTATTGTTTATAAACTATAGCATTCATTGCATTTTATGGTAACAACTCAAAAAGACTAAGAAAATAAACATTTTGAAGAAATGCTGTACCTCATTTGTAATCAATGCAATGCCAATTAAGATTATAATAAGATACCATATTTTGCACCCATATGGAAAAATTAAGAACATTGTCATTTCAGTGTGGGTGAGGTTGAAGTTCAGTGGGAACCTCAGAGAGTAGCAGTGAAAATCCCAACAACCATTTGAGAAACAAGCTAGCAATACCTTTAATGCCAAATAAGAGCCATTGTTAAAACTAGACAACCTACTCCTGAATATAGATTTGGGGAAACACTTGCCAGGAGACAAATGCATGGATGAATGTTCACATATTCATCAAATGAGGTGGAAGCACTCAGATCTGTATTGATAGGAGAATGGGTACATTGTGCTACATTGACACAGTGGAATGCTATGCAGCCATGAAAAAAAAAATGAAGTGAAACTGCATTGAATACCATAACTAGATATTAGAAAAATGATCTTGGATGGGGAAAAAAATCACATTAAAATAGACATTATAGAGTCTGATGACATTTTTATTAATTTCAGAAACAAACAATGCCTGACATTATTTGGAGATCAAATTCTTTTTCAAAGCAAGTCGACAGTACATACACCAAATTCTGGTGAATCCTTACCTTTTGACTTTGGGGAGAGTTTCAGAGATACCTGTGATAGAAGACATGAATTTTTGTTTCTTAAAGGTTGGTGGTGGAATCACAACTGTTTGTTTTGCTGTGCTTCACACTTAAAAGTTGTGAAATCAACTGAATATTACAAATATTACATATATATTTTCTAAACATAAAAATTACAGGGACTTTTATAAAAGCTGAATCATAGCACTGCAGTAATTGTAGTGGTAGCAGGGATCAGCACTGCATCTATATTCTAATAGCCCAACAAGGCAATACCAGCTATCACTTTAATAATGATAACTATTTTTTTCAAATAGTGAAAAATAGTTTTGTGCCCCTTCTTTTTTATGATTTTTAAATATTTTTAATTTTAATTTGTTATATATAACAGCATTGCAATTCATATTACACATATAGAGCACATTTTTTCATATCTCTGGTTGTACACAAAGTAGAGTCACATCATTTGTGTCTTCATACATGTACTTAGGGTAATGATGACCATGGCATTCCACCATCTTTCCTACCCCCATTCCCCCTCCTTTCCCCTCCATCCCCTTTTCCTATATTACCATATCTAGAGTTAATCTAATCCTCCCATTCCCCCCCACTCACAGCGCATTTTGAATCAGCATCCTTAAATCAGAGAAAACATTTGGCATTTGTTTTTTTTGGGATTGGCTAACTTCACTTAGCATTATATTCTCCAACTCCATCCATTTACCTGCAAATGCCATGATTTTATTCTCTTTTAATGCTGAATAATACTCCATTGTCTATATATACCACATTTTCTTTATCCATTCATCTACTGGAGGGCATCTAGGTTGGTTCCACAGTTTAGCTATTGTGAATTGTGCTGCTTCTTCTCAACAAAAGAAACAATCAGTGAGGTGAATAGAGAGTCTACAATTTGGGAATAAATTTTTACTGCACACACATCAGATACAGCACTAATCTCTAGGATCTATTAAGAACTCAAAAATCTTAACACCAAAAAAACAAATAACCCAATTGATAAATGGGCCAAGGAACTGAACAGACACTTCTCTGAAGCAGATACACAATAAATCAACAAATATATGAAAAGTGTTCAACATCTCTAGCAATTAGAGAAATGCAAATCAAAATTACTCTAAGATTTCATCCCACTCCTGTCAGAGTGGCAGCTATTAAGAATACAAACAACAACAAGTGTTGGCGAGGATGTGGGGAAAAAGGCACACTCATACACTGCTGGTAGGACTGCAAATTGGTGAAGCCAATATGGAAAGCAGTGTGGAGAATCCTTGGAAAACTGGGAATGGAAACACCATTTGACCCAGCTATCCCACTCCTCTGTCCATACCCAAAGGACTTAAAAACAGCATACTGCAGGGACACAGCCACATCAATGTTTATAGAGCACATTTCACAATAGCTAACCTGTGCTCTTTCTTATATAAAAGATTATCATAGACGATGAAGGCTGCTGAGGACTGTCATGTTGGCTGGAAGGGGGAGCCTGTCTGCAGATGGGGAGGGACTGTGTGTGCTGTTTCCAATCGCTTCTTGTTCCTGGCAAAGTTTGCTTTCTCTCTCCACTCACTGTGTCCATGGGGAATGGATGACTGGTCTGCTGGATATTCACAAAATAAATGTTATTTCAAGTTGCAGAGAGAGAGAGGAAAAAAAAAAAAAAAAGAGCACCTCTTTCCTAAAACACCGTATGCTATATTATTAATCTTGAAAACTGCCTTGGGGGAAAGATGTGTTTAAACTGATTTGCCTCTTGGAATCTGGAGAGCAGTGTTCTCACTTGGAGGACAGCAGTTTTAACTGTGACTTTGATGCAGTGCAAGATCTCTGTTACGTCTCATTTAAAGATTAAGTTTTGCTTGTTCTCCTGTGCTAGTAATATTTTCTTCTGCTACTTCAGGTAATTATCAGGGCTATTTGTTGTTGTAATGAAGGGGACGTTTTGAGGGAGCCATCTGCTTTTTTGCTGCTCTCTGCATGGCTGTGCTGTGAGGATGTGCGGCTGGGGTGGGTCTACCACACAGTCATGGTGGCAGCAGGGACAACATTCTTCCTTACAGGGGTAGTTTTGTTTAATTGATTCAGAGGACTCCAAGAGGCAAACAATGTATGGGAAGTTAGCTCCCACTTCCAACTGACATCAAGTGAATAAAGAGTCTTCTCTGCAGATTTAGGGATTTAAAAAGAGGATCAATTAACTGCAAGGTTGAGTTGGGTCAGCCAAGCGGAAGGGTTTGCTAGCAGTACAGCATATGTCTAAAGCATGAACTTTTAGATTACACAGCACAGTCTGAAAAAAACAACTGGGCAGTCATGGGCTTTATGGCTATTATTAATATTATTACTATTGGGAACAGAATACAGAGATAATAAATGGGAGAAGTTCTATACATGGAATGTTGTTTCATAAATGCTGCATTTTAAAGGGCCACAGTTCTCAAGTTTCATTTGCTCTACAAGGAAGACTCCTTCTCTGTTCACATCCCCTTTCGTCCCCTTGAACACCGTTTACATTTTTGTTGGGTCTAGGCTTACTCCTGTGTCCTACTTGAAATCATGAGATCCTTGATTTGGAGGACCTGTGTTGAGGTCATCTTATATATTACTTGCAGTGCCTAATAAACGCTTCATTAGCTAAAGTGCGATGGACCAGCCTTGAGGACCGGGCCTCTTTCATGAAATGTTCATGGGCTGATGTAGCCTGTGAAATGCATTTGTCTCTCTGGACTTAGTTTCTGTGTGACACAGTTTCACATGTGGTTATGTAAGGAACATATTGGTTGAAAGTGATGGAAAACCCAAGTCAAATTGGCATATGCCAAAGGTGAACTTATGGACTAACATATGGTCGTGACATTCAAGGAAAGATGTGGCTTTGAGCGCAGTTGGATTTCAGAGTTCAAACCATGCCCGTGGTGCCCTCTTTGTCTGCATCTTTTAGCAGTTTGTGTCTTTTTCCTGGAGTTGATTTTATTCTCAGGTAAGATGGCTACCGTCAACCCCAGACCTCTGCTTAGTATTTTAGTAACCCCAGCAGAAAGAGTGCTCCTTCCTCTAGCAGTATGATTTGGAATCAGCTCCACATGCCTCTAATAATGGCGCCACATGCTCACCTTGAACCAACCTTCAAGTGTACTTTAGTTGACTTAGTCCTGAATCACATGCTGACCCAACCACAGGGTGGGGAATTCTGCCCTCAAGTCCCATGAACTACCTGGAGGAGGAATAACGCCAGGGAAACTAGGGGTCACCCAAAGATGTGGAAATGGGCACAGACAGAACAGGAAGACAATGAAGATGAAAGATTCTTATGTTGCTTTCTGTAGGAACACGGATTCAATATTTTTCTCAACTGAAACTTAAGCTTATTACCCATAGGTTATTTTCTTTTTCATTTTTTTTTCCTCTCCTAATTTTTGAAACAGAATATACAGTAATTATTCAATACTGATTCAAGAAGATAGAACTGAATTGCTTCCCTCAGTAGAGTCTGGACGAGGCCTTAGCTACTCTTTCCAGTTCTCCCTGATGTGGTGTACTTATACACACGGTTGGCCTTAGCCCTTCTCCAACTTATGTTCATTGGGCACCAAGAGAATATTAAAATAATCCTCCATATCGTTTGTCAAACTCCAGCCTGAGTTTTTCCTCATCTTCCCTGGTTGTACCTTTTGATTATTCCTGTCATTCTAGCTAGAGACTTTTGCCTCTTCCTTGTCCCTACTTTTGAGATTATCTTGGCACTGTCTCTTCCTCCTTTCTGTCCCATTGTAATCACTTCAGATTTTGTCTTTAACAAACCCCATAGTAGCTTCCCGATTCTTCAAAAGGCCCTGCTTCCCTCTTCCTTTAACACTTCCTATATGCTGATACCACATTAAGGATCCTACAGAATGACATATCTGCTTATTCTTTGGAAACCATCTCTGACATTTTTTTTTCATCTTACAGATGATGAAACTGAAGAGAATAAGGTCATTAAATCAGTTTGTAGATTTCTATGTGATGTAGTGTGCCATTTCCCTAAAGAAAAAAAAAAAAAAAAAAACTATTCTCCATTGCTCATACTTCAAGATTGCTGTCCAGTCTTCCAGGCTAGATGCCACCTGCCATTTCCACTTCTCTTCATATGATTTATGCTGTAGACATGTTTGAATGTGTTCCTTCTGGAACATGTATTTCCTCCTTCCATCTCTTACCTCCCAGTCCTCATGCTAATATCCTTCCATAATCAAATGATGCTTTTCCATGATGCTTCCTTCAGTCACCCAACAAATTTGATTGCACCCCTCAGAAGCTCAACATTCCTTCTTCCTTTCATCTCATGAATAGGGAGAGTAGCTACTTGTCAAGTGTGTACTGTTAATCTACCTGTGCTATACACATCACCTGCTTTGTTCTGTGATGCACACTCTCTTTTTAGCACCTGAAAACCATGTTGTAAAGAAGATATCTTATTTTAGTGACCATTTCCTCATCCAGTTTAAAACCCTGCTCAGAGAAGACCATGAATAGGCATTTTCTGAAAGGATGAATAAATAGGGAAAAGAAGAATTGGGCTCACATTTCCTAACTAAAGTTATAGATGATTTTTCTATTGCATATCACAAGTATACCCATTACCATAGAAATGTATTCCTTGATCTTTTCTTCCCTTACCTGAAGTCTGCAGAAGTTTCAGCAACTAACATTTGAATTTTGACGTCTTGGAGTTCCAATGCTTTATAGCTTACTTAATCCAATTGACTAAACTAGCGCCCAAGTTTGCTTTATCTAGGAAATGTAGTGTCTTGTTTCTAAGTCCCAGTGACTATGGTCTTGTTGCTGCATTGAGAAACTTCCTGGCTCTGCTATTGGCTACCAACATTTATCTGTCACTGAACATTCAAGACTTTGGATTTGTTATTTATGGGAAGAAAGTCTTTATGTCAAGGGCTTCATAAATATTGGCCATATAAAATAGTTTCTTGCAAATGAAGTTACTACATCTTCATTGGCTCTCCCTTGCTGTCAGGATAAACTGCAAGCTTATAAACATACAATTCAACCTCTTCCACAGTTTATACCATAAATGTATCACCATCTGATTCTCTATGCAAACTATGTCACCTGGGTTTACCTTAAATTAACTTTGGGCACAGGCAGATCATATAAATAGGAATATTTTTGGACTATGGTAAATTGGAGAGCACATGTCCTGCCTCAAGACATTTAAACTCATTGAAAATGTGTGTTAACAAGCAAGACAAAACAAAACAAAAAAAACCTCTCTTTTATCTTCCCCCCAAATACCATAGACAAATAATAAATGCTGGACTTGGCCATGCATCACAAGGTTGAAAACCCTGCACCAAATAGAGGGTGTAGCAGGGCACTTGGCTTTCATTGTCACCTCCCTTGACCTTATGCTGTCCTGTCACTATTTGTGGGGGACTTTCTTCTATCTATGATGAGTCACCACATTACATAGCACCCAGGCACAAGGTTTTCCCTTCCTTTTTTAGGTTCCCATGACACCTATGTGTACCTCATTGGCCTAACACATAATGTCTCATGTTGCCGACTGAAGCGACGGCCGCTTGGAGCAACGAAGCTGCGGGAAGAAGTTCAGAGGCGAACTGGAAACAAACAGCCATTTTATTTTGATAACTTCTCTCTCTGGCTCTAACAATGACTTTAACACGCACTACACACCACCAAAAACCCACACACCAAATGGCGCCAAACCGATCAGCAATCTCGGCCCAAGTCTCTTGAGATCCCAGGCCAAGTCTTGTGAGACTACAGAAGGCGGCAATGCCCAAACATCTCCATGGCCCATAGTCAACCACAATCTCAGCCATCTCCCCAAACAGGGCTCCTGCATTTCCCCCCTTTTGTTTTAAAAGAGGGGATGCTCTAGGACGTCTATGTGCAACCAACATTCTTACCCGTCATCAGATAATCAAGGCTGTGCCCTTGACTCCTGTCTTAGGTTGATATGTCGGCCACATGAGAGTGTCCGGTGGATTGGTGACAACCTCATCTGGATCGACTGTGCCTGTCTTAGGTTGTCCCCCTCTGGGGATCTTACCCATCATTGGCTAACCAGCCATCCAATCGAGCCCTTCAGGATCGACTGTGTATGATGACTAACAGCCGTCCAATTGTAAGGAGATGCTGCGGCTTTAAGGCGACTAGCCTTTTGGTGACAAGCCAAATTGCATAGCATATCAAATTATTTAAACAAATCGGCTGCCCTAAGTTCCATCAAGTAACACACTGAATTCTCTAGACAAATACCCGCAAAGCATTGTTTTGTAAAGTTTCAAACAATGAAAGATCAAAATGTCCACTTGTTATAACACGTTGATCTAGGAGGCCGCCTGCATGCAGAGCAGAGGCCACACTGCTGGTGAGGTTGTTTGATGGTGGAGCAGCAGGAATGGTTGAAGCTGTAGCAGCAGCCGTCTTTTTTATGTCTAGACAATGCCACCGGCAAATCCTAAGGGCCCTCTACCTAGAAACTCAAGCATTAATTATTAAAGGAAAGGCAGTGCTATTCCAGCACTGAGTCAAGAGGCAAGTTGTCAAACTAAAAAATAGAATAATTAGATTAGAAAATTAAAGTTGATTTTTGTTTACACATATTGCTAGTTGAGCTTCCACAAACATCAGTTGGCAAAATATCATATTTAGAACAAAACAAAGAAAGACTGAGGGTATTTACTGCATTAAAGATAGATTAAAGAAAAGGTAAAGGCACTTTGGAGAAATAATTTGTTAGCTGGAACCCTCGAGTCTCTGTATACACAGCAATCTTTTACCTGTTGAGATAATTGAAATTAATCAGCTATTAAACAAATGAAGTTAATAACAAATAAACAATCTTATGTCAAAACACCAAAATATCAGGTTATGTAGCACTAGTCATATTGTTTGCTAAAGAGAAGTCCCAGAGACACATATAAATCAAAATTGAAAGTACCTTCATTTATAAAATTATTTACCTAAATTGAATACTCTTAACCTAAAATGAATTAAAGTTATTTGGATCCATATATATTTATTTTTTCGTAAGCGCTTTGTTACTTGTGACATCACGCTGGACAGACGCACAAACATACAAACATATATTTGTGACGTCACATTAACATGAAATGTAGACAAATGTACAGAAATAAAGACATGTATAAAAAAGAGAAAAAACAAACAAACAAACAAACAATTGTGTGCACACTAAAGAGAGATCTCCTCGTCCAGGCCGGGAGGAATAACACTTAAGTTGTGAAATATTTTGAAGCACTTTTTTGAGGGAATCATTCCATATCTTCATCTTGGTCCTCTTGATTTTGTACTTTTTTTTATTAATCTTGATTCTTCAACAACTTCATCTTGATCCTTTTGATGTGGTACCTGTTTTATTAATCTAGATGGTATCCATATTGGAGAGGATTCGTGCTTTGGAAAAACACAGACAGATCCTCTCCCCCAAATTAATACTGGATCTGGACCCTTCCATGTACCTGAAAGAACATCCTTCCAGTAAACCAAAGGTTTATGTTGTTGGTGTGGGTTCCAATGTCTGTCTCCAGCAGAATAACCATTAGAGTCTAAAGTTAAAAAATTTAAGGTAAACAGGGCAACTGCCAATCTGTCCCTAGGACTTTTACAATTTCCTTCTTTTTGTTTTAATAACATAATTTTCAGTGTGCGGTTTGCTCTTTCAATAATGCCCTGACCCTGAGGATTGTATGGGATGCCTGTTTTATGGGATATATTGAATTTTGCACAAAACTGTTTGAAAGATGAGGACGTATATGCAGGGCCATTATCTGTTTTAAGCATTTTGGGGATGCCCAATGCAGCAAAAGCTTGCAAACAATGAGATGTAACACCTTTAATTTTTTCTCCAGAATGTAAGGAAGCAAAAATCATGCCTGAGCATGTATCTATGGTCACATGAATAAATCACAATTTTCCAAAACTTGGCTCATGAGTAACATCCATCTGCCACAAATGATTGGGCATTAATCCTCTAGGGTTAACACCATAATGAGGATTGAGCAAATGTGTCATACAAGGTTTACAATCTTTTACAATTATTCTGGCTTGCTCCTTTGTGATTTTAAACCTACGCTGCAAGGTGGTGCTATTGACGTGAATCTGGGAGTGAAATAAAGTAGCTTGCTGGAGCGCTAAAAGTATAAATATTGTTTTTGTAAGTTCATCAGCCTTTTGATTACCTTCATGGAGGGGACCAGGCAAGTTGGTATGTGCTCTAATATGCCCTACGAATAGAGGTTGTTTTCTTGCCCACAAAAGTTTTTGTATTTGATAAAACAATTTAAAGGCTGGAGTATGAGGTGCTATTGGTCCTGCTAGCTCTAATTTGGGGACGGCATGTACAATATAGTGGCTATCAGAAAAAATGTTCATGGGCTGTTCTCTAAAATTTTCCAGAGTTCTTACCACAGCTTCCAGTTCCACTAATTGAGCTGATTTGTGTGTAGTTATGTAAGCCATATTTTCTTTTTTTAGTGACTACTGCAGCAGTACCATTTGAGGACCCATCTGTAAATACATTTAATGCCTTAGGAATAGGTTGATTTTTTATTACCTGTGGAAATATAATAGGATGATTAATACAAAAAGATAATATAGGAGACTTAGGAAGGTTATTATCAAAATTTGCAGAAGTAGAGCATTTAGCTATAGCCCAATCATTATCATTGAAGCATAAATATTCAATCCGTGATGATGAATAGGGAGTAATAATAGTAGCAGGGTGAATGCCAAGTATTTTAGTAGAAGTCTTAAGTCCTTGAAGAAAAAGTTTAGCCACCATGGAGGTATAAGACTCAATTATACTTTTAGGAGAGACGGCAAATGTATCCATAATAAAGGCCCTTGTTGCCAAAATACTCCTGTGAGTGTATATTGTGAAGAAATAATAATCAACATCAGCGGTTGAGTTAAATCAAATCTATCACAATGAGCTCATTCGATGGCTTTTTCTACTAACTTTAAAGCTTTCCTAGTATCAGGAGTCAATGTTCGTGGTGAAGATGGATCAGGGTCCCCAAGAAGGATGTCAAATAAAGGTTTTAGTTGGTCAGTAGTGAGGTTTAGTGTAGGGCGAAGCCAATTAATGTCTCCCAGTAGTTTTTGGAAATCATTGAGGGTGGTCAAATGTTTTTTATTTATTAAAATTTTGGGGGGTCTAACAAAGGTATCCATGATTTTAAATCCTAAATATAATATGGGTGTCTGCTTTGAACTTTTTCTTCTGGTATATATAATCCATATTTTTTTAAAATTTCTGTTATGTCACTGAATATATTAAATAAGATTTTTTGATTAGGGTGGGCCAGTAAAATATCATCCATGTAATGTAGACACATGAGGTTTGGATATTTATTTTTAATGGGTTGGATTGCTTTGTCCACATATATTTGGCATATGGTGGGGCTATTAGCCATTCCCTGCAGTAGCACTTTCCATTGATAAATTTTATCAGGGCCATTATTATTGATAGAAGGAACTGAAAAAGCAAACCTGGGGGCATCCAGAGGATGTAGGGGAATGGAAAAGAAACAATCCTTTATATCAAGAGTAATAAGATAGAAATTTTTTGGAATAGCTACAGGATTAGAAAGTCCAGGTTGAGTAGGGCCCATGATTTGCATGGTTTTATTAATTTCTCTAAGATCATGTAACAATCGCCATTTTCCTGATTTTTTCTTGATCACAAATATGGGGGAATTCCAGGGAGAGGTGGAAGGTTCTATATGTCCTGCTTCTAGTTGTTCCTGAACTAGTAGGTGGGCCGCTTGTAATTTCTCTTTAGATAGGGGCCACTGAGGGACCCACACTGGCTTATCAGAAAGCCATGGTATTTTCAAAATTATTTTCTCAGTGGCCCTGAAAAAAAATATCTTTTTCCTTTATGATAATGATTACTTTTAGGGTTAAGATTACTCTGTACTTTTTGATAATGATTTCTTTTAGGGTTAAGATTACCCTGTAGATTTTCACATTTAACACCTGCAGGCTTGGTTGCAAGGTGTACTCCCATTTGTTGCAAAATATCTCTTCCCCATAAAGTAACCTGTAGGTTAGGTAAAACATAAGGCTGAAATGTTCCTTTATGCCCTTCATCATCCTCCCATTTTAAAATTACCACACTTTTCTCTGGGAGGTTATTATATCCCAAGCCTCTTAAACTGGTTGAAGCTTTTTTCAGAGGCCAGAGCTTGGGCCATTGCCATAGATTAATGATGGAAGAGTCAGCTCCAATATCTATCAGTCCTTCTATCTCTATTCCTTGGATTTTTATTTTACACGTAGGCCTCCCTGAACAATCCCGAACCCAGCAAGCCATAGGTTCTGACTCAGTGGAACAAAATCCTCTATTGTTCCCTTTTTGAGGCATACTCATTTTAAATGAATTATGTAAATTGGGAAAGAGAAGCAACTGAGCAATTCTATCTCCTTGATTAACAGAACTTATACTTTGGGGTGAGCTAAGCATTATTTTTATTTCCCCTTTGTAGTCTGGGTTTATTACATCTGGGGTCACTTGCAAACCTAATAAGCTTTTACGACTTTTCTCAAGAATAAGTCCTACAGTCCCTGAGGAAAGAGGTCCCCTGACTCCTGTGTCAATCAATTGAACCCCCATTTCAGGTGTTAACACTATTCGGGTGGTGGAACAGAGGTCTAATCCTGCATTTCCTCCTGTTCCTCTGGTGAGGGAGTGGATGGGTAGTAGGGATTGTGTCGGGGAAGCATCTGAGTGGATGCTTGAGGATACTCCTCCTCCAATGTCCCGTACATTTGTGGGCCCTGGGGCATTGGGCCCCGTGCCCCGTTTTTTGAATTCCTGAACAAAGGATTTCCATGGATGTCAAATTTTGAATGGCATTTATTGGCCCAATGATTTCCCTTTTTACACCTGGGGCAGCGGCCTGGGGCACGGTATGAGCTTGGTCTTATTTCTCTTTGGGGATTTTGCCTAGAATAGCCTGATTGATTATGATAATTTTGCCTGGAATATCCTGATTGATTATAATGTCTAGGTTTAGCCTTTGTGAAATTTTGAGGGGAAGCACCTCTCATTGAGGCTGCAATCACATTTCCTGTGACAAAGGCATCATTTATATCTTTACATAGTTGTATATATACCTAAAGATCCTTTTTAGTTCTCCATGGCCTGATGGCTTCCTGGCAGTATTTATTAGCATTTTAGTATGCTAATTGAACAACTAATGGCGTAGCTTGATCAACATCTGCAAACACTCTACCTGCAGTTCTCAAAAGTCGATCAGCAAAGTCAGCATATGGCTCATTAGGTCCTTGAATCACTTTTGACAAGCTACCTTATAGATCCCCAGGTCCTTGTACAGTTTTCCATGCCTCTAAGGCACCTGCGTTTATCTGAGCATATACACCTGGGTCATAATCTTTTTGAGCCTGTAAGTCTGCGAACTGCCCTTCTCCTGTGAGCATTTCTATATTATAGTCTCCAAACACTTCAGCTGCATTTCTTTTAGCCGTTTCTATACAAAGTTCTTGGAATTGCGATTGCCAAACCAAGTATTGCCCCCCGCTTAATGCTGCTTTACATAGACTTTTCCAGTCTGAGGGGGTTAAGCTAAAGGTGTTAAGGGACTCCAGCATACTCAATGTGAAAGGAGCTTGGGGCCCATAAGTCATTACTGCTTCTTTGAGATTTTTTATTGTTTTGAAATCTACTGACTGATGGACCCTCTGTCCATTTTTCTTTTCAAATGCTGGCGGTTCCCAATGTATCTGTGAATTACCCTCGAGAGTGCATAAGCACTCAGAAAGACTTTTTATTTCTGTTTCTAAGGTATGCAAATGCCTAGTAATACCCTTCATATTTTCTGTAATGGATTCCACCCATGGGGGAGTAGAGGACACAAGTGGTTCCTCTACTTGACGGTCCTTTTTCTTGGTCTTTTTTTCTTTTTCCTCATTTTCTCAGGATCACTTTTACTAGATTCCTCACTACTGCTAATTTCACTGACAGCAATATCCTGAGGCCCAGGTTCCATTAAGAGCAAGTATCCTTCAGCTATCACCAATAACTCCCGAATAGCTCTAATAGCTTGGATTTTTGTCATTTTGGGGACTCTTCTAATACTCTCTTTACTGGTCTTAGTGGACCCAGTGGAAGCTAAGCTTTTTTGATCACTTTCACTTTTTTCTAAATCCTCCTCACTGAGAACGGAGTCAGGTATATCAAGGAGTCTTTCCATAGCCTCTATCTCTTGGGATTCAGTTATATTCGAACCCATATTTAGAGACCTTTCAGTTCTTACCTGTCCGCTCCTAAGTCCCCGTACGGGTCGCCACCTGTTGCCGCCTGAAACGAGGGCCACTTGGAGCAATGAAGCTGCGGGAAGAAGTTCAGAGGCGAACTGGAAACAAACAGGCTTTTTATTTTGATAACTTCTCTCTCTGGCTCTAACAACGACTTTAACACGCACCACACACCACCAAAAACCCACACACCAAATGGCGCCGAACCGATCAGCAATCTTGGCCCAAGTCTCTGGAGATCCCAGGCCAAGTCTCGTGAGACTACAGAAGGCGGCAATGCCCAAACATCTTCATGGCCCGTAGTCAACCGCAATCTTAGCCATCTCCCTGAACAGGGCTCCTGCAGTCTAACATTGTAATTATTGCAAGCATCACTCTCCTCCTGGAGATCATATGCTTAATATTTAGGGTATGTGTCTCAGGCATCCATGTGGCCAAGGTACATTGCACAAAACTTTTGCCATTCCTATATTCTCAGATGATACCCATTGGCTGGCACTTGATCCATATCATTTGCATATAAGACAGGCATCTGTGTTTTGTGCTGCTATAACAATATCTGAGCCTGGGTAATTTATTATGAACAAAAGTTTATTGCCTTGTAGTTCTAGAGGTTAGGAAGTCTAAGACTAAGGGGCCAGCATTTGGTGAAAGCCTTCTTGCTGTGACATTCCCATTAATGGAAGGGCAAATTGAGGTGGAGAGAGAGTGCAGGGATTGAAATAGAAACTTGAAGCTCTTCTGTAATGGGCATTATTCCATTCAAGAAGGTGGAGCCCTCTTAACCTAAATACCTCTCATTAGGCCCCAAATCTCAACTCTGTTGCATGGGGGATTACATCATCTACACAGGATTTTTTTTGTGGGGGGGGGGCATTTTCAAACCCAGAGTACATGCTAAAATGGAATTAACCAGTCAATTTAATGAATACCTCTTCTGGTCTGTTTTAGGATTCAGTACCCCCCCCCCCCCACACACACACACCCTTTTTTTAAATCCACTTGAACTCTGACTCATTCCAATTTTAATAATGAATAATTTTAATAGATAGTAATTATAATAATGTTCCCAGAGATGGGATAATTTTGGTTCACTCACTTGGCCCATCTATAAACACATGCTGGGTAATATAAAATTCATCTGTGTAGTTATACCCTTACAAGTGTTAGGAAGCTCCAAACATTTGTCTGAGTGATTTTTCATGGTGTTCCTGTTCTGCTTCAGAGAATGCAGTCAAGAAAGGGTAAAGTTGGGGGAGACATTTTGCAATTTTACAAGCTGCTACTTCCAGCCTTGTGTTTACAAGCATCTAGTTCTAACCACCACGAAAATAAACAGAAAGTAATTCTTCCATGAAAAGACCCAGAAGAAACTTTAAATGCTTACTGCTTAGTGAAAGAAGTCATTCTGAGAAAGCTACATAATTTATAATTCCAACTATATGACATTTTGGAAAAGTCAAAATTATGGAGACAGCAAAAAGATCAGTGACCATCAGGGGTTGGGGAAAGGAGGAAGAAACAGAACACAGAAGATTTTTAGGACAGTGAAATGGCTTTGTTTCATAGTACGATGGTGGAAGCATGTCTTTATAAGAGTGGACTAATGCAAACTGTGGACTTGAGTCACAGTGTTCAATACTGGCTCATCAGTTATACCAAATGCATTACACTGTTGCAAGATGTTGATAATAATGCTGTGGGAGGTGGGAGGGTACATGGGAACTCTGTCTTTATATCCTACTCTTTTTTTTTGTAAACTGAAAACCTCTCTATAAAAGCCTATTTTTAAAAATAGAAATTCTTAATTTTGGTAATGAAGGCAATATAAATACAGAAAATTCCAATTGTCGAAAGACAACTTCTTAGAGATTTTAAGCAGACTATCATTTGGGGACAGCAAGAAGCTAGAGAAAGGACACTGCAAATACCACTGTGGTTAAACTGATCAGAAGTAGATGGATAAGCCAGAAATGACGGTTACTCCCTCTGAGCACCTGTTCCAAACTTGGGGCTCTTGAAACAATACTTTCTAAGGTGTCATGATGATCGTTAAGCCTGTGATAAAGAAGACATTAGAAGAAAAGGGATTTATCAGTAAGATCAGGAGATCTGTGTTGAGGTAGTCGAAGGGTGGCCTGGTTTTTAATGTGTTCCCTCTTCACCCACCAGTGATGTGTTAAGGCCCCTCTCCTCTGCCTGTCTCCTCACAAGGCTCACTCCTGATAGGAGAACTTGGCTGTGCCTTGGGAGAAAGCGACTCCCACAAACTCCCCTGTTGGGTGGAACACTGCTTAGGAATTCTCACCAGTCTCAAATCCACAGTAGACAACTGCAACCAAAGCCAGCAGATAAATAGGTCTATTTATTTTCATTTCAGTTACTGGTTTCATTTTTTTTATTACTGTGAGTAAACAAGGACTGCAAATAGAAGCACATATGCAGATTTAGCTTTTAATCCCCCAATTCCTGTCTGCTGGCTGCTATTCCTGAGATTGCTTGGCCCATAACACTGTCTGTCTGAGCTCCCAGGCAGAAGAAAGAGCAGGGCACTGTGGTGGGCACCCACCTTTCCGAGTTAGGAAAGCAGACCCTGGTCTTCCCATCTCTGGCACTGATGGATTGAGTCATTGTTTTGGCAGTGCAGTTCTTTTTGTGCCTGGGGCTGTCTGCAGAAAGCTGTTTGAGTTGGAGGCTGTGTACCATGCCATCTTGGAAATTCTGTATTTTCAGCATTTTAGTCAATGCAAGGAGTAAGAGAAATTGTAATTGAGGCTGCCTTTCTATAAATCATGCCACAGAGAGTGAGCACGTCCAAATGTTGGGTCCAATAGAAACTATGTCTCTTGCCTGGGGACAGCGGTGGGGCGTGTTAGAAAATCAGTTGAGGCATCTCTGTGGTTGCTGAGCAATGCACTGAGGAAGAAATAGAAAATAAAGTCTAAGTTTTCTGGCAAAATTATGAACTCTAGGTGGGGATAAGATGGTGAGGACACAAAGAACAAGAATTTATCAAAATGTGTGTATAATCCAGTTGGAAACAGGAGGGCAAGCTCACATGCAGAAGAGTTCCAATCCCCTACCTGTACAGTTCAGGATAAAGGCACTGGCTTAAAGAAAAGCCAGCCTCTCCTTTCCCAGCTTACATATTTTGTCTTTGTATTTGATTCTGTCATGAAAATATTGTCAGGATTTGGTGTTCTTTGTACAATAATGTTAAAGTCCCCAAAACCGGCTATCATGCTAAGTGAAATAAGCCAATCCCACAAAACCAAAGGCCAAATGTTTTCTCTAATATGTGGATGAATATGTTTTCTCTAATAGGCGGGTGGCACTAGGGAAAAATAGCATTATTTTAGATTAGGTAGAGGGAAGTGAAGGGAGGGGAGGGAGGGGATGTGGAAATGGGAAAGATAGTAGAATAAAACAGACATTATTACTATCTGTATATATGTAACTACATGACCAATATGTATCTGCAACATGTACATTTTGAAAAATGAGAAATTATATCCCATCTGTGTATGATATATCACAGTGCATAAATACATTCTGCTGTCATGTATAACTAATTAAAACAAATTAAAAATATAAAACAAAACAAAATGGTAGCAGGAAGTACCTGTATCTACATGTGATACACACTCCATATATGATATGCAGTCAAGCAAAGCAAAGCTCTGGTTGAGAGTAAATTCTGGGGACCCATCTGATACTCTGTGGGTGAGCTTACTGATTTTCCTCAAAGGGTTGTGCCCACTTTCCTGTTCTTGTGTTGACTAAAACAGTAGGAAATGCATTTGACTTTCATCTGTCACAGTTATTTGGGTGTAAGTCAGAAAAAGATGAGAGTCCATCTATCAGGGAAGTGTGTTCAGAGGGAAATCCAGCATTGATTTCCTGGGACTTTCCCAGCCCTAGAAATGCAAAGATTTCATGAACTAGGCATGGAATAAGGCAGGAGAGTAAAGAAGAAAAAGTCAGGTCTTTGCCTGACCCCGTCTTTACTATAATGTGTTTGAAGGAATCGAGTTATGCTCTGTTTGCCAGGAGGGACTTTTTAAACCCAGACACCTACTCATTTTTTCTCCAAAACAGCCATTGTCTTGGAGTGTCCACTCCAGGCACCTTCTAGAAAAGAGGCAGCCACGCCATGCTTATGCAGGTGCACCACCTGGCTGCCTAAGAGTTTCTGAATGTGGGACTTTCAGACAAAGTGAGCAATGAAACAGGGCCTGTGTGCCTGGTAAGTAACATTCTTAGCTATAGCACCTTGCTTTGTGAGCACAATGACTTTACAGTTTTTACATCTTCTTTGTTTATTTCCCCGTTGGATTTCTAGAGTACGTTCTTTTTGAAACGCTAGCCTCCAACAGCTGCACTGAGGGGACTGACAGAGGGGATTGTGTCTCATTTCTCACTTTTGTCTCTGTCCATGCTGGGACCAGAGAGAAAGGTAGAAACAAACTCAGAGGAAAAAGTACCCTGCCTTCCACAGAGATGTGCCTCCAGAGAGCTGTTTTTTTTCCTCACTGAACCTTGGCGGGAGTTATGGTTTGTTTGTGGAGACGATCCCCTTGCAGAATGGCTTGGGCCCTTGTTGGCATCTCTCCCCCAGAGTGACTCTTGATTATATTTAAAAACAACAGGTACCTCTGGAGGCAAGATCTGAAGGTTGGGTGAATCTGGAACACTGGCCTTAATAGCTGCAGGCTGTCCTTTGAGCAAGGAGAGATTCATGTGGCACTTAATTTTATGGTGGCTATTGGCCTGCCAGGTTAGCTTTTTCCTAAGTCTGTTTTCCCATGGAGATCCTAGGAGCCATTTCATTATCCCCCAGACCATTTGAGCTGGAAACATTTGGCTGTGCATTTCTGAGGCCAGCAAAGTTACACTTTCTCATGTCTTTCTTTAGAGAAATTGAAGATAGTATAGAACTGGAATTTTGGGGTGTCACTCCAGTGTTCTTTCCATATAGGCTTGAGCACTGCTTGAAATTCTCTGATTTTAGAACTTGTTTTGACATTTTTTCTTTGCATAATCACCTGTTTCCATGTCTGTTTCCCCCAGTAGACCCCACACGCCTGAAGGGTAGCTGGTTTTTGTTTCTGCCTTATCTTTAGCACTTGGCAGAGCACACAAGCTAGAAAATTTACGCATAGTGCTTGACTACTTTATACTTCTTTATATTTTTCTCTACACTACACACACACACACACACACACACACACACACACACACACAGAGATCTGAAAAATAAGTTAATTCACACAACTGGTGACACCCACAGATTTATTCCTTTCCCTGATTGGAAGTGCAGCAGCATGTCCCACAGGCTCAGAATCTTGGAGTCCTATCCCTGAGTGGTCACTTTTCTCCCACTGCAGTGCAGCAGGAAATCTCATTACTTTTACTTTCAAAATACATTGCCAATGTGGTCAGTTCCCTTATCCCCTCCATAAGTCAATGGATGGGGGCAAATCTCAGAGCTGTGGCTCCTCTTTTTTCATTCAAAGCTCACAGCTGACCTCTTACCGAGTCTTGGTGTTCCTTCTAGAGTGTTCTGCAGTTCCTCCCTAACTTCCCACTAACACACTAGTGCAGGCCGTCCCATCTGTCTTCCCTGGGTGAATGTGGCCATGCTTCTCCAGTCTGGCTGCAAACCCCATGGTTCCCCCATTTTTTGTCCTCACAGAGGAAGCATAGATCTTTATACCTGCAACCACAGCCTTGTCCTCCAATGCCTAGGTAGATTCCCACAGTGCCTGGAAGAAGCCTGAGACACTCCCATCTGTAAGGAGCTCCAAATATCCAACTGGTCATCATCCACCTGGGACATGGGTATAGGTGGCTAAAGATAGGGGATGTGCTTGGTTTTTGTCTGTCCAAGTTTACTCAAGAATGCTCTAGAACGGAGTTTCTCACTGTGTGGTTCCTCTGCATTCACATTAGACTCATTTGGGGACTTGTTAAATTATAGACATCTGAGCTATGGGCCTTGATTATGAAATCAGAATATCTGAAGGGGGAATAGAATGTACATTTTTAACCAGGTATGTGGAAAAATGTAAAATTTGAGAGCTACTATTCTGGAGCAAGCCCTTCATTCTTTCTTATACAAGAAATCTGAGGAATTTAAAGTCTTCCTCAATATATTACAGATGGGCTACTGATGGAACTAGGACTTGAATCTAGATCTGTGTATCAGCTAGTTAATACTATGTAACCAATTCCTCCAAACTTAGGGGCCTTATAAAACTGCACATTCATTAGCATTCAGAGCTCTGTGGGTCATGCCTTCTGCATGACCCTGTCCCTAGTTTTATCTGTAATGTCTTTGTCATCTCCTGATACTTCCCTCTCTGCTTGAGCCACTCGGGCCTTCAGTGTTCCTCAAGGGCACTACAGAAACACACCCCTACCCCCACCCCCACACACCTTGCTGTTCTTACCTCCCGAGTGGCTGCTTTTTCAGATGCTCACATCTCTTGCTCTTTCATTTCACTCATGTTCCATTCTGATGTTAGCTCCTCAGAGAGGTCTTCCCTGGCCACCTTAACAAAAAGAGTACCATGCAAACCCCGTCCCCTGGTCCTGCTTTAATATTCTTCTCAGCAGTTCTCTCTGCATGGTGTTGTGCAGTTGATCTTCATTATTCACAGATTCATATTTACCAGTTTGCTGACTTGCTAACATATATTTGTAGTCCCAAAAGCAATACTCACAGTGCTTTTGTGGTCATTCATAGACATGCAAAGAGTGGCAAAAGTGTCACCTGACATGCTCAGTTCCAGCTGAGGTGCAAAGAGGCAAAGCTCTGTGTTTTGGTTTCAGCCCTTGTGTTATAAACAAGGGTCCTTTCTATGGCCTATTTCAGGCCACATTTTTCAAATTTTTATACTTTCCCTTGGTAATTTCTGTGTTTAACATGACCCCCAGGTATAGTGCCAAGGGGCCATCTAGCATTCCCAAGCACAAGAAGACCTTGATGTGCCTTATGGAAAAACCATGTTAGGTAGATTTTCCTGAAGCATGTGTTACAGAACTGTTGGCCTTGACTTCAGTATTAATGCATCAGCAATGTATCTTAAACAAGGTGTCTTTAAATAGGAACACATCTGGAAAAAAAAGGTGCTATGCTGATTGTTGGATGAAAATGTTGTGATCAGAGACTCCCAGAGCCTAACCCTGTGTTTCCCCTAAAATCAATGCTTCATTATTGCCTAACTCTGTTATTTATTGTGATTTTATAGAACATAACTGTCATGAGAAACAAAGATCAACTCTATTTGTGTGTTTGCTTACTCATGTCTATATAAAAATATATTTGCTTATTACTCATTCCCCCACTACCACATTAGCTCCAAGTAGCCAGGGATCAGCTGTGTCTTCCCAGAATCTGACTCTATTCCCAGCATCTGGAACCAGGCCTTGCAGACAGAAGGTGCTCACTAAATTACTGAATGATTACATGGATAAATAAGTGAAATTGAGTCCAGAATGTCTCATGGAAAAAATACAAACAAAATAAGTTTCTATCTTCCAGGGAATTTCACGTCACTAAGCATCATGGCAGTGCCTCATCCTGCTGTGGCCCTGTGAGTTGGGGCTCCTCAGTAGCTCCCTACCCCCTTGATATGATCCAGTCAAGCTCACACTAATTCTGGCTCAGAAGCTCCACATATCCACAAAGGGAAATCAGAGAGCCCGATTTGAGTCCCAGCCACACCTACTCTTTGTAGTGTAAGACTCTTTGTATTAGGACAGGTGACTTCTCCAAACCTTTATTTTTTTGTTCCATAAAATGAATTGAACTAGTGGTCCTCTGCAGGGTGGTTTTGAGGGTTAAAGGAAATGATGGAACCACATAACCAAGAGTTGAGTGCAAAAGTGCTTTTTGGATGGTGGATCTTTGTTATTGTGCTTTGGGTTCCTAGTGGAGAGAAACAGGTGAAAGGAATGTAAAACCCAAGAGACATTTAAGATGAAATCCCTTCATCAAAAGCCCTTATCTATGGCTCAAGGTCAGCACCTAAGAGCAGTGCTCAGCCAACATTTTTTGCAAAGGACCAGGCACCAAATATTTTAGATTTTCCTGGCTATGCGATTTCTGTCCCAACAACTCAACTTTAAACAAATGACTGGTTGTTTCCATCAACCTTTCTTTACAAAAACAGCTGGGTTGCAGTTTGTCAACCACCTCTGTAGACCAGTGGTGCTCAACACTGCCTCTGCGTTAGGATTACCTGGGGAACATTAGAAACACCTGTGCCCAGGTGTTCTCTTCCCAAAGCTTCTGACTTTATTTATTTTTTTGGGGGGGGGGGTACGGGGCTTAAGCATCAGGATTGTTTAAAGTTCCAGTAAACCTTAACACAGAGTTGAGAGCCACTGATTTGGATCATTAAAGCCATGAACAGAAGGACCTCTAAGCAGATGCTGTCTTCCTGCCCCAAACTCAGCTCCTTCCTCAGCCCATTTCAGAATTCAGGGATCAGCACCATTTGAGGCATTCATGCAGGGATTGCCAGACTGCAGTGAGTTCCCTTTGTTTAATGCACGGACCATATCACTTTTGTATCTGGAGGGAAGCTGATTATCTGTGTAATGAATGAGTTGTGCTTCCCGGGCATCCCGTCCAGCTGTTGCTCTGCATTTAGCCAAGGCAGTGCTGATGCTGTCTCACTATGTTCCAGCACCGGCAGGTGGACAGAATGGTTCTGAGCAGAAACAGTCTGTCCCTCTCCTTGCTCAAGGTCCTGGCTTCTCTGGCGGAGCTAGAAGTAGATCCCAGGATCAGAAGATCTTTGGCTTAAGGTCAAGTCTCTGACTCTCAAAGGTACTAGAAGAAGCCTGAGACACTCCTGTCTGTAAGGAGCTCCAAATATCCAACTGGTCTTCATCTACCTGGGACATGGGTATAGGTGGCTAAAGATAGGGGATGTGCTTGGTTTTGTCTGTCCAAGTTTCCTCAAGAATGCTCTAGAAGAGAGTTTTTCACTGTGTGGTTCCTCTGCATTCACATTAGATTCATTTGGGGACTTGTTAAATTATAGACATCTGAGCTATGGGCCTTGATTATGAAATCAGAATATCTGGAGGAGGGAATAGAATTTACATTTTTAACCAGGTATGTGGAAAAATGTAAAATTTGAGAGCTACTATTCTGGAGCAAGCCCTTCATTCTTTCTTATACAAGAAATCTGAGGAATTTAAAGTCTTCCTCAATATATTACAGATGGACCACTGATGGAACTAGGACTTGAATCTAGGTCTGTGTATCAGCTAGTTAATACTGTGTAACCAATTCCCCCAAACTTAGGGACCTTATAAAACTGCACATTCATTAGCATTCAGAGCTCTGTGGGTCAACTGGATGATTTTCCTGATCTCAGCTGGATTCACTCCTGTGTCTGGGTTCTCTGTAGATGGTCTTTTCCCTCTGGCAGGTGACGACTGGTATGCTGTACTGGTGGTAACAACATTTTGAAGGATTGGGAGTGTCCAGTGCTTCTCAGGGACTACAAAGAGTGGGGACACTGTCTCTTACACTGCATTCTGGTGCCAAAACCAGGAACAAAGACTCCTACATTCAGAGGTGAGGAAATAAATGCTAGCTCTACTTACCAGAGAGGTGCCAAAAATCCCCTCACAGAAGTTGTAGACACAGGGAGGCTGACTCTAAGAAGACCGCCCTGTCCAGGACACTTGAGTGCCTTTACCAGTCTTTTGCAGATGGTTAGGGGGCATCTGTAGTCAATATTCCCTCAGATTCTATTCCTAGGATCATTGCTCTTGGATGAAGAATCAAAAATCCTGTATCTGAAGGGACCAAAGAACTCATCAAGTTTAAACCTCATCTGACACTTTAATTTCCTGATAATATCACCTTAATCAAAGTGTGCATCCATCTTCTGCTCAAACACATCACACATAACTCCCTGGAGAACTTGCTGTGATGTGAAGCAGCTCCTTCTAGCCTCAGAGAGTTGTTTAGCATTCAAATATTATTTCTAACAAGAGAATTGGCTTCTGTCTTGATTTTAGCTTTTGGTCCTACTTCTGCCCTCTGATGCTGTGCAAAAGTCCCAATGCCTCCCTGCTCCCGCCCCAAGCAACCTTTTCTCACATTTGAAACAGGTTTATACCTCTTTCATCATGGGTCAATTTTCCATCCCATGTTTCTGCAGTGTTTTCCTCTAGGATACAGTTTTTGAGCTCACTCACAATTCCTATTTTTCCTTGAAAACATGTCTCCATGGCAGCCCCGTGTTTTGGACTCAGATGCTCTGAATTTGCTTAGGGATCTGGATTTGCTTCAGGAAGTATGGACAGAAATCATCATTAAAGTTTATTTTGTGTTAATTAAACCAGACAACATATCCAGGAAGGTCTGTCAGAGGAAAACCCTCCATACATGTTAATTTCATTCCTTTCTTCTGCCTCTGAAAAAATGACTTTGAGGTACACATTATGTTTCCTTTAACATTATGAGTTTGAAAGAACTCTTAAATTTTTCTGGCCTATTCTTAACTCTAACATCATGAGCACATATAAATTTTTATATTTTTATGTGGAAATGGGTTTCAAAGGGTGTTTCCTATGGCAGGAATAGTGGAGTCTTCATTTCTTCCCAATTAAAGGTAGCAATTATTGTTTTCATAGGTAGAGAGAGGAATTTAAGTTGAATAAACCACCCAACACTAAGGGAGATACGTTCTTCTCACCTCTTTTAGATGCTGCCCTTTACAAGGGAAAAACAAACCTGAACTTGGAAAAGTGGGACAACTTGGACACGGTGAAAAGGCCAAGAAGGAGGGGGATGCTAACAATAGGATGTGATGTGAAGCCAGAGCCATCATAGGTGAAGGGTGTGGGTCACTTGGATCAGAATAAATGAAGTCTGCTCCCACAGGAACCTGGGTTTTGTTCAAAGGGTAGAGCTCAATAGGAGACTTTTTTTGAATCATAGTGTATGAAAATGAATAGACTCTGATTGCAGAGGAAAATGGTCAAGGAAATAGGACTGTGGAGACAAAGGAATGTAGTTTAGTAAATACTATGCAAATTGTCAGATTGTCTTATGTTTCTATTAGCTCAGAAAATACTTTCCAGTATAAAAGAGGATAAAATGAATCATGAAAATGATTTGTAAATAAAAGGTGCTAGACAAACTGAAGGTATAATGTCATTCATGCACAGAATACCCAAATGAGCCATTATTCCTGTGAGGTTATATTAACTTGTTTTTCTTTTAAAATCAAGTAGCTAACAAAAACTACAGCATAGTTTAGTAAAAAGAGCATTGAGTTGGAGGTGAGGCCCCTGGGCTTGAATTCCAGCTTCATAACCAACTAGCTGTGTGCTATTAGCAATTCACTTAGGTTCTCTGAGCCTCAGGGTCCTCATGTGTTAAAAGAACTATCCAGATGCAGATGGTCCCTGAGCTATGAAAACATGATTCTCTGATCCTATGTGGGTGGGCAACCCAGTGGTAGTTTGTGCTGGCAATTCAGGATTTTAGATAAGGTTCTTCTTTTCCAGGACCTTCTATATGATTGACAAGACAACTTGAACTTTGGAGGCATAATTGAATGAACCAATGTTTGGATGGATTAAACAAACACATTTAAACAGCTATAAGTGAAACCTATTAGGAGTTGATGATATGCTGGTGTTAAATATGTGAAAAGAGAGATACCGTGCACGGGATACTCTTTCTTTCTCATCATTTTCCTATAGTAATGCATTTTATGAGTTTCCTTGTAAATGTAATTCTAAATTTTTGGTTTTGTAAGCTTGCCTCATTGGCCAAGTGTGGCCAAGGCTGGCTTCAAGGAAAGAAGAGAATTAGAGCTGATGTTGAAAAAGGGTAGAATTTAGACAAATTGGCAAAGGTAACAGAAGCCTTTCACATGGAGAGAATTGTACTTTCAAAGACCTGAAATGGGCTAGTCATGAGTTTATTCACAAATATTCATTGAGCATCTACTTTCTTATATCTGACACCTGATAAGCACTCAAAACTATTAAAGAAGGGAAGCTATATGTTGATAATGTAACTGTACAAGTGTTTCCATACTTTGATGCCTGTTATGAAATCAAAGAACAGAGATCCCCAAAAGGAAGTGACATTAGGCTAGGTGCTTCCCTTAGGATGTACTGTTTCTGCTGATGCCTGAAGTGTGAGCAGGATCTAAGTACAGGGAGGGAAAGATAGAGGCCTGTGGAGTGGAAGAAGAGTGTTCTGGTAGAGGGGCAGCCTGTGTAATGACCCTGAGACCGGAGAATCCATGGCATGTTTGAGAAACCAAAAGGGAACCAATGTGAATGAGACTTGGAAAATAAGGGGAAAGGGGAGAATCCTAAGGGAAAAGGCAGGTGGAAAATGAACTTGATGTTACCCATTTGCCAAAATGTAGACATCAGCATCAGTATGAGCCGGATTTTGCCTGCTCCATTGGAGAAGGGCACTCTATACAATAGGGGGACATTGGGGTTATGGGCAAGCTTCATCTAAGCTATGTGTCCTCAAATGGCCCTTTAGAGGCGCAAGCATCTCTCCCAGGGAGTAGGATACTGTGTTGGGAAATAGTGCCTTGGTCATCCAAAGGTACCCATGTAATATAAGGAATCGGAGGCATAGTTAGAAGATTAAGTCTGAAGCATCATACAGAACCATGACAAAAATATGTCAGCTGTCACAGTCTGCTTGACTTACTTTCTTACAAGTGTAACATCATCCAAGACTACATGTTTCCCTTTCCTTTGTTCATCACATTTAAGGAACCATTAAATGAAAACCCTGACCTTGGGCTGTCTCCTTATATGAAGTCTAGAATTCCAGTCTTCCTAGGCATCAGCATCAAGGAATGATCCCCAGTCCTCCCATGCAATCACCCAGCACAAAAAAACACTTGAGACAATTAAATGTTGACCCTAGCAATTGTATCCAGCCCCTAATTATATGCCGGGTGTTCTTGCTCCCTCTTCCTCAAACTAGGGCTCCCACATGCCCTTGTATGGGGTTGAAAATGGAGCATGATAGATGCAGAGTATTTTTCTGGAGAGGCCACTTCACTTAAAGAATTTGGAAGAAGTGCATCATTTATTTTAAGCCGATTTATTTTAGAGAAGACTACAAAATATCCATGGAATTTTAAGGTGAGAATTAAACAAGTTAAAATACTTGCCCTTATATCAAACTGCTTAAGGTCAAATCTCCAGATTTCTAGAGTGATGTTTGATTCCTGATGGCCATTGCACATGCTTTGATGGAAATCCTTTGAGAGCAGTGGGTCTTAAACTGTTTTTTTGTTTTTTAATTATGGGGGTTTTTTTTTTGTTTTTTTTTTTTAATACTGTTTATAGGATACCATTTTTTGCACCAACTTCATAATGAATTTCATGAATTTGCTGTTAAAAGTAGAATCTGGGGAAATGTGTGTGTGGGGGGGGGAGTAACTTTTCTCTTTTAGGTTTCAAGGAGAAGCATTCTGAAATTTCATGAACAATATGTATCTGTATACATTGTCCTGCTTTTATAGCCTTCACTCTTAGATCCAGTCTTCAAATTTTTGTTTTATCTACCTTCTTGTGGAGGTGTCTCTGTCCCTTCCTCTTGAATCCTTGAGATTTCCTAGTTTGGACCTCTTTCCAACTCTGCTTTCTCCTCTTTTCTGTTGTGCCAGTTACACCAAAAAGCAGTGATCTGGGGGCCAAGTGAAGAGCACTCTTGAAGGAGGATGAAATAATGTTTTGTTTATTTCCAACATCTTTCCTAATGACCGTAATTTTTCCTCTTGGATATCTACAATTTGGGGGTGGAACTTATTCTTCAGGCCAACTTCTACTCATCCATTTTGACTCAGCCAATGGACTGGCCACTCCTTCCTGTGGACTCTCAGCACCCCAGCTCTGATTGTCACGGACCTCATGTGTTGTGCTTACCTCTTGACGTATCTGTCTTCTGAGGGAGGTTTTGAGTTTCTGGCAATCAGGGAAGATTGTGTTATTCTTCTCACACATAACACCGAGCCTAGCACATGCTAGGTGTTCCCTTAATATTGAATTAATGAATGAATGAAACGATTTCAGTTCATTGACTACAGGGAGTAATTTACAGTTCCAAGATTCTTTCATTCACTTGGCCAAAGAACAAATCTAATGCTAGAGATCAAAAGCACATAATATAAGGGGTTGAATTTTATAATACAGATTTTTCAAAATGAAATGGAAGTGACTTTAAGGTAGGGTTTCCTGATAAAATAGAGGATGTCCAGTTAAATTTGATTTTTAAATAAAAAATAGTACTTATATATCCTTAATATTGCACGAGACATACAAAAAGTTATTAATTTTTTTCCTGAAATACAAATTAGTTGGGAATTATGTATTTTTATTTGCTAAATCTAGCAATGCCATTTCAATGTCAAATGGCCCTACTCTTGTGGCAGATATACATCTACCCTGAGATATAGGGCATTAAGTCTTGGTCCTTATATAGCATCTGGTGATCTGGATCAAGACATACCTTATTTCACCTAAAGTGTATTTTGAATTTGTTACCAAAAGGAAAAATGTAGAGATTTCATAGAAAAATCTGAATTTTCAAGTTCCTTTGAAAAATTATAAAATCTGATGACCCTGGACCAGCTCTCCTCTCTGTGGAACAGCTTAGGCCTCTTTTAGCTGGAGCACGAGCTCTCTGGGTCTCCTCTTTCTCCCCATCACTGTGGTGAAATGCCACCTGTCAAGCATCATCACATTTGCACTCTGCTTTCTTAGAGCTGAGAGGAAAGTGAAACATTTTTTGAAGTTTCGTCTCTGTCAAAAACAGGAAAACAAGATATCCCTAGAGGATCAAGTGTTTCAATAAAAACGGGGGGAAAATCTCCCTCTTGAGTAAGTGAAGAAACTTTCTACTTGTGTTAAGTGCTTGCAAAATGAACCTGTGTCTAAAGAATACAAATAATGTTTACTATTCTTACACCTCCCTCAAGTTTTCCTACCATGGTCTTGGAGGATTTGAGCTCTTGATCTTCACTAGAATGTAAGATCCTTGAAGGCAGAAACTTTCTTTCTTTTTCTGTTCACTGATGGTTCCTAAGCCCATAGAACAGCACTTAGTTCTTAATGGATGCATGATCAATATTTGTTGAATCAAACAGTGAAAATGACATAAGCGGGGGCGGGGGAGGGAAAGGAGGGGAGAGAGAGAGAGAATGGATCTCTATGTCTAGATAACTTTAAGAAAGAAAAATGCTCTGGAAAAGAATGGTAGAACAAGGTGAATAGCATGTCTTTTGAAAATAAATCTCTGTGGTGTAGGTGTCTTCAATCTATTTCCCAAGGTCAAGGAAGATGGCAGCTGAGGGAAGAAGCTCTTGTCTGTGTCCTCAGAACATAGGGTAATAGTGGGTGGGTTTGTCCTCCCTAGTAATGAAGAAAGGGAATCTTTAGAGAATGCCTGAGGAAGGAACCCATGGCATATGTTGGAAAGGACTCTGCTACTGTGTGACCCTAGTTTCTCTTTTCTCTCTTGTGAGCACTGCTGTAATCCGTGGGCTTTTCCCTGCCTTCTTTGTTTTGTTTTGTTTGCTTGTTTGTTTTGCAGCACTGGAAATGAAATTCAGGGCCTTGCACATGCCAGGGAAGTGCTCTACCCCTGAGCTACACCCGCAGCCCGCGTCATTTTATTTGAAGTCAGCAACCATCATGAGCATGATTCAGCAAAATGCTATCTGGAAACCCATAGATTTTTTGGTAAAACTCAGGGAGTTATACATCAGGTTTGAGCTATCCTACAGGGGAGAGCTTTTATATAAATGTATTCCCACCCTCCTTCCTTTCTAAGAAGGAGATAGGGTGACTCAAGGGAATCTGACCTGAGCACTAAAAGATCCCCTAAATGTAAGATACCAGCAAAGTGTATATTTTGTTGCCTTTTCTGACTGTGTCTTATTATCTCTGTAAGATTATTATGCATTTCTATTTCTTAGTATCTTTGGGGGTGGGGTATATAGGACAGAGAAATATAGGCAGATGAGGGTTTGAATTTGAATCACAGATTCAACAATCTGGCCCTGAGCTGGACTTCTGGCCTAACAACTAAATACCTAGGAAGAGGCAGGGAAGCAACAGAGAATCGCAGCAAGATCTGTCATCATCAGCTCGCTCCAGCTGCCTACTCCCTGTGGTGGGTATAGGATGCCTGTGGTTTCCTGGGGCTGGTATAACAAAGTACCCTATGCCAGCTGACTTAACAACAGAAAGTTATTGTCTCACAGTCCTGGAGGCTGGAATGCTAAAACCAAGATGTTGGGAGAGCCAGGCTTTCCCTGAAACTTGTGGAGGGTTCCTTCCTGGCCTCTCCCTGGTGTCCGGTGGGTTGGGTCAATCTGAGACATGCTGTGGTGTGTAGGTGAATCTCCAATCCTCTGTTTTCACATGACCTGTGTGTCTTCACCTTGTCTCTCCTCTGTGCCTGCCTGTCCCCTTATAAGGGCAGCAATCATATAAATTAAGGTCCACCCTAATGACCTCATCTTAGCCTGATTATATTTGCAAGGACCCTATTTTTCCATTATCTCTATGAGGTCACATTTAGAAATGTGGGGAGTTTGGACTTAAGTGTGGCTTGTTGGGAAGATGTATATTGACCTCACAGCTGTGCCCAATGCTCCTAATGACCTTCTATTATTATTATTATTTTTTGTACTTAAACTTTCCAGGTACAAACTGTTGTTCTTTCTGTAGAATATGCCATTGATTAAATTGCCTCTTTAGTTCCTCAGCTATCAAATGCTTTTCCCCTGGCAGGCTGATGTAATTAGGGAACTAATAACTGAATCAATAAGGAAAATATCAGGTTCTTTCATATTTTCCAGTTGTTCTGATGATTCATTTAGGATTCTCCCTGTGTGTGTTGTTGCTGCCTATGAGCTTGTTAAGGATATGGGGCCGTGATCTGGTTTGTTCTCTGGTAATGTTCAGGGATGATGTCTTTGCAGGGAGGGGCATCATGAGGCAGGATGTGGAGCAGAATGTGGCCTCATATATATGGAACTTTGTATAAAAAAGGGGCATTTAAAAAATATTTATTGTTTGGAAGGCACAATTTAATTTAATATTGCATGAAATGCATTGGGTTGAAGGTATGAAGAGCTATACAAACAGCATGTGCACCCACACAGTGCCTGTCCCAGGAAGGATTCACCTGTGTCCATGATAGTTTCTGTGAAATACTACTCTTCCATGGAAAATCCCATTTTCTTAGTCTAATTCTAGTTACCTCATCAAAATTTTGAAGTTTTAATTCTCGGCCTTTAAGTTTTTTAAAATTTTAGTTAGTGCACTAAAATTCTACATAAAATGGAATTCATTATGATACAGTTAAATATGAGCATAGCATAATTTGTCAATTTTATTCCGCAGTTCCTTCCCTTTCCCACCTTTTAAGAAGCAGCTTGAGAGAAAATATAGTAGCATATACATTATAATCAGAAACTTACTAAAATAAGCTTACAAATACAATAAAATATAGTTTATATTACTGTCAAATTATAATACATATTCACTATAAAAATCTGAAAATGATGAAACTCTTTTAAAAATCTGTAAATTACTCATAATCTTACAATTCAGAGATAACCACTGCTAATATTTGGATGTAGTTCCTTCTAATATGTTTCAAGAAATTTTTAAAATATCTAAGTAAAATTGATGCCAATAGATAATGTTTGTAATTTAAATGAACAATATATCATGAGCATTTTCATACCATTAAATAATCTTCTAAATCTTACTACTGAATGTTCAGTATGTGTTTCATTTTCATCTGAATGTTCAAACTTTAATATTTTAGTTGCAAAAGTAATACATGTACATAATAATTTTTAAAAATCTAGATGAACAAAAGAAGGAAATACTGATTTCCCATAATTTTTCCATTATAGTCATAAATCATATTAATATCATGGCACTAATGCATTGTTGGATAAATATGTGCATTTCTGTCTTCCACTGACCTAGGCATTTTTATTTTTTATAACCCTAGCATTTAGCTTCGTGCCAAAAGTATGGTGATTGTTTAACTTTTAGTGAATGAATGAATGCATGAATGAGTGAATGAACATTTAAATGAAGGGGAAGAGCAAATGTGTAAGTTAAGAGACTGCAAAATTTCTAGCTTGTGGTAGAATAAAAATGCATTTCAGACTCAGCAACTTGCTATAGATTGAGAGACAAGGTAGCTAACCCAAGGCCCTTAATGAATTGCAGCTTGCTCTTTCTGTTCATCTGAATCAGCCTCTAGGCAGAGAATTCAATTTAATTTTTTCCCCATCAGTCAAACTGAAGAGCTGAAAAAGCAAAACCAAAGACAAGGGAGGTAGGAGGTGGAACAGGCTTGGATGAGGAGATCAGCACCATCTTTTCCGTGTTGGGAAGAGCATAGGAAGAGAGGATCCAGGCTTCCCCTAGAGGTGGGTCCCAGAAGCACTCTCCCTGGTGGAAGGACTGATCACTTTCCTAGAGGACAGAGACCCCAACAGTGTTTTGTGACCCTCATGGTTTTGGCCTGTTTGAAGCAGAAGAAGATGCAATCATGTTGGGTTTTATTTGAAGGAATTTGCGGGGGGGGGGGGGGGACTCCATTTGCTATGTTTGAAATCAGGGTTGACAGAGTGTTTTTTGGGTTACAGGAGTTTCCAAAGTCTCTTCTATATTAATTGGAAAACATGTGCCTTAAGTCTAAGCATCCATCTCTCAGACACCTGCCATGGGAAGGAGAGGGAACCATTTCTTAAAGCTCTATGTGGCTAACTCAGTCCTTGCAATTAAATGTATGGATGTATTCTTCCTGGTGGGATGATATGGTCCTTGCCAAGTCTCTCTTCCCCACCCCCCGCCAGTGTAAATATACATATAAACATAGAAAGAGGAACACTCACAAACAGATATGTGGCTAGATGGGTAGGCAGTCAATCTCTTCCTCCTTTTAGCTAGCAATATTTGTCATATTCCTACGTCCTCCTAGGAGCTCTCCCATCAGCCAATCTCAAGCAAGACATTGGCCATATTGGCACCTTTGCTCTTACTATGTTCTCTACACAGTAAATCTCCATTCTCCTCTCTCCTATCCACACCACCTATCTCTAAGGGCTTCGCTCAAGACACATTTCTCAGGAAACTTCATTGTTCTATTTCCACCCATCAGTCTTTTCAGTTGATGAATTCCAGAATATCAGCCTTTACCCTGTTGCCCCCTTGACGTGGCTTCCCTGTATGTATATCTGAAGGTCAGGGAAAAGTTACACTAGTCTCTTTCTAAAGAACTAGGCGTGAAGTACAGAAAGACAAAGAGAACATAACTCACATATATGTGAAATCTAGAAAGATTGAACCTCATACAAGTTAGGAGTAGATATTTGGGTTTGGAGTTTGAAGAATACAGTTTGGGGTTATACAGGAAGAATAAGCCCTGTGATCCATTTCACAGAATGGTTAACTATAACCATTGTATATTTAACTATAATCATTGTATATTTCAAAATTTCTAAAAGAATAGACAGGTACTTCATCACACACAAAAAGATAAGTTATGTGCAGCAATGGATTTGTTAATGAACGTGATTTAATCACTCTACAATATAAGCATATGTTAAAACATCACATTATACTTCATAAATATATAATATATAGTTGTTATTTTTCATTTTAAAATAATTAGAAGTGGTCTTGTGTGGTACATAATTTAGTAGGTTTAGAGCTAGTATTGCTTTATTCAGTAAGTTGGTAAATAAAGAAATGGACTTAGAGGCAAATGGGAAATAGTTTTGCCTGTTTTCCTCATGTGCAGAGTTGGACACACATAGAACTTAGTCTTATTTATAAAAGTGAAAGCCCAGTTTGCATAAATACTTTGAGAATTGGTATAGAATTTATGTGTGATGGTGGAAACTTGTGATTGGCATCATGATTTTCCAGATAATTGCTATAGACACTTTTCAGCACCAATAATTGATGCTTCCAAATGGAAAATACTAATGTATATGTATACTTCACTATCTTATAGACTATATTAAGGACTGAAAGAAATAGTTCAAATTCATTCTCTCTCTCTCTCTCTCTCTCTCTCTCTCTCTCTCTCTGTTTCTATCTATCCACCCACATGTACATACATGTAAGTATATAACTTACCAACTTCCTGTATATGATTGTGTATCTATCTACCTATCTATACAAATGTCACTTAATATGCAAAGAGATATTTTTTTCATGCTGCCAGAATTTTAAAAAATTGCTGGATTAAATTGAAATGCATCAAAGTTTCTTCAAGATCTGTAAAACTTTGAGATTAATAGAAGTTCATACAGAAAAGGATTTTTCTCTGAGTTGTAAGATTTGAACTTTTTATGAGTTTTAATGGGAAGGTTATTTCAGGACTATACTTTACCTGGCCCTCTTTCTATAAACTTGAGCACCATTTATTTATGCTTCATTTATTTCACAACCTGTAAAAGTTTGTGGAAAAGAAACATAAACATGGGGGAATTATCATGATATGCTAGCACCAGTTCCATGGAAGGAGATTTGAACCAGGCATCAGAAAACTGAAATCCTAGTTCCTTTGGTCAAAACTTGACTTCTCCAAAACTGAGTTTCATGAAATAGGAGGTGGGTGTGCTCACCTGTTATGTGCCAACCACTGTGAATGAGGCATGATATCTGCCCCTCTTTGACTCATAGCTTAGCAGGATGAGAGGTGTGGCAACCGGGAATAGCTTGAGGTGGACAGTAAATATAGTGGTGGCACCCTGGATGGACTAATCAACTCTGCCTACTAAGATCAGAGATTGCTAAGAGCAGGTGTTTAAGTTAGTAATGGCTACCCTACTTTCCTTTCTGGATTATTTTAAGTTTCAAATGTATGTGAATAAGCTGCAAGTAAGAATTATTATTATTAGTAGTAGTAGTATTTCATTGTAGTCTGATTCAGATATTATACTTCAGTTCATTTGTATAAATGAAAGAACACCCTTCTTAGTCTCTTACAAGTTGTTGTCCTGTCCCGGATATAAAAGAGTGAGAGTCTATCTTCTTAAAATAAGTGAACATGGAATCAGACTCCATCAGTCATCCAGGAGGTTCTCTTTTATTTTCCTTAAGTCCGTGATATCATCTGGAATTTTTTTTTCTCATCCCACAAGTTGCGATCCATCCTGACCTGTTTATTTATTTGTTTGTTTGTTTGTTTATTTATTTTTATACATACACTTGGTGTATTGATGACCAACTCATTCTGCCATTATTTTTAATTACTGATTTATACAACAGATATTTCATGACTGTGTTATATGTATTCAAGGAATATAGAACAACAGACAAATCTGAAAGACATCCTCATATATCACCCCATGATTAGTGCTCAGTAGAAATAAAAGGTGAGAAAGAAGAGAGATGAGTGGGCTGGAGTGGTTAGAAAATGCTTTTTGTGAAGGCCAGATTTGTGCTTGCCTGCCTAGGTGGGTAAATTTTATTTAAACATAAGGGTGGCCTATCCTTGCTGTCTTGTGAAGATGTGGGAGTATAAATGAGCCTGATATCTCCGGTGGCATTGAGGCATTCCATTTCGCATCATCCATATCAAAGCAGTAATAGAAAACAGTGAAAGAGCACAACATTTTGCATTTAATGTTGGCTCAGATATTAGCTAGTGAACATTTTTACACATATGTTCTGCTTTTCCTGGGAGTACAGAATCTGACCTTTCTTTATCTTCATGTCCCTCAGAGTATCTTGTGTGTAGGAGTTGTTCAGTAAATAGCTTTTTAGTAAATGTTGCTGGATTGTTTTAAGTGTAACTAGAGACTACATGGAATTTGAAGAAAAAATAAAGCATAATTTTATGAAGGGATTTATTCTTAAAGCAGGCACTGATGGCCATTGGAAGTGAATTTATACCCAGCTCAGAAACACTAATTGATCTGGCATCTCCTTCGCATAATAGCCAAGCATGGCTGCATTTTTAGTTGGTCATATTCTATGTTTTCAGTTAGGTACAGTTGATGCCTACTTGGGTGTGTTAGTACTTTGGTGTTGGGGTGGTCTGGGGAGGACACCTGTGTTCATATTTAACAGTGGTGCTTGAGACTTACCTTCTCCCCACTTCATTGTTTTGCAGCTCTACAGCTCCATGGACTTTGGAAGACGGTGGCAGCTCATGCACGAACGCATTACACCCAACAGGTTTTACTGGTAAGCCCCTTCCCCACATGCGTCACCCTCTCGGTAAAGAATTATCAGACAGCAGAGCACTTTGGGCAGCACTGGACACCGTTAGCACTTGAAATCAAATATGTTCTAGCCCTTTGGTACTCAAAGAGGAGTTCATGGATCAGCAGCAACAGCATCACAGGGGAACTTGTTAGAAGTGCAGAATCACAGTCTCCGTTGAGATTTGTGGAACGAAATTGACATTTAATATGATCCCTTGAGAATTCCTGTGCACATGAAAATTTGAGAAGTACTGGACTAGAAAAGGGTCATAATCGGGTGCTCTTAGGTACATACTAAGCTCCCTTCTTTTTCAGAAAGCATATATTTCATGTACCTATTCTAAAAAATAACAGTATTTCCCCAAATGTACATTGAAGAATAGTAATCCTACTAAAGTCTTCTCCTTTCATAGGAGTTTTTGTGGTCAAATAAATTTAGGTCATGATTATCCAAGTCTACACTCCTGGAGACTCACAATTCATATTAGGACATTGAGGGAAGAAGGCTGCCAGAGCTGGCATCACTGATTCCTGAATTCACTAGGGACCATCCTGCCCTCACGTCACACCTGAGAATGCCTCAGAACTACCTCCGTGGTGCAGCACTGGAAAGGTGAATCCATGTTTCAAGTGGAAAATTAGCCCCTCCCCCTAATCAGAAAGCATTTTCATTAATAGGTGCATCAATTCGTAGGTGCCTACTGTTTTTACCTTGGCTGTAACAAGTTCACTCTAAATTTGCCTTGTGCAATTCCTTGCTCTACTGTGAAAAAAACTTCTCACCTGTATCTTGCTTTCATTTCAGCAGAGGTGACAGAAAAGGGAACAGACAAAGGGATAGGATAAATAACAGACTGAAGTGTCTACTATACTTAATTATATGCTTAATTCAAAACCAAAACCAAAATTTTACAATGTCAGAAAGTAATACCTATTATTGCATTTTTTTTAAACAGCTTATTTCAGTTCCTTTTAAAAAATCATGTGATAGCTATTCATGCTTTACACAACATAGGGCTGTTATGTGTGTGTGTGTTGGGGGACAAGAGTGACAAGTATCTTGTACACATATACATTCACCCCCACATCTTTGGAAGCAGTGGTTTCACCAGGTCCCTTCTGCATCCACAGAACGAGGTCCATAATTATAGATGGTGATTGCCTATGCCTACTGCAAAAAATCAACTGTTTCACAGTTCAGAGTGGCTGAAGAGAAAGAGGAACTGGGAGAACTGCTCTCCACTCAACACCTGGTCTATTCCCAGTATTTTTGTCCCCATGGGCCAACTATTATTTCATCTATAACTCTTATTATAGCTGTTATTTGGTCCATGTTTGGAACTCTAGATTTTTCAATAGACAAAGGTAGAAAAAAGGAAATATTTGTTTTTCTGATATTCCAGACAACTAACTATAGCTTTTGCTCAGCTGAGATGGACCAATTTCTCACTGTGCCATTCTCAGTGTGCTCAAAATTCCCTCCAAATGGAGGAAAAAGCCTTCTGTTGTTTCTGGAACAAATTCTTCTGATGATAAGGCAGTGGGCCAACTCAGGAGTCAAGTTGATGGAGAAGGAAAGTGCAGTAGACTGCATGAGCCTTGTCATCATTTCTGAAGGAAATTAGATTAAGTGGATGAAGGGCCGCATTTTCCTATCTTTTGCAAAGAACAAGATGAGAATGCTGCAGTTGCTGCCCCCCCCCACTCCCACCCCCTTTCTTTGTGTCGTGGGAAGAATAAATCCCCAGGTTCTGATCATTGTATTTCATCTCTCCTCCACTCTGTGATTCTTTCATATATGCCCCATGGGGAAATATAAAAGTTAGTGCCCGTGCTGGCTAGCCAAGGGGTAGCTGAACATCCCATTTTTGTAATTATCACTTCTCTGTTTCTGATGTATAATTGCTGAGATTATTCTTTTAGGTGTCATAGGAGTCACAGAGCTTATTTTATGTAATCTGTTTTTTCCCCCAAAGACAAAATCCAAGGTTGTCTAAAGTTGTAAACCATTTATGCAGAAGAGACATGGTGTGTACGTGTTAGGGGTGTGTTTCCTATCGCATTAAGAAAAGACAAAATGTGCATCTATCTGGGGGTAGAGCAAAGTTCAGCTTCAGCGGAACTTATTTAGCCTATGTTTTCTTCATTCATGTAATGGGAATAATGCTTTTCAATCAGTTGCATAAGGTTTTTTTGACAGAATCAGATGTGATCAAGCAGAGACTTGGCAATTTCTCTTCTCTACTTCAGACTTACAATCTGTAAATGATAGGTCTTTGAGTACGCTGTACGTGAGTACTAGAAGTACGTTAAGTACTAATGTTGATTAGTAATCCTTAAGAACATAACTCAGAAATGATTCTTTTGCTGGGGCACGGATGTGAATCTCACACATGGTTGGGCAATATGCTTATGGACACCTGATAACTTCTGAACGGGTCTAATTTATTGTCAAGAATCCACACATCACCCTAACATTATTGTTCATTGTTCTCTACTCTTTCATCTATGGTGGTGATTGCTGGAATGTACATGGAAATACATTGGGAATCATGGGGTACTATCATCATTATCATTATTTTTTTCATTATTTTTGTGTGTTCCCCAGAGTGCTTGTGGGGTAGACAGGGTATAGGGTGTGGTATCCCTTTGCGTCTGGAGAGAATATATATTTTTTAATGAATTCCAACTGTTATAACTCCATCCAGAGGTCACCTAGGACTCTTTCACCCCGAAATGACTCAGCCATCAATCTCATGTCTCAGGAAGAGGGACAGCTGACCTGAAAGCTCCTAGTTTATGTGTGACCCTTCCACTCACCTGATACTGGGTCAGCAGGTACCCCCATTCATTACCCCAACTGCTTCAGAAGTAAGAATTTGTAGGGAAAGCACATGAGTGGAATAAATATCTTAACATTTCCTCTTCACTCTTCCTGTACTTTGCTTGGGCAGAGTGGTAGTCATGGGGAGGGGTGTTCTACTCTCACGCCCTTTATAATCCTACTGAGCTGCAAATGAATAATATTCCTACCCTTTCCTTGGAAGATCTTTACCAGGCAGGCACACTCTCCAAGTGGAAGGATGTTTTCTCTGCACATTTAATCTGAACACTTGTGGCTCTCAGCTTTACCCCATGGTCCCACACTCTTCCCAGGTTTTGGCCCTCTTTGGGAATCCTTTTCAATTAGATCACAGAGGGACCAGGTCTTCTTGAAGTCTCTGTCAAACTGGAATTTCCTCCTAGTGCCTCTGATTTCTAATGGCATTCACTAGTATAGAATTGTGAAATGGGTAAAGAATATCTCCAGTGTTCTCTTTAATCCTTTCCCCTCTTCTAATTATTCTCTCTACTGAAGGGGGAGGGGATCCCTCTTATCATTACTGCAAGAAAGTGTTTTGATAAAGTAATATCCCCTAAGCTATCAGGAGCTTCAACTTTTCCCCCCTCTTACCTAATTTTTGGGGTATTTGGATTGCAATGTGGATAGTCTTGAGCGTTAGAAATCCTCTAAAATGTCAAGGGATGTAGAAGTTCCAGATCAGACATGTTAGAAGATGCAGGGCAAGGGTGTCTTGAAGGCTGATGGCTCTTTGATCTGCTCTGAGGCTGGATTGCTGACTGAAGAGTGGCTGATGTGTAGTGACATTCAGAATGGGCTCTCAATCTCTGTTGTACTTTTCTGAAGGCCAGTCTGCACTTTGTAGATTTCTAGTGGTGGATGTACCAACAGCTGCTCATCTGCTCTTTCAGAAGTGGCCACTGAGTCATGGTTAGAACAGAAAGGCAAAGTGTGTCCAGCTTGGTGTGTAGACAGGAGGTTCTGGAGAAAGTCCTTTAAAGGAGAGAGGGGTGACCTGGAATAAAAGTACAGAGCATAAGTCTTATCTTACATTGTTTTTATTTTCCAAGTCTCTTTTTTATGTGCATAATACTATTACATGTGAATTTGTGCAATCTGCCTTTCACCTCTTAATCTTCTATTACAGTGATTTTATGTCATTATAAAATCTTTATAATCATCACTTTTAATTATCCATGCAACATTTCATGATGCAAAGATACATCCTTTATTACTCTGACTTATTTTTATTGGACAGTGAAAATTCTCAGTTTTCATTACCATAAGTAATGGTTTCATTGATATTTTTATGCATAGTTCTTTCTTATCTAGGATTGTTTTCTTGGGCCACTGTCCTAGGTAGCCCAAATAAAAGCTTGATTGTGTTTTTCCTAGCATCAGCAGAATGTCAGTTTCAATTGGTGTGGCCTACATTCAACACTGAGAGAATTTCCGAGTAATGTAGTTTTGTTGTTGTTGTTGTTTGTTTGTTTTTGGTACCAGAGATTGAACTCAGGGGCACTTGACCACTGGGCCACATCCCCAGCCCTTTTTTGTATTTTATTAGAGACAGGGTGCCTCGCCATTGCTGAGGCTGACTTTGAACTCGCAATCCTCTTGCCTCAGCCTCCCAAGTGCTGGGATTATAGGCGTGTGCCACTATGCCCGGCACAAATAAAGTAGTTTTTACTGAATATTTTCTTCAGGGGCTTGCAAAACAGCATGATATCACACAATTCATAACTCTTCCTGAAACTCCTCCATCCACATCTGTCTCTTCTATGTCCTTATTGTCATGAGAGTTACCTTCTCACCATTTTTCATGGGCTCTAAAATAATTCTGTCACAGGGTTTTATTGTCTACTGTCCATTCCCTTCCAGAATTTCCACTGTACCTACGCCCTTTCCCTCAGCTATCATAGCTTTTTAAATATAGAACCATCTTCCATCTCTCCTTTACTCCCCATCTATCACGCTCATCCATCCCCAGAAAATCAATGTAATATTCCTATGTGCATATTCCTTGGAATATGGGGGAGGAGAAGTTGGTAATAGGGTTTTAATATTTCTGGTTTAATTATGACTAGCAAAGAAGTTGTTACATCAAAAGATTACATTTCAAGTATCTTAAATCCTGTCACTCACAACATTACAGAAATCATGTGTTATTGTATATTCCAATCTGTAGCATATGACAGTACCAACCATTTAATAGTCAATATATAGTTCCTTCTTGTGGTAGAAAGCCTTTAGGATGGCCTCCAATGATGGCATTCTATAGTCCCCTTTTCCTAAGAGCAGGCTGGATTTAGTGGCCTGCTACTCTTGAAGAGAATGAGAAAGAGGTGATGAGATTTCACTTTGGAGATTCAGTGACAAGAAGACAATGATTTTCATCATGGGTGTACCGTCTTGTTTACTTGTGAAGAGTAGGCTGCTATGTTCTGAGCTGTGCTATGGAGAGGCCCCTGTGCCAGGGAGCTGAGGGATATCTCTAGTCAAAAGTCAGTGAGGAACCGGGGCCTCAGTCCAGCAGCTTAGCTTCAGTGAGGAACTGACTCCTACCATCAGTCATGTGAGTGAGTTGGGTCTGGAAACAGATCCTTCCCCAGCCAACCCTTTGTAGGTGGCCGAAGCCCTGAGAACACTTTGAGAGAACCGTTATGAGCAGCTTTGGTGGCAGAGGTACCCTTTGTGTGGGAGGTAAATATTTATTGGTTTTTAGCTGTTACGTTTTGTGGCAACTTGTTACACAGAAACAGAAAACCAATACACTTCCTTCTGATCTATATTGATGATATGTTTTAGAATTTAAGGCTCTACTTCTGTCTACACACAACCTCATATCTATACACAACTTCTTCTGTGTGGGACCACTTTTTCTGCTTTCTCATCATTGCCATTAAGCCCCTGTGTTGTGTTTCTCCTCTTGTTTGTGTCTACCCTTGTTGTAGAGAAATATCACTGTGCCCTGGAATTTTTGGCCACCTGATCCTCAGATTCTATGGGATTTGGTGATTGATTATCAGGTCTCAGAGCCCTCTCCTCAGCCTGAGTAAGGCTCATTTAATACAGTAAGGTTGTATTGCCTTGTTCCGTGTTATTTTATTTTACATTTTGATAGCATTTGGATAGGACTGCATTTTTCTAAGAATGTTGTAGATTGTGAATGGGTGTGTGTGTATGTGTGCACACATACACCTGAGCCATGTGTACACACACGTCTTTTCAGAGAAGTACCAGTTTCACTTAAGGCATGAGAATCTCACATAATTATGTCCTGAACACCCATCTTGGTCAGGTAGCATCTGTGGCTGTGGAAGATATGGGTCAGAGGTGAAAATAGGGAGTAATTACCTTGTAATAATGTAGCTGGAGTGAATTCTCTTGCACCTCTCAACTGAACTTGAACTCTGTGGAACTCAATTTTTCTGGAATTTTTCCTGTGTTTTGCTTAAAAAAAAAAAAAAGTTGGGCTGCTTCGATTCATCCAAGAACTCACTTTGACTCTAGATTACAGTTCCAGAAGAACCAATTGCCAACTCATCCTTTGACTATTAATGCATTATCTACAACAGAGACAGAGTTAAGGAACAGGCAGAATGGCTTGAGATTGCTTCCTGGAAAAATCAAGATCTTTTCAAACAAAGTTAACATTATGCGCTGAATTTTTGATGCTGTCTCCAAATGTGCATCCACAATTTTGCAAACATAGTCATTTGCAATTTCAAGTAATGGGATTTAGGCATCGACCTGATATAAGGGATCAGATTTAGAGGCCCTTTGCAAAACAGGGTATGCCACAAATAATATTTAATTCAGCTTTCCCTTACATATTTAAAATGGTGCAGCAATTTAAAAATACATTACATTCAAAATAATACATGCAAGGTCAGGAGGGGAGAAGTGAAAGCTCAGCTTGCAAACAAACTGGTTTTTACTTTGCTGATGGAGGCCACCCAAGCCGTATGGTTGGTAAATCATGGCTGTGGAAGATCTAGACAAAATTTGGTGTTCAGAAGATGCTCATGGTAGTCAACCAATGCACCCAGCAAGAGAGCATGCTCAACTCTTAGGATGAAATCAAGATGGGCTGGATTCCTAAGACCATGATCAGTGCATCTGAGTTCATGTTTCATCCTTTCTTGGAAAGAGTGTCATTGTTAAATATGGAACTCAAAAGACAGTCACATCCACTCACCTAATCCAGTGTAGCAAAAACTAATATATAAATGGAAGTATTGTTTCCTTCTTTTTCTCTATATTGGTGGCCAATGTCTCCAGAGTTAGAGATGCATGGCTTCCAAATCCTTATTACACCCTGGTCTGCAAAGGACAGGAGAAATACTCTTTCTGCTCAGAGATACTGGAATCCCACTGATAGGGAAGAAAATTTGATTATTCTCACAGTTGGGAATACTTGAACCTGTTATTGTCCTATGAGGGCAGTGGTCAAGAAAGCCGCTGCAAAGAGTAGAACGCCTTTGATCACTGATGGCTTTCTAGAACTCAGATTGCTTATTTAGTGCTTGCATGTTACACAAAGAAGTGAGGAGGGCTGAACATGCTGATAGTAATAAGTCTCATGAGTAGGGACTATGTGAGTTTTAGAGATGAAAGTAAAGAAAGATGTTAAGCTGAGCAGCTCAAGGAGCAAGTAACAAAGTGATGACTTGGAAACCAGGGCACAGGCAGGAGGGAATCACACTTCTTGCCACTAAGGAAATCTGAGTGTCCTGCCCCTGTGTGGTCAAGGACTATGCAGTGGTCTGCTTAAGCTGCTCTTATAAAACACCATATACTATGTGGCTTGAACAGCAGAAACTTTATCACAGTTCTAGCAGCTGGAAGTCTGAGATCAGGTATCCAGCATGGTTGGTTTCTGATGAGGATGGTGTAGAGAGAGCACAAGCTTTCTGATATCCCTTCTAGTAAGGGCAGAATCCCATCTTGAGCACCCCACCCTCATTAAGACCTAATTACCTCTCAAAAGCTTCATCAGCAAATACTATAACATTGGACGGTAGGGCTTCAACATATTTATTTTAGGGAGACACAATTCAGTTTATAATAGGATGTAAAATAGGAAAGAGCTATGGGAGGAATGCAAATTTTCTAAAGAAACATCCATCATCAAAGAAAGGTCCAGGACCAGATGGATTCTCAGCAGAATTCTACCAGACCTTCAAAACTTACACCAATACTCTTCAAATTATTCCATGAAATAGAAGAGGGAACCCTTTCAAACTCATTCTATGAAGCTAGTATCATTCTGATACCAAAACCAGACAAAGACATATCAAGGTAAGAAAACTTCAGACCAATATCCCTGATAAGCATAGATGCAAATATTCTTAATGAAATGCTGGCAAATCACATACAAAAACACATTAAAATTGTAGTGCATCATGGTCAAGTGGGGTTCATTCCAGGGATAAAGTTGATTCATCATACGGAAATCAATAAATGTAATGCATCACATTAATAGATTTAAAGACAAGAACCACATGATTATCTCAACAGATGCAGAAAAAGAATTTGAAAAATTCAATATCTATTCATACTCAAAACACTAGAAAAACTAGGGTTAGTAGGAACATACCTCAACATTGTAAAAACTATATATCTTAAACCTAAGACCAACATCATTCTAAATGGAGAAAAATTGAAAACATTCCCTCTGAAAACTGGAACAAGACATGGATGCCCCCTTTCACCATTCCTATTCAACATAGTCTTTGAAACCCTAGCCAGAGCAATTAGAAAAAAAGAAAGAAATTAAAGGGATACAAATAGGAAGAGTTCAAACTATCTCTATTTGCCAAAGACATGATTCTATATTTAGAAGACCTGAACAACTCCACCAGAAAGCTTCTAGAACTCATAAGTGAATTCATCAAAGTAGCAGGATATAAAACTAATACTCATAAATCAATTGTGTTCCTATATACCAATGATTATTCAGTGGAAAGAAAAATCAGGAAAACTATCCCATTCACAATAGCCTCAAAAAAAGAAAAGAAATTTTGGGAATCAATCTAACAAAGAGGTGCAATACCTCTACAATGAAAACTACAGGACACTAAAGAAAGAAGAAAATGGAAAGATCTCTCATGTTCTTGGATAAACAGAATTAATATTGTCAAAATGGCCATACTACCAATAACACTATACAGATTTAATGCAATTCCTATTAAAATTCCAATGACATTCTTTGTAGAAATAGCAAAAGTAATCATGAAATTCATTTGGAAAAATAAGAGGCCCAGAATAATCAAAACAATCCTCTGAGAACAGCGATGTAGAAGGAATCACAATACCAGACTTTAAACTATACTACAGAGCCATAGTAACAAAAACAACATAATATTGGCACAAAAACAGACATGAAGACCAATGGAATGGAATAGAATACAGAGACATAGCTACATAAACACAGTTATTTCATACTAGACAAAGGCATCATAAAGATAGCCTCTTTAACAAATGGTGCTGAGAAAACTGGAAATCCATATTTAACAAAATTAAATTAGACTCCTATCTCTCACCCTACACTAAACTCAAAGTCCATCAAAGACCTAAGCATTAGACCAGAGACCCTGTGCCTACTGGACAAAAAGTAGGCCCAACTCTCCATCATGTCAGCTCAGGAACCAACTTCCTCAGTAAGACTCCTAAAGCTCAAGAAGTATAATCAAGAATCAATAAATGGAATTGTGTCAAACTAAAAGGTTTCTTCACAGCAATGGAAACAATCAAGAATGTGAACAGAGAGCATACAGAATGGGAGAAAAGTTTTTGCCATCTGCACATTATATAAAACATTAATATCCAGGATATACAAAGAACTCAAAAACTTAACACAAAAAAATCAAATAACTCAATAAATGAGCAAAGAAACTGAGCAGTTACTTCCCAGAAGAAGAAATATGAATTATCAAAAAGTATATGAGGGATGGGGTCGTGGCTCAGCGGCAGAGCTCTCGCCTTGCACGTGGGTGGCCCAGGTTCGATCCTCAGCGCCACGTAAACATAAATGCATTGCATTGTGTACAACTAAAGTAAATAAATAAATAAATAAAAGAAAAGTATATGAAAAAATGTTCAACATCTCTAGCGATTAGAGAAATGCAAATTAAAACTACACTGAGATTCCATCTCATTCTAGTTAGAATGACAATTATTAAGAATACAAGTGCTGGGCGCCGTGGCGCACGCCTGTAATCCCAGCACTTTGGGAGGCTGAGGCAGGAGGATCGCGAGTTCAAAGCCAGCCTTAGCAATGGTGAGGCACTTAGCAACTCAGTGAAACCCTGTCTCCAAATAAAATACAAAAAAGGGCTGGGGATGTGGCCCAGTGGTCGAGTGCCCCTGAGTTCAATCCCTGGTACCACAAACAAAACAAAACAAACAAACAAACAAACAAACAAAAAAGAATACAAGTAACAATAAATGTTGGTGAGGATGTGGGCAAAAGGTTCACGCATATGCTGCTGGAGGGAATGAAATTCGGTGCAACCACTATGGGAAACTTGGAATGAAGCCACCATTTGACCCAGTTATCCCACTTCTTGCTTTATACCTAAAGGACTTAAAATCAGCATACTACAGTGATGCAGGCACAACAATGGTTATAGCAGCTTAATTCACAATAGCTAAAATATGGAACCAACCTAGGTGCCCTTCAAGAGATGAATGGATAAATAAAAATGTGGTATATCTACACAATGGGCTCTTACTCAGCCATAAAGAAGAATGAAATTACAGCATGTGCTGGTAAATGGATGAAATTGGAGACTATCATGTTAAGTGTAATAAGCAATCCCCCCCAAACCAAATGTTCTCTCTGATATGCAGGTGCTAACGCACAATAAGGATGGGGGGGCAGGGAGAATAGAATTGCCTTGGATTAGACAAAGGGGGAAGAAGAGAAGGGAGTGGACATGGGAATAGGAAACAATAGAATGAATCAGACATAACTTTCCTGTTTGTATATGAATATGTGATCAGTGTAATTCCATATTATATACATGCATAAGAATGGGATCCTAATTGGAATGGGTTATACTCCATGTATGTATAGATTGTCAAAATATGCTCTACTGTTATGTATATCTAAAAACAAGAAATTAAAAAAAAAGGAAAGAAAAATACCAGAGCAGAAATGGCAAAATCATATAGGAAAAGATGGAGAAACAATACCAGAACTACAGATATAATTTTTAAAAGACACAAATGCATTTTAGCTATTTTAAACCTGGTTGTAGACATGGTACAGTTTGTTGAGGACATTCAAGGAAAGGCAGAAAAATGAAAACAAAATTATTGCCTGTAATTTTACTGTTCCAAAAATACCTCTTGAGGGAAAGTCAAGTATTTCTAGTAGCCATTTTCCCCTATAATAATATAATACAGCTTTAAGCATGTTAAAATTTTTAATCAGAATTGAGGGCATTCTATTTACAAAATTTTGCATCTTATAAAAATGAAATTGAACACTGTCCTGTACCATCCTTTATTCTTCCTAAACATAATTCAAAATTTACATTACTCACATTGTATTCAAACTGATGACAATATAATAATTTAATCATCTTTTCTTATTTGACATTGGTTTTTCTTCTAAAGTTTTACTACTAAAGAAGGCATTGTGATGTTGTTTTGAAAACTTTAATTATTTGTCCAAAATATGATTATTGTAATTTTAAGGATAAAAACAATATATATTGTCATGCCAAATTGTTCTCCAGAAAGTTCATACCTGTTTTTACTCTAAAATGTGTTTTTTTAAATAACTCATACAGATTTAAGAGAGCCATCTAATTTAGTATGCAAAGATGGATTTTTTCTTTGTTTTAATTTGCATTTCTTATTATGCCATGAATTTAGACATGTTTTTTTATATATTTATTAGCCATTGTATTTCTTTTATGTGACCATCTGTTTTTGTTCCTTTTTTACTGGGTTCTTTTTACAGTCTATCACTTTGTTTCAGTGTTATCCCAAGTTTATTCTTTGATTTTTTTAATTCCATTATGATTTTAACATACTTTTTTAAATTGAAAAACTCATGTTCTCAAATCTTTATTTTTTTCAAATATAACATTTTCTATTACTTTATTTTTATATAGTGCATTGAAATTGTGGTCATATAAATATTAACTAAAGTGTTTTAATTTGTAATGCTGCTTTATTAAATAGTACACATATTTTTATATATTGCACAATATATATTTGATAATACATAGGACATGCTTTAGATAACCAACATGAATAGATATCTGTTTCATCCTGTGTCTATATAATAATTTAATCATTTTCCCTATTGAGGGATATTTTTAAGATTTATAAAATTTCTATTTTGTTAAGTAAAATGAAGTATGATGAATGCCTTCCCATTTAATTGGACTATTTACTCTGATGTTTTCCTGCATGGGAAACTAGCCATAGGGACTCTTGAGGTTGGTGGCATTTGTCATATTTTTTTAAAAATTTATTTATTTTCAACTTTATTCTACTGGGTTGGTCAGTCCTCTGTGCCCTGTGGCCAGACCACAGTGAATTTAATTATTGCTCATAATGAATGTAGTATCTAGCTTGGCAGAAGTCTCTTACAAAACATAACAAAACAAAACAAAAATAGAGCCTGTTTTCCTTTTCAAAATATTTACTGCTTATCTTACTCATTTATTCATCCAAGTGAATGTGGAATCACCTTGTCTTGTTTCAAATTCCTTCAATAAAGCAATTGATTAGACTATTGATTAGAATTACAATTCATTGCATTTGGAGGGAATTGAAGCTATTTTCAATATCCAGCCTTCATTTTTGATCACCCAATTTGTCTCTTTTATTTCATTTCTGTGTGTTCTTCAATAAAGTTGTATAGGTTCCTTCATATTTAACCCTACACATTTTTAGTTAATGTCATTCTTAGGAATATTCACCTTTTTTTATTATAAAGATATTTTGCACATAGTCTCTTCATTCTGATTGGCATGACCAAACTAGGTAACCGTGAGGTGTGTCTGTAATTTGCTTATGTTCATGTGTAGTTGATACCCTAAGTTTCTTCACCTGGTAAAGAAATATATCGCTAGGACTTTAAGTGACTCAAGAGAGTGTGATGTGGGAAAGCATTCACCTGTGGGGATATAAACAGGAGGAAAGTGCTGCCTTTAGTAACTGTGTGTCATTGGACAGTTGCACTTAACCTCTGTGACCAGTGCCCCACCATTCAGAAAGGACACCAGCTGGTACATCCTGCTGTGGCCTCCTGCCTGAATGTCAGTCTTCTCAGTTTGGCGCACAAATGCTCCGTAAGTATGAGCTATAAAATTAATAATAAAACAACTTAAAACATGAGAGGATAATTGGAAGAAACTATCACCCTCGTTAATTTGGTGACAAATTGTACTTAGCATCTCCTTGAAGCTAAGTAAGTTAGGGTACTTCCAGTATATTTTCTCCCACATTCAAAATCCTTTAAAACCTATTGCCAAATACAGTTTGTATTTCTGACCTGTTTTTCCAGTGATCAGCATACAGCTTATTATGATACTTTTAAAACTACTGTTTTTAGAGGAAATTATTTTTTGGCTTGATGTTAATAAAGTAATAAACTCCAAAAGATCATAAACCAAAGCTTGTGTGATATCAGATCGTATGAGCTTTTCGCAGTTGTGATACAAATGTTGAGACAAATGCTTGCAGATTGCCCAGGGACCAGGGCCAGGCAGGGGAGCACCAAAAGAATAGCTGAGGAACTGTTATGATTGTTCAAGGGATGAAGGGCTCAATTTAGCCTGGTGTACCCAGCAAAGGCTTCATGGAGGGTACGGAATTGAAAAATCCTGGAATGGTTTGAATTGTCAAGTAAGATAAAGAGGAAGATTTCCCTGGGAAGAGAGAATAATTGGAACATGGAGCAATCATGGTATGTTGGAGAGCTTCCAGTAGGTCCACTAGGGTTGCCCTGTGCATTATAAGGTGTTTACCCAGATCTGTGGTTGCTACCTAAGTGCATGCTGTGCCCTTCCAGTTGGGACAATCCAATAATGTATCTAGTCATTGCCAAATGTTCTCTGAAAGGCAAAATATTTTCCCTCCCTGCCCCCAGTCTGAATATCATTGTGTCAGAAAAAAAAAAGAGAGAGTTTATGTTGAGGGGAGTGAGAAATCAAAGTAGGGACATAGACCAGATTTGAATTGTGAAGTGTCCCAAATGCCAGATAATGGTATGGACGTGTCTCCCTGGTTAATGGGAAACATTCATCTTTTGTGCAATGGAATGGCATGATATTCATGTTTTATGAAGATTTATTAGCACTTGGCACTTTCTTGAGATGCTTAAGTACAGGTTTGTCCAAGTCTCTGTCAATAAAACTTTGCAGTTTTCCCCAGGACGTGTGCAAATCTTCAGAAGCATCCTGATCCCAGTTCCATTCTCCACTGGAGACTTTCTGTATCTCAAATGTACTTTTTAAAATAACACATTTTTATTACAATTTATTTGATAAAGCATTAAAGATTTTTATTCAACTAGTCATTTTAACACAACACTTTTTTATTCTCTTCTGATTTTTTGTATACCTGAAAATAATTTTTCAGCAAATTATAGATGATGTGCCCATTTTATGTCTTTTTAAAAGCTTGCCCTAAACAATTTTCTATATATGTACATAGTATTCATAAAGATGGTTTTGATGGTGGCAGAATAGCCCACTGAGTTGATATATTCTTGTTTACACTAAAGAATGATGGCAAGCTTAAAGTGGGAAGGACCCAGGGATATTTTTCTGCTCGAATGATTTCTATAGCACTGCTCTTAGAAGCCCTCTGTAGGGTCTGATAAATGATAAATGGCTTTGGGGGCTACATGAGGTACACAGAAGCATGTGGGGTGCTTAGTGATTAGGTTCATGTTCCCCTTTTTTGCTCCAGCCAGATCAATTCAAGTTTGTATTTTATTCATCTTGTATTTTAGGTTTCTGCATGAGCTTTCTTTCAAACACAGAGGTCCATTTATTAAAAAGCAATGAAAAATTTTAAAACATCCATTGATTTAAACAAGCCATTTAGTTTTTCTAGAAGCTGCATACAGGTATGTCAGTCTCCATGCTGTCTTCCTTAGCCCTTACATACATGCATTGTCTGATTTCACAGCATAGACACTGCTTGAATGGTTGAAATCTTTGCTAAACAACGTACCCCACTGTGTAGTAAGGACACTACCCGGTGATCCACTCTTCTACTGATGGACTCACCATGATTTGGCGAGAAGATAACTCTCTACATTCACATAGACATGGTTTGGGCAAGGTTAGCACTAATCTGTAGATCCAAGGCTGAGACAGGATGAAAGTCTATGTATGGTGGTTGGATTAAAGGAAATGGACCTTGTCATTGACTTGCTGGCAAGTGGCCCAGGCATCTTTGAATCATTCTAGCTTGTGCTGTTCTCAAAGGGACACCTCAAACAGGAGATTCCTTCAGGGTTTTCAGCTGCCAGCACATTACTTTTCAAACACAACAGTTTTCCTTGTCTCTGCATGTTTGTGTATTTCCATGTCTAGCAACTGGCAGGCCCTATCACCTGATCACCTTTGCCTACAATCAGGGGGAATAAATCCAATTTAGGAATCCATGGTGCGTCTCTCCAAATCAGGACACAGTCTCCCCCTTTAGGTATCTCATCCACATCGGCTACTTGGAAAGACAGCCCAGATGATGGATTAAGGTCTTGCCCTGCCCCCTCTTCTGTGCCTGCTGGCTAGTCCTGTCATAGTTAGACATTCTCCAACCTTTTCCCCTAACAGTGTTCCGGAGAGCTGTCAAGTAATTTGGGCAGCACTGGGTACAATGGATGCAGAGAGGAGAGAGGGGGTGGGGGCTCTGGGGGATTCCTGCTCTGCCCACTCAGCAATTTGAGAAGATGCAAGGAGATGGAAGAATTGAAAAGGTCAGACCCTGGAACCAGTCTGATCTATAAAAGGTTCCAAAGTGTGCAGTAATTGCCAAGGAGTGGACCCAAAGCATCGGGGATTTTAAAGTGGGATGGTCATGCATTTTTCCAAGTGATGCTGGGAATGAGAGCTCCAAGGTTCTGTTTTATACGTTTCTTAGCAAGTGTCACTAGAAGAAGTAACCATGGAAGACAGTTGTCCCTCAGTATCTGCAATGACTACCGAGGATGCCCATATCTGAGGATGCTCAAGACCTGTATATAAAATGCGCATAATAACACCCTCCTGTATACTTAAAATCATCTCTAGATTACTTATACCTAAGACAATGTAAGTAGTTATTTCATTTTATTGTTTAGATAATAATGACAAGGAAAAATGTTTGCACATATTCAGAACAGACACAGTTATTTTCCCTCAAATATTTTCAACCTGAAGTTGATTGAATCTGTAAATGCAGAGCCTATGGATATGGAGAGCCAACTGTGGAATAAATAGAGATGGGTTTCATGACTTTTTCTCACTTTGGTGGAAGCGGAGATTTGGCCCCAAGAATTACATGACTGGGGGAGACATGCCTTCCTACTTTTTTCTTTTGTTTCTATTTTATATGTAATATGAGATTTATTAGGATTTTTCCTGAACTAAAACCCAAGAAGAAAAAAATCCATGTCCTCTGAAGTGTAGCAGGAGCAGCATTTGAATGGGAGTCAAGACTTCTTGCTGCTAATTTTACTTCTGCCAGTGAAATATCAGCAGGGCCTTTGGGTGCTTATAGAATTTCTCTGGCTTTCTGTATCCTCATCTGTAAAATTCAAAGGACTGACTAGAAGGCATTAGAGATCTGCTTTTATGATTACATCCTAGGAGTCTCTGGTTCTGTGCAGACTGGGTGTTGATCTCCAATATCTGATAATGTTGGTAGAAGAATTATTTTCCAGTCCTCCAACAGTCAGAAGGAACCTTGTTCTGAGATGATGGTCAAGACAGAGGTGCAGTGCATTTGACCTGAGATGCTCATAAAAATCAGATTTCTGTTTGCAGAATCTTGGGCTGTACCAGGAAGTGCCCAAGGTGGATCTCTGGACCTTGGCTTCAGGAATCTGCATTTTAAATATGCTCTCACAGCAATTCTGTAGCATGTTAGAGTTTGAGTCAGGAGAGGTGACGAGAAGGTAGTTTTGAAAACCAGGAAGACAAGTTAATGTGCTACCAGGCACTAATCAGACTAGCCAAACACTAGCCAAATCCCCTCTACTTTCCAGCAGTACTTGAAATTGTACTAAAATGAGTTCTTCCAACCAATGAAGACGTTGTCACCTCCAGGCATCTTTTTAAAATGCATACATTCTTGCTAAATGAGATAGTATATTTTAGTGTGCTTCAAAAGTTGCAAAGGGGTATTAAAATGCTTTGTAACTATAAAATGTTGTATAGATGAAAGCCACTTGCATCTATTAAAATAATGTCTGTACTTTGTATGAACTTCTTCGCATGAACAAAGTTATTGATTTTATCCATGTCTGTTTAGATGTACTTACTGAGGATCTCCATTCCAGAAGCAGTTTTGAGTCCCCCTTCTGTGAATAGTGCATATATGCAAAGGAGTCTAAAGGGCAGTCAGCCCTTTAGGTGGGCTGTTGTTGTAGCTCCTGTCTCTGTCTGAAGTATTAGAATCATCCATCCAAACCCATTGCCACATGGCTTCGTGATGCATTTCCACTGTATGCATTGGGCACTTAACTCAACCCCTTGACTTATGATCCCCTGTGATTTGCTTTGATCATGTTTAGCAACTTGATACAAGCAACTGCTTCTAATGTGTGTGCACAGTTGGGCCCAGCTCTCTTGCTTCTATCATTGCATTGAAGCTGTGGCACTCACACCCCAAGCCCCATAAGGAACTATGGAGCCCACCTGAGCTATCACCTCTGTGCACAACCATGCTCTGCTGGAAATCAGCTTAAAGTGGAGCCTCCCTTTCAAGCCCAGGCCACATGAACTTGGCCTCATCTGGCTCTTAGATGTGACAGCAAGACAAACAACTGCTGATTTAAACCACTGAGTCGCAGGGTAGTTCATTTTGCAGCAAACACTACACTGATATATAGCAGGATAAAGAGAATTTGAGACCAAGGATGATCATGATGTCCTAGGAGATAGGTACAGCCTGGGATTGAGGATCTGGGGATTCAGCATCAGGAAAGTCTTCCAAGTTGGCATTTTAACGTTGATTTCTCTGACAGATGGTTTCAGGTGCAATAGGCAGTGCCTGTGTGCATGCGTGTCAGGGGGTCCTCTATTGTGGCCAACAATGGCAGACAGCTCAGACAGAGGGAGAAGGAAAAGAGCTCCAAGATTAGGGAACCATGAGGTCGGTTAGATCAGTTCATCATGAAGCCCAGGGCCTGTGCCTGAGGGGAGGGAAGGTAGAAAGGCTGAAAAGAAGATGAAAATAATAATTCTGGAGTGTCAAATTCTAGGATGAATATTTTGACAATAATCCAGTGTGTACCCTTGAATGGTTCTACTCAGGGATGGAGCATGCTCGGGGCTGGCCTTTAGAAAAGCCTTCTTGCAGGTGGGTGAGGGACAAACCATAGAAGAAAGAGTTTGAGATCAGGGGGTCAATTCAAAGGCTATTACTGGGGTGCAGTGAGTCCTGGAAAGAGGAGATAGAACTTCAGGAAATTCTAGAAAATGTGCTTTGCAATTAAAAAAGTGAAAGGACATCTTAAAGAATAGAAAATAAATCTAAATCCTTCTCCAATCCCAGACCGTTATTGCCTGGAGTGTATAATGTCTAGAGCTTGAGTTCTACTAGGAAATAAATCAACAAGTTGTGGTGACCACAGATTTGTAGTCTTTACAGATGAATTTTTAAAATAATGGTTCAAATTCAGGGTGATATTTACACACCTCTTGGAAAGTGTGCTCTGGACTCAAGTGTAATTTCCCCCAGGGTAAAAAGCACTGAAGAGAGTTCCCCGAGTGGTTTTTATCTATTTGATTTTTGGAATGGAGTGGGTGATATAGGCATTGTTCCCTTCGTGAATAGACTTTGGAATAGAGTGTGGTATGCAGGGGGTTTACTGGGGGGGCTCTGGGGAACAGTGGCACCTTTGATGGGTGGGGCAGGCAGTGTTGGACCCAGGGAGAGAGGTTGGGCTGCTATGAAGTTGTAGCAGCTGGTCTTCTGGGAGCTTGTAGCTGGGATGGCCCTTCAAAGGGTTTAGGTTATTATACCTCCACATTGACCAGCCAGAAAGGTGGTCACCACCAGGGAAGGGTGAGACCTTAGTGGGGTGGATGTCATTAGCTGATAAATCTGAGGGTGTCATCAGCCTTCCACCCTCCAACATCAAGGAGTGAATACCTAGATTGGGGGTGCAGATGGCATGGAGGTGCTTGTTGAGGGCTTATCTATCTCAGATCATGTGCTAAGTCAAAGGCATGTGTTACTACAATTATTTTTTTCACACACATGAGGCAGAATAATGTGGTAGCTCCATGGCATGAGTTTGGCCACCATGGTTGTACTGCTTATTAGCTGTGTGATCTTGGGTCCTTAGAGCCTCCGTTTCTAATGATGGGTCTCATAAAGGCTATGCATGTGTTATGCAGATTAGAAGATAGTGGAGCTAGATTTTGAACTAGGAAATTGAAGGTTGGTGTTTTCTTTTCGTTGTTTTATTTTTATTTCAAAGCCCATGTTGTCAAGTCTAATTGCTGGTGTTGGTGGGAGGTTAGGCCAGAGCAGGATGCCACACTAGGGACCCTGCTCCTTGCGAGGGTGTTTGTCATTTCAGAGACTCCAAGGCAAGATCAACCAAGGCTAAAAATGCAAAGAAGGACAGAAGGGAACAGGCAATAACGTGTGGAGACCGTCAGGCCCACGGGGACAAAACCCAGCCAGTCAAAACTTTATCCCCTTTGTACTGAAACCACCCTCCGTGGTTTGTCCGAGAAGCTCCCTGGCATGGAGGTTTGGACTTTTCTCTGTGCAGTGGATTGCGCTTATTTAAATACTTTCGTTTAGTTCAACCACAGCACCAGGCTCCATCAGACACTATTTGATGGAAGTGATGGACTTTTAGGCTCAGAAATCTACCCTGGTTCTATAAAGAGTCTCGTCCCCTGCAGGTGTGATTGCTGAACTGGGAAGTGAATGAAACCAGAGAGAGAGAGCAGCTGGGGGAGGTGGCCATGGAGAAACTTACTGTTGTATGTCATTAATCACTAATTGCTGAATGATTTTATTATATGGCAGCCATAAAATATCACTTGAGGTTTTACAGCCAGTTCTAGCTTTAAGAAAACAATTCCTTATGTCAAAATGACTATTAAATTAAGTGATTCCATATTAAACATCCTATGGACTCCAGGTGATTTATGAGGCTGTGTAATGAATAAGAACCTTTCCTTCCAGCTGCTCACAGGAAACCAGCAGCCATTTCTGGAACAGCCATTGACCTTGGGAACCCAAGAAATAACACTGGTTTCTAAGAGACACCTGGACAATTAGAGTCAGAAGGGAATCTTGAGAAAACAAACCCTGAACCCTCATTTTAGAGCTAAGGAAACAGGCCCAAAGAGGTAACGTGACATGTCCAGGCTCACCGTGTAGACATAGTGGTAGTACTGTATCTGTCATGCTGCTGTTACTAGTAATTGTGTATTTTCTCTGTTATTCTCAGCCATTCTTACTGTCCCCTTTTAAGAAAATGAAAATCAAATCTTGGAAAACTATTTTATACATGACCTCAAACATAACCACGTCTGAGATAAGATGTGGTGTTTTTCAGTTACACCTGTTTGTGATTGTTGTCCTGAATTTGCTTCTACATATTGTGCATGGGGTTTGGAGCAGTGAATTGACCAATGACTGGTTTGGGTCTTGCAGTGTATTTCCCTGAGAGCATTCGCAACTGCATCCCCAGGAGCACCGTGGGCACACTGCGTGTGCACTAGCCACAGTCCTTCCTTCAAGGAGCTTGTAATCCAGCGGGGAGTGCTCATCAGGTGTCAAATGCCCCCATGTCCCCCTGTGTGCTACATATCACTTTTGTCCTAGAAAACTGATGGCTAGTGTCATGGGTGGCCTGACAGTGGTGGCACTTGAGCTGGGTGTAGCAAAGTGAGACTTCACCCAGGCAAAAGGAGGGAGGGAGTGTTTCTGCCAGAGCAGCAGCAGGGGCTGAAGGCTCAGAGACAAGAATGAGCATGATGATCTGGAGGTACTGAGGAGTGTGGGCTTTCTGATGCATGCTGGGTAAGCCTGGGCCAGGTAGGATGCTATCTGCTTGTGAGCTGCGGAAAATCCAGGCAGAGGAGTTAAACCTCCCGGAGCTCATGTTGTCTTCACAGTTAGTGTTGCTGACTTCTCTCATTAACTGCTCAGTGTACTTATCTCCCTCCCTAACTAGATTATGAGCTCTTTCTAGGCAGAAATCCTGCCAGATTATCTCTTTATACATTACCTCACACAGTATTAAATAGATAAATACTTGGTGGAAGAAAGGGAGGTAGGGAAAGAAGGCAGGAGGCTTCTGTTGTATTGATAAAGGCAGGAGGCTTGTGTCTGTTGTATTGATAAAGGGCTGCATGATATAAGGCTGGAGGAGTTGCTAGGCTTAAGCAGCAGAGCTGCCTGAGAGAGAATTTAGCAGGTCTGCCCCTGGCCTGTGGACCCAGGCTATGCTCTGTAGCATTTCTGATAGCCTGCTCACTAAGGCACCTCTGAGCATGCTGCTGGCTCCCTACAGGTCCTGCAGATGGCCCCAGAGTGCCACTTCTCTATTCATTAATTCTTTCTAAGAACATTTATTGAAGGTCTACTAGGAGCCAGGCACTGTACAAGGCATGAAGATGCAACAATGGGCAAAACAGACCTAAGAGGCCTCTGTCTCCTTAGCACCTATTGCGAAGCAGGGAAAACAGTCATCAAATCATTTTCAAACAAAGAAGTAAGTACCACTTATGGCTAGAGCCATTTAAGATCATTGAATTTTGCCACGTTGAGTGTAAGAGCAAGGAATCTGGCATATTCTGGAAACCTGAAGTGCCTGTCTTGATGGTGTATATGTCACAACAGACCTGACCCAGTCAAAGACACCAGGATCTTTAACAAAGTGCAAACTGTAGGGCGCAGGGAATGAGGCGTCTTCACATGGAGGGTGGGTGTCTATTTTAGTCCATGCTTATGTGAGTAGCAGTAGCTGTGGCTGGCATCAGTGGTCCCGGGCCCTAATCTAACTGACCTACAACACTGTTTGTTGTTGACTGCCTCCTCCCTGCACTCCTGCTTCCTCCCCTGGAGAATGGGAAGTTTGCACCAGCAGCTGCATTACTCACAGAGTGGTTGGGGAACTGGAACTGTCCCACAAACTGCCAGTGATCTGCAATAAGTACATAGACTAGCATCCACAGAGTGTTCAGAAATTTCTATAGCAGTTTGACATTCCCTGCTGTTTTATTGCATTTAGCAAATTTTTAAACAAACTATAAGTCTGTGATGTTTGCAGAACATTAATTCATCTCAGGTGGCTTGAAAACCAACCGTACAGTATTACCTCTGAGAAACTTTGCCATGGTATGACTCTTCAGTTCTAACTGGATAAGGGAGAAACTTCTAGCTCAGTGTTAGGAAATACCCAATGTGAGTTCTAGAGCCTGGAGTTGAATGATTATAAATTAGATGTTATTCTAGAGAGAAATCTAGATGTTAACTTAGATAGAACTTTGTTGTCAACCTGGGTCTAGGACATAGAACTCACAGTACTAGCAGAGTTAGGAGTTGGTGATTCTGAGAACACAACTACAATGTGTCCTTCCTTAGCAAAACACCTAGTCTCCAGGCCAAAACTGTAAAGACCAGACCTAACTCAGGGTATCTTTGTAAAAAAGGTAGAAGAAAACGGAAAGAAAAATCCAATGAACTCAAATGATCCAATGTATATATTTGATATTTGTTATTTCTTAATCTAGTTCACTCCCATCAAATTGCTCAAATTCTATTTTGATTTATAAATGAAATTTATAAAACGAGGAGTCTGAAATACAAACTACTTGAATTTTGAAAGATAGTTCCCGGAAAGCACAGAAAAGGTCCTTAAAGGCTTTCTCTTTTTCAGGACCCCAGAAACATAATGATTTGGAGTGTATCTGTTTGACTCCTATTATTGATAGCCCCCTGGATCAACATGTGCTTTACAAATAGCTAATACTCAAAAGGGTTGTTAAAAATTTATTTTCATTCATGGACCATTCTATGGAACACTCCATAGCTGACATTTTGTGACCCTGTTGCACAAAAGACCTGCATTAACATAGTTAAGAAGTGACCCTTCCATGTTCCATACCAATGAAATCATTCCCTGAGATGTGGATCTTCCTCTTACAATGTTCTAGGTGCTCACATATCTTGCTAGCAAACAGTATACTTGAGGCAGTGGAGAATGGACTGGTGGAGAGGGATCTGAGCTTAGAGGGTGGAGGGCTGGTTTTGGACAAGCTGAATATGGATTAGGGACAGGCCGGGCTACCACCTACTGGCTGCAAAGGGCTGCTTTTTACTTGCCAGTAGCAGAGCTGGCCTGGGGTGGTGTGTTTGCTGCACAGCATTTGGATGATTACATCCACAGGCCTGATTGTATTTGTCGTCATTGCCTGCCATGAACTTGTGACATATCCTGCCTCTCTGGAAGAAAGAACCCTAACGGGTCAGCAGCAGTCACACCTGCTCACTTCCACTCTTGATTAGCCAAGCAGCATTGCTCTTGTTATCCAGAGTTTTCCTAGTGGGCCTCCATCCTGTCCCTTATGGGGGCTCCTACAAGCCATTACCGCATGCTTACCGCTCACCTGAGCCCCGATCCCTCCTTGCCTTTTACTTTTGGCAGTCACAGAGCTTCTCATCTCCCCTCTCAAATAGACTGCAGTACATACATGTGTCTGACTTTCCTCTCCCCTTCACCTCTCTAAGTTCTCTCTCTGTCCCCATATTTCTTTGCCATATTGGAAGAATAGTTGTACTTTCTTAAATTTCCAGTTGTGCTTTTGATCCTGTCCCTACCCAACTTCAGGGATTTAGCTTCATTATATATTCTTCCTTGGCTCAATATCAGCAAACTCTGTATTCACTTTCGCTAAAAACAGCATCAGTTCTCACTTATCTTGAAAAGGGAAGGGAAAAGGCCATTCTGCAGTGTATACATATGCACTTCAAAACATCATGATGTACACAGTAAATATATACAGTTTTATCCTTCATCCTTCCCTTTGCTTGCAAAAAAGACACACACTTTCCCAATAAAGCATAACTTCTCTTGAACTGGGGAAGTCACTCAGTGGTCAAGTCCTTGACTTGCATACATGAGGTCCCAGGTAACGCATGCATGAGGCCCCATCACCCCAACAAAGTTATTTACACACACACACACACACACACACACACACACACACAGCATATCTAGTTCCTCTAAAAATCTCCAAGGCCTATGCCCCACCTCTCCAAAATTTCAGACACACATGTCCCAAGTCCCACTCACCACCTCTACCCTAATATCCTGATCCTGTTCAGCAACTGCCAAATAGCTCACTGTGATTTTGTTTTTTAATGTACCTCAAAACCTAAACTATTCTTAACTGAATATATTGCTATTTCCCAAATGAATGGAAATAGCATGGTCTTCTTTCTCAAAACTGGTAAATTTATGTCTCTGATGCCCTTAGTTAACCTTCCAACTATCCATCTACTTCCCTGACCTAGAAGACTCAAATTGCTCTGAACTGCAACCATCCACTCCAACAGGCCCAGCTCCCCTGCCTGCTCATGTCCTGTAAAATCACTGCTCCAGAAGCACCTTTGTTGTCCTCATCAGCTCCTCCTTCAACCAGCTCCTCCTCATCCTCTCCTGGACCAGTTTCCTCTCTGTCTTTCAGCCTCCAGTTTGCCTCCACTTGAAGCAGCTCTGTAGTGCCTTGTTGGTTTTCTGAAACTCAGGTTAAATGAGGTCAGCCTTTTGTCAAAACGTCTGCTGCAGAAATCAAGAGAGAACTATCAACTATTTTAAATAAAAGAATAATGACACGCTGGTGAGTCATGATTACTTGTGAAGTGTGTCACAGAAATTTTGTGGCCAATAATAAAGAATGGCTCTTGATGAGTTATCTCCCTTCTTTTGCAATTTTTAAAATATTTCTTGGTAATTTTGAGGGAATTCAAGGTTGTCAGTAAAATTATGTCACTCTTACATATCTGTATTTCTAAATGAACAGAAATCAATGGGACGGCAGTGAATGTGTCCCCAGCCTCTTATGTCCATTTCTTACTGGACACATTAAGCTGCCTTTTCAGATAGACCATAAAGAGAGGTGGTGAATATAAACCATTTATCTGCAGAATTTTGCTAAAGATTATTTGGGATTGGCTCAAATTTGGGGTTTGTCCACCTGATTGAGTCTTACATGTCAATAGCATCTACCATGAATTTTTCAGGGGACCGAGAATGAATTAAAAAAAAAAAAAAAAAAAACAGACTTAAGATGAAAGTCCAACCCCTTGAGCATGGCAGGAAGTGCTTTCTCACACCAGAGTGCTGGGAAATCACAGGCATCTTCTGATCCTTTTTTCTCCACCCACACCTTATCCTGATCATGGTTCTGCACAGGCGCCATGAGATCCTGTATCTCTAGGTCTTCCATCAGGCCGTGCATTGCCAGGTGAAGGAGGCAGGGCACATAATTCTGAGCAATTCCAGGCAATCGATTTATTATCTTTTGAAGTTCTGCTCAAAAATTACTGAGCTCCCTGAACCCTCTCTCATACTCTTTCAGAGTGGCTGAGGGCATGTTTCTGGAGACAGACCTCTTGGCTCTTCTATTAAAAGTGCTAACACTGTGGGCAGATTTTCTAAGCCTCAGTGTCCTCATCAGCCTAATGGTGATAATAATGCTGTCTACCTCATGCGGTTGCTGTGAAGATGCCATCAGAAAATGAGCCGTGCCTGGGGCGGGTGTGTGTGGGGGGGTCTTCCGCAGCCCTTGCACCAGTTCAGATAAGTCTGCAGCTCCTTCAGACAGCGCGCGGCCACGTCATGCTCGGCTGGGGTCAGCATCTCTTTGCACCCCTCCCAAGCATCTAAACTGTGGAGTAAATTAATTTTCAGTGAGTTAGATATTGTCCCAAGGTAATTCTCTGTGATACTTTCCAGCAGGGAGGCTTTGAAATGCATTCCCTCATATAATTAATATATTGTACTCTTGCACCCATCGGCAGATGGATTTATCATCGCACATTCAGACTTGACAGAGGTCAGCCGTCCTCCCTCTCCATGTGTCCTTATGTGCTCCCAGCAAGCTGGCCTCTTTCCTTTCTTTCCCTGCCTGTCCCACCCCACCTCGCAGTCTAGCCAGATCTTTAGCTCGCTGGCTAAAAGTAATTATGATATCAGGCTGAAGTTGGGAGGCTTGGAAGGGCTCCACTGTCTGTTCAGGTTCATTTCCAACTGGAGTCGCTGAGCCATCACATTATCAAACATGTCACTTTCACTTCTTTGGAATAATGGAGGGCATAGGAATGGGGCTCTTTCCAAGACCCTTTCTCTCTGCTCCTGAGACTCATTCCTGGGTTCAGCTCCATTTAAAATACCCTGAAATATAATTAGGATGAAGAGTATGAGCATATATTACTACCATTAGCTTCTTTGCCCTTCATGTCATTAATAGACCTGTAACTTAGCTGAGGAAACTTAAGTTGTGAGCTTTTAAGTAACCAGTCCAAGTTCACAGAGGTAGTGAATGGCAGAGCTAGGATCTGACCCAGGCTTACCCCAAAACTGATTTTAATCATGCCTTCACACCATGATTTTAATCATGCCTTCTCTGTGTCTCAGATAGTGTCTTCTTTGATGCCCAGTTCAGATTCATCATCAAGGAGATTTCTAGATAGAGGAGACCTGAATTAGACAAAAGAATGATTCCAGGTCCTTTATCTAAGAGCTGCCTCCCACTCTGGGACTTAAGAGCTTCACATCATCTCTTTCAATGGAACCACCATCCCTAGGCCTTTTGGGAACCCCACAAGGGAGGGAGACTGCTTGTATTTTCTCAAGAAACCACAGGACCTTCCCATGATAGTTAAACAGGATGATCTCGGCAAAGCTGACAAGATGTTTCCATGTTTGTTAAACAAGAAGCATTTGTTTAGTTCAGGAGCATCTGTTGAATAAACAAGATATCTGATGTGCCATTTGCTCATTGGAAATTAACAAACCCTTTAAAAATGGCAATTTGTCAGGAGTTATATGAGGCAGAATTCATTCTCAGCAAGTGAACAAATTGAAACTTCTTCTTTAGGCTTTCCAGAATCCCCTAGAGCCAGTTGTGCAGGAGTTCAGTTTAATTCTTCCATCATTAAGGAAAATATGCAGATAATGATATGGAAGAGAAGCCAATGTCCTGCTATGGTCATTGAGGCATCCTGGGGGATGCATTGTCCAGGGCAATTGGAGTGCGCTATTCCCCTTCTGGGTTCTGTTTCCATTTGGAGAATGTAGGTCTCCTGCATGGGAGGCAACTTTGTCACGCTGTTTACTGAAGCCATTTGGTAAAACTGTGATCAGCCAGCCTTGTTCCTGTGGCTTCCCATGTAGCAAGAGGGGGGTGAGGGTGGGGATTCAACTTCCTACAGGAACAAAGGACACAGGGAGAAGAATAGCGAAATGAAGAGGCTGTCTCTTCTCTCAAAGGATTCTACAGCTACTAGGACATTATCAAAATGAAGTGTGGGTGTGGCCCTGTTTTTCACATGACACCCAAGAGCTTCATAATGTTGGTCCATCTTAAATTAATCCTTGATCCCTAATTCTTCACTGTCCATAAAATTTGATCCAGAGACCCAAGCATAATGAGCAGCCAATGACAAGTAGTATTTTCTGAATGCAAATGACATGCTAAGCATATTACTGACATTCTTTAATTAAATGCTCAGGAAGCTTTATAGTTGCCCCATCCATTGATAAAGAAACCTGTGCTTAGGTTTATGTAACTTGCCCAAAGTCATACAGCTAGAAAGATGTAGAAGTGGAATTTCAACCCACATATTCTGAGAACCCACCAATTTGATCACGAGGATGCATCATTTCAAACAGTCTTTGAAGATGCAAGGTCCCTGGGTTCCTTGGTGTGAAGACTGAGCAGAAAAGACTCTGAACTCCTGAGTCCTGCCCTGGGCGCAAGTAGAAAAGTATTAAGCAAGATATGACAGAATCCTGGCAAGTGCTTGCTGGCTTGAGGTTGATGTGTTATTCTTGCTGGGTTGCAATTCAAATCCTTTATTTAGAGGGTGTTGGGGATGGGAGGGGTGATGGAGCGAGGCGAGGAGCTCTCAGGCTTTATATAAGTGGGTCCCTGTGGGCTCTAGTTAGAAGCTAAGGAATTAGCTGACTCTGGGCCCTGAGCAACTTGCTGCCTCATCTCCTCACATTAGCCCTCTTAGCAATTGATCTTGTAAACTTTCTGAATCAGAGAAATTAAAGATGAAAAAGGGCCTATTAAGTGATCTTACCCCAGCCCTGGACTAGGCAGAATAGCTCCCAAGAGAGGATTCCAGAGTGTCTGGTGCAGCTTAATTTTAATTGTCCCAGAGGGTCTGACTTCTTGCTCTTCCCCTGGGCAGCCCTTCCCAGGCTGATGGATGCAGGTGTGAGCAGTCTCTCACGGGAGACTGCTGCTCTGTGCCAGGGCTTGAGGGCTGTGCATGTTCATCCTGCACTGAATTTCTCAGGGCCTGGGATGTTTTACAAATTGCCTCTGGAGATGCTAGGGCTTCGGTGGAAAGTTCTTATGGGAGTAGGGACAGGTAAATCTGCTCTACCTGTAGATTGGATCTGGTGAATTTGCCTATTTATCCCCTTAGTCATGCCATGTATCAACAGCAGGGTATGTGCAGGTAAAATGGGCTGAAGGGTATGTAACGACAGTGGGGGTTGAGGACTGATGTTCCCTCGTGAAGATCTCACATGGCTGACATATATGGTTGCTCCTTAGCCTGTGTTATGAAGGTCACACCATTATCTGGGTTAATTCTCATGACAACATGTGAAGAAGGATTGCCTTTATTCCCTTCTTATAGATGAAGATTCTAAGTCCCAGAGTTGTCAGAGCACGTGAGGGCCATGTCACTGTTGGTAGTGGGGCTGGGGTTTGAACTCAGGTCTCAGTTTGAACTCAGTATAAAATCCATGCTTAACTCCATGGTAGTCTGCCACCACCTCATAAAACAATGTACTGAAGTAGGTGAGAGGAAGGAAAAGGCAGGAGGGGGGCAGTGCTCATGGCTTTGAACTGAAGCACAGTTGGCTGAGAGGAAGGAAAAGGCAGGAGGGGGCCAGTGCTCTACTGGGGAACTTGGACTTGGGCACGAGCTATCTGCAGATCCTAAGTGTGGAGATCCTGAGCGCATTTGCACACCTGTGTTCACTTGGACTGTGATCCTTTCCAGACTTCGGCAAAGCGGGTGTTTCTCCCACACGTTCCCTGTTAGTGAGGCTGGGAACAAGGAGTTGAGTGACTGGTACATAGCTGGAACTCTGGTCTATGTTGCATGTCCCCAAGATGTCATTGCTTGCTATTGAAAGAGATGTTCTCATTCATTCAAGTACTTTTCTTTGGCTCCTGTTGGGTAAAGGCCTTGGCATTCCCTTGGGCTGCTGCTGGTTGATTCTGGAGCCTAGAAAATCAGCTGGCAAGGGCCAGTCTGTGTGGGGGACTATCTTGGATGCTGGGGCAGGAGGTGGAGGCATAAGGGTGAGAAGCTGGAGACCATGGGCTGTAGCAACCAAGAGGTAAGTACTAGGGGAGGCGGGGCCAGGGCTTGGGGTGGAGGGAGCATCAGAGAAGGATAACTATGTCACGATTTCTCCCCAGTTTGTCCCTAAAGGATTTGATTGAAAGAACATAGAACCGGAACTTTTATTTTCTTCTCCTCAAAGCCTTGTGTTTCCAGGATGTCGTTTTGATTGGGTGTGTCGTTCTCCGAGAAGCCACGAAGCCAAGGCGAGCTCTGTTGAGGTTGAGTTGCAGGGTTGTAGTCATCTGAATTCCCTCGCTACATGGGGAATGTTAGGCAAGTCACTTAAACTCTCCTTTAGTCAGGACCTCTTTTTCTACATTTTCTGTTTGTGGCCAAAACCTACCTCATAGATTCCCTCTCAGGATTAAATAATGCAAAGGAATAAGGTGCCTGCCACAGTCTGTGATGGGCACATGTTGGCCAGTCCTTCCCTCTCCTCCTTTTCTATTGTGGAAGGGCAGCCTAGACTGTGCCTCTCAGGGTCTGCTCTGAAGCCAAGTCCATCTGATGGGGGGTTTACTAGCTGTGGTGACTTACACAAGTTCCTTAGCTTGTTAGAACCTCCAGTTCCTCGTTGGCAAATGCAAACAAAACTGTACCTTTCTTGTAGGCGTTCTCATGATCGTTCCAGTGATATAATCGAGTGCCAGGCTTGTGCTAGGAAGAGGAGTTACCAGGTTGGGCCCAGCAGGCACGACCCCTCCCTTCAAGAAACTTACAATGTAGAGGTGAGGCATCATTGTTCAAATGACATGAGCTGTCATGAGTGTTAAATAAGGGGACATGCACAAAGGTTACCCTATCATAGGGGACAACTCACCCTGAAATAATTCACAGATACCAGGTATCATTAGATTACCAAAGGGGGGTGCAGTGGTTGCTGTCTTATTCATGGGGTCCCCATGTGGCTACAGTCTGTTCCTTCAGACACCGGCCTGTTGTCTTCTAGGTTCATTTCTACACCTGAACTGATAACAGATACCTTTTTTGCAACCACTTATTCCAACCCCAATTAGGGTCTGAGGTAGCTGTGAGTAGTCCAGCAGTGTAGACTCAAGGTGGATATATCTATGCTGGAATAATGCAGCAGAATGTGTGTCCCTAATAGTCCTGAGGCAAAGACTAGGAAATTCTGATTTTATTCTCTTCAGAGCAGAGATACAATTAAAAATGTTACCACGGTAATTGGCAACATCCATTAACTTGATGAGAATTGCCCGAGGCAGCACATTTTCCCCCTTTTGCACATTATTAGTCTATAAATATACCTGGTTCCTCTCTCTTTCTTCTCTAGAACTTCCACAAATGTCCTCCCCATCCTCCCAAGCTGTCTCCTTAATGCCCTTTGCCTTTTTAATTAACTCTCTGAATTCTTCTAGCACTTCCAAATGGTACCACATAATCTTGCATCTAATTACATGTGGCCTGGTGGCTGATCTGAGAGGTAGCAGTACAAGCCTGCAGTACTGAGAGCACCCGGCTCAAAGTCAGCAGAAGCAAGCATGAGTTCCAGCTCTGCCTTAACTACGGGAGGATCTTTAGTGACCTCAGCATTCTGAGTGTACCATCCTGTGGAATGGCAACAATGATTCTACCTCCGAGGCTGAAGCCCTTAAAATTAGACAATGATGTGTGCAAACTACTAAGTGCTGAGGTCTCCTGCCTGTTGCCTGCCAGCAGCTCCTTCATCTGCATGTGCCCTAGTCTGTCTCTGATTCTTGCTGAGGGGCAGCTGTAGACAGGTTCTGACAACTCTACCATGTTAAAAGAAGCCCTCTCCTGGTGGGAGCAGGCCCTGCAGGTGGTGATACCTTGGGGCCCTCACTACTGGGAAGTTCCTCTTCCTTCTCATGCAGTCACTTGATTATGGTCAAGGTGGGGCAGCACGGGAGAAACCTTGACAATTGGAGTTGAAGGGATTGTCAGTTCAAATGGGGAGCTCACAAGGCCTCCTTCCTCCATAGCTGTGGAGCTAACAAACGTCAGAGAATAGAAATGGAAAGGGTCCCTGTCTCCCCCAGATCACCAGCCCTGGCATACTCTTCGATTTGCAGAGGAAGATACTGTGCCCAGAAAAGTCCAGTGACCTAGTCAAGGCCACCACAGCTAGTTGCTGTGATTAGAATCAAGATCTTTGTCTCAGTCCAGTGCTCTTTCTACTTACATTCCAACACAAGTTTGTACTGGATACTTTCTACATAATCTGTAGGTATTGAAATAAATGTGTGTGTGTGTGTGTGTGTGTGTGTGTGTGTGATTTTAAAAACCACAGACTTTATAAATGACTTTCTAAATGACTTTCCAATAAGGTTACCTTTACATAAATTCATTGCATTCTATTTCTTTAGAAACAAATTTGTGATTTTTAACATCATATATATATATATATATATATATATATATATATATATTATTATCACAAGCTGTGATATTCAGAAACAGAATAACAGAATAATTGTCCCATGGTACAAGCACAATGGAAGGGACAATGTAGAGTTAAGTTTTCAGGAACCAATGGGGCTTTTCATTATCTCTGTGTTCTTGCTTCCTCTGTCTCCAGAGTGATCGTCACAGCTTCTGCCCAAATATCCCACCCTCCAGCCTGCCCATCCCACCACATGCCTTGGATCCTATCACCCTCTGCCATCCTGACTCTCTGATGCCACACATTCTTCAAGCCTTGCCCTGGTCCTCCCAGCTCTGTGAAGCCCTTCTTGATCCAACAAGACTACAGGCTCTTTGAAAGCCCCTGTACCTGTCACTCCAAAAATATCTATTAAGGGGACAGTGCATGCTCAGGAGGGAGATAATGGGAACTGAAATACCAAGCTCCCAAATCAAATGGCTCTGAACAAGGACTGTGCCAGTTCTCTGCTACCATTCTTCAAATTCTGCAATGTGCTTGGTCTTTTTAATAGGATTAATGCATCTTCTATGTGCCAACTGTCTTTTCTAGGGTGTGTCATGTAACATGGTCTTGTTTAGAAATATGGCACCATTCACAGGAGCGATGCTAGGCTGCAACCCACAGGTATGCAGTAAACAAATTTGCTATGTGGTGGCTGTCTAGCAATTCATTGAGTGCTCACACATAGTAGGTATTTAGAAGCTATTTGCCAAGGGATTGCTGGTCTGATTCCTAATTGAGCAGTCATTCTGTTGTCTTTAGGTAAGTTTTCATGGATTCTCTGTGTTAACACAATCATGAAATCCCAGTGACCAAAGCTCAGCTTAATGTTAAAACCATCTTGGCTCCTATTCACTGAAGTTCTTCAGCTGATGAACTTCCTTATCATTGGGAGTGACCTCCCAATGTATATGGTTTGTCCTGGAAATATTTCAAGAGGTTGCTGATTCTAACCACCCAGAGCTTGAAAACGTGCTATATTAAATTAGAACATACTGTTTTTTTTTTTTTTTCTTTCTTTTTCTAACTGCTTCCCTGGTAGAATTACATCATACTTGTGAACCAGTATAAACCTACATCTTTTATATATATAACTTAAGCAAAAGTTACATGGAAAATACTTTAGTCTGTCATGCAAAATGTAGTCTGATGTTTTCTTTTCCAGTGTCTTCCATTTTATGAAAAGAATTTTCACTTTGATCCACTAAACATATAGTTTGAAATACATAGCTTGCAAAACATTGTTTGGATCAGTGGCCTTTTGTAGGGAGAACCAGAGGTTGAAGGGACAATAGCTATCTAGGTCCCATGGGAAGGCCCAGTTCACACAGAGCAACTTCACAGTGGGTATATTGGTAATGTCTCTCTGGCTACCAAAATGTGACTTAGATAAAGTGCAAGAACCCTATCCCAGAATCTACAGTCCTCTCTTTTTGTCTCTCAGCTTCTCTCTTGTCTCTGGCAGACCAGCTCAAAATATACAAGACAGGTTGCTCCAAGTCTCATGTTACAGTCTCTCAGACCAATCCCAAAGTCTGCAAAACAAATCTTGACCCAGTTTGGGGGGATTCTAGCCCTGATCTGCTCAGCTGTGGACAAAGGAGGGGTAGGTCCACACAGTGCAGACAGGACATGGGAGCCTACACCTAAAATCTGTAATCTGAAGCTAGTGGGCATTTGATAGAGGCGGTGGGCATGTGTGCTATTTGGAAGAGACCCTCTCAAAGTGGCCACCAGAGGAGCCCTGCTCACTTGAGCTGGATGACATCCCTGAGGTTTTGCTGTCCCAGCATTTTCACAGGAGGATCACATTTGTCAAGCAAATCACAGATGACTGTGTTTGACAGACCCAATATTGCTTTGAGGATAAATGGGGAAAATAGCAGCATAATAATATAAAATGAAGACTTTATTCACTTAATTGCCTAGAGATTAATTAAATGAATAAAATCTGTTTCATTATATTCTAGAAATATTTTCAACATTTATCCTACACGTACTGCCGGGGTTATTATTATTATTATTTGCATTCATGTATTTATTCATCTACTCAACAGATACTTAATAGATGCAGTGTAAGACATGTTGCTCGGCACTAGCGGAAGGAAGAATTTAATCGGATCAAGAGTCTGCCTTTAAGGAGAACATAATCAAGAAGGTGGAAAAAATTAGCTGTACAAATAATGAAAGGTGGAGTAAGATTACATTTGGATCCGGATTGCTTCTCTGTCTCCTCATTTCTCACTCAATGATTGGGCAATTTGATACCTGAACACCTCCTTTTCCTCTTTTGAAAAGAGAAAAGAAAAGAAACAAGATAATGCTTTGTTGATCTCAAAGTTTGCTTAGGATTCAGTGAGTTAATGTTTAAGCTGATATTTAAAATCCTGGTACTTCAGAGGTGTTCAATAAATATTAATTGCACTTAAGATAACAAGAACACATAGTATTACATCATATAAAGTGTTAACACATGCCTCTCTTGTCTAAGTATTTTACATACATTTAATTCACTGGCTCTCATAAAAAATAATGACAAGAGTGCTATTATTATCTCCATGTTGTGCAGATGAAAGAATTTGAGGCATGAAATGGTGAAGGAAATTGCTCATGATCCCACAGTTAGAGAGGGGTGGAGTGAAGCCCCTGACCTAGGGTCTGGCAGCAGAATTTATGCTCTTCCCTGTATCTCTGGTACCTGGGAGGAGATGCCATTGTGGTCTGAGGTTGTTTTGGGGGGGGCTTTGAGGAGTGATTCTCAATCCTGACTATACATTTTTATCACCTGGGAACATCTAAAAGGTGCCGACTCCTGTGTGGACTTCACTCCAGGCTTGTAGTAAATTCTACAAGTGTGACTAGTAACCATCATCATTATGTCATCTGAGTGTTTCCTAAGACCCAAGCATATTCTTGGGTTCCACCCAGACCTCCCGAATGAGGGGTGCTGAAGATATATCCCAGCATCCATCCCTGTCTTAACAAGCATGCCAGGAGATTCTGTTGTACTAAAATCAGAATCAGAATGAAAGGACTGTTACTCCAGTCAGTTAAACCAGAATTCTTGGAAGCAAGGCCTGTACATTGGTATTTAATATTTTAGACACTTTCTTTCCCAAAGAAATTCTAATGTTCAGCCAGGGTAAGGAGCTTTCTTGGGATGTCGGTGCTAGGCTGAGCCGTGCCATAGGCAGGGCCAATGCAGAGTGAACTGAGAAGAAGGACAGCTTGCAGAGACATGCAGGGAAGGAAGCTGTGAGATGAATTGGAGAGATGCGTTGAGGTATGACAGGGTGACACTAGTCAATAACAATGAATTGTGTATTTCAAAACAACAAAGAGAAAATGATCACCACAACACAGAAATGATAGGTGGTGATAGATATGATACTTAACTTGATTTAAATCATCCCACATGTATACCTATACCAAAACATCACATTATACCCCATAAATGTATACATGTATGATTCATCAATTAAAAATAATATTCATTTAAAAAGATTATTGTGTGGTTACCATGCCTAGCTGACCAGTTGGTCAGGCACTTTGACTTCATTGGTAGCTCACTCTCAGTATTTTCCTCCCCATAGCCAGTTTCTGCCTTGGAATCCACATCCACACAGAGGAAATGCACCAGATTTGGCCCTTTCACTCCCTCCTGACAGCCGAGTGTGTTCTGAAGAGGCCAGGACTGAAGTTCTGAGTTGGATTCTAGGCCACTTGACACAAACAAGCCATGTCTCTGGGCAATTGCAGAGGCTCAGTCTTCTGATTTAGGAAGAGAGGGGCTTGGACGAAATGATGATATTTCAAAGGTTGCTGCATCTGGCTCTCTCTCGGGGACTGTCAGGCCTGAGCGAGCTGTCTCGGTTCCTGAGAAGTTCCTGTCTGACCTATTTTACGTGATAGGACTTGAAGACTGTTTTCACAGAGGGCCTGGTTGCCAAAAATAAGCTTGAAACCACTTGACCTTTTTCATGTCCTCCTGACAGTAACATCTGTGAGTGTATGGTTCTAGGAGGGGATTTTAGTTTCTTCCCTGGGGTTTGACATGGCTCACTATTTCCCTTTGTTCCCTGTGTCCTTTGGTCTTTGCTCAGAACTCAGAAGTGCTCCCTATTTTGGAGAATAACCAGTGTCCTTTTCCTCTTCAAGGTTTCAGATGATCCTTGTGCTATCATTGGGCTCATTAATTGTTATCAAATTAGCCACAATAAATTCCCCCAAGTGAAGACTATCTCACTCCTCATTCAGCTCTGGGTAGTTCTTTTCCCTCTCCTTTCTCCCCACAGGTGAGTCGTCCACAACATAAACAGTATCTGAGGCGTAGGAAGGTCAGTTAAATCTCTTTGGGATCCCAGAATGCTGTAGGCAGGGCCTGATGAAATTTGTCCAACTGAATGAAAGTGCCAAACACTGTGATTGAATAAGTTGATACATTATCCTGTAAAAGGGCCCGAGGTCAAGGATCACATCGGATAGAGGAAACACAGGCATGATCTCCGAGCTGCAGAGGAGGACCAGGTGTCACTGGAGTCCTTATCAAGAGCTCCTTCCTGGGATTTGTGATGTATGATCACTCTGGAGAGGGAGAAGGCGTCTGAACTGAGCCCTGTGGTGGCATGGCGTTCTATACCCAGCATCTGGAGTCACGTGGTCATCAGTAGGCACTCACCCAGTGTGGGACTGAGATGTGGGGGAGCTGAAGGCAGGCAGGAGGATGGATCAGTTTATGCCCTTCAAATCAAAGCCAATGATAGCCAAAATGTACAGAATGCTTTCTTTGTGCCAATCACTGTTCTAAGTGTCTCCTGCTTAGCTCATTCAACTCTAGTGACACTATTAAGTAGGTATTATGCTCCTCCTGTTCGACAGAGGTGGAAAGTAAAAACCTTTGTTGGCACATATGTGTAAAATGTGATTGGGAGTTTTTAATAAAGGGCCTGACTATTTCTTTCTCGAAGAAGCCTGTTAAATCCATGAGGAAACCTTAGTTTTTCCACAATTAATGTTCAGAAAATCCCTATGGTAGAAGAATTCATGATGGAGGAATTTTAAAATGTTCATAAGCGTTTTCATAGACTCGTATCTGATTGTAATATCTTAACCTTATTTTGTCCTGTGAAACTTTGTTTTAAAATCGCTTAATTAGGGCTGGGGTTATGGCTCAGTGGTAGCATGCTTGCCTAGCATAGCATGCGTGAGGCACTGGGTTCAGTTCTCAGCACCACATACAAATAAATAAAATAAAGGTCCATCAACAACTAAAAAATATATATATTAACAAAAAGCACTTAGCTGGGTGCGGTGGTGCATGCCTGTAATCCCAGCACTTGGGAGGCTGAGGCAGGAGGATCGCAAGTTCAAAGCCAGCTCAGCAATGGCGAGGCACTTAGCAACTCAGTGAGACCCTATCTCTAAATAAAATACAAAAAAAGGACTGGTGATGTGGCACAGTGGTCGAGTGCCCCTGAGTTCAATCCCTGGTACAAAAAAAAAAAAAAAAAAAAAAGGCAGTTAATTAAAATTAGGAACACAGCACATCCAAACACAGGCACCATGGGTGACGACCTTACATTTTGCATGATCGGTAGCATGTGTGAATACAATTTCCCTGCATTGACTGATACTTTCTAGAAGCTCTCTAGGCATTTTCTTCCATGCATTTTCAATGGGATGCCTATAAATTCACCTTTTCTTTGTTGCAGACACTACCACAGGGAGCCTTACCTGTCCTGTGTTTGGCTCTGCACTGGATACTGGTTCTGACCGGCTGCTCCATCCTAGTCTAACTTTAGCCTTATAAAGGTGAATGCTTGAGATAGAAGAGGTGCCGAGGCATTCATGAAGCTGCTTCTTGGCATATCTGAGCCAGCCTGGCTCTCCTCTCCTTCTCACCAGCCTTGGCAATGGCCCAGCCCCTCTTATACATCTCAGCTCCTTCCACCCTTATAGATCTCAAGAGTCAAGCCCAAGCCCCAAACTTCCTTTTCCTCAATGGTTTTTATCTTTCTTTGCAAAAATCTCTACTCACTCCTTGTCTACCATTGACTCAACCTCCTTTTTCTATTCCTAAAATTCCCTTTTCACAAGTTATCACCAATGTGAGTGACTCTCAGTTGGTATAGCCAGGAACCAAGATGTTCTGTGATTTTGAAAATATGTACAAAATGCACTTGTATTCCCTACAATGCTGCTGTGAAGGAATCCGGGCCGAGGGAAATGGGCAGGAGGCCTGTTGATGAGACCCTTAACTCTGGGAGGGCTGTCTGGATCCAAATCCAATTCTTCATCACAGGTGGGACAGTTTACAGGGAAAGTCAAGCTCCTAGCTCTAAGCTACCCACCCCGTTCAAGTCCTAATTTTGCTGCTTCCTAGCTACGTGACTTTGAGCAAGTAGCTTAAGCTCTCTATAGATGATTATGCCCTTTTTAAAATAGGGGGAAAGATTGATTTCTAACTCATAGTTGATGTAAGGATTAAAGGAGATCAGCATCTGTATGTAAAATAGTGCCTTGGAACACGGTGTACTCTCAATATCTGAGAACTGTTATTATCATGTGGCTCTAGGCACATTACTTAATCTCTCTTATTATCCTCATTTTACCAAGGAGGACAATTAGATAAATGGTACCTTCCTTAAAAACTCATTTTGAGGATTAATTAAGATAATGCTTATAAATACCAAACACAATGCCTGACACAGAAATGGCCTCAATACCCATTAGCATTTGTCATCATTATTATATGCACTTCCCCAAACATTTCCACAAGTGTATCCCTTCTAACTTCCACCCTTCCCCACCCCCCCCCAAAACCCACCAAATATTTCTATCATGTGTTTCGTTGATTGGTCTGTTTGTATGCACATTTTTTACATTGATTTTTCAGAATTAAGGGCTTGGGGCTTTAAGGTTTTGGACCTGATTGTTTCTGCTTGAAGAGTGCCAGGTAGTTTCTTGATGCCACGGCGTGGTCCAGAATATCAGTGGTTCACGGGCTTCTCTGCAGCATTGGTGTTTGGACTGGGAGAGGAAGTGCAGTTTCTGAAGGATTATTTTTGCTGCCTTGTTAGCAGGGGCTGCCTAGAGTCCAGGCAGTGATTAAATGTGTCCAGTTAAAGCTGTGGTTTTGTCCCTCTCTAGGAGATACTTAGCAATGTGTAGAGACAGTTCGGGTTGTCATGTCTGCAAGAATGCTACTATATCTAGTAGAGGTCTGGGTTGCTGCTAAATATTCTGTGATGCACAGGACAGCCCCAACAAGGAAGAATTATCTGGACAAAAATGTCAACAATGATAACATTGAGAACCTGAGTGGTATCTCTGTGCTGGATGAGGGCTTGTGGCCACAGCTCTGATTGTGAGGAAGAATGTTCTCCTTCCCAGGATACCCAAGTTATTTTGCTATCCCTCTGACTGGCTTATCTGCTCTCCTGTGAACCCAGGGACAGAGTAGCTTTGAAATTTCTTACCCCTATCATTTAGTCCAAAGAAACGCCTAATCTTGAGATGTGTGTTGTAGTAACTATTGGAGAAATATACTCCCTGCCTTCAGGAAGCTTACTGTCTGATGCACTGCATATTAATGAGCTATTATGTTTGTAACTGGTGTAAACAAATAAATACACTAACACCGTCACCCATAAAGCAGCCTGTGGACTCCTGTGTCCAAGCAAGCTGCTCCATCTGGGTGGGGCTGGGACATGAATGGACTCAGACCTGAATGCTCTTGCCTGTGCCTAGCTGCATATCCAGCTGTCTCTCAGAGTGCTTTCATTTGTGTAATCTCTTGTGTGTGTGTGTGTGTGTGTGTGTGTGTGTGTGTGTGTCTGTGTACACATGCACTATCTCTGTGTCTCTGTTTCTTTCTGTATCTTGGTTTGTGTTTCTGTTTCTCTACCTCTTCTCTTGACCACAGTCCTCATTTTGTCTCCCCTCCCTGTCTCTTTCCCACTGTCTGTTCTCTTTGTCCCCGTATGTCCACGTCATTCTTTTAGTCTTGGTCTTCCTATTGGACTGGAAACATTTGTCCAGGTGACCAGAGAAGAGACAGAATTCTTTCCTCTCTGCTGCAATTGGAGGAATCCCAGGGCGATCTTCTCACTTATCCTGGCATGTTCTGATTTCCTGAGCCAACATGCCTCGTGATCCTGTGGGGTCACAGGACATCCTAGGGGTTCAGAGGGTTGGGCCACGGAGATCAACAAGACTAGCCAAAGCACAAGGTGAGTGGGTAGAACAAATCCACACAGGATGGGAGGGAAAGGGCACTGAGCCAACAAAACCACAGGTGTTCATTCTAGTGAGCCAAGCCCAGCTCCAGGGGAAACCAGCCTCATCAACCATGTAACTGTGGAAGGGCACACCATCAAGACTGAGTTCTCAGCCAGGCGCGGTGGCGCACGCCTGTAATCCCAGCACTTGGGAGGCTGAGGCAGGAGGATCATGAGTTCAAAGCCAGCCTCAGCAATGCCAAGGCACTTAGCAACTTAGTGAGACCCTGTCTCTAAATAAAAAAAAAAATACCAAAAAGGGTTGGGGATGTGGCTCAGTGGTCAAGTGCCCCTGAGTTCAATACCCAGTACAAAAAAAAAAAAAAAAAAAAAAAGACTGAGTTCTCTGCATATGTGAAGGAGCAAGGTGAACATGAGCTTTTGTCATCAGGAAGGCTTCCAGGAGGACTTGATTCTTGGTACAGCCTTGAAGATGAGTACACGTTACTTAGATGGAAGGAAGTGAGAAGGCCTGGACGAGAGAACCCCTTCTCTGGTTTATTGGCCTTTTTACAAGCTCTGCAGAGGCAAGGACTTTCTTCCTTTGTTAGCAGAGCACAACATTTGATGACCACAGTCAGGCTGAGCCATTATGGATCCAACTGTGTCCATGCCACCCTGCCTGTGGCCATGGGGAAAGGGTGGAAGAATAACAACCGAGAAGCCTCGAATCCCGAGAATGCCAGGGGACTGTTGAGCAGAGGAGGTGTCTGTGTAGTCCTTTCTGGTGCCTCTGTCCCTGTGTGTCTGACTTCGGGCGAATTTCACAAGGAAATGTCGGCATCGTCAAGGTAGACTGAGTTGTTACCTTAGTCAACGCAGGGAGCACATAATAGGTACAAGGCATCTAACGGTCAATGTTTCCAAGATACATAAGCCAGGGTCCTAGTTCTTTAAAGTTTATATCTAAGTAGGAAAGACAGAAATGGTAATAACATAAGGGATGTGATTGACTCATGCAAACAGAGGTTCTCAAACTTGCCTGCACATGGAAATCCCCATGGAGCTTTTAAAAGAACACTGGTGGCCTGGCTCTGTCCTCACAGATCCTAGCTTCCTTGGTCTAGGGAGGGGGATCAGGCATCGGTATATTTCAAAGCCTGGTGGTTCATGAGAACTAGTGGTTCTCATGAGCAGCTGAGTTGGACGACCAACAAGGTGAGGATGCCATGGTGTAGCAGAGAAAGGGCTCGTGAGGGAGATGAGGAAAGGGAGGGCTGCTGCAGTGGGGAGGCCAGGCTTGCATGGAAGGAGATTTGAGACTTGGCTGAAGACGAGCAAGAAGGAGGTGGTGGGATAAGGAGGACGGCAGAGCTGTTCTGGGACAGGAAATCAAGACATCTGTCTATTTCTGAACTAATCTCCGTGTGACATTAGACAAACAAAAACTTCTCCACGCCTCAGTTTCTCTTCCAATCAAATATGTCTAATGATACCTGCTCTCCTTACCTTGGGGGGTTTGCTGTTAGGATCCAATGAGGTAAAGAAAAACAAAAAGATGGTGTGTCAATGACCATTGGGAAAAATAACCCATTAAAGTAATGCCTCATTTATTCAGCTTCTCTAGGGGAGAAAAGTAATTTGTATAAGTAAACTTTTTAGATGACTGAAGTTT